>CM055065.1:14152266-14449542 GCA_029204045.2 Tillandsia leiboldiana
CTACAGATCCATCGGGTCCTAGCAACACATGTAAACACCCCTGGGTACAACAATAAGGTCCAACATTACACTTCATTCCCAAATTAACCACGCACAAACCACACAGAAAATCAGTCCCACAGATATGCTTATTTCACCTGCCAAAAGTGCCCAGAAAAATCCCATAAAAATAGTCACAGCAATCCTCGCGTCGATACCTTCGAAACGAGTACCTGCACGTCCAATTCCGAGCCCCGTAGGCCGAGTTACAAATTCCACAGTGCAGGTGCGCAAAACTACACAGCAACATAACTGTAATTCCATTTACAGATAAGGGGAGAACATATACCTTCGGGCAAAACTCAGAAAAATCCAAGAAAATACTGTGATATTCCTTGCGTCGAGTAGATGAAAAAAGGAGTATAAACACGTCACCATACGATGCCCGGTTGCGGAGATATCGCCGAAAGACCATGCCGCTGTCCAAATCTCATCACAGAAATGGGGTCACAGTAAGCTCGAACAAACACCTTGAAAAGCGCGAAATGAGGGAAAACCGAAAATACCTAGATCGTAGAACTGTCCGTCGCGGATCCAGCGGCGAAGAAATCGCTCGAAAAGGTGGTCGGAGTAGGCCGGGGGAGCTCGCGCACCGAAACGCGACGAAGGGGAACCCAAATGGACGAGCGTCGCGCCGCGCCGTAAAAATGGAAACCTCGATAAGCGTGCCACAAAAATCTCAAAACTTTGCAGAAGGATGCATCCAAGCTCGGGGATCATCTTTGCTGAAGGCACCATTGCGAGAGGAGGCTCGGAAAAGCTGGTAAAAAGGGGAAAGAAGAAGGCTCGGATCGCTTTTATAGGCTCCAAAAACAATTCAGGAAATACCGAATATGTCCGGATTTCCGGGCGCATGGGACTTTCGGGCGCGCACTGTAGCAGCCCGAAATCCCCCCCCGCGTGCACTGTAGCAGCCCGGAACTCAGCTGGGCTTCCACGTCGCCGGCCAAACAGGCGACAGCAACCCCCGCCGCTCACAATGCGACACGTGGCGCCACCAGACGCCGACACGTGGCCGCCCACGCGCCTGGAACCGCCCGTCAACGCGCCCACGTGCGCTCTGCGCCCGCCGCCTGCGCCTCTGCATGCACGCTTCCCGAGGCGCCCGCAGCTACACCGTGGACCGAGTGCACGTGGACCGGCCAACCGGTGTGCGCCACGTGTCCCCCCACCGGTCCACCGTACACCCGCCCTTTCCCGTGGACCGCGCCCGCTGCGCCGGCCCAACCGGGAGCCGCCACGTGGCCCACGACCGGTGCACGCCTCCGCGGTGGACCGCGCACCTGCCAGAGCCTGCTCCGCCGCGCTCCGCCGCCGTACGCCGCCGCCGGCCGGTGCCGGAACAGTAACTTTGCCTCGAAAAACGTGCCGAATCATCCGGACTCCGGAAAAAGCAAGTGAATAGCCTATTTTTCATCGTTTTCGCGCGCTGAATCCAAATCCGAAGTCCAATTTGCCAAATTCCAACTCTAAAAATTGCCGAAGGCGTCCGGGAAGATGTTCCTTGATCCAAACTTCGCCCCGAGTCCAATTTTAATATCCTTTGCGCGCGAAACCACTTCTAAGCATTAAATGGGGCTCTCTGACTACCCTCGTGATCCAATTAACACTCCGAGTCCAACAAAAGTGTCCAATTGGTGTACAACCGCCACCGACACGCCACAAAGGCCCCCCAGAAGCTGCTGGTCAGCCAGTAATCACATCAGGGAAAACCAAGTCCTCACATCCTCCCCCACTAAAGAAAGTTTCGTCCTCGAAACTAGCTCAATTCCACCAGGAGTCGCAAACACCAAGGGTAAGTACTCAACATCATCATCTCCAGCTCCTAAATCATCACTCACTCCCCGTGATTACTCCCAACAACAACAACAACAACAACAAGTACGGTATAGCCCGGTTGCGCAACCTCTAATCTCACGAGCCAGAATTCGCAACGGGCGTCCCTCGTACTCCAAACATTCCTAGATCTCAAATGGGGCGAGTCAATCACGGGCGAGGAATCCAAAACATAAACTTCCGGAGCTGAGACATGAAACACAAAAGGGGTTCCATCCCAAAGTTAGGGAAACCAGATAACCGCCAGTGCAACACACACCAAACCACAACCGGTGTCAACTCAACCAAGGCAACCCGAAGCACACCCACACGATTAACCAATAAGGAAATAAGCCCTAACAAGGAAAGGTCCTCACTCGGTCACTCCCGAATCTGGACCATCCGAGTGAACTACTCAGCCGTGGTCTATCATCCAAAGGAACCCTCAGGGACACAACCACAAGCCATGTTTGCCCCAATAGTCCACACAGCGCCAGCTGTGGAATTATCAAACTCATCCCCAGACAGCTTTCCTGCGCCAGGTATCCGCCATCACAGTGGCCCTGTCGGGGTAATCCAAAATGCTCAACAATAACCCAACTGTAATTCCACAGTCGCTTTAGGAGGCATCACTAAAACTCGCAGATATCTCTCCCAACACTGGAAATACTAGAATTGGCGCTGGTAGCAATCTCAATAATCTGGCATACAGCTTCCTTCACCTAAGCATTATAGCACATCCACAAGTGCTCCTCATGCCCCAAGTCGCTCTGGGAGTAAAAATATCCCTGGAGGATCTTGTTACCAATCCAATCAGGTATTCGCACCATACTATAACTGCCGGAGCACGACTCCATCAAAAGGTCCTAGATACCACCCGGACCTGTCTACCCTCGAACCATAAAAAGACCCTCAGAGTCGTGTATCCACGACGTGGCACTAGGTCAAACAGACCCCTCAATCCATCAGATCCTGCAACTGCGCCATCAGCTCTCTCAGCTCTACAAGCGACATCCAATGAGGTGCTATCGATGGTGGCGCGGTTCCCCGAACCACGGCAAACGCAATCTCTATCTCCCTAACCGGCGGCATCACAAACAGCTCCGGTGAAATCACACCCGGGATCTCGTAGGCAACAGAGATATCCTTGAATCCCAGTGCCGCCAAAAGCACCTCTCACACTGTCGCTACAACCTGTATGCTCTGGTAATCTCAACCATCAAGCCCCCCTCTCGTCTGCCTCACAGAAGGTCAAAGTCCTCTCTTCTGCAGTCTAACATCCTGTGGCACTGTGCCAACCAATCTCAAGCACCTGGTCAAAACACCAACTACCACAATTACCAATAAGTCTGCCGGTACTCGCAGTCTCAGCTGCACTAGACATGATCCAAAAGTCTCCTCCACATGCACAACAACAACAGAAACCTGTACCTCTAGTGCACGTGGTAACAGATCTGCCTCTAGCCCAGGCAAGAATAAAACATGCTCTAACTCCGACTGTTGTGGTGAAATCCTACCTGCGACACTCGATCCACTACCGTGGCGCCCTCCAACCAGGCGGCACAGATGCATCCGCTCAAAGCAAGTGGTTGTCGCTCAATCTGCCTGAAAATCAGGACTATCCCCAAGGGAGTACGACCTCTGTCTCTGCTCACATTGAGGCGACGAATAGGGTCCTCCGCAGATAACAAATCCACGCTACCGCTGCGCTACTCCGATACAAACGCTGATACTGCCATCGGGGTCCACCCGATCCCTGATATCTCAGAAATCCTATACCTCGGAGAAAGAAATCAGAAATGCCTCTGCCGGCTGATCTGTCCTCCATCACCCGGCGCCAAGCGCCAATATCCAGCACTCGCCCCTTGCGGCAGATCCCTAACCAAAGGAACTGCAGCGCCACGCTCCATACACGACGGCTACTCCACCGAGGCATCAATAATCCATAACAGAGGGACCAACTAAGCTGAAAGGTATCCTGGCGCAAACCACTCCCAGACTCACATATCCTATGCGCTTCGTCCCTCGGAAACTGGAGCGCGCAGTTCAACAACTGCATACACTCTCTAGCCCGGAGAGGCTCTCAATTAATCACTCCATCAACACCAACCACGACTCTGCCTCCAAAGGCTCCAAACTCAATCTTACGAGTCGGGGTGGATCATCTGCCAAATCTGGCTCAATAGATCGATCATGCCCCACAGCTCCTCTGCCGTCAACTATCCACCCTGCCTCGGTGCCTCGACACTAAACATTGGCACAGAGGGGGCTATTCAGTGCTCCGACAACTGTGTCACCAATATCAGCTGCTCACTCTGTCGCTGATAAGCTTCTGACAATCCTGTCATCTGGGTCCGGAGTTCTCTGACCTCAATCCGGGTATCCGGCCCAAAACCAACTGCTCAAGCTCAACTGCTATGACAGGATGCACACGGGTCAAAACCCAGCGTCGGGGAGACACAGCCCGCCACGACGAAACCACAAAACAGCACACAACAACGCTCGACCCAATCCAGCGAAAGTCTAAAGCATGTCACCCGTTCCACAGCATTATGTTGTCTGCAGACAACATAATCACTTAGGAGAATAAACATGCCAATCACTCCTCCCGTCCCTTGGGAGAGGTAAAACTCAATCAGGACTCTCGCTAAAAGTCACGACTCTCACGAAGTCAACCAAGGGTCAAACTATAAGCCTAGGGTTTCTAAGTCCACCATGACCTACAACCTAGGCTCTGATACCACTCTAATCTGTCACGCCCCGGGGTCGAAACTGCGACCCGGGCTCGCCAACAGATCCGCCACCTATGCCACCCTGCATAAGCGAAGCGTCCTACCTGCAAGAAAAGTACTACAGCTAAACAGATATCAGAGCTATAAATAAAAATCTGCTGTATAACTAAAATCAATCACTGTACATCTGGAAATAATACAACAATGTCCGCCTCCCAAAAGAATAATAAAAATATAATATCCTCAAATACAAGCTCTGAACCAAACCGGAAGGTAACTCCAATAAATACACCAGTGTACAGTCTCTCGATACATGAAATATCCTCGCTACATCAGTCTCTCAAAAGAGGAAAAAGAAACAACTAAACTACAGAAGATCTCCTCTGAAGGGGTACCGCTACTCTCCAACGACGGGTAGGGATCTAGCACGCGACTCCCTTGCCTCGATCGACAACCGCAGAATCAGCAACACCCGCCAAGACTCTGCAAAAACAAAGGAGAGGAAGGAAAAAGGAGGGGGAAAACCCCCAAAGGGTGTGAGAACTACATCAAAAAGGGAGTTCTCAGTGGGTACCATCGCTAGACCCGACGGTCGGCCCACCAAGTCCTCAAAAGACAAAAACTAACCAAAGCCGTAAAGACTGACAAAAAGAAGCTGGACCCTCCCAACAGCTATCAAGCCACTAAGCTTGCTATGACTGCCATGCCTGCCTATGCCTGCCATGCCTGCTATGCCTGCCATGCCTGCTCTGCCTGCTTATGCCTGCCATGCCTACTATGCCTGCCCTGCCTACTATGCCTACTATGCCTGCCATGCCTGCCTGCCTGCCATGCCTGCCTATGCCTGCCCTGCCTGCTATGCCTACTATGCCTGCCATGCCAGCCTGCCTGCCATGCCTGCCTATGCCTGCCCTGCCTGCTATGCCTACTATGCCTGCCATGCCTGCCTGCCTGCCATGCCCGCCTATGCCTGCCCTGCCTGCTATGCCTACTATGCCTGCCATGCCTGCCTGCCTGCCATGCCCGCCTATGCCTGCCCTGCCTGCTATGCCTACTATGCCTGCCATGCCTGTCTGCCTGCCATGCCCGCCTATGCCTGCCCTGCCTGCTATGCCTGCCCTACAACGGTCAACAACCCACAATGACCTTGGGACCACCGTACCCCTAAACGGTTCCCAACAACACTAGTACTGATCCAAACACCGCCACTAGACTCCACTCGGTCCCCCCGACACGAGCGCAACAAAAAAACAAAAGCCTGTAATAAGCCCAATCTAATGCCACCAGTAGACACTGGTACTGCCTGCTCTGCCTGCCGCGACGGGTATGCCAGCCTACGCATAACACCGAAGCAAAGGAGTCTCAAGGACTCAAAGTCTGTCTGCCGCGCACTCCGGAGTGGCACTCGAGGGGAGCGACCCACACGAGTAAAGTATCTCAGTATCCAGTAACATAAGTATCATAATCAGCAGGACTGGATCATGACTCTGATCAAAGTGGGAAAACCCATCCACTAGAGAAATCAGATACCCAATCTGGTGCATAAATAAATGTCCGGTCAACCGCCCAATATCCGCGGTTGCCGCAAAGCCCCACAACTAATCCAACCTGTCCCAGACACCAAGTCCCGACTACACTACCCAGAACCCCTGCTGGAACCTGAGCAACACAGACCACCTGACTAACAAAGAAGGAGAAGAGGATAACATGGTTTCTCCTAAGTCAAGTTCCAAAAGTAGTGTAGCGGTAAAAGATGGCCTAACTACATGTCCATGCACGCATGCTTTGTTCTCAGAAATAATAAAAGTGGGTGAAGCATATATTAGTAAAGCATGCTAAAACATTCCTACTATGGTATACCAATCTCACCCAAGTGGGTCATTCCTTGCTTACCTCTCGCTCATATCGGTTGCACATCAAATACGCCTGTTATCAATCATAGAGGGATGATAACCCCACATGTGCACTTACATCCACTATGATATAGAAATCTTATACAGTTACTAAATTAAGCTTACCCACCTGAAGTGCTCAATCCAAGGTAAACCTGAAGTCGGTGAAGAGTGTAGACGCTCACAGTCCAAATTCTGCCGAAACTGCATCCTCGGTACATGTCGCGCAAACCTTGGCTCTAAACAGCTAAAAGTACCCCGAAATCAAAGTCTACAGATCCATCGGGTCCTGCAACACATGTAAACACCCCTGGGTACAACAATAAGGTCCAACATTACACCTTCATTCCCAAAATTAACCACGCACAAACACACAGAAAATCAGTCCCACAGATATGCTTATTTCACCTGCCGAAAGTGCCCAGAAAAATCCCATAAAAATATCACAGCAATCCTCGCGTCGATACCTTCGAAACGAGTACCTGCACGTCCAATTCTGAGCCCCGTAGGCCGAGTTACAAATTCCACAGTGCAGGTGCGCAAAACTACACAGCAACATAACTGTAATTCCATTTACAGATAAGGGGAAGAACATATACCTTCGGGCAAAACTCAGAAAAATCCAAGAAAAATACTGTGATATTCCTTGCGTCGAGTAGATGAAAAAAGTGTACAAGCACGTCACCATACGATGCCCGGTTGCGGAGATATCGCCGAAAGACCATGCCGCTGTCCAAATCTCCATCACAGAAATGGGGTCACAGTAAGCTCGAACAAACACCTTGAAAAGCGCGAAATGAGGGAAAACCGAAAATACCTAGATCGTAGAACTGTCCGTCGCGGATCCAGCGGCAAAGAAATCGCTCGAAAAGGTGGTCGGAGTAGGCCGGGGGAGCTCGCGCACCGAAACGCGACGAAGGGGAACCCAAATGGACGAGCGTCGCGCCGCGCCGTAAAAATGGAAACCTCGATAAGCGTGCCACCAAAAATCTCAAAACTTTGCAGAAGGATGCATCCAAGCTCGGGGATCATCTTTACTGAAGGCACCATGGCGAGAGGAGGCTCGGAAAAGCTGGAAAAAGGGGAAAGAAGAAGGCTCGGATCGCTTTTATAGGCTCCAAAAACAATTCAGGAAATACCGAATATGTCCGGATTTCCGGGCGCATGGGACTTTCGGGCGCGCACTGTAGCAGCCCGAAATCCCCCCCCGCGCGCACTGTAGCAGCCCGGAACTCAGCTGGGCTTCCACGTCGCCCGCCAAACAGGCGACAGCAACCCCTGCCGCTCACAATGCGACACGTGGCACCACCAGACGCCGACACGTGGCCGCCCACGCGCGGGAACCGCCCGTCAACGCGCCCACGTGCGCTCTGCGCCCGCCGCCTGCGCCTCTGCATGCACGCTTCCCGAGGCGCCCGCAGCTGCACCGTGGACCGAGTGCACGTGGACCGGCCAACCGGTGTGCGCCACGCGTCCCCCCACCGGTCCACCGTACACCCGCCTTTCCCGTGGACCGCGCCCGCTGCGCCGGCCCAACCGGGAGCCGCCACGTGGCCCACGACCGGTGCACGCCTCCGCGGTGGACCGCGCACCTGCCAGAGCCTGCTCCGCCGCGCTCCGCCGCCGTACGCCGCCGCCGCCGGTGCCGGAACAGTAACTTTGCCTCGAAAAACGTGCCGAATCATCCGGACTCCGGAAAAAGCAAGTGAATAGCCCATTTTCATCGTTTTCGTGCGCTGAATCCAAATCCGAAGTCCAATTTGCGAAATTCCAACTCTAAAAATTGCCGAAGGCGTCCGGGAAGATGTTCCTTGATCCAAACTTCGCCCCGAGTCCAATTTTAATATCCTTTGCGCGCGAAACCACTTCTAAGCATTAAATGGGGCTCTCTGACTACCCTCGTGATCCAATTAACACTCCGAGTCCAACAAAAGTGTCCAATTGGTGTACAACCGCCACCGACACGCCACAAAGGCCCCCCAGAAGCTGCTGGTCAGCCAGTAATCACATCAGGGAAAACCAGGTCCTCACAGAGCAGGTGACCGGGGCAGGTGACCGTACGGCGGGCAGGTGACCGAACGGCGTGGCAGGGGTTGACGAATGGGCAGCCACATGTCAGCATAGAATTGGGCCACGTGGCGCGACCGCAGCGGCTGGCGCCGCTGTGCGCTGTGCGGTGTGCCACGTGGCGCTCAGGGATTGGTTCTTTTTGGTGTTTGCTGTTTTGGGACACGTGGTGCTCCAGGAACGTTCCGGGCTCGACGGTTTGGGGTGCATTTTTGGGTCCCTGTAGCAGCCCGAATCATTCGGGCGCCCGAAAAATAGGACACAGATGTCATTTTTGGATTTGTTGAGTTGGGGCTATAAATACCTCCCTTTGGCCTGCGGTTTGAGGCTTTTCCCGAGCTCCCCTCTCTTTGAAACCTTAAGCAAAGTTGTTCATCTTCCTGTGGAGCATCTCGTGGAGAAGTTTGGGAATTTTGGTGGCACGCACTTCGAGTTATGCGGCTTTTCGGCGCAGTGCGACTTTCCTTCACCGGTGATCCCCTTCGTCGCGTTTTTGTGCGCATGCTCCCATGGCTTACTCAGACCATTGTTTTCGGCGATTTTTGTGGCAGCGTGTTCACGAGAGGCAAGGCTTCGTTTTTCATGTTGATTACTTCTTCGCATTTCGAGTTTTTGGCACAGTTCCCGAGGCATCTCTGAGACACTGTTTTTCTATGGTGATTTTGGACAGCATGAGCTTGTTGGATTTATTTCTCAGCCTACGGACATCGGAATGAGGTGTTTAATGTGTCGATTGATATCTGCTCTTCGAGAGAGGAACGCACCCGTGTTTTTATTGGATTTTTTAGAGGTCGTTTAAAGTGTGATAATTAAGCTTCTTTACTGCTGTTTTTCCAGCAGGACTGTGTTCTTGAGGGAATGGCTTCCAACGTTGTCCAAATTGTTTCTTGGCCTACAGGTATCAGAACGGAGCGCTTAAATAGTCGATTTGGGGCTACTCGTCGCGAGGATCGCAACCGTGATTTTTTTGGAATTTTTGGAGGTCTGTATACAGGTGAAAAGGCTCCTTCTCTCTGCTGGTTGGTACAAAACAGCATATGCTGTTTTGAGAGTTTTGGTTGTGATGTAATTGATTCTCGGCTTCGATGTTGTTTGTTGGAACAATGGTTTGTGCGACTGTTTACCGAGGGAGCGGATCCGGCAGATTTTGGATTTCGTGTGGCTGCGTACTTCACCGACTCCAGCTTTGCCTGTGGAATGCTTTTCAGGTGGGTGCTTTGTTCCGAGAACCGGTGGACGGTTCTCTAACTCTATATGTTAGAATTGCATGCAGGTGTAGGGTACAATACCTGGGATTGATTGGTAAGCTTAACAATGTTGATTTATGGGAATTGCAAGTTAATTATTCATATTATGACAATGGTATTAATCAGATATTTATGTTGATGATTAGCGGAAGCTTACCTAAGGCAAGGTTACCCTATATGATTAATTATCATACCATGTTAGCACATAACCTTTTATGAGGCTGGTTTATGCAATGGGATAGGATTATGCAGTTATGTGCAGGTTCTACTCTGAGGAGCGATTATGGATCGAGGATTATGGACAGGTATAGTCATTGATAATTTTGGCATGAGGTTTATTTTCCTTATTCTTCTTTGAGGACAAATGCATGCTTGTATGGACATATAGCTAGGCCATCTTTTACTGCTACACTACATATTGGAACTTGACTTAGGAGAAACCATGCTATTCTTTTCTCCTTCTTGTTAGTCAGGCGGTCTGTGTTGCTCGGGTGTGAGCAGGGGTCTGGGGTAGTGTAGTAGGAACATTGGTGTCAGGGACGGGTTGTGCTGGATTGCGGCTGGCAGGGTTTTGGCGGTGACCGCGGACTCGGGGTGGTTGACCGGAGGTCGGTTATAGGACTTGATTATAGATGGCAGGGTATTGCGGCAACCGCGGATATTGGGCGGTTGACCGGATATTTACTTATGCATCAGATTGGGTATCAGGTTTCTCTAGTGGACGGAGTTTTCCACTTTTGAGTACTATTGCCTCTGTATGAGGACCGGGGTTTTCTTCTGGGGATGGATTTTCCCACTTTGATCAGAGTCTTGATCCAGTCCTGCTCTTTTACGATACTTATGTTACTGGTTACTGAGGTACTTTACTCGTGTGAGTCGCTCCCCTCGAGTGCCACTCCGGAGTGTGCGTCAGACAGACTTTGAGTCCTTGAGACTCCTTTGCTTCGGTGTTATGCATAGGCTGGCATACCCGTTGCAGCCGGCAGGCGTTAGACAGACTTTGAGTCCTTGAGACTCCTTTGCTTCGGTGTTATGCATAGGCTGGCATACCCGTTGCGGCCGGCAGGCGTCAGACAGACTTTGAGTCCTTGAGACTCCCTTGCTTCGGTGTTATGCATAGGCTGGCATACCCGTTGCGGCAGGCGGAGCAGGCAGTGCCAGTTTTACTGGTCCATCGATTGGGTCTATTCAGACGGATACTTTTACTTTTGCACTCGTGCCTGGGGAACGAGTGGAGGCTGGCAGTTGTGTTTAGACCAATACTACTGTTGTTGGGAACCGTTCGGGGTTTGACGGTGGTCCCGTGGTCGTTGTGAGTTCTTTGACCATTGTGTGAGAGGTTGAGCATCTTGAGTCTATCCGTTCTGAGAGAGAGGGCATGGATTTTGACTATAGCCTGCATGAGCCATTACTCGATAGCGAGTTAGTCCGTTTGGACGCCCTACGTAATTCCTGCCCGTCAGCGGGAGGTGGTTGTAGGTGGGCGCAGGTTTGACTGGACCCGATGTGGCAGTCAGCTCGATTGGGTCGATTGAGCACCTCGTGTGCGAGTGTTGCATATCTTTATCAGAGTGTCCCCATTTGAGCTTTTAGATAGAGGCATGGTAGCTGTAGAGTGTCTCCAGCTTCTTCTTTCAGTTTTATTGCATTGGTCATCTTTTGCCTCTTGTGGACTTGGTGGGCAGATCGTCGGACCTGGTGGCGACACCCACTGAGAACTCCTTTTTGGTGTAGTTCTCACACCCGTTGGGGGTTTCCCCCCTTTTTGTCCCTTCTCTCCTTTGTTTTGCAGAGTCCTAGCGGGTGTTGCTGATTCTGCGGTTGCTGTTCGAGGCGAGGGAGTCGTGAGCTAGATCCCTACCTATCTTTGGAGAGTAGCGGTACCCCTTTCAGAGGAGATCTTCAGTACAGTCGGTAGATTAGTGTTTTTATTTTTCTCTTTGAGAGACTGATGTATTGTGAGGATCTGACTTGTACTGAGAGTCTGTACACTGATGTATCATTTATTTATTCAGGATTACCTCCCTGTTGAGTCCAGAGTTTTGTATTTGAGGTTATGGTATGATTATCATTTTTGGGAGATGGACTGTATACCTTTATTTCCAGTTGTACAGATCATTGGTTTTAATTTTACAGCAGTTTTATCTTTTAGCTCTGATATCTGTTTAGCTGTAGCACTTTTCTTGCAGGTAGGACGCTTCGCCTATGCGGGTTTGGCATAGGTGGCGGATCTGTTGGCGAGCCCGGGTCGCAGTTTCGACCCCGGGGCGTGACACATGCATTCTATCAAATAGAATTAGAGAACCGTCCACCGGTTCTGGAGACAAGGAACCCACCTGTAACGCTTTCCGCAGGCAAAGCCGAAGTCGGTGAAGTGCGTAGTCGCTCACAATCCAAAATCTGTCGAAACTGCACCCTCGATACTCGGTCGTACAAGCCTCGGCTCCAATCAACATCACGCCAACAATGCGACACTACAACAATAATCAACAGCACAACACTCTAATCAAAACCCCACACATACACTTGCTTTTTTTCCAAAACAGCAACAAGAAGGGAATTTCCCACCTCCAAGCAGTTCTCCAAAAATCCCAGAAAAATCACGGTTGCGATCCTCACGACGAGTAGCCCCAAAACGAGTATTTATACACCCCGTTCAGACACCTGTAGGCCCAGATACAAATTAAACAAGGTGGTGCGTCGGCAATCAACAACACTGCAAAAACTACGGGATACAACCCCAAAGAAGCTTAAATATCACCTTTGGAGAGTCCTCAGAAAAATTCAATAAAAATACGAGCGCGTTCCTCTCGAAGAGTAGATGTCAATCGAGTCCTTAAACGCCTCATTCCGATAATCGTAGGTCAAGATAGAAAATCGACAAGCCTCCGCTGTCCAAAATCTCACAACAGGAAAAGGGGTCACAAAACGCCTCGGGAACTGTGCCAAAAACACGAAATGAGGAAAAGTGATCAACACGGAAATTGAAGCCTTACCTCTCGTGAACGCGCTGCCGTGAAAACAAGCTCAAAATTCCATCAGGGTGATCCGGTGTGTCTCGCGGACTGAAGAGCGACGGTAATAGCCAAAAATCCAAGGTGCGTCGATGTGCACTGCGTCGCAGAAAACATCGATGCCGCGGCCTCCAAAAATGCCCAAGATCCACCAAATGGTGGAGGACACAGTGCGGAAGGCTCGGCTACAGGGGCTACAGCGGAGGCTCCAGAAAATTCCAAAAAAAACCAGCACCCAAGCCTCAACTGCCTATTTATAGGCTCAACCAACAAATGAGAAAAAGAATCCTGTGTCCCTGGTTTCGGGTGCCCAAAACTTTCGGACGCCGAAACTGGGTCGAACGGGATCCGTCCGACCGCGCCCGGATCAACCGGGTGGCGCCACGCCTCCGCAGAACAGCGGACAGCCGAGTCCGCCACCAGCCTCGCGCCGCGTGGCCACCAGTGGACGCCGACGCGTGGCGCGCCCAAGCGCGGGAAACGCGGTCAACGCCGCCCACGTGCGCGCCTGCGCCGCCGCCTGCGCCCTCTGCACGCACGGGCCCTGAGGCCGCTACACCAGCTCCGTGGACCCAGTCCACTGCACCGACCAATCCACTGCGGCCACGTGTCCCAAGGCAAACCAACAGGAAGACGACACGTGGCACGACGCTCCCGTGCACCGCGCGTCTGCCCGCGCGCTCGCGCGCCTGCCCGCGCGCCCGCGCGCCTGCCCACGCCCACTCCGGCGCCTGCCCGCGCCCATGCCGCCGCGCTTCGCCGCTGCCCGCCGCCGCCGTCCGCCGGAACAGTACACTATCCTCGAAATCCGTGCACGGGCATCCGGGCTCCGAAGAATACAAATAAGTAGTCCATTTTCATCGTTTTCGCGCGCTGAATCCAAATCCGCTGTCCGTTTTGCCAAATTCCAATCCTCAAATTTTTCGAAGGCATTCAGATAAGTGTTCCTAACCCAAATCTCGCGTTGAGTCCAAATTTGATATCCATTTCACGCGAAACCACTTCTAAACATTCGACGGGGTCATCCGATTACTCTCGTGATCCATTTCACACACTGAGTCATCACTTGTCCCCTATTTGAGCACAAACACCGCCAACGCACTATAAAGGCCTCCGGAAGCTGCAAATGTAACAGTAAACAATACGTGGGAATTTCGGGTCCTCACATAGACAGCGGTGTTAACTGCTTCAGCCCAAATGTGTAATGGGAGTTTCAAGCTATAAAGCATAACACGCGCCATCTCTTGTACAACTCTATTTTTGCGCTCGACTACACCGTTCTGTTGCGGTGTATAAGGTGCAGCGAATTCATGTTTTATGCCATTTGAAGTGCAAAAATCAATGAATTTTGAATTGATGAATTCTCCATCTCTATCACTTCGAACACGAACGATCTTTTCATTCTTCTCAATCATAATACGATGACAAATCTCATGAAAAGAATTGAAAGTATCCGCTTTTTCTTTTAAAAATGCTACCCATGAATATCTAGAGAAATCATCAACCATGAGAAAAATGTACCATTTTCCACCCAAACTTGGTTGACGAGTTGGCCCCATTAAATCCATATGCAATAATTCTAATTGGCGTTTTGTTCCTACATGGTTTAAGTTCCGGTGAGTGGATTTGGATTGTTTTTCCCTTTTGACAACCTCCACACAATGTTTTCTTTAAAATTCAATTTTGGAACACCTCTAACCACGTCTTTATTAGATATTCTAGATAGTTCCTTAAAATTTATGTGATCTAGTCTTTCATGCCAAAGAGTTTCATTATCAAGTGACACTAGGTTACAATGATGTAGAGAATTATTAGGAACTACGTAGCAATTATTTTGTGACCTAACCCCTTTCAAAAAGAATGAATGGTTTTTGTCAGTTACAATACATTTAATAGAAGAGAAATTAACTGAAAAACCATCATCACACAATTGGCTAATGCTTATGAGGTTAGTCTTAAGGCCTTCAACAAATAGAACATTGTTCAAAACCGGGCCTTCTAGAATAGTGATTGTTCCTTTTCCAACTATTTTTGAAGATCGTCCATCTCCGAAAACAACAAGTCCTTCGGAGGTTTTCTCAAACGTTTGAAAATAGTTTTTATCACCAGTCATGTGTCGTGAGCAACCACTATCCAAATACCAATACGTATTGTTATATGCATGTAGTGATGTGTGAATGACAAGACAAGGGAAGAGTTCACCTTTGCGCACCCAAACCTTATGAGTTTTGGAATATGTCGGCAATGAGCGTGAAGTTGATTTCCTTGGTGAATGCGTCTTGTTCGGTTGATCACTTTTCTTTGATTTTCATGGCAATTTTGTCTTGTGGAATGTGCTACCATTATTCTTGACCTTTGATTGATTTCTTCTTGAATTCCGGTCTTTGTGCTTGATAGTAGTCATTGCAAGATGTGCTTGATTTGTTCGTTTGGCTCCATCCTTGCAATTTGGTCTTATGTGCCCTGCAAAACCACAACGATAACATACCTTGGTTGAAGTTGTACCCGAAGAGGATGAGGTAGGCTTGTCAACGTTGGTAGCAATAATTTCCGTCGGAGGAGGAGGTGAGACCAACTAGGGCACAAACTTCGTACCGCTCGAACTTATATCCTCACTAGTTCGAACGTATCCAAGGTCCAAACGATTCGTTTGACCAAGACCAAGCAACTTGTCCAACTTACTCCTTCCTGATGAAAATCTCTTCAAATCTTCTTTAAGTTGGAATATGGTCTTCGTCATCTCCATTTTTTCTTGTCGAGCCTCGGAATAGAGCTTCAAAAAGTGATTAGCTTTATCCACCAATTTGATATGTTCCTTCTCAAAATGCTCGTTCTTCTCTTGAAGGGAAACATTTATTTTGATCAAATTGTCCCTTTCCTCTTCAAGAGCGTTTGAAAGAGAAGTTGTCTTTTTAGATTATCTTCAAGATCCCACAATCTTCTTCTCAAACTTTTATTTTGCTTTGCCAATTTTTTAGAATCCTTTAATAATTTATGGTAGGCAAAAGCAAAGTCTTCACCTTTTGAGTCGCTCGGTTCATTGTCCGATGTCACATGTTTATCCAGGGAAGAAACAGACAATGAACCGGATATAGTCGATGAAAAGCACATGAAAGGTGAAGTCGTGGACGCAATGAATGCAGTGGCGTTGTTATCCTCATCACTAGAAAATGACTCATCAGAAGATGAAGAGTCATCCCACGTGATGGCTTGCATAGCGTTCTTCTTTGACGGATTCTTGTTGGGACACTCCGTTGAGATATGGCCAAAACCTTTACATTTGAAGCACTGGATTTGTCACTCGGTGTTCTTCTTGTCCATTGAAGAACCCTCTTACTTTCTTGATTTAAAGCTTGAAAATCCTTTGCCTTTCTTGGACTTAACGAAGGATGATGGTTTGCTTGAATTTTCCCTTCGAAAACTTCGGCGAAATTTTCTTGTCAAGAATGCAAGCTGTTTCTCGAAATCCTCCATTGATAAATTATCATCAGCGTCTGAGGAGGATGAATCTGCGTCTTCTTCTTTTGTTGATTTTAATGCAAAACCTGAAGACTTAGAAGAAGAGGAAGGCTTTCCAGAAGAATAGTTAGTAGGAAAAGTCATTTCATAAGTTTGAAGTGAACCAACTAATTTTTGTACTTTGATTTCGTTCGGGTGTTTTACTGTTTCAATGGCTGCAACCTTAGGGCGAAATCTTTCGGGAAGAGTTCTCAAAATCTTTCTTACAACTTTCGATTCTGGAATTTTCTCTCCCATGTTAGCACATGTATTTACGATATCTTGCAATCGTGTATAATAATCTGTGAAAGATTCATTTTCTCCCATATGAATTGAATCAAATTTGCTTGTAAGCATCTCCAGTTTTTGAATCTTCACTAAACTTGTTCCCTCATGTGTAACTTGTAGAGTATCACAGATTTCTTTCGCGGTCTCACATGCCGAGACGCGAGAAAACTCAGTTTGAGACAAGGTATTAAATAAAGCGTTAATTCCCTTGCGTTGTAAGAAGATGCATCAATCTCTTCCTTGGTCCATTTCGACCTAGGTTTGATGGTGACAATATCATCGACAATAATCTCAGTAGGATATGTCCATCCAAACTCAATTGATTGCCATACTCGTTCATCGATGGAAATCAAGAACGCTCTCATGCGTACTTTCCAGTAGGCATAATTTGTTCCATCGAAGAACAGTGGTCTATTGATGTTTCTACCTTCAACCATTGTTTACAACCCTATTCTCGCTCTGATACCACTTGTGGGTTATGTTAATAATGGATCTGAATAGGGGAAAAACCACCTAGAGCGGGGGGTGAATAGGTGTAAACAATAAAATCACCAAATCGTTGCGTAAAAAATAACCCAATGCGGAAAAGTAAATAAGTACGCAAGATTTTACGTGAAAAACTCCGTCACATGAGTAAAAAACTACGGGACTGATAACACGGCGAAATCCACTAAGATTAAACACGTACAAGGTGATATACCGTAACACTACGACTCAACCTTTTCCATACGCTCCATGTAGATCTTCTCCGCTCGCTCCACAACGCTCCTCAAATCCATGATTTGCGTCCAACGCCGAATCCATGACGTCCAACATCGAATCCACGACGTCCAACCGATTCCACGGTCTTCACAAATATAGCACGTCTCGATCACACGAATGTACCTCGCTCCGAATCCACGAAAGCTGTAGCACCTTGAATCCACAAGGCCACGCGAATCCACATGGCGATTCTCCTTTCGGAAATCGTTGTTTTGTTTATTGGTGATGATAATCCGCCGAATACTTAGATCATAGATAGACAAGAAATTACCATCTAAGTATTTATCAATTTGATTCTACAAGAAATAAGAGTTTGGAAATCCTAGAATCAAATTGATCAATATAGACGAAAAAACATGAAATTAATCATATTTTCCTTTCTTCTCTATATATGTGGATTTTTAATTTTTGATTAAAAATCTTAACCCTAAAGGATGAAAATTAGGGCTTATTTATAGGCTAGAAATCAATTAGAAAGAGATAAACATAAAAAACTGACTTAACAAACTTTTTGAAAAGAGATAAACATAAAAAACTGACTTAACAAACTTTTTCCCGCACGGCAGTCCGGACTGGATTTGGGTGATCCGGACTGTCGTGTTTTTCCAGAGAATTTCTTGAAAAAACAGTTTGGGGTCCGGACTGGATTTGGCCTGATCCGGACTGTTCATGCGATTGAACAAAAAACAGAGTTCGGGGTCCGGACTGAACAGGGGATGATCCGGATTGTAATTCCGCATGAACTAAACTATGTTCGAGGTCCGGACTGGAATGCCCTGATTCGGATCCTGAACACTTAAATTGTCCAGTTTTTTATTTTTATGCATTGAAAAAATATTCCAAGTGTTTCTAAACTATAAGAATGTATTCAGGTCACCAAAAATATTTAGTTAAACGTACCTGATCATTTTGAATTCATTCTTCATGAGATTGATGTATGTGATCCACAATTCTTCATCTTCAATCTTCAAGATTCAATAAACTTCACGAAATACGCCTAAACAAAAATCCTTAACAAGCTTTGAGGAGCTCAAGGGTAGGTTGACTCGGGCACCGGTCTTAGCTCTACCCAGACCGGGAGAGGATTTTGTGGTTTATTGCGATGCGTCGGGGGTTGGCCTTGTTTGAGTTTTGATGCAGCAGAACAGAGTTATAGCCTATGCGTCAATGCAACTCAAGAATTATGAGCGGAATTACCCTGCCCATGATCTCGAGTTAGCGACAGTGGTTTTTGCTTTGAAGCTTTAGAGGCATTACTTGTATAGGGCACATTGTGAGTTATTTACTGATCACTAGAGATTGAAGTACTTATTCACTTAGAAGGAGTTAATGTGAGGACCCGAATCCCCACGAGAGGATTAATGTTGGACTAGCGGCTTCTAGAGGCCTAGTGTCACGCCCCGGGTGTAAACCAGAACCCGGGCTCGTCCACAGATCCGCCGTGCACACGGAATTTCCCGTGTACACGAAGCGCTGGTAACCTGCTCAGATTTAAATGATATAATAAAGGAGCATAAAAGCAGAGCTAAACTAAAACTAATACATCTCAGACAAATGCTGGAAATAAAAGTACAACATAACTCTCAAATATACATGTGTCTCTCCCAGCTCACGAAATGAATACAACCAGCTGGACGAAGCCAGACCCAAAATAAAGGAAAATACAACCGTCTGAGTGTACAGGGGATACATCAAAACTGCTAAACTCGAGATCGGGGAAGTAGCTATCTAATCAGCGATCCTCTTACCTCGATCCTAGGAAGAGGGTCCCGCAACTCCGGCAGATGCACCGGTATCAAATAAATTGCGAGCTCTAGTACCAAAAAGTAAAGTGATACCTGCCACCACGTGGTCGGCTGCCGAGGAGTCCTCTACCTGGGCGGCATAGACCCGCCCGCTCTGTGCTGGTGGTCGGTAGTCTGTAGGGTGGGAGGAAGGAGCCCTGCCCGCTGGAGCATAGGGCCGCTGCTGGGGCGCAGAAGGGACTGATGCCGAGGAAGGAGCCGTCGACGCCGCAAAAGGGCAAGTAGCTCGCATATGACCAGACTGTCCACAGATATAGCAACGTCCCCACCACTGATCACAAGTACTGGGAAAGTGCTGCTCTCCACAGAAGATACATCTATCTGACGACTGGGACTGTCGTGACTGCTGTTGCGGCCTCCGAGACTGCTGCTACTGTCGCTGTGGCTGTCGCTGTGACCCGCGCTGCCTCGACTGTGACCTCTGCGGCTGTAGGTGCTGCTGCTGCTGCTGGGGCCTCTGGGATCCACCAGGCCCTCGGCGCTCCGAGCGCCCACGGCCCGTAAACTGAGGCGGTGGCAGTCGGGGCGGCCTCCAGGAACAGGCCTGTCCCCCATCATCCTGAGCTGGTCGCTTCCTATCAGAGCCCTGAGCGACCAAGCCTCCACGTCTAGCGACAACGTGATCTCCCCTCTCAACCCACTGCGCATGATCCGCTGCCTCCTCCAAAGTCTGTAGCCTCTGGCCATGCACCAAGGTATAGATCTCTGGGCGCAGACCCGTCTCAAAGAGCTCCACCTGGTGCGGTCCATACCTGGCAACATAAGGTACGCAGCTGAGCAACTGCGTGAACTCCTGGAAGTAGGCCCATACTGTCCGGTCACCCTGCTGAAGATTCTTCAAATCATCTTCTAGCTTTTTCTTCACACTCGTGGAGAAATAAGTATCTAGAATCATCCGTCTGAACTCTGACCAAGGTAGCTGTCGGGTAATTTGGAACTCCAAAGGCTCAACCCGACGCCACCAGGCATCTGCATCCCCCTCTAAACAATGTACTGCCATATGCACTCTGAATCTCTGGTCAATGAAGAAGTTCCGAAATAACTTCTCCATTGCTGCTAGCCACGATCCTATCTCCCATGGCTGAGTGCTCCGCCCTAAATACCTAGGCGGTCCACGCTGACAAAACTGGGTGAGTTTGTCAGCAATCTCCTGCTCCTCCGCTGGTGTCAATGGCCGGATCGCTCCCTGAGCCCCACTGCTCGAAGATGGCGCAGTAGGTACTAGTGGTATAGCCGGCGGTACAACTGGTGGTACGGGGGCCTCAACAGTAGTAGGGGAGGTGCCCCTGCCTGGGCAAGCAACTGCTCAATCCTCTGCTCCTGCCGGCGGTGACTCTCCGCCAACTGGGCCACCATGGCCCTCAACTCACTGATCTTTGAAGGTCTGGACTGCTCCGGCACCTCCGGGGGTGTAGGAGTACCCCGGGTAGAGATCTGCCGCCTAGGAGGCATCCTGCCACACAAGAAACCACGGGTCAGTAAACAAAACCACTCTCGACCCAATCCAGCGAAAGTCATAGACATTCCCCTATTTCTGTAACCTTATGTTGTCTGCAGCCAACATAATAGTCCACCAGAAATAGGCTATGCCAGTCCCTCTCCACTCACAGGAAGAGTTTAATAAAAAGAATTGCCGACTTTCGCAAAATATCGCGTCACTCACGCCCTGCCATACTAGGGTCTGCCAAAAAGCCTAGGGTTTCCTAAGTCCCAACTGACCTATCCCTAAGCTCCGATACCAAACTAATCTGTCACGCCCCGGGTGTAAACCAGAACCCGGGCTCGTCCACAGATCCGCCGTGCACACGGAATTTCCCGTGTACACGAAGCGCTGGTAACCTGCTCAGATATAAATGATATAATAAAGGAGCATAAAAGAAGAGCTAAACTAAAACTAATACATCTCAGACAAATGCTGGAAATAAAAGTACAACATAACTCTCAAATA
The DNA here is from genome assembly GCA_029204045.2 of Tillandsia leiboldiana. Classification (NCBI taxonomy): domain Eukaryota; kingdom Viridiplantae; phylum Streptophyta; class Magnoliopsida; order Poales; family Bromeliaceae; genus Tillandsia; species Tillandsia leiboldiana. Next base: position 14,173,374 of record CM055065.1, read on the forward strand.
TACATGTGTCTCTCCCAGCTCACAAAATGAATACAACCAGCTGGCCGAAGCCAGACCCAAAATAAAGGAAAATACAACCGTCTGAGTGTACAGGGGATACATCAAAACTGCTAAACTCGAGATCGGGGAAGTAGCTATCTAATCAGCGATCCTCTTACCTCAATCCTGGGAAGAGGGTCCCGCAACTCCGGCAGATGACTCTGCAAAATAAAGGGGAAAAGAAAAGAAAAAATAGTGGGGGGGGGGGGGGGGGGGGGGGGGGGGGGTGGGGTGAGAACTACTATAAAAACAGTAGCCTCCTGTAGTGGGTTAAACCTCAAACTCAGACATGCCCACTAGGTCTACCAGAGGTGAAAAAGAAATAAAGGTGGTAAGCTATAAGTATAACTACTGATGAAAAAGCTACCACTAATATGCCTCTAAAATGCCCAGCTAAAAGAATAGCTAAATGTATGCATCAGAATGTCAAAGCCTGCCTGACTAAACCCAATCAATACGCCAGTAAACACTGGTACTGCCTGCTCTGCTGTCAACTCAAGAACCCAGTATCTGATCGGCGCACGGCACGATCCCAAAGTATCCAATCGACCGGCACACGGCTCGGCCCTAAGCATACTCCGGAGTGGCACTCGAGGGGAGCGACCCACACGAGTAAAGTATGTAACCATAAGTATCTGATATAGCAGGACTGGATCAAGACTCTAAGTAAGTAGGTAAGACCATCCACTAAGGAAGCCCGATCCCTCACCTCCAATCTGATGCAATAATAATAATAATAATAATCCGGTCAACCGCCCATAGTCCGCGGTCGCCGCAATACCCAACCATCAATCCCCATCTGTCCCAAACTCTAAACATCTGACTACACTATCCCAGACCCCGCTCGAACCCGAGCACACTATCCCCTAAGACTAGACAACAGGAGAATGAATAAAAAGCATGGTTTCTCCTAAGTCAATTCCAGCATGATAGTGTAGCAGAAAAAGGTGGCCTATCTAGGTGACCATACAAGCATGCAAAAGTCCTTTACTTAATAACATGATTTCAGGTATTCTAATTCTTACAAAATTAGAGTATTCTATCTCGTGAATATCCACTGTACCAAGTTGCCATAAGCCGGTCTCTATACATGCATAAGATGTCCCAATATACATACAACATAAAATGGTTTAGCAAAATATTCCCAAAGGGTTTAGACAATATATCCTTTGCAAGAATTAACATTTAATTTATACTTAGTCCTCTAGAGATGCAAGTGCTAACATAAGTCCAATTTTCCAATTAAGCAAGCTATATTTATTCCACCGGTTTATTAGCAATGTAGTAAAGGACTAGCTCCAATATGCCTAGTGGGTTATCACAAGTAGGAGGATTACAACGGTACCTACCTCGAACGCTAATTCCCTGTCCAAAGGTGAAATCCACGCTCGGTCCAAACACCCACCTCAACACTGCACAACATTCCCTAAAAGAGCATACATAATTTAACCATACAATGTTCCAATAAAATCTGTCCAAATACAACAGTCCAGTGTTTCCCTGTTTTCACCTGCGAAAAATGCTCGGAAAATTCCAAGAAAAATACTTTCACGATCCTCGCGACAAACCGGTCGAAACAAGTATCTGCACGTTCAAATCCGAGTTTCCTACACTGAGAAACAAATTCGACAAGGGAACCACCCCGAAATAAACCGATCTCAAAAACTGTAGCACTACTTTCTGTAAATAGAGATTTTTCACCTTCGAAAAATATTTAGAAAAATCTGAGAAAATTCCAGGAGATTCCTTGCGAAGTGTAGATGCAAATCAACTATTGGCACGCCTCAATCCGATGCCTGAGCCCGAAGATACCGCCAAAATACTGTGGTTCTGTCCAAAAACTCCGCCACAGAACAAGGGTCAAAAGAAAGCTCGGAAACACCAAGATAGACTCAAAATGAGGGAAAGCTCAAAACACCAAGGTTGTAGTCCTACCAGTTGTGAATCCAACGGCGCAAGGATCGACAAAAACGGAGGTCGGAGTAGGCCGGGGGAGTCCTTGCACCGAAATGCAATGAAGAAGATCCCAAATGAACGAGTGTCGCGCCTGCACCGTAAAATGAAAATCTCAAAAAGCGTGCCATCGAAAATTCCGGCGATCCTCAGGTGGTACCAGCACTGGCAGCGGAGAAACTACCCTTCTTCACCCTCTGTATGAAACTGAGCAGAGGAGGAAGAAAACCCCTCCCCAAGCTCACTCGGAGTTAAATAACTCAAAAAAAACCAAAAAACAAATCAGATAATTCCACCCGTGTCCCCAGAACACGGGACACCCGTAGTGGGCCACTCGGACGCCACCACGTCGCCAAACCCCCCGGTCCACATTTTCGGCGCCCGCCAATAGGCGGGCGCCACGTGGCGCGCACTACGCCCACCCACGCGCGGGCGCAGCGCCGCCTGCGCCACTGTCGCGCACGCGGCTCGAGGCGGGGTCCCACGCTTCGGTGGACCTCGTGTGGTGGACCGCTGCAATCAATAAGCGCCACGTGGCGCCGGCGGTCCACGGTCTCCTCCCATGCACCGAAAACCACTGAAACTTCCGGGAGTCCGTTTTTGGGCATCCGGACTCAGAATTTAACAAGTAAATAGCCCTTTTCAAGCATTTTTCCGCGCTGAATCCAAATCCAACCTCTGTTTGGCCCAAAACCTTTTCTAAAATTCGGCAAATGCTGCCGAAGGCCAAATCAGCTAAAGATATCACACAAGGTCCATCTGTGGCATCCCTTTGATGCACTATGGGCCAGACACACCAACACTAGGTGTTCTACACAGTGGATTCACCGGAAAGGTTGCATGGGAATCTGGACCACTACATCCTCCCCTACAAGAAAAAGTTTCGTCATCGAAACAAAAGTCATACCTCAAGCCGGGGCCTCGAACAAGTGGGGGTAGGCGTCCATCATCGCTGACTCTAGCTCCCAAGTAGCCTCGCGCTCGCTCTGGTTGCTCCACAGAATCTTCACATAAGGAATGGCCCAGCTGCGCAACTCCCTAACCTCACGGTCTAAAATCCGCAATGGCCGCTCGACATAACTCAAGTCCTCAGTGATCTCCAGTGGAGCGAAATCAATGATGTGCGACGGGTCATAAACATACCTCCTCAGAGTGGATACATGAAACACATCGTGAACACCAGCAAGTCTGGGAGAAAGTGCAAGCCTGTAGGCAACTGGCCCTAAGCGCTCCAATACCTCGAAAGGTCCAATATAACGAGCGCTCAGTTTCCCACGAATCCCAAATCTCCGAATCCCCTTTGAATGCGAGACTTTCAAAAAGACATGATCGCCCACCTGAAACTCTAAATCTCGCCGTCGGGTATCAGCATAACTCCTCTGTCGACTCTGGGCGGTCTCAAGGTGTCGTCGTATCAATCTGACCTTTTCCTCTGCCTCTAACAGTAGATCAGGACCCAAAGTCTTCTTCTCACCCACGTCACTCCAATATAGGGGTGACCGACACTTGCGTCCATACAACGCTTCAAACGGAGCCATCTGAATGCTCGCTTGATAGCTGTTGTTGTACGCAAACTCAACTAATCCCAAGTGTCGGTACCACCCTCCTCCAAAGTCCAGGACGCACGCTCTCAACATATCCTCGAGGGTCTGAATAGTGCGCTCTGACTGTCCATCGGTCTGTGGGTGGAATGCTGTACTAAATCGGAGCTGCGTCCCCAAGGCTATCTGTAAACTCCTCCAGAAATGCGAGACAAACCTCGGGTCTCTATCTGATACGATGGAAACCGGTACCCCGTGCAATCTGACCACCTCAGCTAAATACATATGTGCCAGTCGCTCCAAAGGCCAAGTCATCTGAACTGGTAAAAAGTGAGCAGATTTGGTGAGTCTATCCACGACTACCCAGATCGCATCCGCTCCCGTCTGTGCTCTCGGCAACCCAGTGACAAAGTCCATGGTGATATGATCCCATTTCCATTCAGGGATTGGGAGGCTCTGCAACTTGCCAGCAGGTACTCGATGCTCAGCCTTTACTTGCTGACAAGTTAAGCAGTGTGCCACAAATCTCCCAATGTCTTTTTTCATACCACTCCACCAAAACTGTGCCTTGAGGTCCTTATACATCTTAGTCCCACCAGGATGGATGGTATAAGGTGTATAATGGGCCTCCCGCAAGATCTGCTCTCGAATCTCTGAATCCAAAGGCACGCAAGCTCGGTCCCTGTACCGTAGTACTCCCGAAGCATCAACTGAAAAATCCCCTGCCTGACCACTTGAAATCTGCTCTCTAATCCTGGTCAAATAGGGGTCCTCACTCTGTTTCTCTCGAATCCTGTCCAACAGAGTGGGCTGCACGACTAAAGACAAAAGTCTAGCAGAGACCCCAGGGGACACTACCTCAAGCTCTAACCGCCTCATCTGCTCAAGTAATGGCGCCTGATCGGTGATCATCAAGGATAGGCTCTGTACTGCTCTCCTGCTCAGGGCATCAGCGACCACGTTGGCCTTGCCAGGATGGTAGAGTATGTCCACATCGTAGTCCTTTAACAATTCCAACCATCTGCGCTGCCTCAGATTGAGCTCCTTCTGTGTGAACAGGTATTTCAAGCTCTTGTGGTCGGTGTAAATCTCGCAGTGCTCCCTATACAGGTAATGGCGCCACAACTTCAGTGCGAAAATCACAGCAGCTAGCTCCAGGTCATGGGTAGGGTAATTCTTTTCATAATCCTTTAGTTGCCGTGAAGCATAAGCGATTACCCTACCCTCTTGCATCAGCACGCAACCAAGTCCACTGTGCGATGCATCACTGTAAATCACGTATCCTTTCCCCATAACAGGGAGGGAAAGGATAGGAGCCGACATCAATCTGTTCTTTAATTCCTCAAAGCTCCTCTGGCAATCCTCACTCCAAATAAACTTAATCCCTTTACGCGTCAGACGAGTGAGTGGTGTGGAGAGTTTCGCAAAACCTTCCACAAACCGACGGTAATATCTAGCCAAGTCCATAAAACTGTGGACCTCTGATACCGTCGTCGGTTGGGGACAATCCCGGACTGCCTCAATCTTCGCCGGGTCTACTGCCACTCCTGCGGCTGAAATCACATGGCCCAAAAAGACAACCTCCCGAAGCCAAAATTCGCACTTAGATAACTTGGCATACAACTTCCTCTCTCTCAGAAGTTGCAGCACAATCCTCAAGTGCTCCTCGTGCTCCACATCACTCCGGGAATAAACCAAGATATCATCAATAAATACAACGACAAACCGATCCAGGTATGGTCGAAAGATCCTGTTCATTAAATCCATAAAAGCGGCAGGGGCATTTGTCAATCCAAAAGGCATGATGGTGAACTCATAATGCCCATACCGTGTCCTGAATGCCGTCTTTGGGATGTCCTCGGCCTTCACCTTCAATTGGTGGTAACCAGACTGTAAATCAATCTTGGAGAAGACACAAGACCCTTGTAGCTGATCAAATAAATCATCAATGTGCGGCAAAGGGTACTTGTTCTTGATGGTCACTTTATTCAGCTCTCGATAATCAACACACAGTCGAAGTGAACCATCCTTCTTTTTCACAAATAGCACCGGCGCTCCCCAAGGCGATACATTTGGTCTCACAAAACCTTTGTCAATTAGATCCTGAAGTTGTGCCTTTAACTCTCGCAGCTCAGCCGGTGCCATTCGGTAAGGAGCCTTAGAGATTGGCGCAGTTCCTGGGACTACGTCAATCAAAAACTCGATCTCCATATCCGGCGGCATGCTAGTCAGCTCCGGTGGAAACACATCTGGGAACTCGTGGACAATAGGGATATCCGCGAGTCCCGGTGCCGCCGTAGGCTCCTTAACCACACAAGCCAAAAAGGCCACGCATCCACTTCGCATCATCTGCCTCGCACGAGAAGTCGAAACCACCGAGGCGAAGAAAGCACTCTGGCACCCCCTATAAAACAACACCTCCTGGCCTGGCTCGGTAAAAGTCACAGTCCTCGCGGCGCAATCAATCGTCGCGAAATAGCGAGCCAGCCAATCCATCCCAAGTACTATGTCGAAATCTCGCACCTGACTAAGGACCATCAGGTCCGCTGGCAAAATCCAAGACTCAACCTGTACTGGACAAGACCAACAACACTCCTCTACATGCTATGTATGATCAGGAATCTGTACCTCTAATGCATGTGGCAACCGACCTAACTCTAGTCCATGAGATGATGCAAATGCTCTACTGATAAAGGAATGTGATGCACCGGTATCAAATAAAGTGCGAGCTCTAGTACCGAAAAGTAAAGTGATAACTGCCACCACGTGGTCGGCTGCCGAGGAGTCCTCTACCTGGGCGGCATAGACCCGCCCGCTCTGTGCTGGTGGTCGGTAGTCTGTAGGGTGGGAGGAAGGAGCCCTGCCCGCTGGAGCATAGGGCCGCTGCTGGGGCGCAGAAGGGACTGATGCCGAGGAAGGAGCCGTCGACGCCGCAAAAGGGCAAGTAGCTCGCATATGACCAGACTGTCCACAGATATAACAACATCCCCACCGCTGATCACAAGTACTGGGAAAGTGCTGCCCTCCACAGAAGATACATCTATCTGACGACTAGGACTGTCGTGACTGCTGCTGCGGCCTCCGAGACTGCTGTGGCTGTCGCTGTGACCCGCGCTGCCTCGACTGTGACCTCTGCGGCTGTAGGTGCTGCTGCTGCTGCTGGGGCCTCTGGGATCCACCAGGCCCTCGCCGCTCCGAGCGCCCCTGGCCCGTAAACTGAGGCGGTGGCGGTCGGGGCGGCCTCCAGGAACAGGCCTGTCCCCCATCATCCTGAGCTGGTCGCTTCCTATCAGAGCCCTGAGCGACCAAGCCTCCACGTCTAGCGACAACGTGATCTTCCCTCTCAACCCACTGCGCATGATCCGCTGCCTCCTCCAAAGTCTGTAGCCTCTGGGCATGCACCAAGGTATAGATCTCTGGGCGCAGACCCATCTCAAATAGCTCCACCTGGTGCGGTCCATCCCTGGCAACATAAGGTACGCAGTTGAGCAACTGCGTGAACTCCTGGAAGTAGGCCCATACTGTCCGGTCACCCTGCTAAAGATTCTTACGACAGTCCGGATCAGCCAATCCAGTCCGGACCGTGGTGCGGGAAAAATTTTTTTAAGTCAGTTTTTGATGCTTATCTCTTTCCAAAGGTTTCTAACCTATAAATAGACACTTAGGGTTTCTCAAGAACTACCGATTAATTTATAAAACACTTGAGAGCAACCCTAGAGACTAGGTTTTTATCGTTCTTCTTTATAGCCTCTTTTAGGTCAATTCGACGGTTCTTCCAAGATCTATCTTTTGACGAATTGATCTAGTCTTTGCTTAGAAATTTCTTCTACGGTTCCTCAATGATAATCTAAGCAAAGGATCACCATCGAAGCCAATATTTCTATCGGCTAAGTTTGCGTCGTGGATTCGACGTAGCACCGTGGATTCGGTGTGTTGAAGGCGTTTCGTGGATTCGAAACGTGTGCTCGTGGATTCGAGTGGCGTTCGTGGATTCGAACGTGTGTAGTGGACGTGCAATCGGTGGAGCGCAAGGTCCGAAGAAGTTGAAGGAGGGGTTGAATCCGTGGAGTCGGTAATCACCTTGTTATTCTTCTTTTCTTAGTGGATTGTTATTGCGTGTTGGTCCCGTGGTTTTTTTCCAGGATTGGAGTTTCCACGTATATCTCGGTGTGCTATTTTTATTTTCCGCATTGGTTTTTATTTTGCACTGAGATTGGTTTTATAAGTATTACACCTATTCACCCCCCCTCTAGTTGTTTGATAGTACCTATTTAGATCCTTGTGGATCCTTAATATATAAAAACTACAATTGGTATCAGAGCGGGTTTTAGGTTTATCTATCATGTCGGGTGGAAGTGGTAATATTTATAGACCTCCTCTTTTTGATGGGACTAATTATTCTTATTGGAAAGTGCGGATGAGAGCTTTTCTCATCGCAATTGATAAGCGGGTATGGCAATCCGTTGAATACGGTTGGGTGCATCCTGTTGAGGAAGTAGGAAATTCTACTATCCCGAAACCTCTCTCTAGATGGTCCCAAGAGGAATTCGAAAGTTCTTCTTACAATGGGAAGGGTATGAACGCTTTATTTAATTCTCTTTCCTCGACTGAGTTCACACGAATTTCCGCGTGTGAAACCGCGAAGGAAATTTGGGATATTCTCAAAATTACACATGAGGGTACTAATCTAGTAAAAATTCAAAAGCTCCAGATGCTTACAAGTCAATTTGACTCTATTCATATGGATGAGCATGAATTGTTTACAGATTATTACACTAGACTTCAAGATGTGATCAATACTTGTGCTAATTTAGGAGAAAAGATCCCGGAGTCGAGAATTGTAAGAAAGATACTTCGGACTCTTCCGGAACGGTTTAGGGCAAAGGTTACCGCCATTGAAACCGTTAGTCATCCGGATGAGATGAGAGTAGAGGAATTAGTAGGTGCTTTGCAAACTTATGAAATGACTTTTCCTACTAATCAAGTTTCTTCCAAGTCTTCTTCTAAGCTTACAGGTATTGCATTCCAATCAACAAAGGAAGAAGATAGCGAATCAAGTTCCGACGATGAAATCTCTTTTGCCCATTTTGAAGAACAATTGGCGCGGATCGTAAAGAAATTTCGTCGGAAATTTTGGAAGAATCGAACCGATGGATCTTCATCCACGAAACCATCTAAAGGATCATCGGGTTCTAAATCCTCTAACCTCAAAGGCTTTGCAAAACCTTCTAAAGAAAAAGAAAAAGATGATTTCGAACGGGTAATCCAATGTTATAGATGCAAAGGCTACGACCATATTTCAACAGATTGTCCTTCTCCGAAATCATATATAAAGAAGGCTTTGCAAGCGAAAACTTGGGACGATTCTACTTCTAATAAATCGACCTCAAGTAAAGAGGAAAAAGTCGTTGCCTTACATGCCTCTCATATTCCCTCTTCTAATGTTTGCTTATCATCTTTAATCACTGACTCTATTCCTTTGATTTTGCATGAAACATCAACATCCGGCGGAGAGTCATCAAGTGAGGGGGAGTCGGACGAAGAAGAACTCGTTGAGGCATATCAACAACTTCTTACGGAATCAAAGAAGATGGCCAAACATATTAAGAAGTTGAGGAAGCAACGACTTGAGATTCAAGACGAGAATCATGCTTTAAAGATCAAACTTCATGATCTCGAGGAGGAACGAGAGCTTTTATCGGATAATAATAAAATCCTCCAAGAAAAGATAAATCAATCGGAAACGATCGTTAATTCCCATATTAACAAGATTGATTTTCTTGAAAAGCACTTTGAGGAAATTCATGTCACCAACCAAGCTTTGACCAAGCAAGTTCATCAACTCAAATCCGACATACAAAGGATTTCAACCGGTTCGAAGAAACTTGATTGTATGTCCGGATTAGGTCAAACAAGTAAGGTTGGTTTGGGATTTAAAAAGAACCAAACTGTGAAGGCTTCAAGTTCCATAACTAAGTTGAAAGAAAGACCTTGTCACCAATGTGGACTTGAAGGACACTTGATGAAGATGTGCCCGAAAAAGAGAAAGAGGAATTCTTCGGCAACTTCATCTACGGAGCGAACTCAACGGAATCAAAAGACTCATCAAGTCAAAGGAGTTCACTTGAAGCCACCACGACCTACAACCTAGGCTCTGATACCACCCTAATCTGTCACGCCCCGGGGTCGAAACTGTGACCCGGGCTTACTAACAGATCCGCCATCCGTACGGAAACTGTCGTACAGACGAAGCGTCTAACCTGCGAAAAGAATCAACTACAGAAATACAGATATCAGAGCTGAAAGTAAACTACTAAGAACTGGAAACCCAACACTGTACAACTGAAAATAATACAATATCCATCTCCCAAATACGATCGTACACAAAGTCCTCTGATACAAAACTCAAAAGGGAGATATCTCCAATAAAATACATCGGTGTACAAGCTCTCACTACAAAAATATCCTCACTACATCAGTCTCTCAAACTGTAAAATAAAGTACAACTCCATACCTCACAACAAAGGTCTCACAACAGAGGAAAAAGAAGTAAACTAATCTACTGAAGCTCTCCTCTGAAGGGGTACCGCTACACTCCAACGACGGGTAGGGAACTAGCTCGCGACTCCCTCGTCTCGGTCAGAAGGATCAGCAACTGGAGCAACAGGAACAGGAGAAGAAGTTCCTGGGGAAAAGACACCACGACGGGTGTGAGAACTACTTCCCACAGTAGTTCTCAGTGGGTGCCGTCAACAAGCCCAACGGTCTGCCCACTAAGTCTACTAGAGGTAAAAGATAACAGTGCAATGAAAACTGAACAAGAAAAGCTGGAGCTACTCTACAGCTACTATGCCTCTACCTAGACACTCAAAAGTGGAACAGATGAAAATAAATGAGACCACTCGCACCCAAGGTGCTCAATCGACCCAATCGAACTGACTCGATCATAGGGTCCAGTCAAGCCTGCGCCTGGCGACTAGGAAACGCACCTGCCCACTACCACACATCCACATGAGGACGGGATTTACGTGGGGCGTCCTGTCTGGCTAACTCATCCCTCGCGCACAACTTCCTCAACAGGCCCATCGTTGCCTCCACTGCGGAAACTGCCCCAACAGGCCAACCATCGCATCCACAGCGGCATCTCAGGAGGGGGCACGACTCTAACTGAGGAAAACGGCGCGGCACAGAGTATCAAACCTTGGTATATGCAGGCTAGTCAAAATCCACGCTCACTCTCAGAACGGTAGGACTCAAGATCCCCAAATATCTCGCACAATAGTCGGAGCACTCTCTACGACTCAGCTGATCAGCTCACACAAAACACGAGACACTAGCCTCTCCAACAGCTCGCAGCACAAAGCACACTGGCTGGAGGTACTCCACAGCCAGGAACGACCTACAACTCAGGCCAACAATACTGGTCGGACAAAACTCAACGACCCGGGATCACCGTTAACCCCAACGGTTCCCAACAACACTGACCGGAAGATACGCGACGGCCCGGGACTACCGTCTACTCAACGGCTCTCTCCCACGACTGTGCAACAGGGAAACAAGACCTCTCGGGACTACCGTTTACCCAAACGGCTCCCGGCACAGATAAGCAACCCGCTACAACTACCAGACTCCACTCTGCTCCCAAGCAAGAGTGCAAAAGCATCCCACACTAAAAGCAAGTCCCGACCTCTCGGCCCACTACCCGGGCGAGGATAACACTATGTCCAGGAATGAAAGAACAGTGTGGATGTCTAAGCATAAAATAACCCTAGCCCAAGTGAGGGTTTTCTACTGGTCTGGTTACACATGCAACATATGACGGGGGTGCTAGGTCAAGTTCCAAGATAACTATGTTAACTGATGATAAAGGAATAACCATTCCAACAATCTAGCATGCTACACAAGGAAATAAACTATCATGCATAGCCCTACATCAATAGAATTAATGTACAGTCCATAAAACTTGGAGATAAGGCCACCTACCTCGATTTGACACCAATTGCTCGTAGACACTTGCAATTGGCCTCCACGCGATCCGCACGCAAAACGATGTCCGCTGCCGGAGTCCGCCCGCAAAACGGAGCACGCCGCCGGAGTTCGCACGCGAAACGGAGCGCGATGCCGGAATCCGCACGCCAAACGGAGTCCGCACGCAAAACGGTGCACGGTGCCGGAGTTCGCACGCAAAACGGTGCACGGTGCCAGAGTCCGCACGCAAAATGGAGTCCGCACGCAAAACGGTGCACGGTGCCGGAGTCCGCACGCAAAACGGAGCACGGTGCCAGAATTCGCACGCAAAACGGAGTCCGCACGCAAAACGGTGCACGGCGTCGGGGATCGCACGCAAAACGGAGCACAGTAAAAATACTGTCCCTAACACAGATAAGAACAAGGGGTTAATTCACAGTCCAAAGAACGCCCCAAAACTGTGCTAAAAACACCGAAAAATTAGCACACGGGGCCTACCCGACTGCGCCGCCGCCGCCGAAACGCTCCGCCGGCGAACTTCGCACGCTCCACGAGGCCCACGACGCCACGCCACACAACCCACCACCTCCTCCCTCTCGCTCGGTTGAAGAAGAAAGGAAAAGAAAGGAAGAAAGTGGCGTGCGGGGGAGAAAGAAGAAGAAGAAGAAGAGGGGAAAAAGGGGATGGTCCACGGTGCACCGGTCCACGGTGCACCGGCCAATCCGGACCCTCCAACCGCCCGGTCCACGGCACAAAGCGGTGCACCAGGCGCAGGCGACCGCGCGCCCGCCACGTGGCCGCGCCCCTGCGCACCACGCGGGCGCGCAGTCCACGCGCCACACGGGCGCGTGACACCGCGCCCGCGCAGGCACGTGACACGGGCGCACCCACCTGCTCCCGCGCGGGCCTCCAACGGGGGGCCGCCACGTGGCGGCCCCTGCGCTGACACGCGCAGGCGCGCGTTCCCAACGCGCGCCAGCTGCGCGCCTTGAGCCGCCTCGGGATCCGCGCCGTCGCCTCGCCTCGGGAAACGTGCCGCGCCGCCTCGAAAAACGTGTAAAACATCCGGGCTCCAAAACAAACAAGTAAATAGTCCATTCTTAGCGATTTCGCGCGCTAAATCCAAAAACAATGTCCATTTCTCCAAATTCTCATCCGAAAATTACGGAGTGCCCCCGGATAGCCCACTCGATCCGATTTTCGCGCCGGGTCCATTTTTAAAGTCCGATTTGCCAAATTCCAACTCTAAAAATTCCCGAAGGCGACCGGAGAGGTAAACTCTTATCCAAACTTCGTCCGGAGTCCAATTTGACATCTGAATCGCGCGAAACCACTTCCAAACACCCGACGGGTCCCCAATTTTCCACGGGATCTCCTTTAAGCCCAAAGTCCAACACTTGTGTCCAAATTGCGCGCAAACACTACCGACACACCACGCAGGCCTCCAGTGATGCAACTAAAACCCAAATTGCACCACAAATCCAATTCTCGGGCCCGACACGCGCACAAACACTCCCAAAGGCCACTAAAAGCTGCTCAACAACCAGCAAGCCCTACGCGGGAGATTCCGGGACCTCACACAAACCACCAACGGTCCGAGTCACAACATCAATCATACAAGTGGATCATTGCGAGGCAAAGACCTAAGGTGGATCAACAGTCAAAGCTATCATCTCCCAACCACAATGAATCAAGACAACCCAAAATCCGACGATTTTGGATTCGGAAAGGTGATATCTTTCCTTGTCTTAAGTTCTAAATAGCTTATGACTGTATGTAATGCTTTGATTGGTTTTCCTTTCATATTTTTCTGAATCTCTACATTACATGTTTTCAATGCTCTTCGTTTTTATGTTTTGTTTTTAAACAAAAGGGTTTTAACGAACAAGTGCATTGAATAAAAAGGGTTTCACTTTCAATCACTCCAATTTAATTTTATATAAATTATCAAATTTACTCCATAATCATAATTCTTGAAGATACTTCATTATAAGAGTTTTTGATAATTATATTCATCAAATTTTAGTAATCATGTGTGATCTTTAGATGATTAATCTATCTCGGTTGTGTGAGTTCTTTGTGATAAACATGAGACAACCGTGTCACGCCCCGGGGTCGAAACTGCGACCCGGGCTCGCCAACAGATCCGCCACCTATGCGGAACCCCGCATAAGAGAAGCGTCCAACCTGCAAAGTATCATCTAATAACTAAATAGATATCAGAGCTGAAGAAAAACCGCTGTAATAAAAATCCGAATCACTGTACAACAGAAAAGTAGGGGTACAATATCCATCTCCCATAAATGATGATACAATAATCCGTTCCACCAAAACTGTAATACAAGTAAAAGCCACCTATACAACATCTATAAATCCGAAAAGGGAGATAACAGAAATAATAAAATACAACTGTGTACAGCGAAACCCACAATCCGGGTTGGTACATCTATCCCACTGTAGAACTCAACTCTGGTAGGGATCTATCTCGCAACTCCCTCGCCTCGAACCGTCAACCGAGAGATCCGCAACTCCCGCAGCAGACACTGCAAAACAAAGGGAGGAAACGGGAAAAACAACAATGGGGGTGAGAACCACTAGTAAAACCAGTAGCCTCCCCCTGTGGGTAAAGCCTCAAACCCCGACGTACCCACAAGGTCTACCAGAGGCAAAAGGAAAAGAAGAGTGGTAAACAATAGAGACTGCTGGAAAAAGGAAACTACCACTACTATGCCTCTAAAATACCAAGCTAAAAGAATAGCTAAATGTATGCATCAGAATATAAATGCCTGCCTGAATAAACCCAATCTATACACCAGTAAAAATTGGTACTGCCTGCCGCCGCCCTCATCATCGGGCAATAACCGCGCCGATGTGATAGCAAAAACTGTCAATAACTGTCTGGCCCCAGCCTCCGGAGGGGATCTCGAGGGGAGCGACCCACACGAGAAAAGCATCACCGGGCAATAACCGCGCCGGTGTGATAAAAGCATCACCGGGCAATAACCGCGCCGGTGTGATAAAAGCATCACCGGGCAATAACCGCGCCGGTGTGATAAGTAACCAAAGCAGGACTGGATCATGACTCTGATCAAAGTGGGAAAAATCCATCCACTAACGAAATCTGATACCCAATCTGATGCATAAGTAAACATACGGTCAACCGCCCAATATCCGCGGTTGCCGCAATACCCACTGTCAACAAGTCAGCCTGTCCTAGATCCCAAGAATCTGACTACACTATCCCAAAAACCCCCTGCTCGCGCATGAGCTACAAGTACCCGGAGCCTAGTATGAAAGGAGAAAAGCAAGAAACATGGTTTCTCCTAAGTCAAGTCCAACATGATAGTGTAGCAAAAAAAGGTGGCCTATCTAAATGACCAAACTAGCATGCAAATGTCCAAGATGATATAAAGAAAACAGGTGTCGATGTTCTTACATTTATTTGAGCATGCTATTCCAAAATATCGATGATTGCATAAGAATATTAAGTACAACATAGCCTATGCCTGCCTATACCACATACACGATGCTCACAGGTATAAATTGGCCTTTTCTTTCTAACATGATATGCTTTGATCTCAACCAAGCCTGCAATTTTATCCACGATGCGCAATCAACATTCTAACCCAAGTGTCACTCATAATCAACATCACATAAGGTGATACAACGCTTGTCAAACCTCGCATTCATACATGAATATTATTAGGATCATTTAACATTACTTAATCATAGACATTCAATCATGTATCACCAATGAATAGTCTAAGGCTCCACAACCTTTATTGATCTCACATAGGATGAACATAGGATCTACCAACAACATCCAATCTTATTTGGAGAAATTAGGAGTCATGAACAAAGCTTAGTCTCATAAGGAATAGGCCTCAACTCACAATGATATCCATCTTATCATGAAAGATTTAGAAATCAAAAGCATAGGTCATTCTCACATCAACTAGATCAATAACCAACCTTGACACCCATTTTCACATAAGCTAGATCAAAGATTAATCAGCTAATTATTCTCACATGGATATGTTATGAATCAACATCTATGCCCAACATCACACATTGTAGGTTAAGGATCAACAAAACCAACTACTCTCATATAAGCCATTCTCAAATAAATCAACCAAGTCCTTCTCACATAACCCCATCAAGTCCTCACATAAATCAATCAACCATTCACATATAACTATCACCATCATTCTCACATAGAATAGGTTTAAGGATGATCACTTAATATCAACTTCATATGAGATAATATAATTTCAACCAACTAATCATTTACTCATGCATAAGCTAAGGATCAAATAACTTAATCTAAACATGGATATTCAATCATATTATACCGAGGAGAAGAGAACAACAATCAACTATGCCATGAGGGAAACCAATAGCCCGAGTGGGTAAATCGTCGTTTTCGGCAAAGCACAACCACCCACCTGAAACTTGACGATCCGCTGCCCGCTGTAGCTGAAATTTGGCGTGAGTATTCCTTATCCTCCCAGAAGTCCGATGCCATGAAAATCATCCAAATCCGCCTCACGGATTGGGCACAATCACTAAAACAATGCACACATCGCAATCAAATTCCAGAATTTCAGCATTTGAAATTAAGTTTAAGAAGATGTAAGTGCAGCCCCAAATACCTCAAGATGAAGTTCCAAGCAGTAAATCAAAGATATCCTCTTTCATACAAACATCTTCAAGTCCTCAAAAATCCACCATTAATTTCCCTTAACATTCAAATGAAGCAAAAATCACAATGCAGCCCAAAACTGCTAACATAAACTTGCTAGCATTTCCAAGCTAAATCAGGGGCTTTTCCAAAGGGATTCATCCACATATCACAAAAGAGAATTTGTTCACCTTGAAGTTATAAAGTATTCCCAACTTGAATTTTGGAAAAATACCTTGTATCCACAAAGTTATCTGCATTCCAAGGTGCATTGCTCAAATCAAAACTAAAACAGGGACTGCAGTAATCCATATAATAGCACTTGGAAAGATCATTAATGTTACCTAACCAAACTTGCTCCAAATCCTTCAAGAGAGGTACCATTGGATTCCTTGTCGAGAGTAGATACAAATTGAGCTAAAGAACTCCAATTTTCATGCTCGTATGAAGGAGAAAACCCATAAACACTTTGGACTATCCACCAAGTTCCATCTGTGCACGAATGCAGCAAGGTGTTCCAAAGATCATGCATAAACCCTAATAAAAACTCAGATCTAGTGAAAATGATACTTACCAATGTTGTAGATCTTCGAGTCCTGGAAATTTCCCCGCAAAAATCATCCAAATATTCCCATCCTACTGCCCAGAAAGGCCAAAACACTGAGGACTGTTCAGGATTCCAGACTGAAATGAAGGGTTCCAAAGATGGCCTTAAAACTCTGTAAAAACATGAGATCTGGGGGGAGAGTTGAATACAAAGATTGTAGCCTTACCTCTTGTGAAAACGTAGAACCAAGAATTAGCAATAAATTCCAAGAAATGAAGCCTGGGAAATTTTTGCACTAAACTGCGACGGTGGAGCTCCGAAAATCCAGCAATGGTGCATGTGCTCCATCATGGGGAAAATGATGATCATGGAGCTCCAATGGCCCATCCATGGTGATGAAGATGAAGTAGGGTTGCTGGTGCAGCTCTGCCTGGAGTCCCCAAAACCCTGGTCCAAGGAGGAAGAAGGAGGAGGAAGAAGAAGAAGAAGAAAGGAAGAAGAAGGAGGAGAAAACACAACTTAATCCCCTCCCCCTCTCCCCCGCAGCTACAGGACGGGCCCGGCCCGCTCGGCCAGGCGGGCCGGACACGTGGCGGCCATCCGGGCCGCCACGTCGCCCGGGACAAGCCTCCCGGATCAAGCCACGCGGCTTGATCCGGGTGGCCGCGGCGCCACCAACGGGTGCGCGCCGCGTGTCCCCACGCGCGGGGAGCGCACAGCGCGCCCACGTGCGTGCGGCGGCGGGCCCAACCACGGCCCGCCACGCGTCCTCCCGCAAAACCCCCTGGACCGCATGCCAACACCGGGCCAATGGGGTGCCGACACGTGGCACCCCCGGTCCACGGCCTTCCCCTGCGCCCGAATAAACCCCCGAACTTCCGGTTGCCCGTTTTCGCTCATCCGGACTCCGAAAAAAACAACCAAATAGCCGATTTTCATCGTTTTTCCGCGCTGATGCCAAATACGAAGTCCATTTTGCAAGAATCCATTTCTAATTTTCGGCGAAACTCCCAAAGAAGCAATCTTGATCTATTTCTCGCACAGAGTCCGTTTCTTGGGTCCGATTTGCGCGCAACCAACACTATCCATAGAAATAGGCCTCCACAAGCTGTCGATCACACTGTAATGACCACGAAGATCCGGGTCTTCACAAACCGATAGACTAAAATTTGGGATTTAATTCTTTCACATAAGAGATTGTATTTTCTTACAAGGGTAATGAAATGAATTACAAAAGATGTGGAAAGAGTTACATCCGAAAGGAGTGTGAAAACTACCACCACATGTTGGAAAGAGCTGCCACCCCGGTCGTCCGGTTAGTGTGTGAAGCTACCGCATGTTATGGATGATTGAAAAATATTTATGAAATTTTGTTTAGTTGAAGCATTCGGAGATTTAAATTCAAAGTTCTTATTTTGAACAATCTCCTGGTTGGTATAAGGTGGGATAGTTGAAAGATTCTCAAAGAGCCACCCGTAGGTATTGTAGTGCTTATCTCAAATTTGAAAGGGTAGAAATCAAATTGATGTCATTTGGAAATCTTTGTAAGTCATCTTTGTAAATTCGTTACATCTTGATAGACTTTGGATCTCAAGATTATTTTTGATGACTTGTGTTTGACGTATATAATATGAAAAACGGTTTATAATGTCTTATCTTTGTTTTTCATGATTTCGGAGTAAATCTGTTTAATTTTTGTAAAATTAATTGGATTGAATGACATCTATGTGATCTCATATTATTTTCAAGCACTTAAATTGTTTTCTAGATGGAATACAAATCGGTAATTCAAATATTTCAAAATCTGGATTTGTTTCAAGAAATTATTTGACTTTTGCTTTCGAGTACCGGTACGCAATCTGTGTTTTTGTTATATACCGGAACTGAGCTTTTATCTCTCTTTCTCTATGAACTAATGCTGTTAGTGATTTCCTTTTGTCTAGTATGTTCACTGTTTGACAATTTGTGACAAAAAGGGGGAGAAGAGAAAAGGGGGAGAAGAGATCATCGAGATAGGGGGAGATGATGAAAAAGGAGCCGAAAAACAAAAAGAACCAAAAGGACGAATCAAATGTAGGATTTACATTGAATTTCTAACGACTAACGTTTGATTTTATTTGGAGTTTTGTTTTGCAGGATTTACATCACTTTAAGACTCCAAGTCCTAAGTCATAGAGTTTGTTCTAAGACTGGTTCAAATGTATTTTTGTTTATTGGATCTTTCACGCAAAGAAAGTCAATGTTTTGGTGATGACATTGAGTTTCGTTTTTTTTGGTTTAAGATGAGTGTCTTGAGCGTTTTATGTATTTTTGGGTTTTGTCACGAAATTGCCAAAGGGGGAGATTGTTACGGCTTTTTGTGTTGGCATATTTCGTAAGTTGAGTCGGAGTCTTGAAGTGATTAAATTGTTAATCAGTAATCGAAGACTTAGAGAAGATTCAACAAGAGCTCAAGTTGACACTCAGTGTTTTGAGTCTTGAAAATTGAAGTAGAAGAATTGTGGATCATATACATCAATCTCAAGGAAAATGTATTCGGAATGATCAGGTACGTTTAACTAAATAATTTTGGTGATCCGAATACATTTGAGTAGTTTAGAAACACTTGGATAAGTTTTCATTGCATAAAAGTCAAAAACTGTTTTTTCAGGAAATCCGTTCAGGACTGGAAATTCTGTTCAGGACTGTTCTGTTAATCCAGTCCGGACCGTGGATTCCAGTCCGGACCCCGAACCTTGTTTTTTCAGGAATTGCTGAAAAAAATACGACAGTCCGGATCAGCCAATCCAGTCCGGACCGTCGTGCGGGAAAAATTCTGTTAAGTCAGTTTTTGATGCTTATCTCTTTCCAAAGGTTCTAACCTATAAATAGACACTTAGGGTTTCTCAAGAACTACCGATTAATTTATAAAACACTTGAGAGCAACTCTAGAGGCTAGGTTTTTATCGTTCTTCTTTATAGCCTCTTTTAGGTCAATTCGATGGTTCTTCCAAGATCTATCTTTTGTCGAATTGATCTAGTCTTTGCTTAGAGATTTCTTCTACGGTTCCTCAATGATAATCTAAGCAAAGGATCACCATCGAAGCCAATATTTCTATCGGCTAAGTTTGCATCGTGGATTCGACGTAGCACCGTGGATTCGGTGTGTTGAAGGCGTTTCGTGGATTCGAAACGTGTGCTCGTGGATTCGAGTGGCGTTCGTGGATTCGAACGTGTGTAGTGGACGTGCAATCGGTGGAGCGCAAGGTCCGAAGAAGTTGAAGGAGGGGTTGAATCCGTGGAGTCGGTAATCACCTTGTTATTCTTCTTTTCTTAGTGGATTGTTATTGCGTGTTGGTCCCGTGATTTTTCTCCTGGATTGGAGTTTCCACGTATATCTCGGTGTGCTATTTTTATTTTCCGCATTGGTTTTTATTTTGCACTGAGATTGGTTTTATAAGTATTACACCTATTCACCCCCCCTCTAGTTGTTTGATAGTACCTATTTAGATTCTTGTGGATCCTTAATATATAAAAACCTACAAACCCGACGCCACCAGACATCTGCATCCCCCTCTAAACAATGTACTGCCATATGCACTCTGAATCTCTTGTCAATGAAGAAGTCCCGAAATAACTTCTCCATTGCCGCTAGCCACGATCCTATCTCCCATGGCTGAGTGCTCCGCCCTAAATACCTAGGCGGTCCACGCTGACAAAACTGGGTGAGTTTGTCAGCAATCTCCTGCTCCTCCGCTGGGGTCAATGGCCGGATCGCTCCCTGAGCCCCACTGCTCGAAGATGGTGCGGTAGGTACTAGATGTATAGCCGGCGGTACAACTTGTGGTACGGGGGCCTCAACAGTAGTAGGGGGAGGTGCCCCTGCCTGGGCAAGCAACTGCTCAATCCTCTGCTCCTGCCGGCGGTGACTCTCCGCCAACTGGGCCACCATGGCCCTCAACTCACTGATCTCTGAATGTCCGGACTCCTCCGGCACCTCCGGGGGTGTAGGAGTACCCCGGGTAGGGATCTGCCGCCTAGGAGGCATCATGCCACACAAGAAACTACGGGTCAGTAAACAAAACCACTCTCGACCCAATCCAGCGAAAGTCATAGACATTCCCCTATTTCTGTAACCTAATGTTGTCTGCAGCCAACATAATAGTCCACCAAAAATAGGCAATGCCAGTCCCTCTCCACTCACAGGAATAGTTTAATAAAAAGAATTGCCCACTTTCGCAAAATATCGCGTCATTCACGCCCTGCCATCCTAGGGTCTGCCAAAAAGCCTAGGGTTTCATAAGTCCCAACTGACCTATCCCTAAGCTCCGATACCAAACTAATCTGTCACGCCCCGGGTGTAAACCAGAACCCGGGCTCGTCCACAGATCCGCCGTGCACACGGAATTTCCCGTGTACACGAAGCGCTGGTAACCTACTCAGATATAAATGATATAATAAAGGAGCATAAAAGCAGAGCTAAACTAAAACTAATACATCTCAGACAAATGCTGAAAATAAAAGTACAACATAACTCTCAAATATACATGTGTCTCTCCCAGCTCAAGAAATGAATACAACCAGCTGGCCGAAGCCAGACCCAAAATAAAGGAAAATACAACCGTCTGAGTGTACAGGGGATACATCAAAACTGCTAAACTCGAGATCGGGGAAGTAACTATCTAATCAGCGATCCTCTTACCTCGATCCTGGGAAGAAGGTCCCGCAACTCCAGCAGATGACTCTGCAAAACAAAGGGGAAAAGAAAAGAGAAAACAGTGGGGGGGGGGGGGGGGGTGAGAACTACTATAAAAACAGTAGCCTCCCCTAGTGGGTTAAGTCTCAAACTCAGACATGCCCACTAGGCCTACCAGAGGCGAAAAAGAAATAAAGGTGGTAAGCTATAAGTATAACTACTGATGAAAAAGCTACCACTAATATGCCTCTAAAATGGCCAGCTAAAAGAATAGCTAAATGTATGCATCAGAATGTCAAAGCCTGCCTGACTAAACCCAATCAATACACCAGTAAACACTGGTACTGCCTGCTCTGCTGTTAACTCAAGAACCCAGTATCTGATCGGCACACGGCACGATCCCAAAGTATCCAATCGACCGGCACACGGCTCGGCCCTAAGCCTACTCCGGAGTGGCACTCGAGGGGAGCGACCCACACGAGTAAAGTATGTAACCATAAGTATCTGATATAGCAGGACTGGATCAAGACTCTAAGTAAGTGGGTAAGACCATCCACTAAGGAAGCCCGATCCCTCACCTCCAATCTGATGCAATAATAATAATAATAATAATCCGGTCTACCGCCCACAGTCCGCGGTTGCCGCAATACCCAACCATCAATCCCCATCTGTCCCAAACTCTAAACATCTGACTACACTATCCCAGACCCCGCTCGAACCCGAGCACACTATCCCCTAAGACTAGACAACAGGAGAATGAATAAAAAGCATGGTTTCTCCTAAGTCAATTCCAGCATGATAGTGTAGCAGAAAAAGGTGGCCTATCTAGGTGACCATACAAGCATGCAAAAGTCCTTTACTTAATAACATGATTTCAGGTATTCTAATTCTTACAAAATTAGAGTATTCTATCTCGTGAATATCCACTGTACCAAGTTGCCATAAGCCGGTCTCTATACATGCATAAGATGTCCCAATATACATACAACATAAAATGGTTTAGCAAAATATTCCCAAGGGGTTTAGACAATATATCCTTTACAAGAATTAACATTTAATTTATACTTAGTCCTCTAGAGATGCAAGTGCTAACATAAGTCCAATTTTCCAATTAAGCAAGCTATATTTATTCCACCGGTTTATTAGCAATGTAGTAAAGGACTAGCTCCAATATGCCTAGTGGGTTATCACAAGTAGGAGGATTACAACGGTACCCACCTCGAACGCTAATTCCCTGTCCAAAGGTGAAATCCACGCTCGGTCCAAACAGTCACCTCAACACTGCACAACATTCCCCAAAAGAACATACATAATTTAACCATACAATGTTCCAATAAAATCTGTCCAAATACAACAGTCCAGTGTTTCCCTATTTTCACCTGTGAAAATTGCCTGGAAAATTCCAAGAAAAATACTTTCACGATCCTCGCGACGAATCGGTCGAAACGAGTACCTGCACGTTCAAATCCGAGTTTCCTACAATGAGAAACAAATTCGACAAGGGAACCACCCCGAAATAAACCGATCTAAAAAACTGTAGCACTACTTTCGGTAAACAGAGATTTTTCACCTTCGAAAAATATTTATAAAAATCTGAGAAAATTCCAGGAGATTCCTTGCGAAGTGTAGATGCAAATCGACTATTGGTACGCCTCAATCCGATGCCTGAGCGCGAAGGTATCGCCAAAATACTGTGGTTCTGTCCAAAAACTCCGCCACAGAAAAAGGGTCAAAAGAAAGCTCGGAAACACCAAGATAGACTCAAAACGAGGGAAAGCTCAAAACACCAAGGTTGTAGTCCTACCAGTTGTGAATCCAACGGCGCAAGAATCGACAAAAACGGAGGTCGGAGTAGGCCGGTGGAGTCCTTGCACCGAAATACGACGAAGAAGATCCCAAATGAACGAGTGTCGTGCCTGCGCCGTAAAATGAAAATCTCAAAAAGCATGTCACCGAAAATTCCGGCGATCCTCAGGTGGTACCAGCACTGGCAGGGGAGCAACTTCCCTTCTTCGCCCTCTGTATGAAACTAAGCAGAGGAGGAAGAAAACCCCTCCCCAAGCTCACTCGGAGTTAAATAACTGAAAAAAAACCGAAAAACAAATTAGATAATTCCACCAGTGTCCCCAGAACACGGGACACCCGTAGTGGGCCACTCGAACGCCGCCACGTCGCCCAACCCCCCGGTCCACATTTTCGGCCCCCGCCAATAGGCGGGCGCCACGTGGCGCACACTGCGCCCGCCCACGCGCGGGCGCAGCGCCGCCTGCGCCACTATCGCGCACGCGGCTCGAGGCGGGGTCCCGCGCTTCGGTGGACCTCGTGTGGTGGACCGCTCCAATCAATAAGCGCCACGTGGCGTCGGCGGTCCACGGTCTCCTCCCATGCACCGAAAACCACTAAAACTTCCGGGAGTCCGTTTTTGGGCATCCGGACTCAGAATTTAACAAGTAAATAGCTGTTTTCAAGCGTTTTTCCGCGTTGAATCCAAATCCAACCTCTATTTGGCCCAAAACCTTTTCTAAAATTCGGCAAATGCAGCCGAAGGCCAAATCAGCTAAAGATATCACACAGGGTCCATCTGTGGCATCCCTTTGATGCACTATGGCCAGACACACCAGCACTAGGTGTTCTACACAGTGGATTCACCGGAAAGGTAGCATAGGAATCTGGACCACTACACCTAGGCTGTGTGTTGGAGGTGTTTGTGCGCATATTGGACCTCAGGATTGGACCCAGCGAAAAATTTGGATTAAGATTACTTAGCTGGGTGCCTTCGATAAATTTTAGAAGTGGAATTGGGCAAAACAGACATCGGATTTGGATTCAGCGCGCGAAAACGATGGAAATGGACTATTAACTTGTATTTTTCGGAGCTCGGATGCATAAAGGGTATTGTTCCGGCGGTCGGGGCAGCACCGGCGGCGACGGGCAGGCGGCGGAGCACGGCGGCACGGCGGCGGGCAGCTGCTGCGGGCAGAGGCGCGGGCCGCTTAGTCCACAGGCTTGGCGTGCACCGGGGGATGGACGCGTGGCGGCTTCCGGTTGGCCGGTTTGCAAGGCGCGGTCTACGGGAGAGCGTGGGGAGGTGTGGACCAGGGCAGGACCACGTGGCGGCCGCTGGTTGGCCGGTCCACGTGCGCTCGGTCCACGCGAGGAGCGGAGCAGGCGCGGTGCAGCATGGGTGGTGTGCCATGTGGCGTCTTCCCATTGGCGCGGTATGGACAGGTGGCGGCAGACGATTGGATGGTGCACTGGGCGCGATCCACGGAGCGGGTGCGGCTGGTGCCTCGGGAAGCGTGCGCTGCGTGGGCGCCGGCAGCGCGGCGTGTGCCCACGTGGGCGCGCCGACCGAGGCGTTAACGCGGAGAGGCGGGCGTTTGGGCGCAGCCACGTGTCGCGAGCGGATAGGCCGTGTTCGCTGTTTGCTGAGCGGATAGGCCGTGTTCGCTCATGAGAGGTATGCCTTCGATTTCTATGTTGATCACTTTGCCTCATTTTGGGTTTTTGGCACGGTTCCCTAGGTATCTTTTGACCCCTTATACCGCTGCGAGGTATTGGACAGCAGTGGAGTATTGTTGAGAATTCTCTGCCTACGGGCATCGGAACAAGACATATGAGGACTCGGTCGATATATACGCTTCGAGTGGAACACACCTGTATTTTTATCGGGATTTTTAGAGGACTCTTCAAAGGTGATATTTAAGCTTCTTCGTGACTGATTTCCGCAGACTTGTGATTGTGAGGGAATTTGGCTTACCGTGATGCTTTGGGCGTATCTTGGCCTACAGGTGTCGGAATGAGGAGTTTAAATACTTGATTTGCATCTACTCGTCGCGAGAATCGCAACCGTGATTTTTTTGGATTTTTCGGAGGATTGCGCGCAGGTGAAAATCCCCTTTTTGTGCTGGCTTGCATAACGGCAAATGCTGTTTGGGGTATTGATTGTGTTGTTGGCTGTGATGTTGGTTTGAGCAGAGGCTTGTGCGACCGAGTACCGAGGGTGCGGTTTCGGTGGTTTTCGATTGTGGTGACGGCGCACTTCACCGACTTCGGCTTTTCCTGCGGAAAGCGTTTCAGGTGCGTTGCTTCGTCTCCAGAACCGGTGGACGGTTCTCTAATTCTATCTGTTAGAATGCATGCATGTTTAGTGTACCAATATGTCGTTGAGAGGTGAGCTTGGTAAATAGTATTTGTTTGAGGAATTGCAAGATATGATATTCATATTATGCCTGATGATACTTGCAAGATTTAGATATCCATGATTATGATCAATGGAAGCACACCTAAGGGATGCATTACACTATATGATTGATAGCATACACAATTTAATGTACAACCTATAAGATTGAGATGTGAGCATAAGAATGATATAGTTCATGTGGATTGAGGCTTACATGATTTATTGTACATGTTGGGTACCTTCGAGATATTATATATATTTAATGGTTGTATTCACCTATGCTAGTTGAGAGCATGTTTAGGGAGATGAGGCTTATTTTGATTGATTTTGGTGATCATATCTGTTAATGTTCCCGGCTTATGATTCAGTTTATTTAAATGCTATTATTGGAACTTGACCTAGCACCCCGTCATATGATGCATGTTGAAACCAGACTAGTAGAGAACCTTCACTTGGGCTAGGTTCTTTTATGCTTTAGACATCCCACACTTTGCATCTTTTCCTGGACATAGATTTTCCTCGCCCGGGTAGTGGGCCGAGTGGTCAGGTTACTGTGGGACATTGTTGCACTCGTGCCTGGGGGATGAGTGGAGTCTGGTAGCTGAGATTAGATCTGTGCTAGTGTTGTTGGGAGCCGTTTGGGTAGACGGTGGTCCCGGACCGTCGAGTATCTTCCGGTCAGTGTCGTTGGGAACCGTTAGGGTTGACGGTGGTCCCGGGTCGTTGAGTGTTGTCCGACCAGTTTTGTTAGCCCTGAGTTGTGGGTCAATCCCGGCTGTGGAGTATCTCCAGCCTGTGTGTTTAGTGTCACGAGTTGGTTGAGTTCGTTAGTGTCTCGAGATTCGTGAGAGCTGTTTAGCTGAGTCGTTGAGAGTACTCCGACCGTCATGCGAGATGTTTGAGGATCCTGAGTCCCTCCGTTCTGAGAGTGAGCGTGGATTTTGACTATAGCCTGCATGAGCCACCTTGAGCTCGACAGAGATGCGTGGATACCTTTTTCCTCGGTGGGGTCGCGCCCCTTGAGTGCCCCGTCCGGAGTGGGCCTATTACTTTCGTATCGCGACTTATCGATGTTGTCCCTCTGGCTGGGTCTTTTTTAGGCAGTCACGGATGCAGTCCTTCTAGCTAGGCCAATTTTGGCAGTCACGCACGGCCTACGTAAGTCCAGTCCTCCATGGATGTACTGGCAGTAGGTAGGCGCAGGCTTGACTGGACCCTATGAGGCAGTCAGTTCGATTGGGTCGATTGAGCACCTTGGGTGCGAGTAGTTGCATATCTTTTCATCTGTATCACCCATTGAGCATTTAGATAGAGGCATGGTAGCTGTAGAGTATCTCCAGCTTTTCTTGTTCAGTTTTTACTGCATTGTTATCTTATGCCTCTAGTAGACTTAGTGGGCAGACCGTCGGGCTTGGTGGCGGTACCCACTGAGAACTACGTGTAGATGTAGTTCTCACAACCGTTGGGGGTTCTACCCCTCATTTTTCTTTCCTCTCCTTTGTTTTGCAGAGTCATCTGTGGGAGATGCTGATTCTGCTGTTGCTGTTCGAGGCGAGGGAGTCGCGAGCTAGATCCCTACCTGTCGTTGGAGAGTAGCTGTACCCCCACATTGGTGATTTGTAGTACAGTCAGTAGATTAGTTTTATTCTGCTTTTGAGAGATTAGTGTATTATGAGGATCTGACTTGTACTGAGAGCCTATACACTAATGTATTATTTCGGTTTACCTCCCTTTTGAGTTCTGGGTTATTGTATTTGAAGATATTGTATGATTAACACTTATGGGTGATGGATATTGTATCATTATTTTCAGTTGTACAGATGGTTGGTTTTGAGTTTTACAGCAGTTTTATTTTACAGCTCTGATATCTGTTTAGCTGTAGTAGTTTTTCTTTGCAAGTTGGACGCTTCGCCTATGCGAGGTTTTCGTATAGGCGGCGGATCTGTTGGCGAGCCCGGTTCGCAGTTTCTACCCCGGGGCGGGACAGGTTAGAGTGGTATCAGAGCCTAGGATGTAGGTCATTGTGGACTTTAGAAACCCTAGGCTTGTGGTTGGACCCTAAGATGACTTCGTGAGAGTCGTGATTTTTAGCGAGAGTCCTGATAGAGTTTTATACCTCTCTCAAGGGATGGGATGAGTGATCGGCATGTTTATTCTCCTAAGTGATTATGTTGGCTACAGACAACATAATGTTGTGGAATGGGTGACATGCTCTAGACTTTCGCTAGATTGGGTCTAGTGTTTGTTGTGTGTTGTTTGCAATTTTTGTCGTGGTGAGCGGTGTCTCCCCAACGCTGGGTTTTGACCCGTGTGCACCCTGTCGTAGCTGTGGAGCTCGAGCGGTTAGTTTTGGGCCGGATACCCGGATTGAGGTCAGAGAGCTCCGGACCCAGATGACGGGATTGTCTGAGTTATATCAGCGGCGGAGTGGGATGCTAGTTTGGGTGACATAGTTGTCGGAGCAGCGGGCAGCCCGACAGTGCTTTCCTCCTGAGACCACCCGGTTGCAGTATCTTTAGTGGCGCCGATGGAGTGAGTAGCCCCCTATGTGCCGACGATTAGTGCCGAGGCACCGAGGCAGGGTTGATAGCTAACAGCTTATGAGCTGTGGGACATTATCGATCAGTTGAGCCAGTTTCGGCAGATGAACCACCCCGATTCATAGGTTTGAGTTTGGAGCCTTTGGAGGCAGAATCGTGGTTGGTGGTGATGGAGAGACTACTTGAGAGCCTCCTTGTGTCAAAAAGTTTACGCAATTGTTGAACTGCACGCTCCATGTTTAGAGGGACGAGGCGCATAGGATATGTGTGTCTGGGAGTGGATTGCGCCAGGATATCTTTCAGCTCATTCGGTCCCTCCGTTTCAGATTTTGGATGCCTCGTTGGAGTAGACGTTGAGTGGGGCGTGGCGCTGCAGTTCCTTTGGATAGGGATCTGCCGCCAGAGGCGAGTTCTGGATAGAGGCGCTTGGCGCTAGGTGATGGAGGACAGATCGACCGGCAGAGGCATTCCCGATTTCCTTCCCCAGGATTGGATTTCTGAGACGCCAGAGGTTGGGTGGACCCCGATAGCAGTACCAGCATTAGTATCAGCAGCGGCGGTAGCGTGGATGTGTTATCTGCGGAGGACCACATTCGTCGCCTCAGTGTGAGCAGAGGCAGAGGTCGTGCTCCTATGTGATTGGTATGGATATTTTCTAGCAGACTGGACTTTGATGACGAGGCAGACTGAGCGACGACCACTTGTGTCACGCCCCGGGGTCGAAACTGCGACCCGGGCCCGCCAACAAATCCGCCGCCCATACGGGAAGCCCCGTATAGACGAAGCATCAAACCTGCAAAAAGAAGGATACTATAGCTATACAGATATCAGAGCTGAAAAGTAAACTACTGAATAAGAAAATACAACTATCAAATAGTAAAAGTCTGAACCTCACTACATAAGTCTCTCAAAAGTAACTAACAACAATAATCTACCAGACTGTACTACTAAACTCCAAAAAGGGATACAACTATACTCCAAGGACGGGTAGGGAACTAGCTCGCGACTCCCTTACCTCGATCAGCAACAGAGGAAACAACAATTCTCCCAAGAGACTGCAAAACAAAGAAGAGGAAAGAGGAAAAAGGGGGGGAAACCCCCAGCGGGTGTGAGAACTACAATTTCCTATAATTTGTTATCGTAGTAGAAGTTCGGTGTTCAAAAGCAGTCTCAGAAGCAATGAGTTTCTATAAAGTCCGCTATATTTCACACAAGAATTAGATTAGGTGTAAAGCTGGAATTGATTATGAATATTATAGTAGGGAGTGATGAAGCTAGTAATTACTCCTGGAACATAAACAGAGTTGCTTTTGCTTCGAGTATTTAGCTAATAAGTTAATATTTGAGAGCTTTCCAAGCTTATAATAACTAAAGGGTCTAGAATTAGTGGAATAGAAAAAGAATATTTGATATGCAACGTTACTAGAATATTGAAGCAGGTGATGTTTTTGCTCCTAGATTGATCAAGAGTTAGCTTTATTTTTACTTGAGATTAGATTATTGTATCCACGACTTTTCCTTTTCTGTTTCTATTTTCATCTTGAGATTGATATATTTCATACTTCAGTTTTGCTAGATTTAGGGAGAAATTTAAATACCGTATTATGGTATATTAATTTTGCATTTTGCCACATCTATTTCGGACTGTAACATTTTCGTGCCCTCATGTAGCTGATAACAAATTTTGATCGATAAATTATGCGATCCTCATCTCTTTTCATTTAATGCAATAAATGATGGAAAAAAGATCGTTAGAATCCAATTTCCTGATGAAAAATGTCATTTTAATTTAGAGTTTGGGACAAGAAACACAACGTGAACTTAATTTTTCACTATTTCACATATTGAAAAGAACATGTATATCATCTTCGTCGACCACTACAACTGCATCGACCGCGACAGCAGCAAGCACGTCATCGACACCCTCCTCGGAACCGCCTGCCGCTACACCGTCGAAGTCACCAACAGCTACGCAGGTCTATTTCTTAACAAATAAGGAAAGTTCAATTGACTATAAAATATAAAATTTAAAATGTAATTTAAATTAAAAATATAAAATTTAAATCTGAACTTCAAAATTATAATTTAAATTCAAATTTTTATTTATGAATTTAATTTAAAATCCATATAAATTTCGATTCATATATTGAATATAAAATTTAAGTTAAACTTCTGTACAAATTTGAATAAGATATTGAATTCACAAATTAAATTTATGTTCAAATTAAAATTTTAATCAAAATTTAAATCCACTGCCTAAATTCGTAATCAAAGTTAGAATCCAAAATTAGCAATTTTAACTTAAAATTTGAATTTAAATTTACTAATCAAATTTAAGTTGAAATTTTTTTGACACATTTTCTTGCTGTTAAGTCTGACTTCTTTTTTTTTGTGTTTTTAATAGTTGGACTTAAGATAATCTAATCTTTATGCATTCATTAGAAAAGTGTATTTTCCTTGATTTATAGAAAATATGCTTGACATGCTCAGGGACTGGAGGTGCAATATATGTAAATGTTTACATAAACACTTGGTCCCAGAACTATACCCCCCCCCCCCTCCAAAAAAAAAAAGAAGAGGAGTGGTATATGTACACCCCAAAGGGGTGTACATCTCACACCCCCACCCATCTAAGGGTGGGGGTGTGATGAGGGGTCACTCAAGTGACCCCTAAAAAACACTCCCACTCTTAGATGGGTGGGGGTGTGAGATGTACACCTCTTTGGGGTGTACACTTAGAATTTTCCAAAAAAAATCATATTCTTTCTTAGAGAATTCTGATTGTTTTTAGTGCTTTGGGACTAGAGGTGCAATTTATGTAAAAGTTTAGGGATCAAAGTGTTTAGCTTGGAAGTACAGGAACGAAGTTGTCATATAACATCTATAAATTTCACCCTTTGTTAATTATATTGCATTATCTATTTCATGACTTTTAGAGAGTCTCAGCCCAATAGGTTTGCCTGCTTCAAATACGTATGCGATGACCTGAATTTTCGCAGAGGTTTTACAGTGTGAGCAGCGGCTTATGGAGACTTATTCAGTGTGATAGAGGTGTCTGTGCGCGAATCGGACTCAAAGAATGGACCCCGCATGAAAAATGAATCAAGGTTACCTTTCGGATGCTTTCACCGATTTTTAGATTTGGATTTTGGCAAAACAGATTGCGGATTTGGATTCAGCATGCGAAAACGGTTAAGATCGGCTATTTACTCATATTTTTTGGAGTCCGGACACCCGAAAACGAACACCCGGAAGTTTTCTGTATTTTCGGATGCATGGAGGAGCTGTGGACCGGCCGAGGCGCCACGTGGCGGCGCCGGATTGGCCGGCACAACACGCGCGGTCCATGGGAGCAGCGCGGTGGTGCAGTGAACCGGGGTGGCGCCACGTGGCGGCCGCTGAGTGGCTGGTGTTGGCGGGCAAGTACGGCAGGTGGGAGCAGGCGGGAGCGGGTGGGCGACGTGGCGCGCACGCGGGCGTGGCGCCACGTGGCGCCCCGCGACTGGCGACCGCCACCCGCTCCCCCACTTTGTCAGGCCACGTGGCGCGGCCCGGTTGGCCACGCCCGACTGTCCCGTGGCCCGGGACACGTGGCGCGCCCGGAGCGATCCGGGCGCTGCCTTGGGTGTTTCCTGTGCGGCGCCCGAAAGCTCCGGGCGCCCGAAAATGTACCTAGAACCCCTATTTTTGGTTTTTGCCTGTAAATAGGTCATTTGAGCCATTTTTTTCGGGTTTTTGGAGCTGCTCTTGGGGATTTTTCTAGCTGAGGACCTTCTCCACCCAATCCACCATATTTCATGGGATCTTGAGGATTTTTGGTGGTTACGGCATCGGCGATTTCTCCGATTCAGCACACTGCGACGTTTCTCTTTCGGTGGTTCTTTCCGTCGCATTTCAGTCCTCGAGCTCTCTTGGGCTACCCCAAAGGAATTTTTAGCCGATTCTTGCGGCAGTGGTTTCACGACAGGTAGGTCCACATTT
The DNA here is from genome assembly GCA_029204045.2 of Tillandsia leiboldiana. NCBI lineage: Eukaryota > Viridiplantae > Streptophyta > Magnoliopsida > Poales > Bromeliaceae > Tillandsia > Tillandsia leiboldiana. The sequence goes on from CM055065.1 coordinate 14,205,482, forward strand.
TTCGTATTTGCCACTTCCGCCCGTTTCGAGTTTTTATTGGGTTTTTCAGATCACATTTAGAACCCATTTTCTGCGACAGATTTTTGGATAGCGGAGGAGTAATATGGGTTTTCTCGGCCTACAAGTGTCGGAAAGGGGCGTATAAATACTCTATTTGCATCTACACTTCACGAGGATCGGAACGGTGATTTTTCTAGAATTTTTGGAGGACTCTTTGAAGATGAAAATTAGCCATCTTTGTGACTGATTTCACAGACATCATAGTGCAGTTTTGTTGGGACTAAGTTTTGCATTGTATTCTACTTTATTGCAGTTTTTGCTGGGATTTCAGTGTTGTGCGAGGAAAGGGAAGGTTGAAACTTGTCATCACAATCGGGGTGAGCATTTTACTTATTGGTCCCGGACAAGAATTGTGTGTGATTTCTTATCTGCACCTTTATTGCGCGTCCGCTGATATTTGTACACCGTATTGTTGGACAGCACTTCACTGTTTTGCTTGCCACCGCTGATCCAGGAGGAGTTTTTAGGAGATTCTTGTTTCGTTGGGACCGTAGACTCTGTGAGAACGCACGCGCCATACTTTCAACTGATGGGCTTCGGATTTACCCGTTCTAGGTAGGTTGGATTTTCCTCCAAATCGACGGACGGCTTTCTAATTCTATCTAATAGTGGACATACATGATAGAGTGAGTGACTTATTTATTGATCCAGATATATGGATGATATCGTGGGGGATTTATTTACCGATGTAGGATGATGCATGATTGTAGTGACCCCGATCCCCGTGCGGCTTTCCCCATGACCCATGTAGTGGAACACCTATTAGTGGTGTGTCGGACCCGCAACGCGTCAAATGGACGCGTTGGACGGACTCTGTGAGGTTTCTGGATCAAGCCTGTCTTCGGCTACTTTCGCCAAATTTTAGAAAGGGTTTTAGGCTCATCTGAGACTGGATTTGGATTCAGCGCGGAAAAACGTCAAAAATTGGCTATTTACTTGTATTTTTCGGAGTCCGGATGCCCAAAAAGGGACCCCCGGAAGTCTTTCGCGCATTTTGGTGCATGGGGGAAGCCATGGACCGGCTGGATGCCACGTGGCGGCTTTTGATTGGCCGGCGCATGCGGCGCGGTCCACAGAGATTTGCGCTGGTGTATGGACCGGGCGCGAGGGACACATGGCGGCCTCGGATTGGCGGGCTCACGCGAAGCGGTCCACGGAAACGCGCCGGCTGGCGCATGGACCGGGACGGGCCATGTGGCGGCCTGTGAGTGGCCGACTCACGCGCGCGCGGTCCACGCGCCAGGGAGAGAAAGCGGGGCAGGTGACCGCGACGTGGGGGCTCCACGTGGCGCCCTGCGATTGGCGGGCGCCACCGCCCCACGTTCGCCGGTCGGGGCCACACGGCGCCAACCCACTGGCTCCGCACGCGCTGTCCGCTGATCGGGACACGCGTCGGAGCCAGGTGGATCCGGGCTCTCATTGCGGGCCGGGTCGGGGCGCGGGATTCGGGCACTGTAGCCGCCCGAATCCCCCGGGCGCCCAAAAATTGGGCCCGAAAGCCCAATAATGTGGACTTTTGGATTGTTTTTGGTGGGGGCCTATAAATAGGCCCCTTTCTTGGGCCTTTAGCCCCTTTTCCCGAGCTCCTATGCTCTTGAGCCCTCAAGCAATTTTGTTCCTCATCTTGTGCTGCATCTCTCGAGGGTTTCGGAATTTTTTGGAGGGCGCGGCATCGACGGCTTCAGCGATTCAGCGCAGTGCGACGTTTCTTCTTCAGTGGCCCATTTCCATTGTGTTTCGGTCCACGAGGTCCACACAGCTACTCCGAAAGAATTTTTGGACGATTTTTGTGTCATCAGTTTCATGAGTGGTAGGCCTTCAATTTCCGTGTTGATCACCTTGCTTCATTCTGAGTTCTTGGCACGGTTTACGAGGAATATTTGAACCCCTTTGTTGCTGGTGGTTTTTCTGGATAGCGGAGCCTTGTCAGATTTTTATCTCCACGCTCGAGTATCGGATTTCGACATATGAGGACTAGATTGACATCTACTCTTCGCGAGGATTGCCGTCGTATTTTTATTGGAATTTTTGAAGATTATCTCGCAGGTGGTATTTTCGCATTTTCTGGACTGATTGTTACAGCAGTGTGTGATTGTGGGATATGTTGCTTACCGCGATGTTTGGACCGTATCTTTGTACCCAGAAGGAGTTTTCTGGTATTTTTGGACTCGTTGGAATCGTGGGAATTCGAGGATTGTCCCTATTCAGTTTCAGCCTATTTGGATCTTGGATTGACGCGCGCTTCAGGTGGGTTGCTTCGTCTCCAAAACCGGTGGACGGTTCTCTAACTCTATATTTGTTCGTGTGCATGCATTATGTGAGCAGTATTAGAAAGCATGTTGTATTCGGATAGGATTTTCTAGTGTGGTGATTCTGATCATGTTGATTATTACTTCCTATCTGTGTTGATTAAATGTTAGTATTGGACTTGACCTAGCACCCTGTCATATGTTGCATGTTCAGCCAGACTAGTAGAAAACTTCAACTTGGGCTAGGTTTATTTATACTTTAGACATCCACACTGTGCATTCTATTCCTGGACATAGTGTTTTCCTCGCCCGGGTAGTGGGCTGAGTGGTCAGGATTTCTCTTAGTGTGGGATGCATGTTACACTCGTGCTTGGGGGCGCAGAGTGGACTCTGGTAGATGCAGCTGGTCTTATGTCTGTGGCGGGAGCCGTTTGGAAAAACGGTGGTCCCGGGATGTCGTGTTTCTCTGTTTTATGTGTCGCCACTGTGTTAGTGGCAGTAGTATACCAGTGATAGCAGGACCTTGAACCCAGAACCTTTTTGGACACACATGATTTTAGTCAACCAATGTTTTCTTCCAAACATCGAAGGGTTGCCGGTGTCTGTTCTTGTCTGATTGGACAAAGGCATTAGCCCTTCGCGGTTTGGGAATAAAACTTGTTTTTCTAACTATTTTTCCTAAAAGAGCTAAAAATCATAAAAAATGGGTTTTCCTCAAATCAAGATGGTTTTACAAAAGGAACTACTTTTAGTGTTCACCCCGCGTGGGTTTGAGGGAAAAATGGTTTTTAGTAATAAATGTCACATTTTTCCTGTAAACTGCCTCACTCGAGAGGATTCAAGTGGTCTGTGTTCTAAGGGCTGCCTTTTTTCTTTGGGTCGAGAACAACGAGAGGCTATGCCTAGAGCCTGTTCTTGTTTGATTTGGGTTGTAGGTTCTAGTCTTTCGGGGTTCCCGGACCCTTCATTGTCGTCGGCTGGGGAGTATACCCAGCTAGTGAGTTTGCATGTTGAGTTGATGTCCTTTTCTGGGAGTCATTTGGGTCGACGGTGATCCCGGCTGTGGAGTATCTCCAGCCTGTGTGTTTAGCGCCACGAGTTGGTTGAGTTCGTTAGTGTCTCGAGATTCGTGAGAGCTGTTTAGCTGAGTCGTTGAGAGTACTCCGACCATCGTGCGAGATGTTTGAGGATCTTGAGTCCTTCCGTTCTGAGAGTGAGCGTGGATTTTGACTATAGCCTGTATGAGCCACTTGTACTTTTGGAGTTGTTTTATTTCTTATTTCAGTAGTTTATTTCTTTTCAGCTCTGATATCTGTATAGATTTAGTACCCTTCTTTTTGCAGGTTAGACGCTTCGTCTATACGGGGCTCACCGTATGGGCGGCGGATCCCTTGGCGGGCCCGGGTCGCAGTTTCGACCCCGGAGCGTGACAATGATAGTATCCGGGAATAATGGTTGGTTAAATGATTATATGCTAGTGTTGGCATTTTGAGCATCGGTTATATTGCATGTTAAACTGTGGAATTTGACTTAGCACCCCGTCATATGCTGTATGTTCAACCAGACTAGTAGTAAACCCTCACTTGGGCTAGGTTCTTTTATGCTTTAACCTTCCTACACATTGCATGTTTCTTCCTGGACTTAGAATTTTCTCCTCGCCCGGATAGTGGGCCGAGTGGTCGGGACAGTGTAGGACGCATGTTATGCTCGTGCCGGGGGCCGAGTGGAGTCGGGTGGTAGAGGTTAGTTTGGTGCTAGTGTCGGGAGCCGTTTGGGATGACGGTGATCCCGGGTTGTTGGATTTTTTCCCTGATTTTGGTTCATCACCACGGAGTAGGGGCGATATTGATCTTATGTTAGCAGGACCTTGAACCCAGAGATAATTTTGGATACACATGATTTTGGTAAATTAGTTTTCTTTCCAAGCTCCTGAGGGACGCCAGAACCCGTTCTCATTTGATTAGGGCAAAGGCACCAGTCCTTCGGGACTTAGGAAAATAAAACCGTCTTTAACTGATTTTCTTAAAGAACTAAAGGATATTAAAATTGGGTTTTACTCCAAGCAAGATGGTTTTCTAAAAAGGAAGTTATTTTTGTCCTCGCCCAGAGAGGGGCCGAGAAAAAAGGGTTATCGGAAACAAATGTCATCTTTTATATAAATCTTCGCACCCCGCTGAGGGTTGCGTGATCTCGGTTCCAAGGGCTGCCTCCTTTCGGGACGATAGCTACGGGCGGCTGTGTCACGCCCCGGGGTCGAAACTGCGACCCGGGCTCGCCAACAGATCCGCCGTCGACACGGGAAGCCCCGCACCGACGAAGCGTCTAACCTGCAAAAGATAGAACTACAGCTACACAGATATCAGAGCGGAAAATAAAGCTGTAATATAAAATCAAACTACTAATAAGCTGAAAATAAATACAAGTCCATCTCCCAAATACATGAATAATACAAGGCCAGATACAAATAAAAATTTACCTATACAACATCTATGAAACCAAAAAGGGAGATAACTAAAACAGAAAATCTAACAATAAACAGTGAATCCCAGAGTCCGGGATGGTACATCTACCTCACTCTAAAGGAACTATGCAGGTAGGGAACTATCTCGCAACTCCCTGTCCTCGGTCCGTCGCGCCAGCTCGGGCAAGAACGGAAGGAAAAGCCTCGGCAACCTATCACCGATAGAGGGTGTGACAACTACATCCTACAGTAGTTCTCAGTGGGTACCGTCTCCAAGACCCACGGTCTGCCCACTAAGTCTACTAGAGGCATAAGATAACAGAAAAAGACTGTGATAATAAAAACTAAGCTGGAAAAGTATCTACAGCTATCATGCCTCTATCTACTATGCTCAAGAGGGAAAAAAAAACACAGATGATGGTATGCCTCCACTCGCTACTGCTAATATGTCTCAAGTACCATGCTCAAAGGAAAACTCATCTATGAACATGCTATGAAACTCACTCACATATATCACCCAATCCCAATGACTGTCCCTCTTTGGACCAGTCAAGCCTGCGCTCATCTACTGCCACTCATGCCCAAACAGGGCTTGGTCTTACGTAGGGTGTCCCTCAAGGACTATCTCAGTAACCACATCGTAGCCTCGTCAGGCTCGGTATCATCATCGCATCCGGAGCGTAGCTCGCGGGGAGCGACCCTGCGAACTCAAGTATCTCACAACTGGCATAAAACCTCAGTCTCAGCAGGCTATAATCCACGATCAAACAGATCGGAACTCAATGCTCAACTAGCATAACTCAGTCGGAGAAAGACTCCACGACTCAACCTCATAAAGCTAACCCACTAAAGGAAAGTACACAACCACTGGGACCGCCGTCCGCCCAAACGGCTCCCAAAACGACACCCTACTCTTAGACGAGAAGAACCATCTGACGCAGCAAGGGTCCGAGAATCTCGTTAGGCCGGTGCCTAGAACCCCAATCAAACAAGAACAGACTCTAGGCTTAGCCTATCGAAGTTCTCGATCCCTTACCGTTCAGGGATTCGGCTCCCTCGGTTAAAGTGGGAAACCAACACAATATGCTAAACTCACGGGCTGGAGATGCTCTACAGTCAAATAGCAGAGGGTCCGAAAACCCCGGGAGACTAATACCTATGACCCCAATCAAACAAGAACAGGCTATAGGCGTAGCCTCCCGTTGCTTTCGACCCTAGAAAGAAATCAGCCCTTTGAACCCAGATCACTCACCCCTGTCGCGTGAGGAACAATTTAGGAGAAAAGATGACCTTTATTATAAAATACCGTCTTGAATTGAGAAAACCAAATTTTATAGATTTTAGTTCTTGAGAAAATCAGTTAGAAACAAGTTTATTTTCCGGACTCCAAAGGATTAATGCCCCCGCCCAATCAAACAAGAACAGGCTTCGACGACCCCTAGAAATTCGGAAGGAAAAACACTGGATTACTAAAATCATGAGTGTCCAAAAACATTCTGGGTTCAAGGTCCTGATAACACACGCTCACCACGATCACAACTTGGTGGTGACAACCAACAGAGAAAATACCCAAAGAATCCGGGATCACCGTTTACCCAAAACGGTTCCCAAAACACTAACACTGGCCTAACACAGCTACCAGACCCCACTCAGCCCCCAGGCCCGAGTGCAACATATGTCTCACAATGTCCTGACCACTCGGCCCACTACCCGGGTGAGGAACTCTATGTCCAGAAAGAAATGCAATATGTGGGATGACTAAAGCATAAAAGAACCTAGCCCAGATTAAGGTTCTCTATTGGTCTGGTTAAACACATGCAACATATGACAGGGGTGCTAGTCAAGGTTCCAATAATACACTATTTCTAGCATGCAGAATCCTATCATAATAGAATTAGAGAGAAGTCCGCAGACTTGGAGAAAAATAATCCAACCCACCTGAAGCGCTTTCCGTAGGCATCGCTGAAGTCGGTGAAGTGCCGGATCCTCAAAACTGACAAAACCTCGAAAATCGTGCCACGCGCGCGCGCACTGCCTGAATCACGGAAAAATCCCCAGAAGTTCGAATAAAATTCACGAGTCCACTCAAAAATTTCGGCGCGCAACGGCTCACTCCACACACCCACAGCACACACACAGTCCACACCAAAGCTCCAGCATCCAGCCTCTGCCCACATCAAGTCCACCACAATTCAACAGCTTACACTTAAAAGAAAAACAAGCTCACAAGGACAAATTATATAATTCCACCTTACACACTACCAGCTCCAATTGCTCCCACAAGGAGAATCACATAATCACCAACACCCTGCAGCCCCCACAACACTCATACACCATAGATCCAGCATAATTAAAAGCTCCAAAAGCACACTAATAATTAATGTTCACTTAACCACAAAATCCCATAATTCCTCTTGCACCCTACAGGTTCACACAACCCAATTTACATAAATTTAAGTTCATCACAATTAGGTAATTCACAGCACAACTCCAGCACTCCCAAGACTATCAGCACACATATATGCACACAGCACACTGTAAAATCTCACAACACTCTCCCCTGCATACCTGCGGCTCCGCACAGTGCCAACACAACCCCAAACTCAAAATCCCGAAAATTCGCAAAAATCTGAACTTCGGAAAAACAGCAGCTCATCTCTACAGGTTTCCCCACACGTCGATCACCGCCGGCTCCAATTGTTCGCGCAGCACCAAGCTCGCCGCGCGCACCGAGCTGCTGCACCAAAAACCAGGAAAAAACTAGAAAACCATCAAGATCTGCTCCAACGAACAACACACACACGCTTCCCGGGGCAAAACCAGCCCACGACCGTCGAAAAATGCCGCGCGCACACGCGAGAAATTCCTGCGCACGCACCCTGCTGCGCGCTGTCCAACAGTGACCGCACGGCCCAGCGCGCCTGCAGCCAGCCGCTGGGCCTGCCGCGCGGCGCCTGGGTCCGCAGCTATGGTGATCTGGATCTCTGTAGGGCTTCTACAATATGACCAGCAGCTTTTGGAGGCTTACGTGGTGTGTCGGTGGTGTTAGTGCACAATTTGGACACGAGTGATGGACTTCGGGCTTAAAATGGATCACGTGGGTAATCGGGGGACCCCGTCGGATGTTTCGAGGTGGTTTCGCGCAAAACGGATATCAAATTTAGACTCAGCGCGAAATTCGAATTAAAAACACCTTTCCGGATGCCTTCGACAAATTTTAGGATTGGAATTTGGCAAATCGGACACCGGATTTGGACTCAGCGCGCGAAAACGGTGAAAACGGGCTATTTACTTATATTTTTCGGAGCCCGGATGACTTGGCATGATTTTCGAGGTGGCAGGGTACTGTTCCGGCGTACGGCGGCGGGCAGCGGCGGGGCGGGCTCGGGCAAGCGGCGCTCGGCCGCGGGCAGGCGCACAAGGGCACGGGCAGGCGCGCGGGGGGCGCGGGAAGGCGCGCGGTCCACGGTTCCGGCATGCACCGAAGGGAGGCCACGTGGCGGATTTTGGTTGGGCGGTTCGCGAGTCGCGGTTCACGGAGCGGCGCGGAGTGTATGGTGCACCGGGAGCGGACGCGTGGCAGCTGGCTATTAGTTCGGTGCATCGGCGTGCGTGTACCAGGCGCAGCCAGCGGGGGTCGGACACGTGGCGTTACCCCATTGGTCGGGGTACTGTGCGGGGCAGGTGGGCAGGTGGCAGTACGCGCGCGGGGAAGGAGCGGGGCAGGCACGGCCGGCGCCACGTGGCGCGACCGCAGTGGCCGGTTTTGCTGTGCGCTGTTCGGCGGCCACGTGGCATGCGGTGATTGGTTCATTTTTGGTGTTTCCTGTCCCGGGGACACAACGGGTATTTTCTGAATTGTTTGTTTTGGATTTACTCTTTAAGCAATCGGAGGGAGCTTCCTTATGCATTTCGACCTTCTTCGAGCCACTTTCTCCCTGAGAGATGAGAAGAAGAAATCTTCTCCAAGAAGAGAGGAATACACCTGCTAATTTTCGAATTTTTCAGCAGGACGCATTTCGAGATCTCCATTTTACCGGCGCGGCGTGACGTTTCTTCTTCGGTGTTCTTCTCCGTCGCTTTTTGGTGCACGAGCTCCCCCGGCCTATTCCGACCACCTTTTTGAGCGATTGCTTCGCCGTTGGATCTGCGACGGACAGAGCTACGATCTAAATATTTTTATCTTTCCCTCGTTTTGTGCTTTTCGAGGAGATTTTCCATGCTTACTGGGACATTGGTTTTCTGTGAGGATTTGTGGGGACAGCGAGTTGATTCGAGGAGATCTCCGCGCACTAGCGTCGGATCAAGGCGAGCCTGTATACTTTTTTCATCTACTCGACACGAGGATCACCACCGTATTTTTCTTGGATTTTTCCGAGACCTTCCCGGAGGTATACTTTTCCCCTGTTATCTGTGCAAGAGTTTACAGTTGTGTGGTTGTGAGATTTTGCGCACCTGTACTGTGGAATTTGTAACTTGGCCTACGGTGCTCGGAATTGGGCGTGCAGATACCCGTTTCGAAGGTCTCGACGAGACAATCGCTGTGATATTTTGATTGGAATTTTCTGGGCACTTTCAGTAGGTGAAATAAGTGCATCTTTGGGACTGATTTTCAGGGTGTGTGTGCGTGGTTAATTTTTGGGATTTAAGTGTAATGTTGGACCTTATTGTTGTACCCAGGGGTGTTTGCAAGTGTTGTTGGACCCGTTGGATATGGAGACTTTGATTTCGGGGTATTTTCAGCTGTCTGGAGCCGAGGTTTGCGCGACATGCACCGAGGATGCGGGTTCAGCGGATTGTGCGTGCAAGTGGCCACGCTCTTCACCGACCCCAGGTTTGCCTTGGATTGAACACTTCAGGTGGGTAAGCTTAATATCAGTAACTGTATAAGGCAATGATAAGATCTTCATGGATGACTATGTTATGGCGAATATATGTGTACTTGTGGGAATGTCACCCCTCCATGACTGATATCATGCATGTTTAATGTACAACCCATATTTAGCATCGAGAGGAAAAGCTTGAATAATGGCCTAGATCATACAGATTGATATGCTTTAGTAATGATCTTTTAGCATGCCAGGTTGCACATAGTCTTGTATGATATGATTACTCGATGGAGTAGGGGGCTATATCTATGTGCGGGTATTATTATGATCATTCTGTTGATGGACCCTGGATTGTGGACAGGTTTAGTTCTTTAGGGATTCCGGCATGTTGTTTATTCCTAGAGGATCTATTATTATGCTATACCCCCTTTCATTTCCTTGAGGACATTTGCATGCTTGTATGGACATCTAGTTAGGCCATCTTTTACTGCTGCACTACTATTGGAACTTGACTTAGGAGAAACCATGTTACCCTCTTCTCCTTCTTTATTAGTCAGGTGGTCCGTGATGCTCGGGGGCGAGCAGGGGTCTGGGGTAGTGTAGCCGGGACATTGGTGTCAGGGACGGGTTGTGCTGGATTGCGATTGGCAGGGTTTCGCGGTGACCGCGGACTTTGGGCGGTTGACCGGAGGTCGGTTATAGGACTTGATTACAGACGGCAGGGTATTGCGGCAACCGCGGATATTGGGCGGTTGACCGGATATTTATTTATGCACCAGATTGGGTATCTGATTTCTCTAGTGGACAGAGTTTCCCACTACTTGAGTATTTTTGCATCTGATTCAGGACCGAGGCTTTCTTTAGTGGTTGGGCTTTCCCACTTTGATCAGAGTCATGATCCAGTCCAGCTGATTTATGATACTTGTTACTGAGGCACTTTACTCGTGTAGGTCGCTCCCCTCGAGTGCCACTCCGGAGTGTGCGATTTACAGACTTTGAGTCCTTGAGACTCCCATCCCCTATCGGTGTTATGCGTAGGCTGGCATACCCGATTTGGCAGGCACAGCAGGCAGTACCAGTATTTCTGGCGTCACTAGATTGGGTTTATTACAGATGTTTACTTTACTATTACACTCGGGTCAGGGGGACCGAGTGGAGTCTAGTATCGTGTTTAGACCAGTGCTAGTGTTGTTGGGAACCGTTTGGGGATCGACGGTGTCCCAAGGTCATTGTGAGTCGTTGACCGTTGTACGGGAGGCATACCAGGCATGGCAGGCATAGTAGGCATGGCAGGCATAGCAGGCATGGCAGGCATGGCAGGCATAGCAGGCATAGCAGGCATATCAAGCAGTGCCAGTGATTACTGGTCTATCGATTGGGTCGATTGTGCACTTCATGTGCTGGTGGTTGCGTACCACTTTTTGGTTCTCCCCTTTTTGGGCATTTAGATAGAGGCATGATAGTTGTTGAGAGTCTCCAGCTCCCTTATTTCAGTCTTTACGGCTTTGATTATTTTATGTCTCTTGAGGACTTAGTGGGCAGACCGTCGGGTCTGGCGGTGGTACCCACTGAGAACTCCCTTTTTGGTGTAGTTCTCACACCCTTTGGGGGTTTTCCCCCTCCTTTTTCCTTCCTCTCCTTTGTTTTGCAGAGTCTTAGCGGGTGTTGCTGATTCTGCGTTTGTTGATCGAGGCATGGGAGTCGCGTGCTAGATCCCTACCCGTCGTTGGAGATGTTGGGTTATATATAATTGGATCTAAATAGGGGAAAAAACACCTAGAGGGGGGTGAATAGGTGTAAACAATAAACACTCAAAAATCTTTGCAATATAAAACCCAATGCGGAAAAATAAATAACACGCAGAGATTTTTACGTGGAAAACTCCAAACCGGAGTAAAAAACCACGGGACCGATAACACCGTGAAATCCACTAGAATTATAACACGTACAAAGGTGATATACCGTACTCACAGACGACTCAACCTTTTTCCATACGCTCCTAGTTGATCTTCTCCGCTCGCTCCGCAACGCTTCTCGAATCCACGATCTGCGTCCAACGCCGAATCCACGACGTCCGACCGAATCCACGGTCTTCACCCAGTAGCACACTTCGAATCCACGAACGTACCTCGCTCCGAATCCACGAGAGCGGTTGCACCTTGAATCCACAAGGCCACGCGAGTCCACGCGCCGATTTGGGGAAATCGTTGTTTTTTGGGTGGTGATGATCCGCCGAATACTTAGATTAGAAATAGATCGGAAATACCATCTAAGGATTCATTAATTTGATTCTACTCAAAATCTGAGTTTGGAAAACCTAGAATCAAATTAATAATATAGATGAAGAAACATAGAATTAAATCTAGTATTTCCTTTCTTCTCTATATGTGGATTTTTCTATTTCGGTCGTATTTTACGCCTTTTGCGTCGTACCCTAAAAGATGAATTAAAGGGTCTATATATAGGTTAGAAACCGTTGGAAGAAGATAAGAATAAAAAACTAACCTTTTCTGGAATTTTTCAGGACGGCGATCCGGATCGGATTTCGGCGATCTGGATTGAAGTAACGAGACAGACAGTTTCCAGAAAAACAAAGGTTCGGGATCCGGATCGAAGTGCCTGATCCGGATCGTTCATACAATTCACCAAACACCAATGTTCGGGATCCGGATTGAAATGCCTGATCCGGATCGTTCATATATTTCGGTAAAAACTAGTGTTCGGGATCCGGATCAGAAGAGGCTAGGATCCGGATTGAATTTGCATATGAACTAATAACCTTCGGGATCCGGATCGGATTGTCTGATCCGGATCGGATTGTCTGATCCGGATCTTGAACATATCCCATGTCCAGTTTTTGATTTTTATGCAATTAAAAATTCATCCAAGTGTTTCTACACTATAAGAAGTATTCGGATCACCAAAAATAATTAGTTAAACATACCTGATCCTTTTGAATTCTTCTTTCTTGAGATTGAGTTATATGATCCAACCTTCTTTATCTTCAATCTTCAAGACTTAACCGAATTCACGAAATACGCCAACTCAAATTCCGTAACAGGAGAGTAGCGGTACCCCATTCAGAGGAGATCTTCATTAGATTAGTTATTTTATTTCCTCTTTTGTGAGACTGTTGTAGTGAGGATGATATGTATTGAGAGCCTGTACACTGATGTATTTATTGGAGATACCTCCCTGTTGAGCTATGAGTTTTGTATCTGAGGATATTGTACGATTATCATTTTTGGGAGGCGGACATTGTTGCATTATTTTTCCAGTTGCACAGTGTTTGGTTTTATTTTTACAGCAGTTTTATCTTATAGCTCTGATATCTGTTTGCTGTAGCACTTCTCTTGCAGGTAGGACGCTTCGCCTATGCGGGGTTTGGCATAGGTGGCGGATCTGTTGGCGAGCCCAGGTCGCAGTTTTGACCCCGGGGCGTGACAGATTAGGTTGGTATCAGAGCCTAGGTTGTAGGTCATGGTGGACTTAGAAACCCTAGGCTTATGGTTTGACCCTTGGTTGATTTCGTGAGAGTCGTGATTTTTAGCGAGAGTCCTGATTGAGTTTTATACCTCTCCCAATGGACGGGAAGAGTGATTGGCATGTTTATTCTCCTAAGTGATTATGTTGGCTGCAGACAACATAATGCTGTGGAACGGGTGACATGCTCTAGACTTTCGCTGGATTGGGTCGAGTGGCTTTTGTGTGCTGTTTTGCAGTTTCGTCGTGGCGAGCTGTGTCTCCCCGACGCTGGGCTTTGACCCGTGTGCATCCTGTCATAGCAGTTGAGCTTGAGCGGTTGGTTTTGGGCCGGATACCCGGATTGAGGTCAGAGCGCTCCGGACCCAGATGACAGGATTGTTAGAGGCCTATCAGCGGCAGAGTGAGCGAGCAGCTGGTTTTAGTGACACAGTTGTCGGGGCAGCGGGCAACTGGACAGTGCTTCCTTCTGAGACCACCCGGTTGCAATATCCTCAGGGGCGGGGATTTCTGTGGCACCGATGGAGTGAGTAGCCCCCTCTGTGCCAATGTTCAGTGCCGAGGCACCGTGGTAGGGTGGATAGTTGACAGCTGGTGAGCTGAGGGGACGCGGTCGATCTATTGAGCCAGATTTGGCAGATGAACCACCCCGACTCGTAAGATTGAGTTTGGAGCATTTGGAGGCAGAGTCGTGATTGGTGGTGATGGAGTGATATATTGAGAGCCTCCCTGTGCTAGAGAGTTTTTGCAGTTGTTGAACTGCGCGCTCCAGATTTCGAGGGACGAGGCGCATAGGATACGTGTGGCTAGGAGTGGATTGCGCCAGGATACGTTTCAGTTTATTCGGTCCCTCCGTTATAGGTTTTGACGCCTCGTTGGAGTAGGCATTGTGTATGGAGCGTGGCGCTGCAGTTCCTTTGGATAGGGATCTGCCGCCGGGGGCGAGTTTTGGATATTGGCGCTTGGAGCCGGGTGATGGAGGACAGATCGACCAGCAGAGGCATTTCTGATTTCTTGTTCCAGGATAACGGGTTCCCGAGATGCTAGAGATCGGGTGGACCCCGATGGCAGCATCAGCATCTATATCAGAGTGGCGCAGCGGTAGCGTGGATTTGTTATCTGCGGAGGACCTTATTCGTCGCCTCAGTAAGAGCAGAGACAGAGGTCGTGCTCCCTATGTGGATAGTCCAGATTTTCCTTGCAGATTGAGTGACAACCGCCGGCATCGAATGGATGAATCTGTGCCGCCCGGTTGGAGGGCGCCACGGCAGTGGATGGAGTTGTTGCAAGTGTGATTTCATCACAGCAGCCGGAGTTAGAGCATGTTGCATTCCTGCATGGACTAGAGGCAGAATTATTACCACGTGCACTAGAGGTACAGGTTTCTGTTGTTGTTCTGCATGTGGAGGAGGCTTTTGGATCATATCTAGTGCAGTTGAGACTGCGAGTTACTGGCAGACTTATTGGTAATTGTGGCTGTTCTGTATCTTGACCATGTGCTTGAGAGTGATTGGCACAACGCCACAGGATGTTTTGGCTGAGGAGAGAGAGGACGTCGATTTTCTGCAAGGCAGACGAGAGGAGGTTTGGTTGTTAAGACTGTTGGAGCACACAGGCTTTAGCGATAGTGTGAGAGGTGCTTACGGCGGCACCGGGACTCAAGGATATCTCTGTTGCCCACGAGATCCCGGGTGTGATTTCACCTGAGCTGTTGGAGATGCCGCCGGTTAGGGAGATAGAGATTGAGTTTGACGTGGTTCGGGGAACCGCGCCACCCTCGACAGCACTTCATTGGATATCGCCGGTAGAGCCGAGAGAGCTGATGGCGCAATTGCAGGATCTGATGGATCGAGGGTCTGTTTGACCTAGTGCCACGTCGTTGATACACGACTGTGAGAACTCTTTGTGATTGGAGCCCAGGCAGGTCCAGGTATTATTTAGGACCTTTTGATGGAGTCATACTCCAGCAGTTATAGTATGGTGCGAGTACCTACTTGGAATCAGACAGCCGAGGATCTTGCCATGATGGCATTCAGGATCCGGTAAGGGCATTATGAGCTCATAGTAAGGCCAAATGGAATGATTCATGCCCTATTGTCTTCAAGGTTTGAGGAATTGTGTGCTCCAGTTGTACGTGGACGGATTGGGAGTGGTGTTCCCCAAGGATATCATGACTTACTCCCTGAGTGACTTGGAGTAAGAAGAGCACTCATGGTTATGCTACGATGCCTGTGTGGATGAAGCTGTATGCCAAGTTATTGAGGTACAAGTTGTAGCTTCAGAAGCATATCTTCTTGGGTCACTTTGTTCGAGCCGTAGGAACGGCGGTGGAAATCCGGCCAATATGGATATTACTTGGGAATTGGCCGAGATCGACAATTATTGTCAAGGTGAGGAGTTTCTTGGACTGGGCAGTGCCAGGAGAGCTGGCAATCGGATGATGAGATTGATACCACCGCCAATACTAGTATTTCCAGTGTTGGGAGAGAGATCTGCGAGTTTTAGTGATGCCTCCTAAAGCGACTGTGGAATTACCGTTGGGTTATTGTTGAACATTTTGGATTACCCCGACAGGGCCAGTGTGATGGCGGATACCTGGAGCAGGAAGCTGTCTGGGGTTGAGTTTGATGATTCCACAGCTGGCGCTGCGTGGACTGTTAAGGTAAGCATGGCTTATGGTTGTATCCCTGAGTGTTCCTTCGGATGATAGACCGCGGCTGAGTAGTTCACTCGGATGGTCAAGATTCGGGAGTGACCGAGTGAGGACCCCTCTTTGTTAGGGGTTTTTTTTCCTTATTGGATAATCGTGTGGGTGCGTGTAGCACTAGTTGTTACTTTCTTGTCCCCCAGTCTTTTGATGGAGCCCTATGGTGTTTCATGTCTCAGCTTAGGAAGGTTATGTTTTTGGATCCCTCGCCCGTGATTGACTCGCCCCATTTGAGATCTAGGAATGTTTGGAGTACGAGGGACGCCCGTTGCGAATTCTGGCTCGCGAGATTAGAGGTTGCGCAATCGGGCTATGTCGTACTGGTTGTCGATGTTGTTGTTGCTGAGGGTGATCATGGGGAGTGAGTGGTGACTTAGGAGCTGGAGATGGTGATGCTGAGTACTTACCCTTGATCTTTAGACTCCTGTTTGAGTTATGTTAGTTTCGAGGACGAAACTTTCTTTTAGTGGGGGAGGATGTGGTGACCTGAATCTCTGCAGGGCTTCTACAGTATGACCAGCAGCTTCTGGAGGCTTACGTGGTGTGTCGGTGGTGTTAGTGCACAATTTGGACATGAGCGAGATGGACTTCGGGCTTAAAATGGATCACGTGGGTAATCAGGGGACCCCGTCGGATGTTTAGACGTGGTTTCGCGCAAAAGGGATATCAAATTTAGACTCAGCGCAAAATTCGGATTAAAAACACCTTTCCGGATGCCTTTGGCAAATTTTAGGATTGGAATTTGGCAAATCGGACACCGGATTTGGATTCAGCGCGCGAAAACGGTGAAAATGGGCTATTTACTTATATTTTTCGGAGCCCGGATGACTTGGCACGATTTTCGAGGCGGCAGGGTACTGTTCCGGCGTACGGCGGCGGGCGGCGGCGGTGCGCGCTCGGGCAGGCGGCGCTCAGCCGCGGGCAGGCGCACAGGGGCGCGGGCAGGCACACAGGGGCGCGGGCAGGTGGCTGTACGTGCGCGGGGAAGGCGCGGGGCAGGCACGGTCGGCGCCACGTGGCGCGACCGCAGTGGCCGGTTTTGCTGTGCGCTGTTCGGCGGCCACGTGGCATGCGGTGATTGGTTCATTTTTGGTGTTTCCTGTCCTGGGGACACAACGGGTATTTTCTGAATTGTTTGTTTTGGATTTACTCTTTAAGCAATCGGAGGGAGCTTCCTTATGCATTTCGACCTTCTTCGAGCCACTTTCTCCCTGAGAGATGAGAAGGAGAAATATTCTCCAAGAAGAGAGCAATACACCTGCTAATTTTTGGATTTTTCAGCAGCATGCATTTCGAGATCTTTATTTTACCGGCGTGGCGCGACGTTTCTTCTTCGGTGTTCTTCTCCGTCGCTTTTCGGTGCACGAGCTCCCCCGGCCTACTCCGACCACCTCTTTGAGCGATTTCTTCGCCGTTGGATCCGCGATGGACAGAGCTACGATCTAAATATTTTAACTTACCCTCATTTCACACTTTTCGAGGAGATTTTTCATGCTTACTGGGACATTGGTTTTCTGTGAGGATTTGTGGGGACAGCGGGTTGATTCTAGGAGATCTCCGCGCACGAGCGTCGGATCAAGGCGAGCCTGTGCACTTTTTTCATCTACTCGACATGAGGATCACCACCGTATTTTTCTTGGATTTTTCCGAGACCTTCCCGGAGGTATAATTTTCCCCTGTTATCTGTGCAAGAGTTTACAGTTGTGTGGTTGTGAGATTTTGCGCACCTGTACTGTGGAATTTGTAACTTGGCCTACGGTGCTCGGAATTGGGCGTGCAGATTTCCGTTTCGAAGGTCTCGACGAGACAATCGCTGTGATATTTTTATTGAAATTTTCTGGGCACTTTCAGCAGGTGAAATAAGTGCATCTTTGGGACTGATTTTCAGGGTGTGTGTGCGTGGTTAATTTTTGGGATTTAAGTGTAATGTTGGACCTTATTGTTGTACCCAGGGGTGTTTGCAAGTGTTGCAGGACCCGTTGGATCTGGAGACTTTGATTTCGGGTTATTTTCAGCTGTCTGGAGCCGAGGTTTGCGCGACATGCACCGAGGATGCGGGTTCAGCGGATTGTGCGTGCAAGTGGCCACGCTCTTCACCGACCCCAGGTTTGCCTTGGATTGAACACTTCAGGTGGGTAAGCTTAATATCAGTAACTGTATAAGGCAATGATAAGATCTTCATGGATGACTATGTTATGGCGAATATATGTGTACTTGTGGCAATGTCACCACTCCATGACTGATATCATGCATGTTTAATGTACAACCCATATTTAGCATCGAGAGGAAAAGCTTGAATAATGGCCTAGATCATACAGATTGATATGCTTTAGTAATGATCTTTTAGCATGCCAGGTTGCACATAGTCTTTTATGATATGATTACTCGATGGAGTAGGGGGCTATATCTATGTGCGGGTATTATTATGATCATTCTGTTGATGGACCCTGGATTGTGGACAGGTTTAGTTCTTTAGGGATTCCGGCATGTTGTTTATTCCTAGAGGATCTATTATTATGCTATAGCCCCTTTCATTTCCTTGAGAACATTTGCATGCTTGTATGGACATCTAGTTAGGCCATCTTTTACTGCTGCACTACTATTGGAACTTGACTTAGGAGAAACCATGTTACCCTCTTCTCCTTCTTTATTAGTCAGGTGGTCCGTGATGCTTGGGGGCGAGCAGGGGTCTGGGGTAGTGTAGCCGGGACATTGGTGTCAGGGACGGGTTGTGCTGGATATCGATTGGCAGGGTTTCGCGGTGACCGCAGACTTTGGGCGGTTGACCGGAGGTCGGTTATAGGACTTGATTATAGACGGCAGGGTATTGCGGCAACAGCGGATATTGGGTGGTTGACCGGATATTTATTTATGCACCAGATTGGGTATCTGATTTCTCTAGTGGACAGATGTAGTGATTCGGCTTTTACGGCAAATTGTGACTCACATGCTATTTATTTATGCCCTTAAGTGAATAAAATTATTTAACATTTGAAACTCGGTCGGTGTGCAGTGCGGGTATTTTTTCATCGAAGGGATCGGAAAACGAAGACCGATGGTGCGATCGGATCGGGAATCCGATGTATGGATCTCCCAGAATGGGGTTTTTAAGATCGCGATGACTTAAGGCGTGCATCGAAATCCGCGTAAAATATCTGGCATGCTTTTTGGGAAAGTTGGATATTCCGTGTGATTAATTAATTAAGGAATTACTTAATCGGTTACGTGAAATTAAATTTGGGGTTTTTATCTCCTATGATTAATTAATTTGGAAAATTAATTAATCGGCGACTAGGATTTAAAAGGGGTTAAATTAATACGTACAAAAAAAAAAGAAAACCCTAGCCGAAAAGAAAGAACGCGAAAGAGAAAGAAAAGAAAAAAAAGACGGAACCCTAGCCGAAGGAAAGAAAGGAGAAAAGGAAGGAAACGAAGGAGTCCGATCACCCCGAACAACGAACCGGAGACGAGCGCGATCGGACGACTTCCCCGTGGATTAATCCGGTGAGTGAATCCTCGTTGTGGTTTTTCGGGACCTTCTTTTACGTTTTTGTTTAGGGTTTCGGTCGTCTCCGTCATCTCCGCCGCCGCCGCCGTCGTTGCGCAAGTTAGGGCACGACACGGGCGGCGGAGACGCGCGATACCGCTAGGGCATCGCGCGGGCGGCAACCGCGGGAGCCGCGCGGGCACCGCGCGGGCGCCGCGCGGATCATACCGCACGGGTGCCGCGCGGGCACCGCGCGGGTCGCACCCACGCGGGGCACTGCACGGCCGCCGCGCGGGATCTGCACCCGCGCGGGGCGCCGCACGGGCACCGCACGGCCGCCGCGCGGGATTTGCACCCGCGTGGGGCACCGAGCGGGCGCCGCATGGGCACCGCGCGGGGCACCGAGCGGGCGCCGCATGGGCACCGCGCGGCCGCCGCGCGGGATTTGCACCCGCGCGGGGCGCCGCACGGGCACCGCGCTGGCCGCACCCGTGTGGGCGCCGCGCGGACCACACCCGCGCGGGCGCTGCCGCGCAGGGCCGCCGCATGGGTTCGGGCGGCGCGGGGCTCCGGCAGGCGGCGACGGCTGCGCGGGGGGGGGGGGGGGGATCCGTTGATCGACGGGTTTGACGGTTTCCTTGCGTTTCCGTCGGATGGGTAATGTCGGGCTTTCGTTTTGTAGAGTTAATGCGTGGTTCTGATTTTTGTTACCCTTATGGACTCTTCTTAGGTCCAGATACGCAACGGGAGTGTGCGAAAGATCCGGGTGCTCCGATCCCCTCGCAACCAGGTGGGTACCCTTGCTATAAGTGCAACGAGTGCAGTAAGTGCACCATATCATCGTAAAAGGCTCGTTAACTTGTCTAATAAAGTAGATGGACTATTATACCTTCGCATGAATACTTTTATTCAATAATTGTGGTGGCTGCGGTCGCGGGGCTTATTACACGCCGACATCGGCAATTTCGGTTTTGGATGCTGCACGTATACAGGCGGATTGGCCTCCGCATGGGTGTACTTTTCCGGAGAAGTGGTCCGAGTGACCCGTGTGCCCCACGTGTATGGGGTGGGGACCTCTTCACGACAGCTAAGGAGCCGCACTAGCTCCGTGAAGGGGTTAAAAGCATCATGGGGTAATGTGACTGTGCACGAGGGGAGACTTCCGTCTCTCCGACAGGTACTCTGGGGATGGGGCCCAGCTTATTTTGTAACAGGGTTTTAGCGAAAGGTTCCGGTATAATCGGTTTGTTTTTAATTCAACGTTAATTGTTAAGACATCTACTTTATTTGTCACTGACTTTACCCACTCCGTGACAGGTTTGACTAGGGACATTAGTCGGGATGGTGGTGAGACTGCGTCGAGAGGACCGTAGTCGTAGAAGGCTTTCTACTCGTTGCTCCTTGGATTTATCTCAATTCTTTCTTATCTACTGTTAGTTTAATTTGCATCTGTGGATCATATTAGTTATAGTTAGCACTGTGGATTGGATGTACTTTTACGGTTTAGACATACTTTCGTGATTTCGGGCGCGGCATGTTTTTAATCATAGAAATGATTGCGAAAATGTTTTCAAAAGCAGAGTGCCGTGTGGGCACAGATTTGTAAACCTCTGGATTTATCCTTTCCAAACAATGTCGCCGCTCTCTGGTTTGGATGTATAATTGTTTTAAAAATTGGGTGTCGGGTGGACACCGTTTGCAAAACCGTAGGTAATTACTTCTCCTGCTCTATGTATGATGACGACTGTATGGTTGATGGTTGGTATTGTAAATGGGACGCCGTGCATATACAAAGGAGACTCTGTCCGATTGCAGAGAGAATTTGTATATGCGGCGGTCTGTCATACACCGGGGGCGAGGTTGATCTTCACATGTGAAGAAAAAAAAATATAATACACGTTTTTCCGCTTGTACTAAGACCTCCCGGGGCGTGACAACAGAGTTTCCCACTACTTGAGTATTTTTGCATCTGATTGAGGACCGAGGCTTTCTTTAGTGGTTGGGCTTTCCTACTTTGATCAGAGTCATGATCCAGTCCTGCTGATTTATGATACTTGTTACTGAGGCACTTTACTCGTGTGGGTCGCTCCCCTCGAGTGCCACTCCGGAGTGTGCGATTTACAGACTTTGAGTCCTTGAGACTCCCATCCCCTATCGGTGTTATGCGTAGGATGGCATACCCGATTTGGCAGGCACAGCAGGCAGTACCAGTATTTCTGGCGTCACTACATTGGGTTTATTACAGATGTTTACTTTACTGTTACACTCGGGTCAGGAGGACCGAGTGGAGTCTAGTAGCCGTGTTTAGACCAGTGCTAGTGTTGTTGGGAACCGTTTGGGGATCGACGGTTGTCCCAAGGTCATTGTGAGTCGTTGACCGTTGTACGGGAGGCATAGCAGGCATGGCAGGCATAGCAGGCATGGCAGGCATGGCAGGCATAGCAGGCATGGCAGGCATAGCAGGCATGGCAGGCATGGCAGGCATAGCAGGCATGGCAGGCATGGCAGGCATAGCAGGCATGGCAGGCATAGCAGGCATATCAGGCAGTGCCAGTGATTACTGGTCTATCGATTGGGTCGATTGTGCACTTCATGTGCTGGTGGTTGCAAACCACTCTTTGGTTCTCCCCTTTTTGGGCATTTAGATAGAGGCATGATAGCTGTTGAGAGTCTCCAGCTCCCTTATTTCAGTCTTTACGACTTTGATTATTTTATGTCTCTTGAGGACTTAGTGGGCAGACCGTCGGGTCTGGCGGTGGTACCCACTGAGAACTCCCTTTTTGGTGTAGTTCTCACACCCTTTGGGGGTTTTCCCCCTCCTTTTTCCTTCCTCTCCTTTGTTTTGCAGAGTCTTAGCGGGTGTTGCTGATTCTGCGTTTGTTGATCGAGGCGTGGGAGTCGCGTGCTAGATCCCTACCCGTCGTTGGAGAGTAGCGGTACCCCCTTCAGAGGAGATCTTCATTAGATTAGTTATTTTATTTCCTCTTTTGAGAGACTGTTGTAGTGAGGATGATATGTATTGAGAGCCTGTACACTGATGTATTTATTGGAGATACCTCCCTGTTGAGCTATGAGTTTTGTATCTGAGGATATTGTACGATTATCATTTTTGGGAGGTGGACATTGTTGCATTATTTTTCTAGTTGTACAGTGTTTGGTTTTATTTTGACAGCAGTTTTATCTTATAGCTCTGATATCTGTTATCTATAGCACTTCTCTTGCAGGTAGGACTCTTCGCCTATGCGGGGTTTGGCATAGGTGGCGGATCTGTTGGCGAGCTCGGGTCGCAGTTTCGACCCTGGGGCGTGACAGCAGCGCGCGGCACGCGTGGCGCCTGGGCCCGCCCGCGAGGCGCCTGGGCCCGCAGCTCGCGGCATGCGCGGCGCCTGGGCCAGCCCGCGCGGCGCCTGGGCCCGCTGCGCGCGGCGCGCGTCCAGCTGCGCGGCGCTGCGCAGCGCCTAGCTGCGCGGCGCCCCCGCAGTGCGCGCGCAGCGCTGCTGCTCGCTGCGCGCGGCGCCCATAGGCGCCCGCGCAGCCCCAGCGCCAGCCGCGCGCGGCGCTCATGCGCGCCCGCGCGGCTCCCGGCGGCAACTCCTACGCGCGCGCCAACAACCAAGAAATCCAAACCCAAGCTGAACATCAACAACCTAAAAATCAAAACTCCAAAAACTGCACTTACCTGATGGAGGCTCGACGCGCGCGTTCCGCTTGCTCCACGCGGCTTCTAGGAGGAAGGCCATCATCGAACCACTCTCAGCTTCTTCTTTCCTCTTCTTTCTCTTCTTCTTTCTCCTATTTCTTCCTCACTTTCTTTTTCTCTGTTCTCAAGGTTTTCCTCTGTTTTTACAGGGGAGAAGAAGGTGTGATGTGGCGGCTCATTAATTAAGGTTGGTGGCTTAATTAATGAGGTGCCAAAAGACCAAAATGCCCTCCATGAGAAAAATATCTAAACCACTCACCAACCTCAAAATCCAAACATAACTCTTCCTGCTTTCTTAATTCCTTCACAGATTAAAGGCAACCCATTAGTTAATTTCTTAATTAATTAATCAATTAATTCCCTTTTAGCCAACTCCAAGTCACTTTTCGCCCTCGGGGCCTCCGCACCAGTCCGGAACCTCCCGAACTCCGCTGTAATCTGGAATTATACATGTCCACAGCTTTTTCCCCCTCAAAAAGCTCGACGGTGGAGTCGGTATGCTCAATCAAAAAACCGGGTCCAAAATTGCTAGTTCCAACTCACTTTTTGCCTTCGGGCCCTCTGCGTCAGTCCGGAACCTTCCGAACCCCGCTGTAATCATAAAATACACCTGTTCCAAGTGTTTCCCAATTTTTCTGCACACCACTGTGGAGTCGAGGCTTCCCAAACTAGTCCTCTATCGGCGCACAATGCCCGGAAAACTCCGAATCAAGCTGGGGCTTCCGCGTCGATCCGAATCAACTCGAACTCATCTGAAGACACATATGGAACATGCTCGAGGCGATTTCTCCGCACCACGCCATCTTGCGAGGTCGGTGCGCTATACGAAATTCCGGTATTCTACACTCTCCCCTCTTTAAAAGGGTTTCGTCCTCGAAACCCAAATAAATCCATAACTCAGGAGGGTGACTCAATCAAATGGGGACAGAAAAAACTCAACTCGTCCTCAGGCTCTCAAGTGGCCATTCTCACTCATCACGATGACTCCACTGAACCTTCACCGAAGGTATCACTCGACTGCACAATTTCTTACCTTCACGAGCAAGAATTTGCATCGGTTGCTTCTGATAGTTCAAATCCTTGTCCAACTCCAAAGAAGCAGAACCCAAAACATGCGGGGGATCAAATCCATACATTCCTCAGAAAAATGATAACTCTCTCGCTACCCATACAGCCACCCACGGCTCAAATTCGGAAATACACTCTCGTATCCATCAATAAGAAAGAACCCAACATTAGGAACATTCCCCAACCCCTAACTCTCGATTTTGAAAACCACCCGGCAACGGCGAAAAGTTCGAAAATCCCGAATGGCGAGTGCCTTCACCCCAATCAAACAAGAACAGGTTCCGGCACATTTTCCATTTCTGGAATAGCCTTTCGAAATCGTCGATCAGTTCGTCAAGCCTCGGCATAAACAGAAAAAGGGAGAGGGCATTGGAGTTGTTCCTGCTACCACTAACACTCCATATTCCAAATTCCAACAGTGGCATCCACTGAACAGTTACCTCGTTCCAAGGTTGCACAACTTGCCTAATCAAGGTGTACCTGACCATACTGTCCTCGTCGGGATAATATTACAAGATCAATCCTATATCTTGAGTAACTCTGACCATCGGCAATCATCCACATCAATGCTGGCATCATCCCCAGCTGGAACACACAATTCCACAAATCCGACGATGCTGGACGTCTCTCTCTGGAGCTGGTCCCTCGCTTTTCGTCCCTCTTGGACGTGATCAGTGATCCTCGTCAATCCATCGAACATGCACAAAGTGATAGACATCCCGATGCAGTCCCCTCTCAAACATGATCAACCTTCTTCGCCTCATCCTGGGCAACATGGGGTACTCTGCTCAACAATCGCAGAAACTCGCTCCCGAAATCTGCAGGGGATGGAACTAGATAAAGTAAAACAACCAGTCAGCAACTCTCGCTGCTCCTGCACTACTCATAGTGCAATCCGGGTCGAAGTCGACGATGTCGCGGTCGGAGGTACTACTGGCGATACCCCGAGAGATGCTCTCTGTCCAAGCATGCGCATCACGCGCTCCATGTTCTCTTCCTAGCGCTGCATCGCCTAAAACATCTGGGCTGCCTGTCCCGTGGCTCTCAGACCTTTCTCTGCTCTGTCCATTCAGCCTCCCGCTGTTCGGGCTCCTCATCCAAGGTCGAACATGCCCTCGCCGCTGCAAGGCGTCTCGGAAGCATCGAAAACCACTACAACAGAACAAACATTAGGACCAAAACTCTCTCGACCCAATCAAGCGAAAGTCTATAACATGTTACCCACACTAAAGCATTATGTTGTCTGCAGCCAACATAACCACTTTAAGAGAATAACATGTAAAATCACTCATCCCATCCCTTGGGAGAGGTAAAAACTCAATCAGGACTCTCGCTACAAGTCACGACTCTCACGTAGTCATCCTAATGTCCAACCACAAGCCTAGGGTTTCTAAGTCCTCAATGACCTACATCCTAGGCTCTGATACCACCCTGATCTGTCACGCCCCGGGGTCGAAACTGTGACCCGGGCTCGCCAACAGATCCGCCGTCGACATGGGAAGCCCCGCACCGACGAAGCGTCTAACCTGCAAAAGATAGAACTACAGCTACACAGATATCAGAGCGGAAAATAAAGCTGTAATATAAAATCAAACTACTAATAAGCTGAAAATAAATACAAGTCCATCTCCCAAATACATGAATAATACAAGGTCAGAAACAAATAAAAATCCACCTATACAACATCTATGAAACCAAAAAGGGAGATAACTAAAACTGAAAATCTAACAATAAACAGTGAATCCCACAGTCCGGGATGGTACATCTACCTCACTCTAAAAGAACTATGCAGGTAGGGAACTATCTCGCAACTCCCTGTCCTCGGTCCGTCGCGCCAGCTCGGGCAAGAACGGAAGGAAAAGCCTCAGCAACCTGTCACCGACAGAGGGTGTGAGAACTACATCCTACAGTAGTTCTCAGTGGGTACCGTCTCCAAGACCCACGGTCTGCCCACTAAGTCTACTAGAGGCATAAGATAACAGAAAAAGACTATGATAATGAAAACTAAGCTGGAAAAGTATCTACAGCTATCATGCCTCTATCTACTATGCTCAAGAGGGAAAAAAAAACACAGATGATGGTATGCCTCCACTCGCTACTGCTAATATGTCTTAAGTACCATGCTCAAAGGAAAACTCATCTATGAACATGCTATGAAACTCACTCACACATATCACCCAATCCCAATGACTGTCCCTCTTTGGACCAGTCAAGGCTGCGCTCATCTACTGCCACTCATGCCCAAACAGGGCTTGGTCTTACGTAGGGTGTCCCTCAAGGACTATCTCAGTAACCACATCGTAGCCTCGTCAGGCTCGGTATCATCATCGCATCCGGAGCGTAGCTCGCGGGGAGCGACCCCGCGAACTCAAGTATCTCACAACTGGCATAAAACCTCAGTCTCAGTAGGCTATAATCCACGATCAAACAGATCGGAACTCAATGCTCAACTAGCATAACTCAGTCGGAGAAAGACTCCACGACTCAACCTCATAAAGCTAACCCACTAAAAGAAAGTACACAACCACTGGGACCGCCGTCCGCCCAAACGGCTCCCAAAATGACACCCTACTCATAGACGAGAAGAACCGTCTGACGCAGCAAGGGTCCGAGAATCTCGTTAGGCCGGTGCCAGAACCCCAATCAAGCAAGAACAGACTCTAGGCTTAGCCTATCGAAGTTCTCGATCCCTTACCATTCAAGGATTCGGCTCCCTCGGTTAAAGTGGGAAACCAACACAATATGCTAAACTCACGGGCTGGAGATGCTCTACAGTCAAATAGCAGAGGGTCCGAAAACCCCGGGAGACTAATACCTACGACCCCAATCAAACAAGAACAGGCTATAGGCGTAGCCTCCCGTTGCTTTCGACCCTAGAAAGAAATCAGCCCTTTGAACCCAGATCACTCACCCCTGTCGGGTGAGGAACAATTTAGGAGAAAAGATGACCTTTATTATAAAATACCTTCTTGAATTGAGAAAACCAAATTTTATAGATTTTAGTTCTTGAGAAAATCAGTTAGAAACAAGTTTATTTTCCGGACTCCAAAGGGTTAATGCCCCCGCCCAATCAAACAAGAACAGGCTTCGGCGACCCCTAGAAATCCGGAAAGAAAAATACTGGTT
Source organism: Tillandsia leiboldiana (assembly GCA_029204045.2). Classification (NCBI taxonomy): domain Eukaryota; kingdom Viridiplantae; phylum Streptophyta; class Magnoliopsida; order Poales; family Bromeliaceae; genus Tillandsia; species Tillandsia leiboldiana. The sequence continues at coordinate 14,232,652 of CM055065.1, forward strand.
TACTAAAATCATGAGTGTCCAAAAACATTCTGGGTTCAAGGTCCTGATAACACACGCTCACCACGATCACAACTTGGTGGTGACAACCAACAGAGAAAATACCCAAAGAATCCGGGATCACCGTTTACGCAAAACGGTTCCCAAAACACTAACACTGGCCTAACACAGCTACCAGACCCCACTCAGCCCCCAGGCCCGAGCGCAACATATGTCCCACAATGTCCTGACCACTCGGCCCACTACCCGGCCGAGGAACTCTATGTCCAGAAAGAAATGCAATATGTGGGATGACTAAAGCATAAAAGAACCTAGCCCAGATTAAGGTTCTCTATAGGTCTGGTTAAACACATGCAACATATGACAGGGGTGCTAGTCAAGGTTCTAATAATACACTATTTCTAGCATGCAGAATCCTATCATAATAGAATTAGAGAGAAGTCCGCAGACTTGGAGAAAAATAATCCAACCCACCTGAAGCGCTTTCCGTAGGCATCGCTGAAGTCGGTGAAGTGCCGGATCCTCAAACTGACGAAACCTCGAAAATCGTGCCATGCGCGCGCGCACTGTAATGAATCACGGAAAAATCCCCGGAAGTTCGAATAAAATTCACGAGTCCACTCAAAAATTTCGGCGCGCAACAGCTCACTCCACACACCCACAGCACACACACAGTCCACACCAAAGCTCCAGCATCCAGCCTCTGCCCACATCAAGTCCACCACAATTCAACAGCTTACACTTAAAAAAAAACAAGCTCACAAGGACAAATTATATAATTCCACCTTACACACTACCAGCTCCAATTGCTCCCACAAGGAGAATCACATAATCACCAACACCCTGCAGCCCCCACAACACTCATACACCATAGATCCAGCATAATTAAAAGCTCCAAAAGCACACTAATAAATAATGTTCACTTAACCACAAAATCCCATAATTCCTCTTGCACCCTACAGGTTCACACAACCCAATTTACATAAATTTAAGTTCATCACAATTAGGTAATTCACAGCACAACTCCAGCACTCCCAAGAGTATCCGCACACATATATGCACACAGCACACTGTAAAATCTCACAACACTCTCCCCTGCATACCTGCGGCTCCGCACAGTGCCAACACAACCCCAAACTCAAAATCTCGAAAATTCGCAAATATCTGAACTTCGGAAAAACTGCAGCTCATCTCTACAGGTTTCCCCACACGTCGATCACCGCCGGCTCCAATTGTTCGCGCAGCACCAAGCTCGCCGCGCGCACCGAGCTGCTGCACCAAAAACCAGGAAGAAACCAGAAAACCATCAAGATCTGCTCCAACGAACAACACACACACGATTCCCGGGGCAAAACCAGCCCACGGCCGTCGAAAAATGCCGCTCGCACAAGCGAGAAATTCCTGTGCACGCGCCCTGCTGTGCGCTGTCCAACAGCGCCCGCACGGCCCAGCGCGCCCGCAGCCACCCGCTGCCGCTGCCGCTGGGCCTACCAGGCCGCGCCTAGGTCCGCATCGCGAGGCACGCGCGGCGCCTGGGCCCGCCCGCGCGGCGCCTGGGCCCTCCCGCGCGGCGCCTGGACCCGCAGCGCGCCCGCTGCGCGCGTCCAGCTGCGCGACGCTGCGCAGCGCCTAGCTGCGCGGCGCCCCCGCAGCGCGCGCGCAACGCTGCTGCTCGCTGCGCGCGGCGCCCAAAGGCGCTCGCGCAGCCCCAGCGCCAGCCGCGCGCGGCGCTCATGCACGCCCGCGCGGCTCCCGGCGGCAACTCCTACGCGCACCCCAACAACCAAGATATCCAAACCCAAGCTGAACATCAACCACCTAAAAATCAAAACTCCAAAAACTGCACTTACCTGGTGGAGGCTCGACGCGCGCATTCCGCTTGCTCCATGCGGCTTCTAGGAGGAAGGCCATCATCGAACCACTCTCAGCTTCTTCTTTCCTCTTCTTTCTCTTCTTCTTTCTCTTCTTTATTCCTCACTTTCTTTTTCTCTGTTCTCAAGGTTTTCCTCTGTTTTTACAGGGGAGAAGAAGGTGTGACGTGGCGGCTCATTAATTAAGGTTGGTGGCTTAATTAATAAGGTGCCAAAAGAACAAAATGCCCTCCATGAGAAAAATATCTAAACCACTCACCAACCTCAAAATCCAAACATAACTCTTCCTGCTTTCTTAATTCCTTCATAGATTATAGGCAACCCATTAGTTAATTTCTTAATTAATTAATCAATTAATTCCCTTTTAGCCAACTGCAAATCACTTTTCGCCCTCGGGGCCTCCGCACCAGTCAGGAACCTCCCGAACTCCGCTGTAATATGGAATTACACATGTCCACAGCTTTTTCCCCCTCAAAATGCTCAACGGTGGAGTCGGTATGCTCAATCCAAAAACCGGGTCCAAAATTGCTAGTTCCAACTCACTTTTTGCCTTCGGGCCCTCTGCGTCAGTCCGAAACCTCCCGAACCCCGCTGTAATCATAAAATACACCTGTTCCAAGTGTTTCCCAATTTTTTTGCACACCACTGTGGTGTCGAGGCTTCCCAAACCAGTCCTCTATCGGCGCACAATGCCCGGAAAACTCCGAATCAAGCTGGGGCTTCCGTGTCGATCCGAATCAACCCGAACTCATCTGAAGACACATATGGAACATGCTCGAGGCGATTTCTCCGCACCGCGCCATCTTGCGAGGTCGGTGCGCTATACGAAATCCCGGTATTCTACAGGCTGTGCCCGAAACCTGTTCTTGTTTGATTAGGGTTGTAGGCGTCAGCTTCCCGGAATTCTCGGTCCCGGTGTTGTTGGTCGGTTGGGTTCGATGTTGGGTCGATGGGTGTTCCGGTCCCGGTGTGGTTAGACGGTTGGGTTCGTGTGTTGGGTTGGCGAGTTTTTTCGATCTGTTCGATCGCAGTTTCGATTATAGCCTACAAGTGCTACAGTTCTGGTTCGCAATCTCTGCTTGGTTCTTTTCCTCTGTGGGGTCGCTCCCCCTGAGTGTCGCTCCGGATGCGAGGGTATATTGGTTCGTGGTACGCCCTACGTAAATCCTGCCCATGCGTGGGAGGTGGTTGTAGGTGAGCGTTTATTAGTCCGTTGGGACGCCTACGTAATTCTTGCCCAATCCTTGGGAGGTGGTTGTATGTTAGCGCAGGCTTGACTGGTCCTTTTTGGCAGTCATTACGATTGGATATTTTTGGGCACCTCGAGTTAGAGTGGTTGCATATCATCATCTGTTTACCCGCCCATTGAGTATTGTAGATAGAGGCATGGTAGTTGTAGATTTCTGTTCCAGCTATTTTATTGTATCCTCAGTATTCCTGTTATCTTATGCCTCTAGTAGACTTAGTGGGCAGACCGTAGGGTTGGAGACGGTACCCACTAAGAACTACGTGACGGTGTAGTTCTCACACCCTCTATTGGTGACAGTTTTGCAGAGGCTTTCCTTTCCGTCCCTGCTTCAGTTGGCTCGACGGACCGTAGTGAGGGAGTCGCGTGATAGATCCCTACCAGTGTTGTCATTTGGTGAGATAGAGGTACCTACCCGGATTGTGGGTTTTAGTGTACACTGTTGTATTTATGATTTTAGTTTATCTCACTTTTTAGATTCATAGATGATGTATAGGTGAATTTTACTTGTATTCAGTCTCAGTGGACCAGATTATTGTACTATTATTTTGGGAGATGGATATTATACCTTTATTTCAGTTGTACAGTGGTTTCAGATTTTTATTACAACAGTTATTTTTAGCTCTGATATATGTATAGTTGGTAGTTGTTACTTTTCAGGTTGGACGCTTCGCCTATACGGGGTTTCCCGTATAGGTGGCGGATCTGTTAGCGAGCCCGGATCGCTGTTTCGACGCCGGAGCGTGACAACATAATCTTAACTTCAAGGACTGATCTCATGCCTTATGCTATTTCTCCTTTTTTATCAACACCATCAAGATGGAAATCCAATTAAATGACACCCAGAGCAATCACTACTCTCTGTTCTCTTCATTGGCTCTTATATCCATATTAATTTTCATACTCTCTTTGAGCTATCACATTGGTGTGAACTTCGAATTGGCTACACCAAGTGAACACTTTGCAAATATCTATTTGGAGAAATTGAATAATAAAGCAAGTTAGATGGCCTAATGGCAACTCTTGCACTTCGCCTATACGGGGTTTCCCGTATAGGTGGCGGATCTGTTAGCGAGCCCGGATCGCTGTTTCGACGCCGGAGCGTGACAACATAATCTTAACTTCAAGGACTGATCTCATGCCTTATGCTATTTCTCCTTTTTTATCAACACCATCAAGATGGAAATCCAATTAAATGACACCCAGAGCAATCACTACTCTCTGTTCTCTTCATTGGCTCTTATATCCGTATTAATTTTCATACTCTCTTTGAGCTATCACATTGGTGTGAACTTCGAATTGGCTACACCAAGTGAACACTTTGCAAATATCTATTTGGAGAAATTGAATAATAAAGCAAGTTAGATGGCCTAATGGCAACTCTTGCACTTATTCTATCTTATTCTCTTGCTTTTGTTGCTTTCTCTCATAGCTTTTAAAAATTACAAATAGTGTTGGTGCTATAGTTTCTCCTGCTGTTTTATCTTCATTTCAAACTGCTATTATTTAAAAATTTAAATACTAAACCCTATGTTTTAAATATTTTTTTAAAACAATCCCAGGTTTTCTTCTTAACCTTTTCTAATTCTAAATTTTTTATAGTATTACCATTGTTGTTGCTATTGATTCAACTACATCTTCAGTTGATTTTTTTTTTCACACCTAAATTTGCTATCAATTCTTATGTTTCTTCTTTTTTTTGTATCTTCAACCTATTTGAAAAAAAAGGGTAACTATTTATTTTGAGTAAAAAGGAGCAATGATGATAGAAATTACATAACATAGCAAGTTTGATGGCCTCAAGGCAACTCTTGCACGCTCTGCTTAACCGGTATCTCCAAATGTTTCCCTTTTACTTTGCTTAAATAGTATTGGGTCACACTTGCTACATTGGACCAAACCGCCAGGTAATCCATCACCATTTCCTCTTCATATATCGTCGTTTTCAAAGTTAGAATGATCAACCATGGACAAAGAGTTTTGTAGTGTAGCTTTCTATACGGTAACAAATGGTAGAGCAAGTTTGATGACCTCATGGAAACTCTTGCATCTATTCATGAATGAAAAAATCTGCATCTCAATCAACGAATATCATTATTTTCCTATACACAAAAAAAATGAGGAAAGCCTAAAAGTCTGAGCTCAACTAATTCTTCTAAAGTTTGTGTTTGATAAATTATTTTTCTTTGATATTGAAAATTTGGATATCAATTAATTTAATTTATTGAAATTTCTAATTCAAGTTCCAATTCATACTTATTTAAATTTAGCCTTCCTTTTGGTTTAAGTTTGCAGTTGCTTTTTCTATTGATGTATCTTAATCCTTCTTTTATGAATTTTATTTTCTCTTTGTTTCTTCTTCTTATATTCTAACATTCTTTTTGCTAAGTCCTTACTGTCACGCCCTAGGGTCGAAACTGCGACCCGGGCTCGCCAACAGATCCGCCACCTATACGAAAACCCCGCATAGGCAAAGCGTCCAACCTGCAAGAAAATCTACAGCTAAACAGATATCAAAGCTATAAAATAAAATGTTGTAAAACTCAAATCCAATACTGTACAACTGGAAATAATGATACAATATCCATCTCCCAAAAATAATCATCATACAATATCCTCTGATACAATAACCCAGAACTCCAACAGAGAGGTAAACTAAAATAATACATCAGTGTACAGGCTCTCAATACAAGTCAGATCCTCACAATACAATGGTCTCTCAAATGTGGAAATAAAATAATCTACTGACTGTACTACAAATCTCCAATGTGGGGGTACAGCTACTCTCCAAAGATAGGTAGGGATCTAGCTCGCGACTCCCTCGCCTCGGACAGCAACCGACGAACCAGCAACTCCCGTAGAAGAATCTGCAAAACAAAGGAGAGGAAAAGGGGGGAGCACCCCCAACGGGTGTGAGAACTACACCAATACGTAGTTCTCAGTGGGTACCGCCACCAGGCCCGACGGTCTGCCCACTAAGTCTACTAGAGCATAAGATAACAATGCAGTAAAGACTGAATAAGAAAAGCTGGAGATATTCTACAGCTACCCTGCCTCTAACTAAATGCTCAATGGAGAAAACCGATGAAAAGATATGCAACCACTCGCACACAAGGTGCTCAATCGACACAATCGAGCTGACTGCCACATCGGGTCCAGTCAAGCCTGCGCCTCCCTAGTGTATCAACGTAGGGTGTCCAATCGGACTAACTTGCTACGAACAGTGGCACCTACTGGCAATAGTCGAAATCCACGCTCTCTCTCAGAACGGATAGACTCAAGATCCCCAAGCATCTCGCACAACGGTCGAGTACTCACAACGACCCGGGACCACCGTCAACCCAAACGGTTCCCAACAATACTAGCACTGGTCTAATCTCAGCTACCAGACTCCACTCAGCCCCCAGGCACGAGTGCAACAATAAAAGTACCTGCCTGAATAAACCCAATCTAGCCACCAGTAAAAACCGGTACTGCCTGTTCTGCCGGCCGCGTCAGGTATGCCAGCCCATGCATAACACTGACGCAAAGAAAGAGTATCAAGAACTCAAAGACTATCCGTCGCACACTCCGGAGTGGCACTCGAGGGGAGCGACCCACACAAGTAAAGTATCTCTATCACAAGTATCATAATATAGCAGGACTGGATCACGACTCTGATCGAAGTGGGAAAATCCATCCACTAAAGAAACCCGATCCCCAATCTAATGCAGAAGTAACCTTCGGTCAACCTCCCAATGTCCGCGGTCGCCGCAATACCCTGCCATCCACAATCAAGTCCAACCACCGACATCCGGTCAACCCCCCGATATCCGCGATCGCCGTAATACCTTGCCATCCATAATCAAGTACAACATGTCCCTAGCTCCAAGATTCCGGCTACACTATCCCAAATCCTTACTCGAACCCGAGCAATATGAACCACATGACTGACTAAAAAGGAGAAAAGAAGCAAAGATGGTTTCTCCTAAGTCAAGTCCCAACATGATAGTGTAGCAATAAAAGATGGCCTATCTAGATGTCCATACAAGCATGCACTTGTCCTCAAGAAAGATAAAAGAGTATAAATCACATAATAGCTCCACAAAGGTATAACCAACTGTCACGCCCCGAGTTCCAAAACAGAGTCTACATTTTTTAAAAAAATATCAGAGTTTAAAAGCAAGTCAGGGCACGACAGATCGCCACATATATAGAAAATTTCCAATCCCCTTGGACTGAGCCTTTTCTATACATGCACGGCTAAGCACTTACAGCCAATATCAGAGTAGTCTAAACTACGCACTAAACTATAAAAGATTATAAGTAATTATTACAACAAATTCTTTACAATTAAATTACATGAATGCGGAAATAAAACTATAACGGCTGCACGGGGATCGAAACTATCACGAATACCTCACCAACTCGTCCCGACATCCCAGCACCCGACCGACCTGAAAAATGGTCACCCAAGGGGTGTGAGATACATCGACAGTGTATCCCAGTGGGCATGACGAGCCGAAAAATAGCAAATCGTACCTACTGGCATACAATAACTAGCGGATAGTAAGATGTCATGATAGGTAAGCATAGTGTAGATCATGGTGCGAATAATAAAAATGATAGGCAAAGCAGATATGATCATAATAGTAGCATGCTGATGTAAGTACTGAACAAAACTGAGCAATCATAATATATGAAGAAAAGCATGATGAACAGGCAATTATGCATCAACGATAGAACAAGCAATTACCCAATTATAGCCACCATATTGGTCAAATAGACCTCAGGGAAAAATGCCCAACTTGGCACCAACCTGACTGACATACCCCGGCACCCTCAGGCACCAACCTGGGAGTCTACACTCCGGCACCCTTGGGCACCAACTTGGGGGTCACGGGTCCATCACCAGACCGCTTTATCGGTAAAGAACATCCACACGGGTAGCTACTCCGCTGATGTTCGTGAAGTACAGCAGTGCGAGCGATCATCATGCGAATGCTCAAGCTCACAGTCCACAGACCTGGTAATCGGCAACAAGCCGGAAATCCCAACAGGGATGCAATAACTGAAAGCCAAACTAATCTCAACTCATGCAATACTGAAAGCAAGATAGAATAAATGTCCAATCACACATGGCATATGTCCAGGAATAATCAAGATAGACTGTTAAGCATGATAATATATGAATGCTAGCTAGTGACCAATCAGGCATGGCAAAAGTCCCGGATAATACTATAAATCATAATGAATAACTGATAGCTAGCTAAGGATAAATCAGGCATGGCAATATATGAACTGATGATATATAAAGTCAAACTGATAATGATCAATCAAAAGAAGAAGGCTCAAGTATAAGATCTGGCTACCACAAGAACAGAGGTCCGACCAATTACGATACCCCAGAGGGCCGAAATGATAAAGCCCGGACCGAAGATAAACCCACCTGTCTGCTGGCGAACGATTGACTCCAACAGAATGCTCGAAGGCTAGAGTCAGACTGTGCCAACCTGAATCATATATTTTGATCAGGGAACAACCCACAAATACCCAAACCACAGACTCACTATACCTACAAAACTTAAACCTGGATCTTTTCCAGATTGACGCCAAATTTACCAAAATACCCCTTTCGAAAATTCATTTTAGATTTCCGGGAGATACGGGCGTCAACCCTTTGTTGTTGGCTCAACTAGAGTTCTACTGGGACACATCAGACAGCAAGACGTAACTGCCGCAATTTCTCGAATTGCGTGATTAACACCGGAGTGCCATTAAACCGACGATTTTGCCGATTTACGGACCGATAAGAAATTTCTGTTCAATGAGAGCCGTTGGATCCCTAACGAAAAGCTTAGATATCATGGACACATAGTCCAAGACAGCATGTGAGGTTACAATTGCATTTAGACCCCTAGGGTTTACTAAAATCGCAAAATACGCACATTTCTAGCCTTTTTCGCACGTATTAATTATCGGTGCATCATTTTAACGAACCGTCACCACCAGTAGGTGGCCCTCGACTCGGTGGACACTGTGCTCACCATTTAGCAGTAGCGCGAATCTCGAGGAAAACTTCGGCCCATAGTGTCACGCCCCGGCGTCGAAACTGCGACCCGGGCTCGCCAACAGATCCGCCGGCCATACAGGAAGCCCCGTATAGACGAAGCGACTAACCTGCTAAAGATCAACTATACTATACAGATATCAGAGCTGAAAGTAAACTGCAGAAAATGAAAATATATACAACTCAAAATCCTCCCCAAAAACACAAGTCTCTCAAGCAGAAAAATAAAATACAACTCTATACCTCACTACAAAGGTCTCTCAACATGAACTCTCAAAAAGTAAGGGGGTACATCTACTCTCCGGACGACGACTGGTAGGGATCTATCTCGCGACTCCCTTACCTCGATCAGCCGGATCAACAACTCGAGCAGCAGGAACAGGAGCAGAAGTCCCTGGGGAAAAAGAGACCACGACGGGTGTGAGAACTACATCCCACAGTAGTCCTCAGTGGGTGCCGCCAACAAGCCCAACGGTCTGCCCACTAAGTCTACTAGAGGCATAAAGTAACAATAATATGATACTGAAATGAAAGGGCTGGAAAAATAACTCTACAGCTACTATGCCTCTATCTAGATGCTCAAAAAGTGGACAGATGGAAACATAATGCATCTACTAACTCCCAAAGTACAGTGACCCAATCTACACTGACTGCCGCATAGGGTCCAGTCAAACCTGCGCCCACCTACTGCCTCACATCCTCAACAGGACGGGTCTACCGTAGGGTGTCCATGACTGCCAAAACTGGCCCAACCAGAGGGACTGCGTCGACAAGTCGCGATAGCAAGTAACAGGCCCAACTCCGGAGTGGCACTCGAGGGGCGCGACCCCACCGAGGAAAGTATTTGTGTATTTCTGTCGAGCTCAATATGGCTCATGCAGGCTATAGTCCAAACCACGATCAACAAGATCGACTAACAACACCAACGCTCACTCACAAGCTGGAAAACCACACAGCCGGGACCACCGTCCACCAGACGACTCCCACAACAGAACACTAAACTCACAGGAAAGACCGACACCATAAGGGTTCGGAAACCCGATAGGCCGGTGCTTAGAACCCTATCAAACAAGAACAGACTCTAGGCTCCGCCTATCGAAGTTCCCGACCCCCTTATAGTTCGGGAACACAACAACCTCGGCACAACACGCAGAAAACACCAACCAGGGCCCGAAAGTTCCGGGAGACCTATACCTGCAACCCTATCAAACAAGAACAGGTTCCATGCTCGGCCCCCGTGGCTCTCGTCCTGACAAAGGAACGGCCCCTAGAACCCAGACCACTCGAATCCTTTTGAGTGGGGAGGTTTACAGGAAAAAGGTGATATTTGTTATTGAAAACCATTTCCACTCAACCCACACAGGGTGAGGATTAAAAGTAGTTCCCTTTTTGAAAAACTATCTTGATTTGAGGAGAAACCCATTTTTTTAATGATTTTTAGTTCTTTTAGGAAAAACAGTTAGAAAACAAGTATTTTACCCAAACCCCGAAGGGCGGATGCCTTTGTCCAATCAAACAAGAACAGACTCCAGCGGCCCTTCGATGCTTGGAAGAAAACATTGGTAGACTAAAATCATGTGTATGTCGAAAAGGGTTCTGGGTTCTAGGTCCTGCTAACACTGGTACACTACTGCCACTAACACCGTGGCGACAACCCAAACAAGGGAAAACAAGACCTCCCGGGACCACCGATTACCCCAAACGGTTCCCGGTACAGACGAGCGATCCACTACATCTACCAGACTCCACTCTGCTCCCAAGCACGAGTGAAAATGCATCCCACACTAAAAGGAAGTCCCGACCGCTCGGCCCACTACTCGGGCGAGGATAACACTAAGTCCAGGAATGAAACACAATGTGTGGATGTCTAAACATAAATAACCCTAGCCCAAGTGAGGGTTTTCTACTGGTCTGGTTACACATGCAACATATGACGGGGGTGCTAGGTCAAGTTCCAATAACTAATATTTAACAGGTGGTAGGGAGCAAAAGAGATCATAAGATCATCAGATAAATACAAGGAATAACAATTCCTACATTCTAGCATGCTACATAAGAATCTACTATCATGCATGGTCCTACTATAGCAGATTTAATGTCCAGTCCATCAAACTTGGAGACAAGGCCACCCACCTGAAGGCGCTATCTGTCTAAAGTCCCACAGCTGATAATACCCCGAAATCAACAACTCCAGATCCAACGGGCCCAGCAATACCCGCAAATCCTCCTGGGTACAACACAAGGCTTACAATTACACTTTATTCCAAAATTAAACCAAGTAATCATAATCTAAAATTCAGTCCCAAAGATGCCAATTATTCACCTTCAGAAAGGGCACCGAAAAATCCGATAAAAATACCACAGCGATCCTCGCGTCGAGACCTTCGAAACGGGTACCTATACGCCCAATTCCGAGCACCGTAGGCCAAGTTACAAATTCCACGACACAGGGTGCTCACATCCTCACAACAACACGACTGTAAATCCATGCACAGTTAAGGGAGAAAATTATACCTCCGGGAAGGTCTCGGAAAAATCCAAGAAAAATATTATGATAATCCTTGCGATGAGTAGATGCAAAAAGTGCAAAGGCTCGTCTCAATCCGATGTCAGAGCGCAGAGAAAACCCCGAATCAACCTGCTGTCCTCGAAATCCTCACAAAAAACTAGGGTCCCAGTAAGCATGGAAGAACTCCTCAAAAAGCACAAAACGAGGAAATGCTGAAAATACCAAGATCGTACCCTTACCTGTCTCGGATCCAACGGCGAAGAAATCGCTTGAAAAGGTGGTCGGAGTAGGCCGGGGGAGCTCGCGCACCGAAACGCGACGGGAGAAACACCGGCGAAGGAATGTCGCGACGCGCCAAGAAAATGGAAACCTCAATAAGCATGCCACGTAAAATCCCCAAAATCCACAGATGGATGCAACACTGCGTGGGGATCGACTTTGCTGAAGACCTCAAGTCGATTTGAAGCTCAAAAATGTCAAAAACCTGCAAGTGAAGGCGGCTCGGGCTTTATATAGGCCGCAGAAAACAATTGCAAAAATGCCATCTAAGTCCCCGGATTCGGGCGCTCCCGAAGATTCGGGCGCCCGAATCCGACAGCAGAGAGGAAACACTATAGGCGCCCGGAACTTCCTCGTGCCGCCACGTCACCCGCACAGCAAACAGCTGTGCGGGGCGTGCCGGGAGTGGCCACGTGGCCCTCCCAGAGACCGACACGTGTCCCGCACAGCAAACAGTTGTGCGGGGCGCGTGTGGTGCCGCCGCGTGGCGCCTCCCCGGTCAAACGGGTAGGTGGCGCCAGCGAATGGCGGGGCGCCACCTGTCCCTGGCACTGTCGCGGTCACACGTACGGGCAGGCGCAGCCTGGCCGCCTGCCACGCACGCGCCACGAGGCGCCCGCCCGCGACCCCGTGCGCCGCGCCTCGTGTGCCCGCGAGTAGCACGCCGACACGTGTCCCCTGCACCCGGTCCACGCACACTACTTCGGGTTCCGTGGACCGCACCGCGTGCACCGACCAACCGGGGACTGCCATGTGTCCACCCGCCTTGGTCCATGCACCGCCGCGCCAACCCTGTAGACTGCGCATCAAGAGCCCGCCAATCAGGCAGCGCCACGTGTCCATGCGCCGGGTCCGTGCACCCAGCCACGCCTCTCTGTGGACCGAGCGCTGCGGACCGGCCAATAACAGGCCGCCACGTGGCAGCCGGCGGTCCACGGCCCCTCCCATGCACTGGAATTCAGCGAAAACTTTCGGGAGTCCGTTTTTGGGCCTCCGCACTCATAATCAAACAAGCAAATAGCCGTTTTCAAGCGTTTTTCCGCGCTGAATCCAAATCCTACCTCTGTTTGGCCCAAAACCATTTCAAAAATTCGGCAAATGCAGCCAAAGGCCAATCCAGCTGTGGATATCACACAGGGTCCATCTGTGGCATCCCTTTGATGCACTATGGGCCAGACACACCAACACTAGGTGTTCTACACCACGGTTCATGGGAGAAGCTACACGGGGATCGGGGTCACCACACATAGTTTCCTTTGCTAACATAGGCCACTTTGCAATTTTCAAAATTACACCCGACCATTTCCATTTTTAAGGTGAGCATCACGTTCAGTGACCTCAAATTAGTCAAAGGCTTACTGTCGCGAAGCCGCAAAGTCATTAGGATAGCCTAGGGACCATTTAGACCCTCTAAAGCCCTTAGTTTAACTTCTTTTATTTCTGCTTGTGCAAATAGCAAAGCAGGTTGAGCACCTTGCTCAGCATGTCACAGAGACTCATGGGCTCACTCTAGTGCAGTCTTGTTCTTGCTGAATCAAAAGATCCAAGCCCTTGCTCTCGAATGGCTTAGTTGGCTCCACACATTGATCCACACAGCCAAACTTGGAACCGAAGTGAGCATCAAGCTCAGGGGATCATGTGGAGTCGAATGCTCACTTGATGGATGATCAACAACTAGCCAGAATTAATTTGGGCTCTCTCGACCATTTCCCCGAACACTTGGTGGGCATCTTTGCACAACACACAACCCAACCCATTCAAGACAACAACTATGGCAAACTTGGTTAGAGAAGATAAATACTGGTTGGAAAAGCATCAAAAGGTGGCAAGAGCTCTTCCCAACCAAGCTCGGGCAAACCATGCACCATTGTTGGCCATGGAGAAGAAACTCGGGCAACAATGGTGGCATCAATGGTGGATTTCCATTTAAAGGCTCTAGGCTACATTCAACAGCACCAATAGCTTCTAGAGGTTAAATAAAGAAGATCTGGGCAAGCCACAACCTTCGGCGTGCACTGGATGGCCGGCCGCCATTAACGAGCTCAAGCTCGGGCCATTAATGGCGGAACTCGATCCTGACGTCATGAACCACATGCAAGTGCATGGATGGGTTCTTCTTGACCCCAGGAAGTTCCCTGGGCAGGTGGCCGGCGGTGGGAAGCGTCGCCGGCGCCGGAGCAAAAAGCTCGGTTGAGGGGTCATCTTCCCCAAACTAGGGCATGAGCTCGCAGCCTCCCTAGTGCACCAAACCACACCAAATTTTGTGGGTGGCTTCCTCTCATCTAGGAGAAGAAGATGGTCATCTTTGTTTCCGCCAAAAACTACCAGGAGCAAAGCTAGCTCGAAGCGGAGCTCTTATGGGTGCAACTTTGCCGTCGGCCAACCGGAGCTTTTCCCATTTCATGGGTAGGCTGTAAAGACTCCTTGGACCACAAGGACATCACTTCCAAAGGTCTCGGGCTCTAAAACTCAAAGAATGAAGAGGGCTTACCTTGCCGGAGTTGGAGAAGAAGAGATGAAGCCGGTTCTCCTCCCACGTCGCGCAGCCACCAAGCTTCCTTAGGCTTGCTCTCAGGAAGCAGGAAATGATCTCCAGATGGCAAGGAACCAAGTTGAAGTGTCTAAGTTGCTCTCTCCTTCTTCCTTTACCAAGCTCGGGCTCCAACACTGGTTGGTGTCTCCTCCCGCGTCGCGCAGCCACCTAGTTCCCTCAGGCGCACTCACAAGAGGTAGAGGAGTCCACCAGAAAGCAGAGAGACCAACTTGGAGATCCCAGGTGCAGATCTTCTTCTTCCTCGCCTAAGCTCGGTTTCTCCCTTCAATGGCTGCGCCCTTGGCGACCCAGGGCTAATGGGGAGGAGCGTTTTGCTTTGCTGCATTGCACTCTAGAGTTTAAGAGCCCCTCGGATGCCTGTAACCCCCCCCCCCCACGAGTAGCCCAAGAGACCCCAATGCCAAAACTCCATCTTGTAACAAAATGCTACTAGATCCTTTGTGATGACCTGGATCTCCGCAGAGCTGTTGTAGTGCGATGGGTGACTTCTGGGGGCCTGTACTGTGTATTGGAGGTGTTTGTGCACAAATTGGACACACGTGTTGGACTCAGGGATTAAAATGGATCACGAGGGTAAACGGATGATCACGTCGAATGTTTAGAAGGGGTTTCGCGTGAAACAGACATTAGAATTGGACTCAGTGCAAAATTTAGGTTAAAAACACTTGTCTGGATGCATTCGGCAAATTTTGGAATTAGAATTTGGCAAATCGGACAGCGGATTTGGATTCAGCGCGCGAAAATGATGAAAATGGACTATTTACTTGTATTTTTTGGAGCCCGGATGCCCGTGCACGAATTTCGAGGCTTGGGTACTATTCCGGCGCCGGGGCGCAGCGCCGGCGGCGGCGGGCAGCGGCGGAGCATGGCGGCGCAGCGGCAGGCGGCATCGCGGGCAGCGGCGCGGGCAGCACGGAGGCACGGGCAGCGCGGAGGCGCGCGGTGTAGCGGGGGCAGTGCACCACGTGGCGGATTCTCGTTGGTGGGCCTGGGGCACGTGGCAGCGGAGGAGAGGTTGGTTCTGTAGGCGCGGTCTACGGGGTGCGCGGGGAGCCGTGGACCGGGGCGGGGTCATGTGGCGACCGTTGGTTGGCCGGTCCACGCGTGCTCGGTCCACGGAGCTGGTGAGGCGGCCTCGGGATGCGTGCCTGGCAGGGGGCCCAGGCGGCACGTGGGCGCGTTGACGCGCGGTTCCCACGTGTCGGCGCGCCATGCGTCAGCGCCCGCGGTGGGCCACGCGGCATGTCGCGGTTGGAGGGTTCCGCTGTCCCCTGTTCGGCGCGACGTGGCGCGACAGGGGCGTTCCGGGCGCGCGATGGATGGCTGCTGATTGGGTTACTGTTTGCGCCTGAAAATATTCGGGCGCCCGAAACCGGGGACATCCTGGGTATTTTGGCAATTGTTTTTGTGGGCCTATAAATAGGCCCCTTGGAGCTCCGTTTCTGGTTTTTCTGGCCGGTTTCTCTAGGGGACTTCTACAGAGAAGTTGTTCCCCTATTTGATCTACACCTTGTGGAGGAGTTCTAGGATTTTTTGGTGGTACGCACTTCGAGATTTCTGATTTTACGGCGCAGCGAGACGTTCTTGCATTGGTGTTCTTCTCCGTCGCATTTCGGTGCGTGGACTCCCCCGGGCTACTCCAACAGTCTTTTTCGGCGATTCTTGCGCCATTGTCTTCACGACAGGTAGGGCTACGTTTCCCGTGATCGCTGTTTCTTCTCATTCCGAGGCTTTCTTAGGTTTTTCAGAGCTTTTTGTGACCACTTTTCCTGGGGCGGAGTTTTGGACAGCATTGGAGTTATTATGGGTTTTCTCTGCGCTCGAGCGACGGAATAGGATGTGCAAGTACTCGATTTATATATACGCGACGAAAGGAATATCACTGTGATTTTTTTGGAATTTTTGGAGGTAGGCACGAAGGTGAAAATCCCACTTTTTCTGGGCGGAGTGCTACAAATTTTGTGCTTGTGGAGTATCGCGCTCACCGTGTTGTGTATTTTATATCTTGGCCTACATGTGTCAGTTTTGGACGTGCAAGTACTCTTTTCGATCGGCTCGACGCGACGAACGCAGCGGTTATTTTTCCGGATTTTTTTGAGTTTATCTCGTAGGTGAGATTAAGCCATTTTCGGGGCTGGTTGTATGGACTGCGGCATGGTACACATATTTTGGATTAATTGTACGCCGTTTGGTTATCTTTGCAGCTTTTGGGTGTTTTGCATGGAAAAGGGTATGGGACAGCGAGGAAGCTTTTACAGCTATGGATTGCGCATTTCCAGGTGGGTGGTTGCTATATCCCTCTTTTCTGACTTACCCATTAGGAGTATTAGAGAGATCCTTTTGGGACATCTATGATCGGTAATTGCTATTCCTATGAGTTTGTCATGTGAGACACATCATGTTGGAAATGTTATTAGGGAATCACTATGTGGGAAACATAATTGTAATTGGAACTTATGCATGCTTGTGTGGAATTATGGATTGCTATGTTAGCACTAAACCTTGCATGTGGATTTGATTATAATATTGAGGCCATGTAATTTACCTTGATGGTGGAATATTTGCATGCTCGTGTCGGTATATAGATTTCTATGTTAGCACTTAACCTTGCATGTGGAATTGTTTATTATATTGGGTCAAGATGATTTATCCTGTTAGTGATATTACTTGAGGATAGGTGACAT
The DNA here is from genome assembly GCA_029204045.2 of Tillandsia leiboldiana. Taxonomy (NCBI): domain Eukaryota; kingdom Viridiplantae; phylum Streptophyta; class Magnoliopsida; order Poales; family Bromeliaceae; genus Tillandsia; species Tillandsia leiboldiana. The sequence goes on from CM055065.1 coordinate 14,249,841, forward strand.
GCATAGGTGGATACTGTTAATGATCAATGACTTAATTTTTTTTTTCCTTGAGAACACTTGCATGCTTGTATGGACATCTAGAGAGGCCATCTTTTATCGCTACACTATCATGTTGGAACTTGACTTAGGAGAAACCATGCTTGCTTCTCTTCTCCTTATTCTTTAGTCTGGTAGTTTTTGTTGCTCGGGTTTGAGCAGGGGTACGGGATAGTGTAGCCGGGACCTTGGAGTCGGGGACAGGTGGTATTTGATTATGGGTTGTGGGGTGTTGCGGCTACCGCGGATAGTAGGCGGTTGACCGGATATAGATTATTTTACCCGATTTTAGATTGGGGGTTATTGCGGCTACCGCGGATAGTAGGCGCTTGACCGGATGTCGGATGTGGGACATGATTGTGATTGTGGGTTATTTCGGTGACCGCGGATATTGGGCGGTCGACCAGAGGGTTACTTATGCATCAGATTGGGGATCGGGGTTCTTTAGTGGAGAGTTTTGTTCCACTTGAGTATAGTTGTGATCCAGTCCTGCTTTTATGATATTTGTGACAGTGATTGAGTTTTTGCTATCACATCGGCGCGGCTTATTTGCCCGATGATGAGGGCGGCAGCAGGAGTTTTGCTATCACATCGGCACGGCTTACTTGCCCGATGATGAGGGCGGTACAGATTGGGTTCATCTGGGACGGTTGGTTACTGTTGCATACGGTTATTCCAGTCTAGGACTGCATTTAGAGGCATAGTAGTGGTAGTTTCCTTTCTTCAGCAGTCATTATTGCTTACCACTCTTCTTTCCCTTTTGCCTCTGGTAGACCTAGCGGGTGTGTCAGAGTTTGAGGATTTACCCACTAGGGGAGGCTACTGGTTTACTAGTAGTTCTCACCCCCATTCTTCTTTCCTCTTTTTCTTCTCCCTTGTTTTGTAGTGTCTTCTGCGGGTGCTGCTGGACTTTCAGCGGCGGGTCGAGGAGAGAGGACGGCTGAGTAGATAGATCTTGAGGCAGGATGAGCATGTTAGCTGGACTGTTGGTGTACCCATGTTTCCTCAAACGGTTGTACTTTTACTTTTGGGACTGGCTTTTGCCAGCAGGTTGTATTTATTTTGGTGAGCTGGGAGAGACAGATGTATCATTTTTATAGATGTACTGTATTTTATTTCCAGCTTCAGTCTGGGATTTAGTGGTTTTAGTTCAGCTCTGTTTTTATTGCTCTTTATTATTATCTCTTATATTTGAGCAGGCTACTGGCGCTTCGTGTACGCAGGAAATTCCGTGTGCACGGCGGATATGTAGACGGGCCCGGGTTCTGGTTTACACCCGGGGCGTGACAGATTAGGTTGGTATCAGAGCTTAGGGATAGGTCAGTTGGGACTTAGGAAACCCTAGGCTTTTGGCAGACCCTAGGAGGATAGGGCGTGAGAGACGCGACATTTTGCGAAAGTCAGTGATTTATTTATTTGACTCTTCCTGTGAGTGAAGAGGGATAGACATAGCCTATTTTTGTGGGACAGTTATTTTGGCTGCAGACAACATAAAGTTACAAACATAGGGGGATGTCTTTGGCTTTCGCTAGATTGGGTCGAGTGATTGGGGTGTGCTGATTTGCGGCTTTGTCGTGGCGAGCGGTGTCTCCCTGACGCTGGGCACTGACCGTGTGCACCTTGGTGCAGCAGTTGGGTCTGAGCTGGTTGTTTCGGGCCGGATACCCAGATTTGGAGTCTGAGAGCTCCGAACCCGAAGGGTAGTAGTGTTGGGGGCAGATCAGCGGCGGTGTGACACGGTTGTCGGAGCAGTGACACAGTTCTTGGATCAGTGACACAGTTGTCGGAGCAGCGCAGTGACACAGTTGTCGGAGCAGTGACATAGTTGTCGGAGCAGCGAGTAGCCCCCTCTGTGCCAACGTTTAGTGCTGGGGCACCGAGGCAGGGTGGACAGTGGACAATGGATAAGCTGTGGGACAACATCGATCGAGTGAGCCAGTTTTGGCGGATGAGTCATTCCGATTCGTGGGATTGAGTATGGAGCCTTTGGAGGCAGGGTCGTGTTCAGTAGGGGATAGAGAGTACTTGGAAGCCTTTTGTGTCAAAGAGTTAACGCGGTTGCGGAATGGCGTGCTCTATGTGTAGAGGGACGAGGCGCATCGGATATGTATGTCTGTGAGTGGATTGCGCCAGGATACCTTTTGGCTCGTTGGGTTTCCTCCATTTCGGATTTGGGATACCTCAATGGAGTAGGCGTCGGGAATGGAGCGTGGCGCTGCAGCTCCTTTGAGTTTGGACCTGCCGCCAGAGGCGAGTTCTGATAGAGGCGCTTGGCGCCGGGTGATGGAGGACAGATCAGTCGGAAGAAGCATTCCCGATTTCTTTTCCCAGGATGGTGGATTTTTTGGAGACGCCAGAGGTCGGGCGGACCCCGATGGCAGAATCAGCATCAGTATCGGCAGCAGCGGTGACATGGATGTGTTACCTGCGGAGGGCTGTAGGTTTTTATAATATAAGGATCCACAAGGATCTAAATAGGTACTATCAACCAACTAGAGGGGGGGGGTGAATAGGTGTAATACTCAAAAACCAATCTCAGTGTAAAATAAAAACCAATGCGGAAAATAAAAACAGCACGCTGAGATTTACGTGGAAACTACAATCCAGGAGAAAAACCACGGGACCAACACGCAATAACAATCCACTAAGAAAAGAAGAATAACAAGGGGATTACCGACTCCACGGACTCAAACCCCTCCTTCAAGTTCTTCGGATCTTGCGCTCACCGACTGCACGTCAACTGCACACGTTCGAATCCATGAACGCCGCTCGAATCCACGAGCAACACGTTTCGAATCCACGAAACGCCTTCAACACATCGAATCCATGATGCTATGTCGAATCCACGACGCAAACTCAGCCGATACAGAATATAGGCTTTGTTGGTGATCCTTTGCTTAGATTATCATTGAAGAACCATAGGTGGAATCTCTAAGCAAAGACTAGATCAATTCGACAAAAAGTATGTCTTGGAAGAACCGTCGAATTGACCTAAAAGAGGCTAAAGAGAAGAACAATAAAAACCTAGCCTCTAGGGTTGCTCTCGAGTGTTTCTGAATTGATCGGTAGTTCTCGAGAAACCCTAAGTGTCTATTTATAGGTTAGAAACCTTTGGAAAGAGATAAGCATCAAAAACTGACTTAACAGAATTTTTCCCGCACGGCGGTCCGGACTGGATTTGGCTGATCCGGACTGTCGTCTTTTTTCAGCAATCTTCCTGAAAAAATAGTTCGGGGTTCGGACTGGAATTTCCTTATCCGGACTGTTCATGCGATTTTAGCAAACACATAGTTCGGGGTCCGGACTGAAACAGGGGAGGTCCGGACTGGAATTCCGCATGAACTAAACTATGTTCGGGGTCCCGACTGGATTGGTCTGATCCGGATCCTGAACATCTAATTTGTCCAGTTTTTGATTTTTAAGCAATGAAAACTTATCCAAGTGTTTTTAAACTACACAAATGTATTCGGATCACCAAAATTATTTAGTTAAACGTACCTGATCATTCCGAATGCATTTTTCTTGAGATTGATGTATCTGATCCACAATTCTTCAACTTCAATCTTCAAGACTCAAAACACTGAGTGTCAACTTGAGCTCTTGTTGAATCTTCTCCGAGTCTTCGATAGTTGATAGACAATTTGATCACTTAAAGACTCCGACTCAACTCACGAAATATGCCAACACAAAAGGCCGTAACAATCTCCCCCTTTGGCAATTTCGTGACAAAACCCAAAAATCCATAAGAACACTCAAGTCACTCATCTTAAACCAAAAAATTGAAATTCAATGTCATCACCAAAACATTGACTTTCTTTGCGTGAAAGATCCAATAAACAAAAGTTACATTTGAACCAGTCCTAGAACAAACTCTATGACTTAGGACTTGGAGTCTTAAAGTGATGTAATTCCTGCAAAACAAAACTCCAAACAAAATCAAACGTTAGTCATTAGAAATTAAATGTAACACCTACATTTGAATCGTCCTTTTGGTTCTTTTTGTTTTTCCGGCTCATCATCTTTTTTTTTCAACTCCCCCTATCTTGAGCATCTCTTTTTATCATCTCTGTTCTCCCCCTTTTTTGATTCATCCTTATCCATTTCTGTTTCTGTTCTCCCCCTTTTTGTCACAAATTATCAAACAGTGAATATACTAGACAAAAGGAAATCACTAACAACATTAGTTCATAGAGAAAGAGAGATAAAAGCTCAGTTCCGGTATATAACAAAAACGCAGATTGCGTACCGGTACTCAAGAGCAAAAAGCACAAAAATTCTTGAAACAAATTCAAATTTTGAAATCTTTCAAATACCGATTTGCGTGCCATCAAGAAAACAATTTAAGTGCTTTGAAATATTATGAGATCACATAGATGTCATTCAATCCAATTAATTTTACAAAAATTAAAAAGATTTACTCCGAAATCATGAAAAATAAAGATAAAATATTATAAACCATTTTTCATATTATATACGTCAAACACAAGTCATCAAAAATAATCTAGAGATCCAAACTCTATCAAGATGTAACGGATTTACAAAGATGACTTACAGAGATTTCCAAATGACATCAATTTGATCAATACCCTTTCAAATTTGAGATAAGCACTAAAATACCTAAGGGTGGCTCTTTGAGCATCTTTTAAACTATCTCACCTTATACCAACTAGGAGATTGTTCAAAATATAAGAACTTTGAATATGAATCTCCGAATGCTTCAACTAAAAAATTTACCAAAAATTTTATCACGCATCCAAAACATGTGGTAGCTTCACACACAAACCGGACGATCGGGGTGGCAGCTCTTTCCAACATGTGGTGGTAGTTTTCACACTCCTTTCGGATGTAACTCTTTCCACATCTTGTAGTGTCCTGGCGTTCCAATGCCTTTGAATACCTTCTTTTTATGACGGAGTTGTTAGGGAAGCTTTTCACTGTGTTTTCTGCAATGGACCGGCCTGGACCGCGAGTATTTTTCTGCGTTTGTGCTCGAAAAATGGAGAACGGCAAAGCGATCGGATTCGGATTCCGATTTACGGATCTCCCGGAATGGAGGTCAAAGCGTTTGCCTTTGGGTGGTGCATCAGAATCCGTGCTAAGTGGCCGGCACACTTTTCGAGGCGATCAAACGGGATCTTTCTACGATAAGACTTTTTTTTCATCTTATTTATGCTATTGGTTTATTTTATTTATTTTGTATTACCTCGACCTTCCCGTTTTCCGTTTTGGTACTAATTGAATCCTTTCAGTTGTTAGGGGGGTTGAAGTTCGAGAATTTCTGGGCTGATCGTCGGGGTTTGCGGATATTTTTAGGTGGTAGAGCTCGCAAAACGGTGAACGGTGGCGCGATCTGTGATGACCTGGATCTCTGCAGAGCTGTGGTAGAGTCATTGGTGACATCTGGGAGCCTGTTTTGTGTGTCGGAGGTGTTTGTGCACCAATTGGACAGTAGTGGCGGACTTCGGGCTTAATGGATCACGTGGGTGATCAATGGACTCCGTCGGATCGTTAGAAGTGGTTTCGCGCGAAGCGGATATTAAAAATGGAGTCAGCGCGAAGTTTGGACCAAGGATTACCTTTCCGGATGCCTTCGGCAAATTTTGGGGTTGGAATTTGGCAAAATGGGCATCAAATTCGGATTCAGCGCGCGAAAACGGTCAAAACGGACTACCCACTTGTTATTTTTGAGCATCGGGTACTGTTCATGCCGGAACAGTGTCTCCGGCCGCCGGCGGGCAGCGGCGGCGGCGGCGGGCAGCGGCGGAGCGGCCGCGGGCAGCGCGGCGGGCAGAGGCGCGGGCCGCCCGGTCCACGCGGCAGGCGTGCACCGGGGGCGGGACGCGTGGCGGCTCGGGAGTGGGCCGGTCCGCGGGGCGGGGTCTACGGAGAGTGCGGGGCGCACGGTGGACCGGGGTGGACACGTGGCGGTCGGTGGTTGGTGCGGTGTAGAGCGCTCGGTGCACCGATCGGGTGCGGGTGGCCTCGGGTTTCGCGCCTGGCAGGGGGCGCAGGCGGCGGGCGCAGGCGGGCACGTGGGCGCGGCAGGCGGGCGTTGACCGGGTGCGCGCCACGTGTCGCCGCAGCATTGGCCCACGCGTCGCGCAGTGGGCGGCCAGCGTGGCTGTCCGCTGTGCGGGGGGCGACGTGGAGGCCCGGTGGGCTTTCGGGCGCGCACAGTGTTGGGCCGGGCCCAACACTGTAGCCGCCCGAAAGTTGGAGCGCCCGGAAAATGGGACATGTTGGGTATTTTCAGATTTGTTTCTCCCAGCATATAAAAGGCCGAGTTCAGCACTGAAGAACTTCTTCTCTGCGCGGATTTTCACTGTGCAACCTTCACAAGAAATGCTCCTCTCCCTGTGGCGATTCCATCTGCAGATTTCCAGATTTTTCAGCGGCACGCATCCTGAGGTTACCATTTTTACGGCGCGGCGCGACGCTCGTTCGTTTGTGTTCTTCTTCGTCGCATTTCGGTGCGAGGACTCCCCCGGCTTACTCCGACCTCCGAATGAGGCGATTCTTGCGCCGTTGGCTTCACAACAGGTAGGGCTACGTTTCCCATGTTTACTGGTTTTTCCCATTCCGAGCTTTTCATGGGTTTTTCGGATCATCTTGTGACCTCATTTTCTGGGGCGGAGTTTTGGGACAGCGGTGCGGTATTTTGGCGAGATCTTCACGCACAGGCATCGGATTGGGGTGATTCAAGAGGAGTTTTGCATCTACACATCACGAGGAATATCTCCAAATTTTCTTGGAATTTTCTGAATTTTGCCCCGAAGGTGAATATCCCTGTTTACAGAACCTTGTGGTTCAGTTTTTGTGAGCAGTTTGTTTCGAGATGGTTCTCTTGTCGGATTTGTTTCTCAGTGTAGGAAACTCGGATTTGAGTGTGCAGGTAGTCGTTTCGACGGGTTCGTCGCGAGGATCGTGACAGTATTTTTCTTGGAATTTTCCGGGCATTTCTCGCAGGTAAAAACAGGGGAACTGTGGACTATTGTGTTTGGGACAGTTTTGTGTGAGCATTGTATGTTATTTATGTATGTTCTTTTGGGAATTTTGTACAGCGATCGCGGCGGCTTATCGGTTTGAGCGAGGGCACTTTTTGGGACTTGGAATTAGCGATCGAGGTGGGTGGTTGTTGTTTACCTCTATTTTGACATGCTCACTAGGAATATTAGAGTGATCCCTTTATTTGGACATGCATGCTTAAGTGATATAAATTGTGAGTTTTTCCTATGGAAATTACTATTGTGGATATTTGATAGTGGTTGGGACTTATACATGTTTGTATGGATGGAATGTTAGCGTTTAACCTTGCATGTGGATTGGATTAATTATCATGGGCTTTATGATTATCCTGTTAGTGGTTGGTACTATTTGAGGACTTTATGACATGCATAGGTGGATAGTGACGCTTTATTATGGATCATAGACATGTGTGGTTGGATAATGTTTTAGCATGATGGTTATATCTATGCGGATCTATTAATTGTTACACATGTGGAACCACTATTGGACACCTTTTCCTTTATTTCCTTGAGAACACTTGCATGCTTGTTTGGACATCTAGGTAGGCCATCTTTTATCGCTACACTTTCATGCTGGAACTTGACTTAGGAGAACCTTGTTTGCTTCTTTCTCCTTTTCGTAGTCAGGTGGGTTTGCTCGGGTTTGAGCAGGGGTTTGGGATAGTGTAGCCGGGGCCTGGATTATGGATCATGGGTTTTGGCGGCGACCGCGGATATTGGGCGGTTGACCGGATGTCGGTTATAGGACATCGGTGATAGGGCATGATTATGGACTAGAGGGTTTTGTGGCAACCGCAGATAGTTGGCGGTTGACCAGATGTCGGATGTGGGACATGATTGTGATTGTGGGTTATTACGGCGACCGCGGATATTGGGCGGTTGACCGGAGGTCAGTTGTTAGACCTGGTCGTGGATTGTGGGGTATTGCGGCAATCGCGGATATTGGGCGATTGACCGGATGGTTACTCTTGCATCTGATTGGGAATCAGTTTCTTTTAGTGGAGGGTTGTGTTCCACTGGGGCTTTTTATTTGTGATCCAATCCTGCTTTTATCACCGGCGCGGTTATTGCCCGGTGATGCTTTTATTACACCGGCGCGGTTATTGCCCGGTGGTGCTTTACTCGTGTGGGTAGCTCCCCTCGAGATCCCATCCGGAGGCCGGGGCCGGACAGTTATGGACAGGTTTGCTATCACATCGGCGCGGCTTATTTGCCCGATGATGAGGGCGGCAGTAGGAATTTTGCTATCACATCGGCGCGGCTTTCTTGCCCGATGATGAGGGCGGTACAGATTGGGTTTATCTGGGATGGTTGGTTATTGTGGCATACGGTTATTCCAGTCTAGGACTGTATTTTAGAGGCATAGTAGTGGTAGATTTCCCTTTTGCAGCGGTTTCATTTCTTACCACTCTTCTTTCCTTTTTGCCTCTGGTAGGCCTAGTGGGTGTGTCAGAGTTTGAGGTTTTACCCACTAGGGGAGGCTACTGGTTTACTAGTAGTTCTCACCCCCATTCTTCTTTCCTCTTTTTCTTCTTCCTTGTTTTGCAGTGACTTCTGCGGGTGCTGCTGGGCTTTCAGCGGCGGGTCGAGGAGAGAGGACGGCTGAGTAGGTAGATCTCGAGGCAGGATGAGCGTGTTAGCTGGACTGTTGGTGTGCCCAGGTTTCCTCAGACGGTTGTACTTTTACATTTGGGACTGGCTTTTGCCAGCAGGTTGTATTTATTTTGGTGAGCTGGGAGAGACAGATGTATCATTTATACAGATGTATTGTATTTTATTTCCAGCTTCAGTCTGAGATGTATTAGTTTTAGTTCAGCTCTGTTTTATTGCTCTTTTATTGTTATCTCTTTTATCTGAGCAGGTTTGGCGCTTCGTGTACACGGGAAATACCGTGTGCACGGCGGATCTGTAGACGGGCCCGGGTTCTGGTTTACACCCGGGGCGTGACACGATCAGATTTGAATTCCGACTCCGGGATCTCCCAGAAATAATTTTTGAAGTTTACTATCAGTTTGGGCGCATCGGAATGCGTGTCGGTGATCGGCACGTTTTTCGAGGTGATTTGGATCCCTTGTTCTTTTTTTAATAGCTTTGAGTGTTAACTGGGGTTTAATTTTAAATTCTCTTCGTATCGTTTAAGCCCGACCGGGGGTGCGGGAAAAACCCCAAACCCTTTTCCCTATTTTCAAGAAACGGCGTAGGGACCGTGTCACGCCCCGGGGGTTTGTTTTAGCGGAAACGATTCACAAAAGTCAAACATTCGACGTATAAATTTTTTTTTCGATAAAAGAGAACCCCTCTTCCCCGGCGCATGCCCAGACCCGCCACACATACAGGATCATTCTGTAAACGGACAGAGCCTCCCCTGTATATGCACGGCGTGGCGTTCAGTACATATTCCAAACATACACAACCAATCAATCACAACAGTTTTAAACATACAACCAGCATTCTAATTTATTTAAAACGTATGGCCGATCAGTTTGGAAAGGATAAATCCACAGTTTTAAAACAGCGCCTACCCGACGCTTACGTTTTGAAAGCGAGTTTCGAAATCAGCATAAAACCACAAGGTTTTGAAAACGGTGCCCACCCGACACCCAAGTTTTGAAATCCATTTCGCAATCCATAAATCCAGAGAGTTTTGAAACCAGTGCCCACACGACACTTAGATTTTAAAAATGGTTTTCGCAATCTTTTCTTTGGCTTTTGCCTTTTTCATTTCAAATGGCCAACAGAAATAAAAGGAAGAGTAACGCATAAGAGGATAACTAAATGCAACCCATACCGACATCCACGCCGACCCCACGAGGGTATCGAGAACCTCTCACATAACTACAATGTAAATGAAATGCAAGAATGAAAGAAGAAATACAGTCCCGGGTCCCCAGCGACCCAGCTGCCCCTGTCCCGTCCTCACCGCCGCCTACCTCTCCCCCCGTCTGAATCCTGTCACGAAGTGGGAAGTCAGTGACGTAAAAATAGTAGAGCAGGAAAATATAATAAAACAAACCGTGAAGATAACCGGAGCAACCACCCTCTCAAGGTGGAGAGGCAACCTGTACACCTGTATCCTGTAATACCCGGCCACGTCGGACAACTAAACCGACGGCCCATACCGTACCTGCAGAAACCCGACCACGTCGGACAACTAAACCGACGGGTCGCACCGCTCGCACCTCGGCACCTCAAACCCCACAACTAATAAGGGGCCCCACTACGTCACCTCGTGGGTATACACGGGTCATAGACCGCTTTTCCGGAAAAGCGAACCCTTCGCGGTGGCCAAACCGCGGGTGCGCGTGTTGCAGCCTCGAGCACAGTAGCCACAATGCATGAACAAGAGTAAGATAATAAAATGTGTAATCAAGGTACTCTACTAACAAGTATAATCGAAGATAAAGCAGCAACACGTAACGTCAGGAGTATGATGACACCTAACTACTAAAGTGCAGCGATAACATGTAGCATCTAAGGTACGATAATAGGTAGCATTTAAAGTGGAACGATAATATGTAATATCTAAAATAAACGGTCGTCGGAAATCGATGCTAAATAACACATTCAACCCACCTGTCGCTAGTAGAAAACCACGCTCGGCTCCCCGCGTCCCGGCGCGCTCCCCGAAGCTGCAAAACGGGATCCCCGGGCGGGGAGGTCAAGAACCTTTAAACGCAAAGTAAAGAAAAGCCCCAACACCAACCGGCCTCTGACGGCAGCGACCAAACCCCCGCGCGCCGCCGTGCTACCCGCGCGGCGCCCCCGCATGCGCGGGCTGCCCCGCGCGGCGCCCCCGCATGCGCGGGCTGGCCCGCGCGGCGCCCCCGCGCGGCACCCCCGCATGCGCGGGCTGCCCCGCGCGGCGCCCCGCATGCGGGTGCCCCGCGCGGCGCCCCCGCATGCGGGTGCCCCGCGCGGCGCCCCCGCATGCGCGGGCTGCCCCGCGCGTCGCCCCCGCATGCGGGTGCCCCGCGCGGCGCTCCGCGTGCGGGTGGCTCGCCCCTCTCCTTCCATCTCCGACGAATCAAGAAACCCCCCCCCCCCCCCCCCCCCCCCCTCGTTCGTAACGAGAAAAGACAAGGAAAGAAAACGAAAGCACGGCTCACCTTGTTTTCGTCGGTACCGGGCGAAGGAGAGGGATCGTCCTCTTCGCGTTCGTCGGATCTTTGCGGGGAGGCGATCAATCTCTTCTCTTCCACGCCGACCGATGGGAAGGGCGAGGGTTTTGGGGAACCGCTCCTCGTCCACGCTCGGATATCGTACGCCAAGGTGAGGGGAGGCGAGGTTTAGAAAAACCTGATTCCCAAGGCCGACTAGTTAGTCGTTTGGGCGTAGTGGATTTTGGACCCCAAATTAAAATTTAACCACTCGAGCGACAGGGAAAAGGGGTGTTTAAATCCCATACCTCAAACTGATCGACTAGAATCGATCTGATTGCGGACCAGAGTTCGGTCTGCCCCGGTAATTGTGTATGTCACCTGGGCTACGGTACCAACTTCCGGAATTTATTCTGGGAGATCCGGGGGTCGGAATCCAAAACCGATCACACGGCCGGTCTCCGTTTCGCGAGCTTTATTAACCAAAAATACCCGCGAGCCCCGATCGTCTGCCCAGAAAACAAGGAAAAGTTACCCTCGGACCCCTATTGTCAACAGAACGGTTCAATAAAATCAACAGAAAGCCCAGAAAGGTAAAATAAATCCGCGGTTATCACACCACTCACCTCTAAAATCGAGTTTCGTCCTCGAAACTCAAACCCGGATGGTGGTGAACAGGTTCGGGTAGTTCTCCCTCATTTTAGATTCCAGCTCCCATGTTGCTTCTCGCTCCTCGTGGTTGCTCCAGAGTACCTTCACGTAGGGGATGGTTCGATTTCGCAGTGATTTGCTTTCCCTTGCCAGGATTCTCACGGGGGTTTCCTCGAAGCTTAGGTCTTCTTTAAGGTCGAGTATAGCGACATCCAGGATATGTGATGGATCGGAGAGGTATTTACGGAGCATCGAAACGTGGAAGACGTCGTGGACTCGGTTGAGGTTTGGTGGTAGGGCAAGGCGGTACGCCACTGGGCCGATGCGTTCCAAAATCTCGAAAGGCCCTACAAACCGTGGGCTCAGTTTCCCTTTTAGCCCGAACCGCTTGACTCCTCTGGACGGCGAGACCCGCAAGAAAACATGCTCTCTCACTTGGAAAACCAAGTCGCGGCGCCTTTGGTCCGCGTAGCTCTTCTGGCGACTCTGGGCGGTCAGCAGGCGCTGCCTGATAAGGCGTACCTTCTCTTCCATTTCCTCCACTAAATCGGGTCCCAAGAACTTCCGTTCTCCCAAATCGTCCCAACAAATTGGGGATCGGCAGCGCCTTCCATATAAGGCTTCGTAGGGCGCCATCTGGATGCTGGCCTGGTAGCTGTTGTTGTAGGCGAATTCCACGAGAGGTAGGTAGCGTGACCAACCGATCCCCCAATCTAGCACACAGGCGCGAAGTAGGTCTTTGAGGGTTTGTATCACGCGCTCCGACTGTCCGTCCGTCTGAGGGTGGAAGGCTGTGCTGAACTGTAGTTTGGTCCCCATGGCTCGCTGAAGGCTCTGCCAAAACTTCGAGACAAAGCGCGTGTCTCTGTCCGAGGTGATCGATGCCGGCACTCCATGTAGTCTCACGATCTCGCTAATGTAAGCTTGAGCTAACCGTTCTCGGGTCCAGGTCGTATGAATTGGCAGAAAGTGTGCTGACTTGGTTAACCGGTCGACTACGACCCAAATCGCGTCGTGACTCTGCTGAGAGCGCGGAAAACCCGTGACAAAGTCCATGGTGATCTGATCCCACTTCCACTCCGGCACAGGTAGCGGATGTAGCTTCCCTGCTGGCCGCCGATGCTCGGCCTTTATCTGTTGGCACACTAGGCAGTGAGCTACGTGTCGGGTGACGTCCCCCTTCATGTTGGGCCACCAGTAGGTCTGTTTGAGGTCCTTGTACATCTTCGTGCCCCCTGGATGTGCCGCATAAGGGGCCCGGTGAGCCTCTGTCAAGATTTCCTCCTTTAACTCCGACGACTCCGGCACGCAGATTCGTCCGCGGAACCGTAGGGTGCCATCGTTCTCCACTTCAAAATCGCTCTCTTGGTCCAGGGGAATCTTGTCTCGTATGCGCTGTAAGTGTGGGTCGGTCTGCTGTCCCTCCTGGATCTTCTCAAGTAACGCCGGCTTGACCACCAAGGTTAGAAGTCGCATAACCATGCCTGCTGGCACCACCTCCATCTGCATTCGTGCGAACTCCGCGATCAAGTGGTTCTGCTCCGTTATCGCGCTCCCAGACGCCCCTTCCTGATGCCCTTTTCTGCTCAAGGCATCGGCCACCACGTTTGCCTTCCCGGGATGGTATTGAATCGTCAAATCGTAATCTTTCAATAGCTCTAGCCATCGTCTCTGCCGCAAGTTTAATTCTTTTTGGGTAAAGACGTACTTAAGACTTTGATGATCCGAGAAGACGTTACAGTGGACTCCAAAGAGATAGTGCCTCCACAGTTTTAAAACGAAGACTACTGCGGCCAGTTCTAAGTCGTGTATCGGGTAGTTCTTTTCGTAATCCTTCAGTTGCCTGGACGCGTAGGCAATCACTTTCCCCTGTTGCATCAGGACACCCCCCAGACCGATCCTCGATGCGTCGCAGTACACTTCATAATCCTCTCCGGGTGTCGGCAGCACAAGTATTGGTGCCCTGGTTAACCTCCTCTTGAGTTCCTCAAAACTCTCCTGGCATTTGGCCGTCCATATGAACTTCTCCCCTTTTCTGGTTAACCGATTTAAAGGGGTAGCAATCTTCGCGAAACCCTCTACGAACCGCCTGTAATATCCTGCCAACCCTAGGAAACTGCGGACCTCTGTCACCGTCGTCGGCGGCTGCCAGTCGACCACTGATTCCACCTTCTTAGGATCCACGGCAATTTCCTGTGCCGAGATCACATGTCCTAGGAAACCGACTTCGCGCAGCCAGAACTCACACTTCTTGAGTTTAGCAAACAGCTCCTGCTCTCTGAGAGTTTGGAGGATCGTTCGCAAATGGTCCTCGTGCTCCTCATCGGTAGTGGAATAAATCAAAATGTCGTCGATGAAGACCACCACGAATCAATCCAGGAAGGGTCTGAAGATCCGGTTCATCATGTCCATGAAGACTGCGGGGGCGTTCGTGAGTCCGAAGGGCATAACCGTGAACTCATAGTGGCCATACCGGGTCCGGAAAGCAGTCTTCGGGATGTCCTCGTCCCGAACCCGGAGTTGGTGGTAGCCCGATTGCAGATCGATTTTGGAGAAGACCGTCGCCCCCCTCAGCTGGTCAAAGAGGTCATCTATTCTGGGCAGGGGGTACTTATTCTTCACTGTAGCTTTGTTTATTCCCCTGTAGTCAATGCAGAGACGTAGGCTTCCGTCTTTCTTCCGCACAAAAAGTACCGGTGCGCCCCAGGGCGACACACTCGGTCTGATGAAACCTTTGTCCAAAAGGTCCTCGAGTTGTGCCTTAAGCTCCTTCAGCTCTGGGAAGGCCATTCGGTAAGGCGCCTTCGTAATAGGCTGCGTGCCCGGTAGTAGCTCGATAGGGAAAACCACCTCCCGTTCTGGGGGCATCCCAGGCAGTTCCGTGGGAAAAACGTCGGGGAAGTCCCTCACCACTGGGACATCTGTAAGCGCCGTCGAGGGTCGGGTAGCCAAATCCACCGATGCTAAATAGGCCACGCACCCTCCCTCAACCAGTCTTCTGGCCCGCGCCGCTAAAATAATCGCCGGGAAGGAGATGCTCTTGCCCATGATGTACACATGCTCGGGGAAGCCCGGTTCCTGTAGTCGCAGCTGTCGCTTGTCGCAATCAATGAGTGCCTGGTACCTCGTGAGCCAGTTCATGCCCAACACCACGTCGTACTCCCTCAGGGGAATTACCACCAAATCCCTAGGGCATGCCAGCCGCCCTAGCATAATCGGGCAGGCGGCCACAAAGCTGACCGCCTCCAACGTCCCTCCCGCCGTTTGAACCGTCAAGAAAGTTTGGAGGGGTGCCTCCTCGAGATCATGCATAAATACGAAATCACGAGAAATGAACGAGTGTGTTGCTCCGGTATCGAAAAGAGTTCTAGCACGGGAATTTGAAACGGAAGTAATACCTGCAAGTGCGTCTTCCGGCGGATCTGTATCCTGGCGGGTCATTGAGAAAACTCTCCCGCCTGGTTGTGGCTGCCTGTCCTCCTCGCGCCGTGGTGCAGGGGGTCTAGACGTCGACGCCATAGGAGCTTTCCCCCGCCTTGAGAGTTGTGGCGTGGGCCTAGAAGCTGCAGAGGACGCAGATCCCCCGCCTAAGGGGCAGTTGCGGCGGAAGTGCCCCCGTTTGCCGCACCTGAAGCAATGGTCGCCTCTTTGGGGGCACTCTCCCGGAATGTGTCCTCCCCCACATATAACACAAGGCCTATTCCCCGGCCTCGGCCCTCCTGCTGGCGCGCTCCGGGGCCCCGCCTGTGGCCTCCACCGTTTGGGGGCCCCGCCTCCACTCCAAGAGCCTCCCCCCGAGTTCTACTGTTGCCGCTTCCGGTCCTCCAGCCGTGCCGAGTTCTCCCTTCTGGCGCGGGTGACCGCAAAACCCCGCTCCACCGTAGTGGCTCTGTCGACCACTTTCTGGAAGGTGTGCAGTTCGGCTGCTTGCACCACCTCGAAGATATTGCTCCGCAAGCCATCCACAAAGAGTTGCGCCGTGTGGGCCTCGTCCCTTATGACGAACGGGACACAGTTTGCTAGCCGGACGAACTCCCGTTGATACTCCATCACCGTCCGGTTCCCCTGCTGAATATGGTTCAGGTCATCCTCCAACTTTTTCTTGACACTGCTGGTGAAGAAGGCCCCGAACAGCTCCTGTTTGAAAGTTGCCCAGGACGGAAGCGCGGTACCCTTAGCAGGATCGGGGCGTACCGTCTTCCACCACAAGCGGGCGTTCCCCTCCAAGCAGTGGACTGCTAGGGGAACCTGCTCGTCATCCTCCATGAGTAAGTCTTCAAAAAGTTTCTCCATCGACCCCACCCATTTCTCGACGACCCAAGGATCAGTCGTGTCCCCTTCGAACGTGGGTGGGTCATATTTCTTGAAGTCCTTCAAGTTGGCCCGCACCCAATCCCGCTCGGTAATCACAACCGTCCCCTCCCTCGCGGCGGCGGCAGCCGCGGTAGGGGTAGGTGTGACCACTGTCTCCTCCAGAGTGACCCTGCTGGTTGTCCCCGGCGCCGGTCCCGTAGCCGCCGCCGGCGGTGGCACTGTCGGTGGTACCGCGGCCGGTGCTGTCGGCCCCTGTGGAGGAACCGGGGCGACCGTCACCGTCGCGGCCTGCTGCTGTTGCGTCAACTGACGCACGTGCTCCGTGAGGTTTGCCAGATTCCCCGCCATCTCCCGCAATTGCTGCCGCAGGAGCTGGTTCTCCGCGGCCGTCGACGTCGTCGCGTCTGCCTCTGCGTCCCCGGCCGATGATCTAGTACGGGCCATGTCTGTCACACATCACAAGAGTCAACTTTATACTACCCTACTAACAACAACCATAAAGTGAGAGAAAGGACTCAACATTTTCCACCCCCTCGGCCACTCACGTTCTACAGTCCTATGCCCTACCCATTTCATTCATGTGTAGGCAAGTGAGGTGTTCCCACGGATGTCGGCACTAACTGTTGTGATTGAAAGAACTCTCTGATACCATTTAATCTGCCACGCCCCGGGGGTTTGTTTTAGCGAAAACGATTCACAAAAGTCAAACATTCGACGTATAATTTTTTTTTTCGATAAAAGAGAACCCCTCTTCCCCGGCGCATGCCCAGACCCGCCACACATACAGGATCATTCTGTAAACGGACAGAGCCTCCCCTGTATATGCACGGCGTGGCGTTCAGTACATATTCCAAACATACACAACAAATCAATCACAACAGTTTTAAACATACAACCAGCATTCTAATTTATTTAAAACGTATGGCCGATCAGTTTGGAAAGGATAAATCCACAGTTTTAAAAGAGCGCCTACCCGGCGCTTACGTTTTGAAAGCGAGTTTCGAAATCAGCATAAAACCACAAGGTTTTGAAAATGGTGCCCACCCGACACCCAAGTTTTGAAATCCATTTCGCAATCCATAAATCCACAGAGTTTTGAAACCAGTGCCCACACGACACTTAGATTTTAAAAACGGTTTTCGCAATCTTTTCTTTGGCTTTTGCCTTTTTCATTTCAAATGGCCAACAGAAATAAAAGGAAGAGTAACGCATAAGAGGATAACTAAATGCAACCCATACCGACATCCACGCCGACCCCACGAGGGTATCGAGAACCTCTCACATAACTACAATGTAAATGAAATGCAAGAATGAAAGAAGAAATACAGTCCCGGGTCCCCAGCGACCCAGCTGCTCCTGTCCCGTCCTCACCGCCGCCTACCTCTCCCCCCGTCTGAATCCTGTCACGAAGTGGGAAGTTAGTGACGTAAAAATAGTAGAGCAGGAGAATATAATAAAACAAACCATGAAGATAACCGGAGCAACCACCCTCTCAAGGTGGAGAGGCAACCTGTACACCTGTATCCTGTAATACCCGGCCACGTCGGACAACTAAACCGACGGCCCATACCGTACCTGCAGAAACCCGACCACGTCGGACAACTAAACCGACGGGTCGCACCGCTCGCACCTCGGCACCTCAAACCCCACAACTAATAAGGGGCCCCACTACATCACCTCGTGGGTATACACGGGTCATAGACCGCTTTTCCGGAAAAGCGCACCCTTCGCGGTGGCCAAACCGCGGGTGCGCGTGTTGCAGCCTCGAGCACAGTAGCCACAATGCATGAACAAGAGTAAGATAATAACATGTGTAATCAAGGTACTCTACCAACAAGTATAATCGAAGATAAAGCAGCAACACGTAACATCAGGAGTATGATAACACCTAACTACTAAAGTGCAGCGATAACATGTAGCATCTAAGGTACGATAATAGGTAGCATTTAAAGTGGAACGATAATATGTAATATCTAAAATAAACGGTCGTCGGAAATCGATGCTAAATAACACATTCAACCCACCTGTCGCAAGTAGAAAACCACGCTCGGCTCCCCGCGTCCCGGCGCGCTCCCCGAAGCTGCAAAATGGGATCCCCGAGCGGGGAGGTCAAGAACCTTTAAACGCAAAATAAAGAAAAGCCCCAACACCAACCGGCCTCTGACGGCAGCGACCAAACCCCCGCGCGCCGCCGTGCTGCCCGCGCGGCGCCCCCGCATGCGCGGGCCGCCCCGCGCGGTGCCCCCGCATGCACGGGCTGCCCAGCGCGGCACCCCGCATGCGGGTGCCCCGCGCGGCGCCCCCGCATGCGCGGGCTGCCCCGCACGGTGCCCCCGCATGCGCGGGCTGCCCCGTGCGGCGCCCCGCATGCGGGTGCCCCGCGCGGCGCCCCCGCATGCGCGGGCTGCCCCGCGCGGTGCCTCCGCATGCGCGGGCTGCCCCGCGCGGCGCCCCGCATGCGGGTGCCCCGCGCGGCGCCCCCGCATGCGCGGGCTGCCCCAGGCGGTGCCCCCGCATGCGCGGGCTGCCCCGCGCGGCACCCCGCATGCGGGTGCCCCGCGCGGCGCCCCCGCATGCGCGGGCTGCCCCGCGCGTCGCCCCCGCATGCGCGGGCTGCCCCGCGCGGCGCCCCTCATGGGTGTGCCCCGCGCGGCGCCCCCGCATGCGCGGGTTGCCCCGCGCGGCACTCCGCGTGCGGGTGGCTCGCCCCTCTCCTTCCATCTCCGACGAATCAAGAAACCCCCCCCCCCCGCTCGTTCGTAACGAGAAAAGACAAGGAAAGAAAATGAAAGCACGGCTCACCTTGTTTTCGTCGGTACCGGGCGAAGGAGAGGGATCGTCCTCTTCGCGTTCGTCGGATCTTTGCGGGGAGGCGATCAATCTCTTCTCTTCCACGCCGACCGATGGGAAGGGCGAGGGTTTTGGGGAACCGCTCCTCGTCCACGCTCGGATATCGTACGCCAAGGTGAGGGGAGGCGAGGTTTAGAAAAACCTGATTCCCAAGGCCGACTAGTTAGTCGTTTGGGCGTAGTGGATTTTGGACCCCAAATTAAAATTTAACCACTCGAGCGACAGGGAAAAGGGGTGTTTAAATCCCATACCTCAAACTGATCGACTAGAATCGATCTGATTGCGGACCAGAGTTCGGTCTGCCCCGGTAATTGTGTATGTCACCTGGGCTATGGTACCAACTTCTGGAATTTATTCTGGGAGATCCGGGGGTTAGAATCCAAAACCGATCGCACCGCCGGTCTCCGTTTCGCGAGCTTTATTAACCAAAAATACCCGCGAGCCCCGATCGTCTGCCCAGAAAACAACGAAAAGTTACCCTCGGACCCCTATTGTCAACAGAACGGTTCAATAAAATCAACAGAAAGCCCAGAAAGTTAAAATAAATCCGCGGTTATCACAGACCGAGGTGGAGAGACGGGAAGAGAAAAGAAGGAACTGCTCCTTTTCTGCGGAATTGATCGAGCAAGGGCGGCCGATCCTCTTTCCTCCTCCTCCGCCGGCGGAATCAAGGTGAGCGGTTCGAGTTTTTCCGGTTTTCCGTTTTGGGGGTTTCTTTTCGATGTCGCGGGCGATACGAGTTGTTAAATGGGAGGTCGCCGCCGCCGTTATCGTGTCCACGGGGTCGTCGCAGCAGTCGTCGTGGTCGCGGGGTCGCAACCGGAGCCGAAAAAGGTCGAGTTACTGTTCATCCGGCAGGTTCAGGCCACGCGGTCCACCGGACCCGGCGTGCACCCGGCGCTCGCCTCCCGGGGCCAGGGGCGCGGACCCGGCGCACGGATGCGTGCGCCAGGCCACGGTCCACCGGACCCGGCGCACGCCTCCCCGGCCGAGGGGCGCGGACCCGGCGCACGGATGTGTGCGCCAGGCCGCGCTGTCCATCGGACCGGCGTGCACCCGGTGCACGCCTCCGCAGCCTGAATGTGCCGACCCGGCGTACGGGTGCGTGCGCCAGCCCGGCCCAGGCCGCGCGGTGCACGCCCTAGGCGTGCACCCGGTGCTCGCCACCGCAGCCGTGGGGGGTGGACCCGGTGCGCGCTTCTGCCCGTGCGCGGCCGGCCCATGCCGCAGCGGTCTACCGCTACGGCGTGCTCCCGGTCTGCTCCACTGCCGCCTTTCGTCGTGGACCCAGTCCACGCCTGGACCCGTGCACCAGCTTTCAGCCTAAGAGTCCAGAAGCTCCGTTTTTGGCCCGTTTCGCCCCGTTTTTGAGTGTTTTTGACCGCGATGATGTTTTTAATAATAATTCCTACTGTAGCTTTTTCGGGCACAGGGTGGAAGTGTTTGAGCTGGAGTTTCCGCACATCTTCTCCTTCGTGTTTGAGGTGGGTACCCCTTAGAACCTCTTCGTGCATGTTTTTGTTATCGTTATGTTTAGAACTTTAAGGGGTAGTGGGGGTGACGTGGACCTCCGGATTAACGAACGTAACGGTGGGAGATTGGACGGGCAATTCGCCCTCTCCGAACAACAGTAGGGTTGTTCGGGGCATACTAGCGATGAGGACGGTGATCGGTGCGACCAGTCGGAAGTCGGAAGGTGGGTTCCCCTTTCGACAGTTCTTGAGTCGGGAAACAAGGGTAATTGGTAAGAGCAAAGGTTTGACACGTTCAAATGTTGCTTACCCCCGTATATGCTTATGTTTTATTATCATTACATTTATGGCGATTTAGGGTCGCTGTGCTCGATGATACATCTTGTTCTGGGGGGGGTGCCGAGGTTGGTGCTCGGTCTGGTTTGCAGAGGTTGGTGCTCGGTCTAGTTTGCTGAGGTTGGTGCTCGGTCGAGGCTCTAGATTGCTACACGCACACCGACGGTTTGGCCACCGCGAGGGTGTGCTTTTCCGGAAAAGTGGTACGTTGACCCGTGTACCCCACGTGTGGGTGACGTAATGGGGGCCCCCGTGGGTGGGGGGTGTGAGCGGTGTTTGCCGAGGTTGGTGCTCGGTTTGGTGTTCCGAGGTTGGTGCTCGGTTTGGGTTGCCGAGGTTGGTGCTCGGTCTGGTTTGCCGAGGTTGGTGCTCGGTCTGGTTTGCCGAGGTTGGTACTCGGTCTGGGTTGCCGGGGCAGGTGCCCGGTTTAGATTATGCAGGGGGGAGGGTTTTACTATCGATTGCACGATGATGAAGGCGGTTGCTCTAGTTTTTCTTACAGTTTGCTTTAGTTATAGCCCTTCATGCTTTTCATACTTTGTATCTTGTGTCGCTGACTCCCCATTCTGTGACAGGTTCAGTCAGGGGTGAGAGCTAGGGCGACGGTGAGGCCGCGATGAGAGGTCTCTTAGCCCTTCGAGGCTACAGACTGTGGTTAGTTCTTCTTTTGCTCATTTCATTATCTGTTAGTAGCTATGTGGGTGTGATACTTTTGTGGGGTTGACTTGGATGTTGGATTCATTACAGTACTCTGAGGATGCATGTTTAGTTACTATCGGAAAGTTGGCCGTTTTCAAACTAAAAAGAAAAGGAAAGAAAACATTGCGAAAAGGATTTGAAAAACATTAGTGTCGAGTGGGCACCGTTTTCAAAACTCTGTGGATTTATGGGTTTCGAAATAGTTTTGGAAAACACAGGTGTCGAGTGGGCACCGTTTTCAAAACCCTGTGTATTTATGGATTTCAAAATGACTTTGTAAAACCTGGGTGTCGTGTGGGCACCGTTTTCAAAACCCTGTGGATTTATCCTTTCCAAAATAAATCGGCCTCTTTGTTACTTGTAGAAAAATGGTTGTATGTGCTCGAATGTCGATCTAGTGTGGTTAAAGTGATGTGTGTATGATTATTGTAGTCGGGACGCTGTGCATATACAAAGGAGACTCTGCCCGTTTGCAGAGTGAATTTGTATATGCGGCGGGTCTGGGCACGCACCGGGGAAGAACGGTTTCAAAAAAAAATATATGCAAAATTGAGAGCTAAACGGTGACGTTTCTTCCGCGTGTTTAAAACCCCCGGGGCGTGACACATCTTTTGTAATTCATTTATTTACCCTTGAGAAAAAAAATGCAATCTCTTATGTGAAAGAATTAAATCCCAAATTTTAGTCTATCGGTTGTCTCATGTTTATCACAATGAATTCACACAACCGAGATAGGTTAAGCATCTTAAGATCACACAAGATTACTAAAATTTGATGAACATAACTATCAAAAACTCCTATAATGAAATATCTTCAAAGATTATGATTATGGAGTGAAGTTGATAATTAATGTGAAATTAAATTGGAGTGAATGAAAGTAAATTCTTTTCAAATTCAATGCACTCGTTCGTTAAAAACCTTTTGTTTGAAAACAAAACATAAAAACAAAAAGCATTGAAATCATGTAATGCAAAGATCAAGAAAATATGAAGGGAAAAACCAATCAAAGCATTACATACAGTCAGAAGCTATTTAGAACTTAAGACAAGGAAATATATCACCTTTCCGAATCCAAAATCGTCGGATTTTGGGTTGTCTTGATTCATTGTGGCCGTGGGTTGTCCGCTTTGACTGTTGATCCACCTTAGGTCTTTGCGTTGCAGTGATCCACTTGAATGATTGATGTTGTGGCTCGGACCTTTGGTGGATTGAGGGAACTCCATTAAATTGATGTTGCTTTTGATTCCGTTGAGTCCGCTCCGTAGATGAAGTTGCCAAAGAATTCTTCTTTCTCTTTTTCGGGCACATCTTCATCAAGTGTCCTTCAAGTCCGCATTGGTGACAAGTTCTTCCTTTCAACCTAGTTGTGGAACTTGAAGCCTTCACAGTTTGGTTCTTCTTGAATCCCAAACCAACCTTGTTTGTTTGACCTAATCCGGACATACCGTCAAGTTTCTTGGAACCGGTTGAAAGCTTTTGTATGTCAGATTTGAGTTGATGAACTTGCTTGGTCAAACCTTGGTTGGTGACATGAATCTCCTCAAACTGCTTTTATAGAAAATCAATCTTGTTAATATGGGAATTAACGATTGTCTCCGATTGATTTATCTTTTCTTGGAGGATATTATTATTATCCAAAAAAAGTTCTCGTTCCTCCTCGAGATCATGAAGTTTGATCTTTAAAGCACGGTTCTCGTCCTGAACCTCAAGTCGTTGCTTCCTCAACTTCTTGATATGCTTGGCCATCTTCTTAGATTCCGCAAGAAGTTGTTGATATGCCTCAACGAGTTTTCTTCGTCCGACTCCCCCTCAATTGATGACTCTCCATCAGATGTTGATGTTTCATGCAAATCAAAGGAATAGAGTCAGTCAATAAAGATGATAAGCAAAAATTAGAAGAGGGAATTTGAGAAGCATGAAAAGCAACAACTTTATCCTTTTCGTCTTTACTTGAGGTCGATTCATCGGAAGTAGAATCGTCCCAAGTTTTTACTTGCAAAGCCTTCTTTTTATATGATTTCTTAGAAGGACAATCCGTTGAAATATGGCCGTAGCCTTTGCATCTATAGCATTGGATTTCCCCTTCGAAATCATTAATTTCTTTTTCTTTAGAAGGTTTTGCAAAGCCTTTGAGTTTAGAGGATTTAGAACCCGATGATCCTTTAGATGGTTTCAAGGATGAAGATCCATCGGTTCGATTCTTCCAAAACTTTCGACAAAATTTCTTTATGACCCGCGCCAATTGTTCTTCAAAATTGGCAAAAGAGATTTCATCATCGGAACTTGATTCGCCATCTTCTTCCTTTGTTGATTTGAATGCAATACCTGTAAGCTTAGAAGAAGACTTGGAAGAAACTTGATTAGTAGGAAAAGTCATCTCATAAGTTTGTAAAGCACCTACTAATTCCTCTACTCTCATATCATCCGGATGACTAACTGTTTCAATGGCGGCAACCTTTGCCCTAAACCGTTCCGGAAGAGTCCGAAGTATCTTTCTTACAACTTTCGACTCCGGGATCTTTTCTCCTAAATTAGCACATGTGTTGATTATATCTTGAAGTCTAGTGTAATAATCAGTAAATAATTCATGCTCATCCATATGAATTGAGTCAAATTGACTTGTAAGCATCTGGAGCTTTTGAATTTTTACTAGATTAGTACCCTCATGTGTAATTTTGAGAATATCCCAAATCTCCTTTGCAGTTTCACACGCAGAAATTCGTGTGAACTCAGTCGAGGAAAGAGAATTAAATAAAGCGTTCATACCTTTCCCATTGTAAGAAGATCTTTCGATTTCCTCTTTGGACCATCTAGAGCAAGGTTTTGGGGTAGTAGAATTTCCTACTTCCTCAACAGGATGCACCCAACCGTATTCAACGGTTTGCCATACCCGCTCATCAATTGCGATGAGAAAAGCTCTCATCCGCACTTTCCAATAAGCATAATTGGTCCCATCAAAAAGAGGAGGTCTAAAAATATTACCACTTTCACCCGACATGATAGATAAACCTAAAACCCGCTCTGATACCAATTGTAGGTTTTTATAATATAAGGATCCACAAGGATCTAAATAGGTACTATCAACTAACTAGAGGGGGGGTGAATAGGTGTAATACTCAAAAACCAATCTCAGTGTAAAATAAAAACCAATGCGGAAAATAAAAACAGCACACCGAGATTTACGTGGAAACTCCAATCCAGTAGAAAAACCACGGGACCAACACGCAATAACAATCGACTAAGAAAAGAAGAATAACAAGGTGATTACCGACTCCACGGACTCAAACCCCTCCTTCAAGTTCTTCGGATCTTGCGCTCACCGACTGCACATCCACTGCACACGTTCGAATCCACGAACGCCACTCGAATCCATGAGCAACACGTTTCGAATCCACGAAACGCCTTCAACACATCGAATCCACGATGCTACGTCGAATCCACGACGCAAACTCAGCCGATACAGAATATAGGCTTTGTTGGTGATCCTTTGCTTAGATTATCCTTGAAGAACCATAGGTGGAATCTCTAAGCAAAGACTAGATCAATTCGACAAAAAGTATGTCTTGGAAGAACCGTCGAATTGACCTAAAAGAGGCTAAAGAGAAGAACAATAAAAACCTAGCCTCTAGGGTTGCTCTCGAGTGTTTCTGAATTGATCGGTAGTTCTCGAGAAACCCTAAGTGTCTATTTATAGGTTAGAAACCTTTGGAAAGAGATAAGCATCAAAAACTGACTTAACAGAATTTTTCCCGCACGGCAGTCCGGACTGGATTTGGCTGATCCGGACTGTCGTCTTTTTTCAGCAATTTTCCTGAAAAAACAGTTCGGGGTCCGGACTGGAATTTCCTGATCCGGACTGTTCATGCGATTTCAGCAAACACATAGTTCGGGGTTCGGACTGAAACAGGGGAGGTCCGGACTGGAATTCCGCATGAACTAAACTATGTTCAGGGTCCGGACTGGATTGGTCTGATCCGGATCCTAAACATCCAATTTGTCCAGTTTTTGATTTTTAAGCAATGAAAACTTATCCAAGTGTTTCTAAACTACACAAATGTATTCGGATCACCAAAATTATTTAGTTAAACGTACCTGATCATTCCGAATGCATTTTCCTTGAGATTGATGTATATGATCCACAATTCTTCAACTTCAATCTTCAAGACTCAAAACACTGAGTGTCAACTTGAGCTCTTGTTGAATCTTCTCCGAGTCTTCGATAGTTGATAGACAATTTGATCACTTAAAGACTCCGACTCAACTCACGAAATATGCCAACACAAAAAGCCGTAACAAGGGCCACTTTTGTCGCCCGGGGTGAGCAGAGGCAGAGGTCGTACTCCCTTTGTGTGGTTGGTTGTGATCTTGTAGGTAGACTGAGCGACGACCACCTGCATCGAGTGGATGGGTCTGTGCCGCCCTGTTGTGGGGCGCCACGGCAGAGAATCTGGTTACTGCACGTATGGTTATATTTCAGCAGCATGAGTTAGGGGTAGGATGGATGCTACGTGCACGGGATGTTCAGATTTCTGATCACACTTTGCACGTGGAGGAAGGTTGTTGGTCCTGCCCGGTGTAGATAGGGTCCAGGATAGTGCCGGTAGACCGGATGGTCTTGACTCAACTGCGGGACTTGGATTGTGTTACTTTGGATGGTTCACTTCGGCTTTGCGAGGAATATCGGTACTTTGATGAGGTGACCATCAGGAACAAGTACCATTTGCTGAGCATGGAAGATATGTTTGACCAGCTGCAAGGGTCTTGTACTTTCTCGAAGATTGAGTTGCAATTTGGTTATTCACCAATTGAAGGTGAAGGCTGAGGATTTCCCCGAAGACATTTTTTAGGACAGTACGGGCAATGTGAGTTCACAGTCATGCCTTATGGATTGGCCAGTGCCCTGCCGCGGTAATGGATTTGATGAACTGGATTGTTCGACCTTATTTGGATGTGTGTGGATTCAGGGAGCAGGGAAATTGCTTATGCATCCCGGCGGCTTAAGGATTAGAGATCAGAGTCCGAGTGATCAGTCAGGGGACTTTATTTTGGATACCTCGAGAGTATAGAGGTATTTGGATCTAGCTTTTGTACCGATGGACTTGTGGTTGGTTTACTGGGGGGCCCTGGGAGGAGCGGATGCTTTTGCTGATGCAGGCTACTTGGTCACTCGAGCGGTTAGCCCAGCTGTACTTGGATGAGGTGGTGCGGTTTCGTGGAGTGCCCGCCTCTATTTTGTTCTAGTTAGAGGCCCGAGGATTGCATCGCGTCTCTGGAGGAGGTATTAGTCAGCCTTGGGAGCTTGAGTTGACGATGATTGTATGCCTACCGCCCCCTGCTTGTTCGAGGTTTCGGCTTGAGGGATGACCTTAGTTTCGAGGACGAAACTTTCTTTTAGTGGGGGAGGATGTGATGACCTGGATCTCCGTAGAGTTGTTGCAGTGCGATAGGTGACTTCTGGGGGCCTGTACTGTGTATTGGAGGTGTTTGTGCACAAATTGGACACAAGTGTTGGACTCAGGGATTAAAATGGATCACGAGGGTAATCGGATTATCCCGTCGAATGTTTAGAAGGGGTTTCGCGTGAAACAAACATTAGAATTGGACTCAGTGCAAAATTTGGGTTAAAAACACTTGTCTGGATGCATTTGGCAAATTTTGGAATTAGAATTTGGCAAATTGGACAGCGGATTTGGATTCAGCGCTCGAAAACGATGAAAATGGACTATTTACTTGTATTTTTTGGAGCCCGGATGCCCGTGCACGAATTTCGAGGCTTGGGTACTGTTCCGGTGCCGGGGGGCAGCGCCGGCGGCGGAGCACCGCGGCGCAGCGGCGCGGGCAGCACGCAGGCGCGGGCAGCTCGGAGGCGCGCGGGCAGGCGCGCGGTGCAGCGGGGGAAGTGCTGTGGTGACCCCGATCCCCGTGTAGCTTCTCCCATGAACCGTGGTGTAGAACACCTAGTGTTGGTGTGTCTGGCCCATAGTGCATCAAAGGGATGCCACATATGGACCCTGTGTGATATCCACAGCTGGATTGGCCTTCGGCTGCATTTGCCGAATTTTTGAAATGGTTTTGGGCCAAATAAAGGTTGGATTTGGATTCAGCGCGGAAAAACGCTTGAAAACGGCTATTTGCTTGTTTGTTTCTGAGTCCGGATGCCCAAAAACGGACTCCTGGAAGTTTTCACTGAATTTCGGTGCATGGGAGGGGCCGTGGACCGCCGGCTGCCACGTGGCGGCTTGTTATTGGCCGGTCCGCAGCACTCGGTCCACAGAGGGGCGCAGCTGGGTGCACGGACCCGGCGCATGGACACATGGCGCCGCCTGATTGGCGGGCTCGTGATGCGCGGTCTACTGGGTGGCGCAGCGGTGCATGGACCAAGGCGGGTGGACACGTGGCAGTCCCCGGTTGGTCGGTGCACGCGGCGCGGTCCACGGAACCCGAAGTAGGGTGCGTGGACCGGGTGGAGGGGACACGTGTCGGCGTGCTACTTGCGGGCTCACGAGGCACGGCGCACGGTGTCGCGGGCGGGCGCCTCGGGGCGCGTGCGTGGCAGGCGGTCAGGCTGCGCCTGCCCGCACGTGTGACCGCGACACTGTGCAGGCCAGGTGGCGCCCCGCCATTGGTGGGCGCCACCTACCCGTTTGACCGGGGAGGCGCCACGCGGCGGCACCACACGCGCCCCGCACGGCTATTTGCTGTGCGGGACACGTGTCAGTCACCGGGAGGGCCACGTGGCCACTCTCGGCGCGCCCCGCACAGCTGTTTGCTGTGCGGGTGATGTGGCGGCACGAGAAATTTCTGGGCGGCTACAGTGTTTCTCCTCTGCGCCCGGATTCGGGTGCCCGAATCTTCGGGAGCGCCCGAATCTTGGGACATGATTGGAATTTTTCCAATTATTTTTCTGCGGCCTATTTAAAGCCCAAGCCGCATTCACTTGCAGGGGTTTGACATTTCCGAGCTTCAAACCGACGGGAAGTCTTCAGTAAAGTTGATCCCCACGCAGTGCAGCATCCATGTGTCGATTTTGGGGATTTTACGTGGCACGCTTATCGAGGTTTCCATTTTCTTGGCGCGTCGCGACATTCCTTCGCCGGTGTTTCTCCCGTCGTGTTTCGGTGCGCGAGCTCCCCCGGCCTACTCCGACCACCTTTTCGAGCGATTTCTTCACCGTTAGATCCGCGACAGGTAAGGCTACGATCTTGGTATTTTCAGAATTTCCTCGTTTCATGCTTTTCGAGGAGTTCTTCCATGCTTACTGGGACCCTGATTTTCTGTGAGGATTTCGAGGACAGCAGATTGATTTGACGAGATCTCCGCGCTCGAGTGTCGGATCAAAGCGAGCCTATACACTTTTTTCATCTACTCGACACGAGGATCATCACAGTAGTTTTCTTGGATTTTTCCGAGACCTTCCCGGAGGTATGGTTTTCTCCCTTCATCTGTGCATGGGATTACAGTTGTATGGTTGTGAGGTTTTGCGCACCGGTACTGTGGAATTTGTAACTTGGCCTATGTTGCTCGGAATTGGGCGTGCAGGTACCCGTTTCGAAGGTATCGACGCGAGGATCGCTATGGTATTTTTATCGGATTTTTTGGAGCCCTTTCAGCAGGTGAAATAATTGCATCTTCGGGACTGAATTTCAGACTGCGTGTATTTGGTTAATTGTTGGAATAAAGTGTAACTTTGGACTGTATGTTGTACCAGGAAGAGTTGTTCAGGGATTTTGGGACTGAGGATTATTTTGGAGGTTGTTATTCCTGGTGTTTTCAGCTGTTGGATCTTGGACAGTTAGCGCCTTCAGGTGGGTGGCTTCGCTTTCAGGATCTATGGAATGTGCACTAATTCTATTGATATAGAATCATGCATGATAGTGATTGGACTTGGTAGCATGCTAGAATTCGAATGTTAATATTCTTTGTATTTATCTGATGATCGTATGATCTCTTCTGCTTCCTACCACCTGTTAAATATTTGTTATCTTGGAACCTGACCTAGCACCCCCGTCATATGTTGCATGTGTAACCAGACCAGTAGAAAACCCTCACTTGGGCTAGGGTTATTTATGTTTAGACATCCACGCATTATGTTTCATTCCTGGACTTAGTGTTGTCCTCGCCCGGGTAGTGGGCCGAGCGGTCGGGACTTCTTTTTAGTGTGGGATGCATTTGCACTCGTGCTTGGGAGCAGAGGGAGTTTGGTTGATGTAGTGGATCGCTTATCTGTACCGGGAACCGTTTGAGGAAAACGGTGGTCCCGGGAGGTCTTGTTTTCCCCTATTTGGGTTGTCGCCACTGTGTTAGTGGCAGTAGTTTACTAGTGTTAGCAGGACCTAGAACCCAGAACCCTTTTCGACATACACATGATTTTAGTCTACCAATGTTTTCTTCCAAGCATCGAAGGGCCGCTGGAGTCTGTTCTTGTTTGATTTGGACAAAGGCATCAGCCCTTCGGGGTTTGGGTAAAACACTTGTTTTCTAACTGTTTTTATAAAAAGATCTAAAAATCATTAAAAAATGGATTTCTTCTCAAAACAAGATAGCTTTTCAAAAAGGGAGCTACTTTTAATCCTCACCCTATGTGGGCTGAGTGAAAATGGTTTTCAATAACAAATGTCACCTTTTTCCTGTAAATCTCCCCACTCGAAAGGATTCGAGTGGTCTGGGTTCTAGGGGCCGTTCCTTTGTCGGGACGGAAGCCACGGGGGCCGAGCCTGGAACCTGTTCTTGTTTGATAGGGTAGTAGGTGTAGGTCTCCCGGGACTTTCGGGCCCTGTTGGTGTCTCCTGCGTGTAGTACTTAAGTTGGGACTTGTTATCCTTTTTATTCAGTCATGTGGTTCTTGTTGCTCGGATTCGAGCAGGGGTTTGGGATAGTGTAGTCGAGACTTTGTGTCTGGGACAGGTTGGACTTGATTGTGGGTTGTCGGGTGTTGCGGCAACCGCGGATACTGAGCGGTTGACCGGATGTTGGTTGTTGTACC
This sequence comes from Tillandsia leiboldiana, assembly GCA_029204045.2. Classification (NCBI taxonomy): domain Eukaryota; kingdom Viridiplantae; phylum Streptophyta; class Magnoliopsida; order Poales; family Bromeliaceae; genus Tillandsia; species Tillandsia leiboldiana. Next base: position 14,280,304 of record CM055065.1, read on the forward strand.
AGATTGTGGACTTGTGGGGTATTGCGGCTACCGCGGATATTGGGCGGTTGACCAGAGGTTACTTCTGCATCAGATTGGGGATCGGGTTTCCTTTAGTGGTTGGATTTTTCCACTTCGATCAGAGGTTTGATCCAGTCCTGCTATATTATGATACTTATGACAGAGATACTTTACTCGTGTGGATCGCTCCCCTCGAGTGCAACTCCGGAGTGTGCAACAGGCAGGCTTTGAGTTCTTGATACTATTTCTTTGCGTAGGTGTTATGCGTCAGTAGCATACCTGATGCGGCCGGCAGAGCAGGTAGTGCCAGTTTTTACTGGTCCATGGATTGGGTTTGTTGGGTTATATGTAATAAGGATCTAAATAGGGGAAAAAACACCTAGAGGGGGGTGAATAGGTGTAAACGTATAAACACTCAAAAATCGTTGCGATAAAAACCCAATGCGGAAATAAAAATAACTTGCAAGATTTTTACGTGGAAAACTCCATCACCGGAGTAAAAAAACCACGGGACCGATAACACGGCAGAAATCCACTAGAATTAAAACACGTACAAGGTGATTTACCGTACACACTTACGACTCAACCTTTTCCATACGCTCCTAGAGGATCTTCTCCGCTCGCTCCGCGACGCTTCTCGAATCCACGATCTGCGCCCAACGCCGAATCCACGGCGTCCAACGTCGAATCCACGACGTCCGACCGAGTCCACGGTCTTCACCCAATAGCACCCTTCGAATCCACGAACGTGCCTCGCTCCGAATCCACGAGAGTGGTTGAACCTTGAATCCACAAGGACACGCGAATCCACGCGCCGATTTTTGGGGTAAATCGTTGTTTTTGGTGGTGATGATCCGCCGAATACTTAGATCAAAGATAGATCGGAAATACCATCTAAGTATTCATTAGTTTGATTCAACTCAAGATGTGAGTATGAAAACCTAGAATCAAACTAATCAATATAGATGAAGAAACATAGAGTATTCTCTAATGATTTCCTTTCTTCTCTATATGTGGATCTAGAGCCGTATAAAATAAGATATGAATATGACGACTATTTTCCTTCTTTTTGGATTAACCCTAGAAAAAGAGTCAAAGGGTCTATGTATAGGTTAGAAACCCTAGGAAGGAGATAAGAATCAAAAACCTACCATTTCTGGAAATTTTACGGACGGCGATCCGGATCGGATTAGCTGTGATCCGGATCGTCGTAACGAGTCAGGTAGTTCCAGAAAAACGAAGGTTCGGGATCCGGATCGAAGTGCTTGATCCGGATCGTTCATACAGTTCACCAAACATCAACGTTCGGGATCCGGATTGCGAAGCCTGATCCGGATCGTTCAAGGAAGATGGTAAACTCAGTGTTCGGGATCCGGATCAAGAGAGGCTACGATCCGGATTGAACTGGTGTATGAACGAACCACCTTCGGGATCCAGATTGAACAACCTGATCCGGATCCTGAACATGTCCCAAGTCCAGTTTTTGATTTTTATGCAATGAAAGATTCTTCCAAGTGTTTCTACACTACAAGAAGTATTCGGATCACACAAAATCTTTAGTTAAACATACCTGATCCTTTTGAATTCTTCTTTCTTGAGATTGAGTTAAATGATCCAACTTTCTTCACCTTCAATCTTCAAGACTTGAAACTTTCACGAAACTACGCCAACTCAAATTCCGTAACAATCTCCCCCTTTGGCGGTTTCGTGACAAAACACAGATCCACTAAAGAAAATTCAAAAAGATATTTTTGTTGCTATCACCATACAACAAAAATTTACAATGGAGATCCAAAAATTTAAAAACATGAGATAAACTCCTAAAACAGACTCTAGACTTAGACATCTGTACTCTCTGCACAAAGAAATCATTCTTGACAAAAAGAGATCGTTAGATACCTCAAGAATATTTAGCATTCAAAACCTAGTACAGAGATAGAGTTTATCTGATCATCATGACATTTGAGAATTCAGATATGTAAGAGAATCATAGTCAAAAACCAACATATCTTCTATGCAATCAAAAACCAAATGTCACAAAGTGAACATCAACTTGTTAGTTATATTACATGCCCAAATAGTTAGATGAATAGTTAGTCGAGGCATGCATTCAAACAAATGAAAACCAAAAGTTGAAGTTCTACTTACCTTTTAAGTTGAGGTTATACTTACCTCGATGTTCACACATTCACATCATCATTGTTCAAGTTCGATATTCACATCATCATTGTTCAAGTTCTCTCTAAACTCTCTCCCCCTTTTTGTCACAAACAAAGCCATAATTACAAAAATTTAAGGAGAGCCAAGAAGTTTCAAAAATTTGTTCCTAAAAGTAAGAACCAGAACTAAGAGTGAGTCCTAAAAACTGAAAAAGGTTAAAGCCTGCACAAAAATTGTTAGAGCAAAAATTAATTATCGGAGTCTGAATCCTCAGACGCACTATATCCCATCTTAGCGAACATGTTCTTGATCAATTTCTTCATCGAATTTACTTTCTTGGTCAATGTAATTTGGGATGCGGTTATGATTTCGAGTTCTTCAGACATTCGGCTTTGTTCTTTGGTTATTCGCTCTTGCTCAAGAGATAGGCGCTGTTGTTGCTTGAAGATCGAAGTTACTGATGCGTCTTCATCCGCGCCAGGTGCTTGTTGAGACGGTGAGGCCGAGGTGCCGACACAAGGTTTCTTACCAGTGGACGGTGTCGGAGTAACATGTGGTAATTTGTGAAGTGACTTCACAACGGTGGACTCATCGATCATACCCAAACATTGATGATAAGTCGGTGAAGTAATATCAACCTGAAATTTCTTCAAGATCCTCATTATAATCAGTGGAAATGGAATTCTTTCTGTGGGATGAGGGTGCTCAACATATCTTGTCATTCTATTCCAAATAATGTATGGAATGTTGATATTCAATCCCATTGCCTCAGAAGGATGTCCTAAGAGATACAAAAATAGCATTCGATCCCATCTCAAGACTTTCGTCTGCAAATTTGGAAGGATATTGTAACAGGTGATGAAGTTTAGGAATCGGTACTCAAGACGAAGTTCTTTGGATCTGATCGATTTCTCCGTTGATTGCGTTCCTTCCAAACAAATTCCCTTTATAACCATTTGCCACAAAGTGTTTGTCAAAACCTTTCCCTTCAAGTACTTAACTCCTGTCTTGCTGGCAGGCATTCCCAAAACCTCGCCAATCAATTGTGGAGTAATTTTGAATCTTGTGCCTTGAATATTTGTGTAAAATTCCAATGGAGCGTTTTCAATTTCTCGAAGGTGCCGTGCATTTGTATAGAAGGCCCTTACATGATGCAGACAGTATCCAAGCACTTTTGGAAATCGACAAACTTGAATAAGATTTGCTTGTTCAATCAGAACGCCAAACTCAGGGGAGTGATCTCGTAGAGCCTCAATATTAACATGCCTCTCACCAATGCATTCACGATTCTCAAATGCCCTTAGGCGATCCGCATTAACGAACACTTGTTCCTCACGAGGTGGAGAATCCGGAATAATCGGTTCGTTAGACATGAAACCTCGTGCTCGTCCAAACCGTCGAGCAAGTCGTTTCCTTTTCACCGAGATGGTTGGTGCAGTCATAGGTGCTTTACCTTTGTCCATGGGTGCTTTTTCTTTCGATGCATCGGGCATTGATTCATCATCATCTGTTAATTCAGTCCAATCTATCTCTTGATAATCTACTTCTACTTCTGTGTCGCTGATCACATGAAACTCACCCTTTTGTTGTGTTTTCTTAGCTCTCTTTAATTTGTTTGTGGCCCGAGTGTGCACCATAGTGACAAATAAAAGAATGATCCATGAGAATCTCATTGATCCAAGTGCCTTAAGAAGATTGAAATCTTGTGAGCAACAACTCAAGAACACAAAAAAAATTGTTAATTTTCAAAGATTTGAAAAATTGTACCCAAACAATCATAATCATGTAGAGAGACTAAGAATCAAATTAGTTTTGCAAAAGGACTTTTAAAAATAGATCAATTGCATGATTTTCGAAAATCCTTATTATATGCCCTAAAACCGAAATTTTAGAAATCGAAGCCTAAAAATCTGTTAATCAGGAGAATACCTAGCATATAATCAAAACTAATCTACCCAGAGTTCTTATTTCAAAAGAAATTTGATCAAAAACCATCCAAAAACAAAATTGATCCAAGAATTTCATCACGTTTGAGGAGGAATAGAGAAAAACGGTGAAAAACCGAGATTTTGATCAATAAAACTTACTTGGAGTTGAAGAACTTGAGTTTGAAAGCTTCCAAGAAGGGTGAAATCTAGAGAGAGAAGCTCTGGAAACTTTGGAACAAAAGATTGGAGTAAAAGAAATCAAAACCCTTTTGTTCTTTATAAAACCCTAGCCGCGATCCGGATCAGACCATGCTTGCGATCCGGATCGGCTACCCGCAGTGAGAAACTGCGTTCGGGATCCGGATCGGCAGGTCCAATCCGGATCGTCAGCCCGCAGAAGAATACCTGCGTTCGGGATCCGGATCATCTTGCCCGATCCGGATCGGCTCCAACTTTTTCTTTAGAAAATTTCAGAGAAATTCAAGAAAAACCAGAAAAAGATTGTAAGCACAAATGTGTATCAACTTTAAACAAAAATCATCGTTTCATACAACAAGAATTAGATTATGCCAAATCTATCAATAATATCCAAAAATGAAACGAGAATTTACAAAAATTAAATCCCTTAAAGTTGAACACCTTCAATTACATCTAACTTGATCTTATGAGTAATGCCTTTATCAAATCATCAATTCAGTAAAGAAAATGAAATACAAAGATCAATAGATGTTTGAAATCCCAAATATAGTAGATAATGTATCTAGACAATCTGCTGAAGAGAGTGGCTCTTTGAGCATCTTTCTTTAAAAACCCACCTTATACCAACCTTGAAATTTGACGGAGTCAAGTATTTCAACATGCATTTTACTTAATCAAAATTTGAACAACCATGCTTGGTATACATGTGGTAGCTGCACACAATACTCGGACGACCGAGGTGGTAGCTCTTTCCTCCATGTGGTGGTAGTTTTCACACTCCTCATTGGGATGTAACTCTTTCCACATCTTTTGAGCATTTTACTTTTCTTTGACTCCCCCTCAATTGGCTATCAATTATTTAAGATATAAAGTATTCAACCAAAAATTGATCTCGATTTCATACTCGACTAAGCAGTCAAATAAGATAATGACTATACCAAGAGATCATTGAGAGAGAAATTGACTTTGATCACTCAGAAGATGATTTAATTAACATAAATGATCATTACAACAGTGAAATATTATGATGGCAAAAGCATAATAAATTTCTAAATGTGCGAAAAGATGCAATTAAAGTCAATTATGATCTATGCTCAAATAATGTCCTATGTACAAACATAGATAATGAACAAAACAAAACAAAAACAAAACCTATCCTAAGCAAAGGTTTCAAAAAGAAGTTTATTTCAAGGAAAGCATTCCAATTGCTTTTCGCAAATGAATAAAACGTTTTTGATCCAAAGGTTTTGTTAGAATGTCAGCTAATTGATCCTCAGTTGAAATATATGAAAGTTGAAGAGTATTTGATTCAACTAGCTCTCTAAGAAAATGATATCTAAGTTCAATATGTTTTGTTCTAGAGTGGAACACAGGGTTTTTAGAAATGTTAATTGCACTTGTGTTGTCACAAAGGATTGTTACCGAAGATGCTGAAATCCGGAAGTCGCTCAACACACTTTTCATCCAAATAAGTTGGGTTGAACAACTACCCGCTGAAATGTATTCCGCTTCGGCAGTCGCGAGTGCTATGCAATTCTGCTTTTTACTGTGCCATGCAACAAGGCAATGGCCAAGATAGAAGCATGCACCACTCGTGCTTTTCCGATCATCCACTGATCCTGCCCAATCGGCATCTGAGTATCCAACAATATCCAAACTTGTTCCCATAGGATACCAAATTCCGAAATTAATTGATCCTTTGATATACCGGATGATCCTTTTCACCGCTTTCAGGTGAACCTCCTTTGGTGCAGATTGATATCTCGCGCAGATCCCAACACCAAAAGATATATCCGGGCGACTAGCCATGAGGTAAAGTAGACTTCCAATCATACTTCGATACAGTTTCTCGTCTACATTCTTACTTTGTGATTCACTTCCAAGTCCCTTGTGGCTAGTTCCCATTGGAGTCGGAAAATCCTTCGAATTTCCAAGATCAAACCTTTTAACCAACTCCATTGCATACTTGGATTGACTCAAGTGAATACCTTCATCATTTTGTTTAATTTGCAATCCAAGGAAATAAGTCAATTCGCCCATCATGGACATCTCAAATTCGCTTTCCATGGTCTCCGCGAATTTAGAAGCATCATTATCTCTTGTTGCGCCAAATACAATGTCATCGACATAGATTTGTGCTACAATGAAATTGCTTTGATAATGCTTCACAAAGAGAGTCCTATCAGCTCCCCCTCGAGTGTAGCCCTTCTCCAAAAGGTGCTTTGTCAACCTTTCGTACCATGCTCGCGGTGCTTGTTTCAGACCGTAAAGAGCCTTTTTCAAACGAAAAACATGGTTAGGTTGTTTATGGTCTACAAAACCTTTCGGTTGAGCCACATAAACTTCCTCATTTAAAAACCCATTTAGAAATGCGCTCTTAACGTCCATTTGAAATAATTTGATTTTAAAATGACAAGCAATAGCAAACAGTATACGAATGGACTCGAGTCTAGCTACAGGGGCGAATGTTTCATCAAAGTCTATACCTTCTACTTGAGAGTAGCCTTGAGCAACTAATCGTGCCTTGTTCCTGATGATAGTACCATCCTCATTTTTCTTGTTCTTGAAGATCCATTTGGTACCTATCACATTATGTTGCTTTGGAGGCTTCGTTAATTCCCAGACTTTGTTTCGCTCAAATTGATGGAGCTCTTCCTGCATTGCTTTAATCCAGTAGTCATCCTGAAGAGCTTCATCTATGTTCTTTGGTTCGATTAAAGATACGTAGCAAGCGAATCCACAAACCAACTGCCTCCGAGTTCTAACTCCTTCTTGTGGATCTCCAATAATATTCGATTCCAGATGATCCTTGGAGATTCGTAGCGTTTGTTGAAACGGAGTACTCGGAGATATATGAGATGATTCCTGCACATTAGATAAACTTGAAGAACCATTAGATGCATCATTAATATTGGAAGTATTATTATGAGAAGATGCAACGGCAGGAGAATCATCATCTAGAGAGATATCGAGGGTAGATTTTTCAGATGCAAAGTGAAAAGCTTCATCTACTTTAACATTTATAGATTCTACGATCGTCTTAGATTCCAAGTTAAATACTCGATATGCTCTACTATTAGTAGAATACCCCAGGAAAATCCCTTCGTCACTTCGTGAGTCAAACTTTCCAAGATTTTCACGGTCACGTAAAATGTAACACCGACTCCCGAAGATGCGAAAATATTTGATGTTGGGTTTTCTACCACACCATAGTTCATATGGTGTATTTAACGTTCCCAGGCGCAAATAAACTCGATTAATTACATAGATTGCAGTGTTCACAGCTTCAGCCCAAAAATGTAGCGGTAAATTCCGGCTGTGAAGCATAACACGTGCCATCTCTTGAACAACCCTGTTTTTGCGCTCGACAACACCATTCTGTTGAGGTGTATAGGGTGCAGAGAATTCATGCTTAATACCGTTTGAAGTACAAAAGTCAATGAATTTAGAATTAATGAATTCTCCACCTCTATCACTTCTAACACGAATGATCTTTTCATTCTTTTCAATCATAATACGAAGGCAAATCTCGTGAAAAGAATCAAAAGTATCAGCTTTCTCTTTTAAAAATGCTACCCAAGAATACCGAGAGAAATCATCAATCATCAAGAAAATATACCATTTACCTCCCAAAGATGGTTGACGGGTCGGCCAAAAGAAAGAAAAAAATAGTCTACATAAACTACACAACATTTAATCGTAGAACGATTAAAGACAAGGAAGGATTTCACCTTTGCATACCCAAACCTTTTGAGTTTTGGAGTATGTCAGCAATGGTTGAGAAATTTTCATTGATGAAGACGTTTTGTCTGATTGATCTTTTTCTTTTGTCATCGTCTTGTTTGGAGTACTACCAACGTTCTTTTCTTTTGAAAAATCCTTCTTTGAATTCCGGGGAGTGAACTTATTGGTAGCAGTTGCAAGATGTGGTTGATTTGATCTTTGAGCTCCAATCTTGCAATTTCTTTCAATGTGCCCTGCAAAATTACAACGAAAACATACCTTTGTGCTTGACGATTCCGAAGAGGATGAAGTAGGCTTGTTGTCGTTGGTTGTCGTGAATTCCGGTGTCGGAGGAGGAGATACCGACTGAGGCACAAAGACTGTCCCAACCGAACTAAAATTGTCTTCAGTTCGATTGTATCCGAGGCCGAACTTGTTTGTTTGACCAAGACCAAGAAGTTTATCCAACTTACTCCTTCCAGAAGAAAATTGTTGTAAGTCATCCTTGAGTTGGCAAATGGTCTCTGTCATTTCCAATTTTTTCCGTCGGGCCTCGCCGTAGAGCTTCAAGAAGTAGTTCGCTTTGTTCACCATATCTATATAATTCTTCTCGAGTTGCTCATTAGACTCTTGAAGGGAAACATTTGCTTTTATCAGATTATCCCTTTCCACTTCAAGATCGGTCGAGAGAGAAGTTACCCTTTTTACTTCTTCTTCGAGATCCTGCAATCTCCCTCTCAACCCCTTGTTTTGCTTAGCCGGTTTCTTTGAATCCCGTAAAGGTCTGTGATAGGCTAAAGCAAAATCTTCACCTTCCGAATCATCCGATTCATTGTCCGTTGCATTCTTTTCAACAGTGGAGTTGGACAATGACTCGGACGTACTTGCCATAAAGCACATGAAGGGTGAAGATATGGACGCGTGGAATGCCGTGGAGCTCTTTTCTTCATCACTTGAAGACGACTCATTTGTCGTTGAGTTGTCATCCCAAGTGACGACTTGCATCGCCTTCTTCTTTGCCGGATACTTGTTGGGACACTCCGTTGCAATGTGGCCGTAGCCTCGACATTTGAAGCATTGTAGTTGTCCCTCTGAACTTTTCTTATCCTTTGAGAAGTTCTCTTGCTTTCTTGGCTTGTAACTTGAAGTACCCTTGCCTTTGTTCGACTTTCCGAAGGATGGACATTTACTTGAATTACCCCTTCGAAAGTTGCGGCGAAACTTCCTTGTCAAGAGAGCGAGCTGCTTCTCAAATTCCTCCATAGAAAGGTTCTCGTCATCGTCTGAGGAGGATGTATCCGCGTCTTCTTCCTTAGTTGTTTTCAACGCATAACCTGAAGACTTAGAAGTGGAGGCCTTTCCAGAAGAATTGTTAGTAGTAAACGTCATTTCATATGTTTGTAATGAACCAACTAATTCTTCTACACGTATTTCGTCCGGGTGTTTAATAGTTTCAATGTCTGTAACCTTTGGGCGAAATCGTTCAGGAAGAGTTCTTAAGATCTTTCTTACAATCTTAAATTCTGGAATCTTCTCTCCCAGGTTAGCACATGAGTTTACGATGTCTTGCAATCGTGTATAGTAGTCCGTGAAAGATTCATTTTCTGCCATCAAGATGGAGTCAAACTTGCTCGTAAGCATTTGCAGTTTCTGAATCTTCACGAGGTTAGTTCTCTCATGTGTAACCTGAAGAACATCCCAGATTTCTTTCGCAATCTCACATGCTAAGACGCGAGAGAACTCAGTTTGAGATAAGGCATTAAAAATGGCATTAATTCCCTTGCCATTGTAAGAAGATGAATCTAACTCTTCCTTGGTCCATTTCGACCTAGGTTTTAAGGTGCGAACATCACCAATAAATTCAGTTGGATTAGACCATCCTAATTCAATTGATTGCCACACCCGTTCGTCGATGGAAATTAAAAAGGCTTTCATCCGCACTTTCCAGTACGCATAATTTGTTCCATCGAAGAACGGGGGTCGGTTGATGTTTCCACCTTCAACCATTGTTTACAACCCTATTCCCGCTCTGATACCACTTGTTGGGTTATATGTAATAAGGATCTAAATAGGGGAAAAAACATCTAGAGGGGGGTGAATAGGTGTAAACGTATAAACACTCAAAAATCGTTGCGATAAAAACCCAATGCGGAAATAAAAATAACTCGCAAGATTTTTACGTGGAAAACTCCATCACCGGAGTAAAAAAAACCACGGGACCGATAACACGACAGAAATCCACTAGAATTAAAACACGTACAAGGTGATTTACCGTACACACTTACGACTCAACCTTTTCCATACGCTCCTAGAGGATCTTCTCCGCTCGCTCCGCGATGCTTCTCGAATCCACGATCTGCGCCCAACGCCGAATCCACGGCGTCCAACGTCGAATCCACGACGTCCGACCGAGTCCACGGTCTTCACCCAATAGCACCCTTCGAATCCACGAACGTGCCTCGCTCCGAATCCACGAGAGCGGTTGAACCTTGAATCCACAAGGACACGCGAATCCACGCGCCGATTTTTGGGGTAAATCGTTGTTTTTGGGTGGTGATGATCCGCCGAATACTTAGATCAAAGATAGATCGGAAATACCATCTAAGTATTCATTAGTTTGATTCAACTCAAGATGTGAGTATGAAAACCTAGAATCAAACTAATCAATATAGATGAGGAAACATAGAGTATTCTCTAATGATTTCCTTTCTTCTCTATATGTGGATCTAGAGCCGTATAAAATAAGATATGAATATGACGGCTATTTTCCTTCTTTTTGGATTAACCCTAGAAAAAGAGTCAAAGGGTCTATTTATAGGTTAGAAACCCTAGGAAGGAGATAAGAATCAAAAACCTACCATTTCTGGAAATTTTACGGACGGCGATCCGGATCGAATTAGCTGTGATCCAGATCGTCGTAACGAGTCAGGTAGTTCCAGAAAAACGAAGGTTCGGGATCCGGATCGAAGTGCTTGATCCGGATCGTTCATACAGTTCACCAAACATCAACGTTCGGGATCCGGATTGCGAAGCCTGATCCGGATCGTTCAAGGAAGATGGTAAACTCAGTGTTCGGGATCCGGATCAAGAGAGGCTACGATCCGGATTGAACTGGTGTATGAACGAACCACCTTCGGGATCCGGATTGAACAACCTGATCCGGATCCTGAACATGTCCCAAGTCCAGTTTTTGATTTTTATGCAATGAAAGATTCTTCCAAGTGTTTCTACACTACAAGAAGTATTCGGATCACACAAAATCTTTAGTTAAACATACCTGATCCTTTTGAATTCTTCTTTCTTGAGATTGAGTTAAATGATCCAACTTTCTTCACCTTCAATCTTCAAGACTTGAAACTTTCACGAAACTACGCCAACTCAAATTCCGTAACAGGGTTTATTCGGGCAGGTACTTTTATTGTTGCACTCATGCCTGGGGGCTGAGTGGAGTCTAGTAGCTGTGATTAGACCAGTGCTAGTGTTGTTGGGAGCCATTTGGGTTGATGGTGGTCCCGGGTCGTTGAGAGTACTTCGACCGTTGTGCGAGATGCTTGAGGATCTTGAGTCTATCCGTTTTGAGAGAGAGCGTGGATTTCGACTATAGCCTGCATGTGCCACTATTCGATAGCGAGTTACTCCGATTGGACACTCTATGTTGATGCACTAGGGAGGCGCATGCTTGACTGGACCAGATGTGGCAGTCAGCTCGATTAGGTCGATTGAGCACCTTGTGTACGAGTGCTTGCATATCTTTCATCGGTTTTTCCCATTGAGCATTTAGATAGAGGTATGGTAGCTGTTGAGTATCTCCAGCTTTTCTTTTCAGTCTTTACTACATCGTTATCTTATGCCTCTAGTAGACTTAGTGGGCAGACCGTCGGGCCTGGTTGCGGTACCCACTAAGAACTACATGTTGGTGTAGTTCTCACACTCGTTTGGGGTTCTCCCCCTCCTTTTTCTTTCCTCTCCTTTGTTTTGCAGAGTCATTTGCGGGTGTTGCTGATTCTGCTGTTGCTGTTCGAGGTGAGGGAGTCGCGAGCTAGATCCCTACCTATCTTTGGAGAGTAGCTGTACCCCCACATTAGAGATTTGTAGTACAGTCAGTAGATTAGCTTTATTTCCACTTTTGAGAGCCTGATGTATTGTGAGGATCTGACTTGTACTGAGAGCCTGTACACTGATGTATTATTTCGGTTTACCTCCCTGTTGAGTTTTTGGTTTTGTATCAGAAAAATATTGTATGATGATCATTTTTGGGAGATGAATATTGTATCATTATTTCCAATTGTACAGTGTTGGATTGGAGTTTTTCAGCAGTTTATTTTACAACTCAGATATTTATTTAGCTGTAGTTTTATCTTTGCAGGTTGGACGCTTCGCCTATACAGGGTTTCTGTATAGGCGGCGGATCTGTTGGCGAGCCCGAGTCGCAATTTCGACCCCGGGGCGTGACATATCCTGCGCGGATTCCTACTGTGGAGTTATTGGCCCCACTAGCTCAGGCGGTTCCTCAATGCGTAATGCCAAGTCAAGATCCATATAACCCAAAGTAAAAAGAATGCTTTCTTTCCAATCAGAATAGTTGTCCCAGTAAGCATAGGAATACGAGAATCATCACTAAAAAATGCAGTAGAGAAAGAAACTGCAACAATAAAATATATATTAGACTTTATCGCATACTATGAGACAATAATCTTTAATTAGATAAATTCAACCTTCCTGTGGGTAGAGGCGCTACATGCATAGAATTTACCTACTTTAATAATAAGACTATCAAAAAACTAATTCCTAAATAACTAGATTTCTGTACCTATGGTGTGGTGACCCGGAACTCTACAGGGCTTCTATAGTGTGACCAGCAGCTTCTGGAGGCCTATGTGGCGTGTCGGCGGTGTTTCTGCACCAATTTGGACACAAGTTATGGACTTCGGGTGTTAAATGGATCATGTGGGTAGTCGGATGACCCCGTCGGATGTTTAGAAGTGGTTTCGCGCGAAACGGATATTAAAATTGGACTCAGCGCGAAGTTTGGACAAAGAACACCTTTTCGGATGCCTTCGGCAATTTTTAGAAATGGAATTTGGCAAAATGGACAACGGATTTGGATTCAGCGCGCGAAAACGGTGAAAATGGACTATTCACTTATATTTTTCGGACACCGGATGCTCTGGCACGGATTTCGAGGCATCCGGGTTACTGTTCCGGCCGGCCGGGCACCGCCGGCGGCGGCGGGCAGCGGCGGAGCGCGGCGGCGCGGCAGCGGGCAGGCAGCGGAGCAGGCGCGCGGGCAGCCACACGCGGTGCAGCGGGGGTGCGTGCCACGTGGCGAATTCTGGTTGGCTGAAGTTTGGACACATGGCAGAGAGTGATTTGCTGGTGCACGAGCGCGGTCCACGGAGCAGGGAGGCAGTTGCCTCGGGATACGTGCGCGACACGGGGGCGTAGACGGCGGTGGCGCGCACGTGGGTGCGGCGGCCGACGCGTTGACGCGCGTGGGCGCGCCACGCGTCAGCCTCCGCGCGGGCCACGCGACGCATGGCGGTTGGCCGTCTTGGCTGTTGCCTGTTCGGGGCCACGTGGCAGCCTGAGGTGATTCCGGGCGCTGGATCAAAGGCCCGGATTGGGCACTGTTGGCGCACTGTGCGCGCCCGAAAATTTCGGGCGCCCGGAAACTAGGACACAGATGGAATTATTTCATTTGTTTGGATTTGGCTATATATAGCCCCCTTGGGCCTGCGGTTTGAGCCTTTTCCCGAGCTCTCCTGCTAGTGAGGCCTGAAGGGAAGTTGTTCCTCTCCCTCTCCTCCACCCTTCGATGAATATTCATATTTTTTGGAGGCCTCGACATCCGCGCTTTCTGCGACGCGGCGCACTGCGACGTTTCTTGGATTTTGGCTTCTACCGTCGCATTTCAGTACGCGAGACCCCCTGAGCTACCCCGATGGTTATTTGAGCTGATTTTTGTGGTAGCGCGTTCACGAGAGGTATGTCTTCGATTTCCATGTTGATTACTTCATCTCAATTTGAGTTACTGGCACAGTTTACGAGGCATCTCTGAGCCACTGTTTTGCTGGTGGATTTTTGGACAGCAGAGGGTTGTCGGATTTTTATCGGTATGCTCGAGCATCGGAATGAGGCGTTTAAAGACTCTATTGATATCTACACTTCGAGTGGATCGCCGTCGTATTTTTATTGGAATTTTTGGAGTTTATCTTGTAGGTGATAATTAACCTTCTTTCGGACTGGTTTCTGACAGATTTTGGACAGTGTACATTTTGACTTGCCGCAGTGTTCTAATTGTATCTCGGTCTACAGATGTCGGAATGAGTTGTATAAATACTCGTTTTGGGGCTACTCGTCACGAGGATCGCAACCGTGATTTTTCTGGGATTTTTGGAGGACTGTACGCAGGTGAAATACCCACTCTTCTCTGCTGGTTGTGAAAACAGCATATGCTGTTTGGTTATTGTGGGGTATTGATTATTGTGTTGTGATTGCGAGGTTGGTTGGCGCAGGGATTATGCGACGGAGTACCGAGGGTGCAGTTTCAGCAGATTTTGTTAGCAAGTGGCCACCCTCTTCACCGACTTCGGCTTTGCCTGCGGAAAACGTTTCAGGTGGGTTGCCTTGTCCCAAGAACCGGTGGACGGTTCTCTAATTCTATTTGATAGAATGCATGCATGTTTAGGGTACATTGTTGTGATTGAGAGGTAAGCTTAATAATGTTGATTGTCTAAGAGAATTGCAAGATTAATATTCAGGTTATATTATGAGGACTTGCATGATTCGGATATCCATGTTGGTGTTTAGGGAAAGCTTACCTAAGAGATTATTACCCTCTGTGACTTATAGCATGCATGATTAAAGTACAACTAATAGAATTGAGATGTATGCGTGGAAAGTGGCCTAGATCATGTGGATTAATGCTTACTTGATTATTGTACATGCTTAGAGGATTTGAGATCTAGCATTCTTGATGACTATGTTCATGTTATACTAAATGAGGTAGAGTTCATGCTCGATTACCCTTTGGCATATTTATATGGATATTACTCTGAGGATATATTATGGATTATGGATCATGGATGTTGGACAGGTGTAGTTCATTAGTGATTCTGGCATGTGCTTATATTTATGTGGAGCTGCTATTTGTTATATTTGTTTTATTTTCCTTGAGGACAAATGCATGCTTGTATGGACATCTAGATAGTCCATCTTTTACTGCTACACTATCATGTTGGAATCTGACTTAGGAGAAACCATGTTTGCTCTTTCTCCATTTCTTCAAGATTCATGTTGCTCGGATTTGAGCAGGGGTTTGGGATAGTGTAGTCGGGAATGTGTGTCTGGGACAGGTTGGATTAGATTGTGGACTTGTGGGGTTTTGCGGCGACCGCGAATATTGGGCGGTTGACCGGATATGTACCGGTGCATCAGATTGGGTATCATTTTCCTCTAGGGGATGGAGTTTCCCACTTATTGTTTACTGTTGTTTCAGTTTGGGGATCGAGTTTCCATTTAGTGGATGAGTTTTCCCACTTTGATCAGAGTCGTGATCCAGTCCTGCTATATGGTGATACTTGTTACAGTGATACTTGTTACAGCGATACTTGTTACAGAGATACTTTACTCGTGTGGGTCGCTCCCCTCGAGTGCCACTCCGGAGGTAGGCCATTGACCGAGCCATGTGTGCCGGTTGATACTTATTTTGGGATGCGAGCCATGTGTGCCGATCCCGCGGTTTCGAGCCATGTGTGCAGATTCCGCTACTGAGTTCTTGAGATACTGAGTTCGTGAGATTGATGACAGAGCAGGCAGTACCGGGTTTTATACCGGTTCATTTGATTGGGTTCATTCAGGCAGACACTTTTATTCTTGCACTCGTGCCTGGGGGCCGAGTGGCATCTAGTAGCTGTGATTAGACCAGTGCTAGTGTTGTTGGGAGCCGTGTGGGTTGACGGTGATCCCGTGTCGTTGAGAGTACTTCGACCATTATGCGAGATGTTGTGGATCTTTAGTTTATCCGTTCTGAGAGAGAGAGCGTGGATTTTGATTATAGCCTGCATGTGCCACTATTCGATAGCGAGTTAGTCCTTATGGACACCCTACGTAATTCCTGCCCGGTAGTGGGAGGTGGTTGTAGGTAGGCGCAGGCTTGACTGGACCCGGTGTGGCAGTCAGCTCGATTGGGTCGTTTGAGGACCTCGTGTGCGAGTGTTGCATATCTTTATCAGAGTTTTCCCCATTTGAGCATTTAGATAGAGGCATGGTAGCTGTTGAGTGTCTCCAGCTTTCTTGTACAGTTTTTACTGAATTGGTTATCTTATGCCTCTAGTGGACTTAGTGGGCAGATCGTCGGGCCTGGCGGTGGTACCCACTGAGAACTCCCTTTTCGTTTAGTTCTCACACCCATTGGGGGTTCCCCCCCCCCCCCCCCCTTTCTTTTCTCTCCTTTGTTTTGCATAGTCTTAGCAGGTGTTGCTGATTCTGCGGTTGCTGTTCGAGGCGAGGGAGTTGCGAGCTAGATCCCTACCCGTCTGTGGAGAGTAGCGGTACCCCTTTGGATGGAGATCCTGAGTACAGTCAGAATATCATTTACTTTTCCGCTGTTGAGAGATTATTGTATTGTGAGGATCTGACTTGTACTGAGAGTCTGTACACTGATGTATTATTTATTTCAGGATTACCTCCCTGTTGAGTTCTGAGTTTTTGTATTTGAGGATTTTGTATGATTATCATTTATGGGAGATGGATATTGTATCATTGTTCCAGTTGTACAGATGGTTGGTTTTAGTTTTACAGCACTTTTATTTTTTTAGCTCTGATATCTGTTTAGCTGTAGCCCTTTCTTGCAGGTAGGACGCTTCGCCTATGCGGGGTTTTGCATAGGCGGCGGATCTATTGGCGAGCCCGGGTCGCAGTTTCGACTCCGGGGCGTGACAGATTAGGTGGTATCAGAGCCTAGGTTGTAGGTCATGGTGGACTTAGAAACCCTAGGCTTATGGTTGACCCTTGGATGACTTCGTGAGAGTCGTGACTTGTAGCGAGAGTCCTGATTGAGTTTTATACCTCTCCCAAGGGACGGGATGAGTGATTGGCATGTTTATTCTCCTAAGTGATTATGTTGGCTGCAGGCAACATAATGCTGTGGAATGGGTGACATGCTCTAGACTTTCACTGGATTGGGTCGAGCGTTTGTTGTGTGCTGATTTGCAGTTTTGTCGGGGTGAGCGATGTCTCCCCGACGTTGGGTTTTGACCCGTGTGCATCCTGTCGCAGCAGTGGAGCATGAGATGTTGGATTTGGGCCGGATACCCGGATTGAGGTCAGAGAGTTCCGGACCCAGATGACAGGATTGTCAGAGGCTTATCAGCGGCAGAGTGAGCAGCTGGTCTAGGTGACACAGTTGTCGGAGCAGCGGGCATCCCGACAGTGCTTTTCTCTTGAGACCACCTGATTGCACTATCCTCAGCGGCAGTGATTTCTGTGGTGCCAATGGAGCGGTAACCCCCTCCGTGCCAATGTTTAGTGCCCAGGCACCGAGGCAGGGTGGATAGCTGACAGCAGATGAGCTGTGGGTCATGATCGGTCTATTGAGCCAGTTCTGGCTGATGAACCACCCCGATTCATAGGATCGAGTTTGGAGCCCTTTGAGGCAGAGTCGTGGTTGGTAGTGATGGAGAGACTGTTTGAGAACCCCATTATACCGAGAATTTACGCAGTTGTTGAACTGCGCGCTCCATGTTTGAGGGACGAGGCGCATAAGATTTGTGTGGCTGGGAGTGGATTGCGCCAGGATACCTTTCAGTTTATTCAGTCCCTCCGTTACAGGTTTTGATGCCTCGATGGAGTAGGCGTTGTGTATGGAGCGTGGCGCTGTAGTTCCTTGGATAGGGATCTACCGCCAGAGGCGAAGTCTGGATAGAGGCGCTTAACGCTAGATGATGAAGGACATAATGGCTGGCAGTGACATTCCTGATTTCTCTCCAGGGTAGTGGATTTTGAGACATCAGTGGTCCGGTGGACCCCGATAGCAGCATCAGCATCTATATCAGAGTAGCGCAGCGGTAGCATGGATTTGTTGTCTGCGGAGGACCATACCTGTCGCCTCAGTGTGAGCAGAGACAGAGGTCGTGCTCCCTATGTGGTTAATCAAGATGTGTTTTGGCAGACTGAGCGACGACCACTTGCATCGAGCGGATGAGTCTGTGCCGCCGGTTGGGGGGCGCCACAGCAGCGGATCGAGTTGTCGCGGGTGTGATTTCATCATAGCGGTCGGAGTTAGAGCATGTTGCATTCCTGCATGGACTAGAGGCAGAGTTGTTGCCACGTACACTAGAGGTACAGGTTCCTGTTGGTGTAGTGCACGAGGAGGAGACTGTGGATCATGTCCAGTGCAGTTGAGACCATGAGTTATACCGGCAGACTTATTGGTATTGTGGTAGTTGGTATTTTGACCCAGTGCCTGTAATTGGTTGGCACAGTACCACATGATGTTTGACTGCGGAGAGAGAGGATTATGACCTTCTGCGAGGCAGACAAGAAGAGGCTTGCTGGTTGAGACAATTGGAGCACACCGGTTACAGCGATTGTCTGAGAGGTGCCTATGGCGGCACCGGGACTCAAGGATATTCCTTTGCCCGTGAGATCCCGGGTGTGAGTCCACCTGAGCTGTTGTTGATGCCGCTAGTTAGGGAGATTGAGATTGCGAGGAATATGGTTTTGGGAACAACGTCAACCTTGTCAACACCTCATTGGATATTTCCCGTAGAGCTGAGAGAGCTGATGGCGCAGTCGCAAGATCTGATGGATCGAGGGGTCTGTTGGACCTAGTGCCACGCCGTTGATGTACGGTAGTAATGCCACGTCGTGGATGCACGACGGTGAGGGTTCTACTGTGGTTTGAGCGCAAGCATGTCCGGGTTTTATTTAGGACCGTTTGATTGAGTTATGCTCCGGCAGTTGTTCTCCTATGAGGCATGTATTTATTGGAATCATACAACCGAGGATTTTGCCAAGGCGGCATTCAGGACACGGTAGGGGCATTATGAGCTCATAGTGAGGCCAATTGGATTGACTAATCCCCTGTCGCCTTTAGGATTTGAGGAATTGGGTGTTCCAGCTGTACTTAGACGGATTGGGAGTGGTGTTCCCCCAAGGATATTATGATTTACTCCCAGAGTGACTTGGAGTAAGAGGAGCAGTTATGGATGTGCTACAATGCTTGGGTGGAAGAAGCATATTTCTTGGGTCACATTGTTTTAGCCGTAGGGGCGGCTGTAGAAACCCGGCCAAATTGGATGCTATTCGAGATTGGCTGAGATCAACATTTATTGTTGAGGTGAGGAGCTTCTTGGACTTGGCAGTGCCAGGAGAGCATGGCGAATGGATGATGAGACTGATACTAGCGCCGATTGTAGCTTTGCCAGAGATGGGGGATGGACCTTTGAGTTATAGTGATGCCTTCCATAGTGGCTGTGGAGTTACCATTGGGTTATTCTTGAGCATTTTGTATCACCCCGACAAAGCCACTGAAGTGGCGGATATCTTGAGCGGGAGAGCTATTTGGGGTTGAGTTTGATGATTCCACAGCTGGCGCTGTGAAGGACCATTATGGTGTACAGGGTTTGAGATTGTGTCCCGGAGGATCCGTTTTGTTGGTAGACCACAGCTGAGCAGTCCACTCGGATAGTCAAGATTTGGGAGTGACCGAGTGAGGACCCCTCCTATGAGAGATCCTTTTCGTATTGGTGATCATGAAGATGTGTTTTCGGTCACCCTGGTTGGGTTGACACTTGAGTGTGTGTTGGTGCCTGTTGCACTGGTTATTCTTTCCTTTTCCCCCCAGCTTTGGTTGGAGTCCCTCGGGTTTTTCTATGTCTCAGCTCAAGAGTGTCATGTTTTTGGATCCCTTGCCCGTGATTTACTCGCTCTATTTGAGACCCGTGTGTGTTTGGAGTACGAGGGACGCCCATTGCGAATCCTGGCTCGTGAGATGAGAAGATTGCGCCACTGGGCCATGCTGTACTGGTTGTTGTTGCTGTTGTTGAGGAGTAATCACGGGGAGTGAGTAGCGACTTAGGAGCTGGAGACGGTGTTGTTGAGCACTTACTCTTGGTATTTGTGACTCCTGTTTGTGTTGTGTTAGTTTCGGGGACGAAACTTTCTTTTAGTGGGGGAGGATGTGGTGACCCGGAACTCTACAGGGCTTCTACAGTGTGACCAGCAGCTTCTGGAGGCCTATGTGGCGTGTCGGCGGTGTTTCTGCACCAATTTGAACACAAGTTATGGACTTCGGGTGTTAAATGGATCATGTGGGTAGTCGGATGACCCCGTCGGATGTTTAGAAGTGGTTTCGCGCGAAACGGATATTAAAATTGGACTCAGCGCGAAGTTTGGACAAAGAACACCTTTCCGGATGCCTTCGGCAATTTTTAGAAATGGAATTTGGCAAAATGGACAGCAGATTTGGATTCAGCGCGCGAAAACGGTGAAAATGGACAATTCACTTGTATTTTTCGGACACCGGATGCTCTGGCACGGATTTCGAGGCATCCGGGTTACTGTTCCGGCCGGCCGGGCACCGCCGGCGGCGGCGGGCGACGGCGGAGCGTGGCGGCGCGGCAGCGGGCAGGCGGCGGAGCAGGCATGGGCAGGCGCGCGGGCGCGGGCAGGCGCGCGGGCAGCCACGCGCGGTGCAGCGGGGGTGCGTGCCACGTGGCAAATTCTGGTTGGCTGAAGTTTGGACACGTGGCAGAGAGTGATTTGCTGGTGCACGAGCGCGGTCCACGGAGTAGGGAGGCAGTTGCCTCGGGATGCGTGCGCGACACGGGGGCGCAGGCGGCGGTGGCGCGCAAGTGGGCGCGGCGACCGACGCGTTGACGCACGTGGGCGCGCCACGCGTCAGCCTCCGCGCGTGCCACGCGGCGCATGGCGGTTGGCCGTCTTGGCTGTTGCCTGTTCGGGGCCACGTGGCAGCCTGAGGTGATTCCGGGCGCTGGATCAAAGGCCCGGATTGGGCACTGTTGGCGCACTGTGCGCGCCCGAAAATTTCGGGCGCCCGGAAACTAGGACACTGATGGAATTATTTCATTTGTTTGGATTTTGCTATATATAGCCCCCTTGGGCCTGCGGTTTGAGCCTTTTTCCGAGCTCTCCTGCTAGTGAGGCCTGAAGGGAAGTTGTTCCTCTCCCTCTCCTCCACCCTTCAATGAATATTCAGATTTTTTGGAGGCCTCGACATCCGCGCTTTCTGCGACGCGGCGCACTGCGACGTTTCTTGGATTTTTGCTT
Organism: Tillandsia leiboldiana; assembly: GCA_029204045.2. NCBI lineage: Eukaryota > Viridiplantae > Streptophyta > Magnoliopsida > Poales > Bromeliaceae > Tillandsia > Tillandsia leiboldiana. Next base: position 14,301,606 of record CM055065.1, read on the forward strand.
CTACCGTCGCATTTCAGTGCGCGAGACCCCCTCAGCTACCCTATGGTTATTTGAGCTGATTTTTGTGGCAGCGCGTTCACGAGAGGTACGTCTTCGATTTCCGTGTTGATTACTTCGTCTCAATTTGAGTTCCTGGCATAGTTTACGAGGCATCTCTGAGCCACTGTTTTGCTGGTGGATTTTTGGACAGCAGAGGGTTGTCGGATTTTTACCTGTATGCTCGAGCATCGGAATGAGGCATTTAAAGACTCGATTGATATCTACACTTCGAGAGGATCGCCGTCGTATTTTTATTGGAATTTTTGGAGTTTATCTTGCCGGTGATAATTAACCATCTTTCGGACTGGTTTCTGACAGATTTTGGACAGTGTACATTTTGACTTGCCGCAGTGTTCTAATTGTATCTCGGTCTACAGATGTCGGAATGAGTTGTATAAATACTCGTTTTGGGGCTACTCGTCGCGAGGATCGCAACTGTGATTTTTCTGGGATTTTTGGAGGACTGTACGTAGGTGAAATACCCCCTCTTCTCTGCTGGTTGTGAAAACAGCATATGCTGTTTGGTTATTGTGGGGTATTGATTATTGTGTTGTGATTGCGAGGTTGGTTGGCGGCGGGATTGTGCGACGGAGTACCGAGGGTGCAGTTTCAGCAGATTTTGTTAGCAAGTGGCCACCCTCTTCACCGACTTCGGCTTTGCCTGCGGAAAACGTTTCAGGTGGGTTGCCTTGTCCCCAGAATCGGTGGACGGTTCTCTAATTCTATTTGATAGAATGCATGCATGTTTAGGGTACATTGTTGTGATTGAGAGGTAAGCTTAATAATGTTGATTGTCTAAGAGAATTGCAAGATTAATATTCACGTTATATTATGAGGACTTACATGATTCGAATATCCATGTTGGTGTTTAGGGAAAGCTTACCTAAGAGATTTTTACCCTCTATGACTTATAGCATGCATGATTAAAGTGCAACTAATAGAATTGAGATGTATGCGTGGAAAGTGGCCTAGATCATGTGGATTAATGCTTACTTGATTATTGTACATGCTTAGAGGATTTGAGATCTAGCATTCTTGATGACTATGTTCATGTTATACTAAATGAGGTAGAGTTCATGCTCGATTACCCTTTGGCATATTTATATGGATATTACTCTGAGGATATATTATGGATTATGGATCATGGATGTTGGACAGGTGTAGTTCATTAGTGATTCTGGCATGTGCATATATTTATGTGGAGCTGCTATTTATTATATTTGTTTTATTTTCCTTGAGGACAAATGCATGCTTGTATGGACATCTAGATAGGCCATCTTTTACTGCTACACTATCATGTTGGAATCTGACTTAGGAGAAACCATGTTTGCTCTTTCTCCATTTCTTCAAGATTCATGTTGCTCGGGTTTGAGCAGGGGTTTGGGATAGTTTAGTCGGGACTGTGTGTCTGGGACAGGTTGGATTAGATTGTGGACTTGTAGGGTTTTGCGGCGACCGCGGATATTGGGCGGTTGACCGGATATGTACCTGTGCATCAGATTGGGTATCATTTTCCTCTAGGGGATGGAGTTTCCCACTTATTGTTTACTGTTGTTTCAGTTTGGGGATCGAGTTTCCCTTTAGTGGATGAGTTTTCCCACTTTGATCAGAGTCGTGATCTAGTCCTGCTATATGGTGATACTTGTTACAGTGATACTTGTTACAGCGATACTTGTTACAGAGATACTTTACTCGTGTGGGTCGCTCCCCTCGAGTGCCACTCCGGAGGTAGGCCATTGACCGAGCCATGTGTGCCGGTTGATACTTATTTTGGGATGCGAGCCATGTGTGCCGATCCCGCGGTTTCGAGCCATGTGTGCAGATTCCGCTACTGAGTTCTTGAGATACTGAGTTCGTGAGATTGATGACAGAGCAGGCAGTACCGGATTTTATACCGGTTCATTTGATTGGGTTCATTCAGGCAGACACTTTTATTCTTGCACTCGTGCGTGGGGGCCGAGTGGCGTCTAGTAGCTGTGATTAGACCAGTGCTAGTGTTGTTGGGAGCCGTGTGGGTTGACGGTGATCCCGTGTCGTTGAGAGTACTTCGACCAATATGCGAGATGTTGTGGATCTTTAGTCTATCCATTCTGAGAGAGAGAGCGTGGATTTTGATTATAGCCTGCATGTGCCACTATTCGATAGCGAGTTAGTCCTTATGGACACCCTACGTAATTCCTGCCCGGCAGTGGGAGGTGGTTGTAGGTAGGCGGAGGCTTGACTGGACCCGGTGTGGCAGTCAGCTCGATTGGGTCGTTTGAGCACCTCGTGTGCGAGTGTTGCATATCTTTTTCAGAGTTTTCCCCATTTGAGCATTTAGATAGAGGCATGGTAGCTGTTGAGTGTCTCCAGCTTTCTTATACAGTTTTTACTGAATTGGTTATCTTATGCCTCTAGTGGACTTAGTGGGCAGATCGTCGGGCCTGGCGGTGGTACCCACTGAGAACTCCCTTTTGGTGTAGTTCTCACACCCATTGGGGGTTCCCCCCCCCCCCCCCCCCCCCCCCTTTCTTTTCTCTCCTTTGTTTTGCATAGTCTTAGCAGGTGTTGCTGATTCTGCGGTTGCTGTTCGAGGCGAGGGAGTTGCGAGCTAGATCCCTACCCGTCTGTGGAGAGTAGCGGTACCCCTTTGGATGGAGATCCTGAGTACAGTCAGAAGATCATTTACTTTTCCGCTGTTGAGAGATTATTGTATTGTGAGGATCTGACTTGTACTGAGAGTCTGTACACTGATGTATTATTTATTTCAGGATTACCTCCCTATTGAGTTCTGAGTTTTTGTATTTGAGGATTTTTTATGATTATCATTTATGGGAGATGGATATTGTATCATTGTTCCAGTTGTACAGATGGTTGGTTTTAGTTTTACAGCACTTTTATTTTTTTAGCTCTGATATCTGTTTAGCTGTAGCCCTTTCTTGCAGGTAGGACGCTTCGCCTATGCGGGGTTTTGCATAGGCGGCGGATCTGTTGGCGAGCCCGGGTCGTAGTTTCGACTCCGGGGCGTGACATATTGTATCATTGTGGGGCGCCTAATGCGGTCGCGGTGGCGGTGGCGCCTTCCTCCGAATGCTTGTTCCGATGGGACCAGTCAACGCCAACACTTCTGCTCCCTTATTATTATTATTATTTTAAATGAAAAAAGAAAACAAACAAATTCTAAAAGAAACGAAAAAACGGCAAAAGGTTTCGCTCTGATACCACATGTAATACCATATAAAACTTTAGATCGTACCTTCTGCCATGATTTACAATTTCCTAAAATTGATTGTAGACTACGGTTCTTCCTTTCGATTCGTCCTCGTACGCAATCTGCAAAAAGCGGGATGTTTCCTGTCTATTCTCTTATCCCCGGAGATGGAGCCGTCACAGAAAATTTTGATTAGGGTTAGACCGGGACTCCCGTTATGTCATATATATATATATACATATATATATATATATATATATATATATATATATATATATATATATATATATATATATATATATATATATATATATATATAACCTAATGTAAGGATGTTTTAATCACGTCCGTCCATCAAGGATATGTCCAAATACTTCCTAACCGATTGGATTGACTGTATCTTTAAAGATCGCCTTGAATAAATTACGTAGGCCACATCCAACAAAAACTTGCCACGTTGTAACACTTCCTTCATTGTGACGAATGCAAGTCTTTCCTTTATTGTTCAATGTAGGATCCGCCTACCAATATTTTCTGACTTAAACAAAACTGGACTATATGTTGCTCTAGAGTCATTCGTCACCTTTGTTGAAACAAAGCAGCAAACCTGCCAAAAATTTTGCATATTTTTGCTGTTGCCTTACTTCCATGCTATTGTAAGCATTAATGGAACTCTATTCTCCTGTATATTCTTAGGACTAAGTGCTTTGCATCTATTTCTTCTTTTTTTTTGTCTTGAACATGAAGGAAATTTTGAACGAAAGCCCATCTACTTTCGTCTAGCTATTTCTATTTCAATATTAAAGGTTTGATTGGCAAGGCAGTTGCTGCAACCATCAACCCTTTAAGGTATTGATTTGAATGAGAGGATAAAAGATCCTCATGATCCAAGAATACATCAAAATCCGAGCCTTTGTTTCAAAGTTTCATTCAAATTATTGTAGAATAATAACCTCTTTGTTTAATTTATTTATGTGTTATTTGATTCTTTTTTTCCCCAAATATTACAAGTATAATAATTTATACCTTTTAAAAATTACTGTTGGTGTAAATACACAAAATAGAGGTTAGACTACAATAAAATATGAAAAGTGTCAACGAGTCGATCAAGCCGAGGCACGGATATCTCGCTCTCTTTAAGGAGATTCAAGCCCTCTGCGGTAGGCAAAGCCTTCGAACCGATGCAGCAGAACACTGACTTGTCTCCTCCAGGATACAACGGCTCGACCCTCATCGTGTGGCTTCACCAACTCTGCACAAGTAGATGAGCCCAAAGCTCCACAAAAAAGAACACATTTTCTTTGACCACTTTCTCTCTCAAGTAGTATAGTTTTTTAATCTTTTTTGTTTTTTTTTTTTGTTTCTTTCTCAAGAGAGTGAATTAGCTCTCTATTTATAGGTTTTACATACCTATATGTTACGAGTAAATTCACTATTATGAATAGGTTATAGGAATCAATACATTAGTAAAGGAGTTATAACTCCACTAGTTACATATGTATAGGTTAAATGAAATTATTAATACAATTAATAATAAAATATTACAACATTCTCCCACTCATTTTATTATTAAAGAGAGTCCGACGGTCAAAGAGGGATCATTATACATAAAGAAGGTGTGCTCTGCATTGAACCTTCACTTAGTGAAACAACGATCTCTACTCCATAGCCAGAGTGGTCTCAGACTTGAACTTTGGCTGCTTAAGGAAAATAGAGTGTCACTGCTCACATATAACAATCCAGGTGTTGACATGAGCTTTACTAGCTAGCACATTACAGCCTTGTGCTTATCCTGGTTTTCATGAGCATTTTTGAGAAAAAAACCTGTTCTCATAGGAAGCGGCCCCACTTCCATGCTCACATAGGTGAAATCCGTCAAGGGTGCTCCTGTAATTCTGACACCCTGCTCATAAGAGCCACAGACTCCATTAAGAGTGTAATAACTCAACCCTCATTTCATTATAGGATGAATGCACTTACATCATAGGGATAGGTAAATATTAGATCACGTAGATCTATATGTTGTGCATTCTTTACGACCACCATATGATTCGTTTTTCCCATTGAACCCGACTTTCAGGATCTCTGATCATCAGGTTGGGTATCCTCATACGTGGTTCATGATGTTATAGGCTTTAACCCTATCCCCCTTGATGTATTCCAGATCTTTTCTCTTCCCAAGGCCTTGGTTAATGGATCTGCTAGATTATCAGTAGATTTTATATAATCTACATTGATAATACCATTGTTCATATATGATCTCACAGTACTGTGTTTTCTTCTCACGGATCTGGATTTACCGTTATAATAACGATTTCTTACTCTACCAATAACAGCGGTGCTATCACAGTGTATCAACACAGATGGAACTGGTTTCTCCAGAAATGGAATCTCAGACAATAAGTCTCTCAACCAACTAGCTTCCTCGCTAGCTGAAGCTAAAGCAATAAGCTCGGCTTCCATGGTTGAATTAGCAATGATAGTTTGCTTTTTAGATTTCCAACATATAGCACCACCTGCTAAAGTAAAAATATAACCAATGGTAGAGAGAGAATCACCTGATAAGGTATTCCAATCAGCATCACTATAACCCTCAATTACAGCAGGATACTTCCCATAAAACAAGCCATAAGTTTTGGTACCAATGAGATATCTTATCACACGTTCCATGGCATGCCAATGCTCTGTACCCGGCTTACTTGTAAATCTACTAAGTATCCCTACTGCATATGCAATATCAGGTCTAGTGCAATCAGTCGCAAACTGCAAGCTTCCAATCATACTAGCATATTCCTTTTGATTTATAATTTCATTTTCACTTTTAACGGGAAATAAGTGAACACTTGAATCAAAATGTGTAGTCACATACTTGCAATTAAGAAAGTTGTACTTTCTTAAAATTTTCTCAACATAATGCGACTGATCAAGAAAAATACCATCTGGTGTTTTAGTAATTTTCATACCCAAAATGAAGTTAGCCTCACCAAGATCTTTCATATCAAAATAATGATTTAGCATAATTTTTGTCTCATTAATAACATTTAAGTTAGAGCCAAAATTAGCAAATCATCCACATAAAGGCTAACAACTACATGCAACTTTTCAAAAGTTTTGTAGTAGATGCACTTATCACATTCGTTTGATTTAAAGCCATTCTCAATCATGCAAGAATCTAATTTTTCATGCCACTGTCTGGGTGCCTGCTTTAAGCCATAAAGGGATTTATTTAGCTTGCACACTTTATTTTCTTGTCCAGGCTCTATGAACCCCTCAGGTTGGTCCATATAAATTTACTCATCTAGGTCACCATTCAGAAAGGCGGTTTTTACATTCATCTGATGAATATGTAAATCATATATTGCTGCAATAGCAATGAGAACTCTGATGGATGTCACTCTAGTAACCGGAGAAAATGTATCAAAGAAGTCTAGATCTTCTTTTTGTTTATAACCTTTTGCGACAAGTCTCGCTTTATACTTGTCTACACTCCCATCCGGTTTCAATTTCTTTTTGAGGATCCATTTACAACCAATTGTTGTACAGCCTAGAGGTAAATCCACTAATTTCCAAGTTTTATTAGAAATTAGAGATTCCATCTCATCAGTTACAGCCTCTTTCCAAAAAATAGCGTCATTTGAAGATAAAACTTCTTGTAAAGAAAATGAGTTTTCTTCAATATTAAGAATAACATAATCATGGCCAAAATCTTTTTCTATTCTATTTCTTTTACTCTTTCTAGGTTCAATAACATATTGTTCTTGGTTTTGCGAAAGAGAGATTGAAGAGTTTGGTTTGTTCGAGACACTTTCAAATTTTGGCCCCCACTATTTTTCGATTTTAAAGGAAACTTATCTTCATGAAAAATAGCATCTCCTGATTCAAAAATCACATTGTTTTCAATGTCTAAAAATCTATAGGCTGGACTGTTCAAGGTATATCCAAGAAATATACAAGTGGCAGCTCTAACACCCAATTTGGGTCTTTTAGGATATGATAGTCTCACATAAGCTAGACAGCCCCAAACTTTAAGATATCCCAAATTTGGCTTATACCCTTTCCACAACTCAAAATGTGTCATTTTAGACTTCTTATGTGGCACGCGATTCAAAACATAACTTGCAGTTAAAATAGCTTCACCCCAAAGATTTAAGGGTACACCAGTATCAACTATCATAGCATTTGTTATCTCAATATATTTTCTCTCAGCCACTCCATTAGAAGCAGGCGAATATGGAGCTGTAGTTTCATGGATAATTCCTAAAGACTGAACAAAAGAATTGAATCTTGTAGATTCATACTCACGACCTCGATCACTTCTAATTCTTTTAATCTTTTTACCGAATTGATTTTCTACTTCATGGAGGAAATCTTTAAATCTGTCAAAAGCATCACTTTTATTTTTTAGTAAATATACATAAGTATATTTAGAAAAATCATCTATAAATGTAATAAAATATCTATTTCCTCCACGAGTTAGAGTACCTTCAAATTCACAAATATCACTGTGAATTAACTCAAGTAATTCGGTACTTCGATCAACACTCTTATGAGGTCGTTTAGTGATTTTTGACTTACTACATGTTTCACATTTGTCAAAATCACTACTCAGTCTGGGAATTAATCCTAAACTACTCATCAAGCTAACATATCTGCTATTAATATGACACAAACGAGCATGCCAAAAATTCACAGAAGAAAGCATATAAGCAGAAGTAGATGATGCTTTATTCTCAATGTTTAATTTAAACATTCCATCGCATGCATAACCTTTACCCACAAATTTTCCATTCTTGGAAATAACATACTGATCAGACTCAATGGTCTGTTTAAAGCCAGCTTTATTAAGAAGAAAACTTGATATCAAGTTCTTCCTAATCAAAGGTGTATACAACACATCTTTTAAGATGAGCACCTTTCCAGAAGAAAATTTTAACTCGACCTCACCACTCCCTAAAACTTCAGAAGTATGTGAATCACCAGGCATGATACTTCTTGATTGTTCATAGGGAGTATAAATTTTAAACCAAGTCTTATCATGACAGACATGCCTATTGGCACCAGAGTCTGCCCACCATCCTTCAGCATTTTCAACCAGGCATATGTCTGTAATCATTGCCACAAGTGGTTTCTCGGTAACGTTAGGTTGAGGTAAAGCTTTACGTTTTCGAAATTTACAAATTCGAGCAATATGCCCACTTTTGCCACAGACATAGCAAATTATAGAATTTTTCTCTTGAGAAGGAGGTCCTTGGTTATTTGAAGTTTTCTTAAATTGAGGTCTACCACTATTCTTTCCAATTTTCTTCTTAGGCTTTAAATATGTATTTCTAGAATGATTGTTATTAGGTAAAGAATGAGATGATACTAAGTTTACCTTAGTGTCGCTAGCATCATTTTCTTTTGCTTCAAGTGCATCTTGACCTCTTGCCTCCTCTTCCACGCGAATGCGTGCAATTAATGTCTCGAGAGACATCTCCTTTTGTTTATGTCGAATGGTCTTTTGGAATTCCCTCCATAATGGTGGTAACTTGTCGATGATCCCTAGCACGATCAAGTTGTCTCCGAATTTAACTCCTTCGGATTGAACTTCATGGGCGATCATCTGAAAATCTTGAACTTGTTCCACCACGGATTTTCCTTCGACCATTTGGTAGCGAAAGAAGCGACTAGCAGCGTACTTCTTTGCACCAGCTTGTTCTGTATCATACTTAAGCTGCAATGCCTTCCAAATCTTTTTTGCAGAGGAGTAAGTATTTTCATAATAATCATAAAATTGGTCTGAAAGGCAGTTGAAAAGATAATACCGACAGTTATACTCATCCTTCTCGTATTTTTCAGTTTTTTCGTAGTGTTCGTAAAGATCATCCTCCGTCATATTGTCGGTGTTAGTCTTCTTTGGATTTTTCTCCGTAAGGACATATGCCACTTTAAGTAGATTGAGGTAAAATAGCACTTTTCCTTTCCACCTCTTGAAGTGGGCTCCTTTGAAGCGGAAGGGCTTATTAAGATCCCCGGTAGTATCGTTGGACTTTTCATGTGTAGCCTCCATCTTTTGAATCTCCTTAAAATTGTTGGTGTAAATACACAAAATAGAGGTTAGACTACAATAAAATATGAAAAGTGTCAACGAGTCGATCAAGCCGAGGCACGGATATCTCGCTCTCTTTAAGGAGATTCAAGCCCTCTGCGGTAGGCAAAGCCTTCGAACCGATGCAGCAGAACACTGACTTGTCCCCTCCAGGATACAACGGCTCGACCCTCATCGTGTGGCTTCACCAACTCTGCACAAGTAGATGAGCCCAAAGCTCCACAAAAAAGAACACCTTTTCTTTGACCACTTTCTCTCTCAAGTAGTATAGTTTTTTAATCTTTTTTGTTTTTTTTTTTGTTTCTTTCTCAAGAGAGTGAATTAGCTCTCTATTTATAGGTTTTACATACCTATATGTTACGAGTAAATTCACTATTATGAATAGGTTATAGGAATCAATACATTAGTAAAGGAGTTATAACTCCACTAGTTACATATGTATAGGTTAAATGAAATTAATAATACAATTAATAATAAAATGTTACAACAATTACTTTGTTGGATTAATCCACCATAGGCAAAGCGTTTTGCAATGACGCTTCCTATACACTAACGACTAACAATTGCCTCCATTTTTGTGGCTATATAATAACAACTCTCATTAAGTTGTTCCTCATTGTGACGCTACTTCGTGTACATCAACAACTTTTTAACATTTTTTTTACTCCTTTTGGTACTAATTCCGATGATTCTTCTTTCTTTTTGTATTCAAATTTTTATATTGTTTGTTCTATTCAAACCCAGTATGTGTGACCTAGGTCAGTTCTGGAAAAGAAAAAGAAAAAATGTTGGATCCACCTACCAATATTTTCTGACTTAAACAAAACTGGACTATATGTTGCTTTAGAGCCATTCGTTGCCTTTGTTGAAAAGAAGCAGCACACCAGCCAATAATTTTGCATATGTTTGTTATTGCCTTGCTTCCATGCTATTGTAAGCATTAATGCAACTCTGTTCTCCTGTATATTCTTAGGACTAAGTTCTTTGCATCAATTTCTTTTTTTTTTTGTCTTGAACATGAAGGAAATTTTGAACCAGCTCACTGTTTTAATTTCTTTGAATCGAACCATTTTCTCTTTTGTTTACTTAAACTGAACCATGCTAAGTGCTTTGCATCTATTTTTTTTTTTTTTTTTGCTTTAACCAAACCAGTCCAAGTACTCTGTGCTGATTTTCTTTCTTAAATCGATCGTCCTCTTCCGCATCCTCTTCCGCATCATCCTCCTTCTCTTCCGCTTCCTCTATCTGACTGTTACTTCTTGCGAAGAATCGAGGCATCCTTCTCCGAACAGAAATTAACCGAGCAACGATGTTGTAGGGCCCCAAAACCCCATGTAGCTTTTTCTCGTGAATCCACTTGTGAAACAGCTATCATTGGTGTGTCTGGCCCATAGTGCATCAAAGGAGTGCCACAGATGGACCCAGTGAGGTATCCAGAGTTGGTTTGGCTTTCGGCTACTTTTGTCGAATTTTAGAAAAGGTTTTGGGCCAAACAGAGGTTGGATTTGGATTCAGCGCGGAAAAACGCTTGAAAACGGCTATTTGCTTGTTTAATTCTGAGTCCGGATGCCCAAAAACGGACTCCCGAAAGTTTTCAGTGGATTCTGGTGCATGGGGGAGGCCGTAGACCGGCTGGGTGCCACGTGGCGGCCTGTTATTAGCCGGTTTACTGAGAGCGGTCCACAAAGTAGCGCCGGGTGGCACATGGACCCGGCGCGGGGACACCTGGCGCCCCAGGAGTGGCCGGCGGGCGATGCGCGGTCCACGGAAACCCCGCGCAGGTGCACAGACCGGGCGCGGGGACACGAGGCAACAGGTGATTGGCGGGCTCACGTGGCGCGGTCCACGGGGGTGCACGCCGGAGCCTCGGGAAGCATGCGCGCGGGGGGGGGCGGGGGGGAGGGGGGCAGGCAGCGCGGCCGGCGAGGCGCGCGACCGGTCGACGGGTCGCGCGGGCTAGCCACGTAGCGCCCAGCCATTGGCGGGCGCCACCTACCCGGTTGACCGGGCGCGGGACACGTGTCATCACCCGGGCATGCTTGCACCGCTGTTTCGTGTTCGGGGGACACGTGTCGCACGCAGGAGGTTTCGGGCGCTGGTCGGACGGCATTCTGGTGCGACTGTTGGATTCGGGCGCCCGAAAAGGAGCGCCCGAATCCGAACAGTACCCACTCTTGGGCTGGGCCTATAAATAGGCCCCTTTGGCCTCATTTCGTGGTTTTTCTGGACCTTATCACAGGGAGAGTTCTTTAGGGTTTTTGTTCACCCATTTGTTCTACACTTTGTGGTGGAGTTCCAGGATTTTTGGTGGCACGCACTTCAAGATTTGCATTTTCTCGGCGCACTACGACGCACCTTCTTTATTTGCCCTTTTCGTCGCATTTCGGTCCAAGGACTCCCCTGGGCTACCCCGAAGGAAATTTTTGGGTGATTCTTGCGCCCATGTTTTCACGACGGGTAGGGCTTCGACTTTTGTAACTTCAGCTTACCCGTATTTCGAGGTTTTCTTGGACTTTTTGGATCATTTCTGTGACCTCTTATTCTGTGATGGATTATGGACAGCACCGGGGTTTTTGTGAGTTTTCTCAGCAACCGAGAGTCGGAACGAGGAGTGCAAATACTCGATTTATATCTACGTGTCGCAATGAACATCATCGTATTTTTCCTGGACTTTTCTGAGGTTGCTTCGAAGGTGAAAGTTATACTTTTTCTGGACAGAGCACTGCTGACTTTTCATCTTAGGAAGTTTCGCGTGTACCGCGATGATTAATTTATATCTTGGCCTACAGGTGTCGGAACGGGACGAGTAAGTACTCGTTTTTCATCTACTCGTCGCGAGGATCGCAACGGTGATTTTTCTAGATTTTTTTTAGGACTGTACTGAGGTGAATTTCCTCGTTTTCCGTGCTATTTGGAAAAACAGTAAATGCTATTTTTGGATGTTGTTATTTGTGCCGTGTGCGATTTATGTTGCTGCAGTTCTCGCATTTTGGAGGTTTACGGAGATTGAGGATCTTGGCAGCGAGGGATCTCGTATTTTTGTAGTTCACGCTTTTTGAGGTGGGTGGTTGTTATGGACCTCAGCTTTAATTTACTCACTAGGAATACTGGAATAATCCCCATTGTTGAATGCAGATTAGTATATCGTGGTTATTATGCATGCTTGTATAGTCGGACTTGTGATATGTTAGTATGTAGTATACTTGTGAGATCTTTATTATCTGGGAATAGCATGCTCTAAATAATGTATGATCAATGATATTTATCTTTCTTTTATCAGCATGAGGACACATGCATGCTTGTTTGGACATCTAGTTAGGCCACCTTTTCTTTTCTGCTACACTATCATTGGAATTTGACTTAGGAGAAACCATGTTGGCACCTCTTCTCCTTTTATTGAGATAAATGTGTATTGCTCGGGTTGAGCAGGGTTGTAATATAGTGTAGCCGGGTTTTTGTTGAGTGGGTTTGTCGTACCAGATTGTGGTGGTGGGTTATTGCGGCGACCGCGGACATTGGGCGGTTGACCGGATGTTTACTTGTGCATCAGATTGGGGATAGGATTCCTCTAGTGGATGGAGTTCCCACTTATTGAGTTTTATTGCATTAGATTGGGGGATCGGGTTATCTTTAGTGGAGGGGTTTTCCCACTTCGATCATTGTCATAATCCAGTCCTGCTATAGTGAGATATTGAGATATGGTTACAGTACTTGTGAGATATGATTTCTTTACTCGTGTGGGTCGCTCCCCTCGAGTGCCACTCCGGAGTGTGCGACCGTACCAGACAGTAGTCGGTCTGTTACTGGACAGTAGTCGGTCTGTCACCTATTTTGTGATGCGACCGTACCGGTCAGTAGTCGGTCAGTATTCCCACAGATGAGTTCGACAGTTGGAGCAGGCAGTACCAGTGGTTACTGGTCCTTCGATTGGGTCTATTCAGGCAGATAGTTTTACTGATGCATGCATTCAGTTACTCTTTTCGATACTACATTTAGAGGCATAGTAGTGGTAGCTTTCTTTTATCGGCAGTTTTATAGCTTACCACCTTTCCCCTTTTCTTTTTGCCTCTGGTAGACCTAGTGGGTGTGTCAGGGTTTGAGGCTTTACCCACTAGGGGAGGCTACTGTTTTTATAGTAGTTCTCACCCCCATCATTTTTTTCTTTGTTTTTCTCCCTTGTTTTGCAGAGTCCTCTGCGGGAGTTGTTGGGCCGTCAGCAGCGGATCGAGGTAAGAGGATAGCGGACTAGATAGAGTGTCCACCCGACAGTTGCTAGCTAGACTTTTGATGTACCCCTATCTTCTCAGACTGTCTTATTGTACTTTATTTTTGGGTCTGGCGTTAGCCAGCTATTTGTATATTTGTGGTGAGCTGAGAGAGATACTTGTATTTATTTATAGTTGTTCCTTACTTTATTTCCAGCTTTAGTCTGAGATGTAGTAGTTTTAGTTCAGCTCTAATTTTATGCTCTTTTATTATTATCTCTTATATCTGCGCAGGTTACCGACGCTTCGTGTACGCGGAAAATACCGTGTGCACGGCGGATCTGTAGACGGGCTCGGGTTCTGGTTTACACCCGGGGCGTGACAGATTAGGTGGTATCAGAGCTTAGGGATAGGTCAGTTGGGACTTAGGAAACCCTAGGCTTTTGGGCAGACCCTAGGATGATAGGGCGTGAGTGGCATGATATTTCGCGAAAGTCGGTGATTTATTTAGTTGACTCTTCCTGTGAGTGAAGAGGGATCGACATATTCTATTTCTGTTGAACAATTATGTTGGCTGCAGACAACATAAAGTTATAGAAATAGGGGGATGTCTTTTGACTTTCGCTAGATTGGGTCGTGTGGGGTTTTGTTGCTGATGTTTGGTTTCTTGTGGCAGGATGCCTCCCCGACGCCTGATCCCTACCCGGGGTACTCCTATACCTCCGGATGAGCCGGAGTAGTCCAGACCTTCTGAGCTTAGTGAGCTGAGGGCCTTGGTGGCCCAGTTGGCTGAGAGTACTCGCCGACAGGAGCAGAGGATGGATCAGTTTCTTGCCCAGATTGAGGCACCACCCCCGGCTGTTTCTGAGGCCCCTGTGCCTCCAGTCGTACCATCTGTTCCGACGGCACCCTCACCTAGTAGCGGGGCTCCGGGAGTGATCCAGCCTTTGACATCGGAGGAGGAGCAGGATATCGCTGACAAACTCACCAAGTTCTGTCAGCGAGGACCGCCTAGATTTTTGGGGCGGGATGCACAGCCCTGGGAGATTGGGATGTGGCTTTCTGCGATGGAGAAGCTTTTCAGGGACTTCTTCATCGATCCGAGGTACCGAGTGCACATTACGGTGCACTGTTTGGATGGTGATGCAGATGCCTGGTGGCATTGGGTAGAGCCACTAGAGTTTCAGATTATCCGACAGCTACCATGGTCCGAGTTTCGACGGATGATATTGGATACCTACTTTTCGACCAGTGTGAAGAGAAAACTGGAGGATGATTTGAAGAACCTTCAGCGGGGCGACCGATCGGTTCAGGCTTATTATCAGGAGTTCATGCGGTTGCTCAACTGCGTGCCTTTCGTCGCTCGTGATGGTCCCCATCAGGTGGAGTTATTCGAGGCAGGCCTCCTGTAGTGTACCAGATCTTGGTATATTAGCAAATATAAATAAAAATGCTAGGAAATATCATTTTTATTGAGCTTAGAGAGGTAGAGGATGATCTGGGAGTGAATTGGGCCCAAATCGGGATTAAAATAAGAGATCTAGAATTGTATATGAGAAAGTGGGCCCAGATTGTAAGTAGAAAATTCACAATGTCGGAAAATTCCGAGAAAATTACGGGAGCTCCGTAAATATGTTTTAAGGCCACAGTCAAAGTTTCGCGTTGATCGGATACCCGGATAGTGAGAACGGGGTCCGCCAGCGATTCTGAATACAGTAAGGCTTTTGGCGACCCAGATTGGTCCAGATCGAAAATTTAAAAGTGCCTGGTGGTAAATCAACTTAAACCATGGCTGCCTGTCAAATTTGAGCGAAATCGGGCGAGAAACGGATGAGAACGGACAAAAACGGGCGAAACTGGGCTTGGGCCCAAGTTTCGGGCACCCGAAAGTGGGTTCCGGGCGCCCGAAAAGTACTGTAGCAAACCAGCTTTTATAGGCTGCAGTGAACTGGGCTGCACTGTAGCGAACCCGGTTCACTGTAGCAGCCCGGTCCGGTTGTTGGTGCGCCCGAATGTTACTGTAGCAGCGCCCGAGGCAGTTGGCACAGATCCCGAGGCGATGGCACGGATCCCGAGGCGATTAGCACGGATCGCGAGGCAGTTGGCGCGGATCCCGAGGCACGGGCGCGGATCTCGAGGCAAGGCTGCGCGCGCGGCGCGCTAGGGCGCGCGGCTCGAGGCGCGCGGGGTAGCTGGGGGGACGCCATATGGCGTCTCCCCATTGGACGCAGCAGCCGAGGCGGCAGGGCCGCGCGGGGAAGGCGCGCGGGCCCTGGCGCGGTGTCAGCGGGGAGGCCACGTGTCGGCCTCCCATTGGGCGGTCAGCGCTACGCGACGCACTGACGCGACGCGACGCACCTACCGCGGGCGTGGGTGTGGTCCACGTCGCGGCCGCTGATTGGCCGCCGCTGTTCCGTGTTCGCGGTGCACGGGTCCAGGGACACATGTCGTCCTCCGGTTGGCCGAGCGTGGGTGACGTGGCGCCCAGCTGGCGCTGCGTGGACGCGTGGACCGCGGTGGGCCGGTTACTGTAGCCGCCCGGAAATTTTCGGGCGCCCGAAAGGTGCGCCCGAAAATCGGGTTTTGGCCTATATGGGCCCGAATGGCCCCATTTTTTCTGCCTTTTCCCCTTTTTGGCTTCACCCGAGCGCACGGGGAGGGAGGAGGGTGATTCCGTGGCGGAGTTTTCGAGGGCGCACGAGCGCGCCGTGGACCCCGTGGAGCGCGCAAGGTGTTCCAAAGAGCCTAGTGGACGCGTTGGACGACGCGACGATGTTGAGGTAGGTCCCGTATGTCATTTTGCGGTATTTTTGTCGCAGTTTTTAGATTTCCTCTTTGGACGTTGGATTTGACCCCATGCCGTTGTCCGTGATAGGGACCGAGTTCTACTATGCCGTTTTACTACGCGAAGTGTCGCCGGGCATTTCGGCGCGCACCGTTTTGCGTGCAAGCTCACGAAAGGCATGCACCGTTTTGCTTGCGGACTCGACAAACGTGCGCTGTTTTGGGCGCAAACTCGAAAGACGTGCACCGTTTTACGTGCAACGTTGAAAAAGGAATGTGCACCGTTTTGCGTGTCAATCCGAGGTACGTGCTCCGTTTCGCGTGCCGATTGAATTAACGTGCACCGTTTTACGTGCAGTCTCTAATGATACGCACCATTTTGCGTGCAGGGCTAGAAGAATGTGCACCATTTTGCGTGCAACCCTACAGTCAGGCGTGCACCATTTTGCGTGCAGATTTGAGGTACGTGCACCGTTTTGCGTGCAGGTCGTGTTGTCACGCACCGTTATGCGTGCCGTCACTAATGTTGTGCACAATTTTGTGTGCAGGGTTAGAAAAGACGTGCACCGTTTTGCGTGCAACCTTAAGAGAAGCATGCTCCGTTTTGCGTGCAAACTCGAGGTACGTGCACCATTTTGTGTGCAGGTTGAGTTGGCGCGCATCGTTTTGCGTGCGGGCTAAAATGACGCGCACCTTTTTTGCGTGCGGGTTTTAATAACGTGCACCGTTTTGCGTGTAGGTTCGGAGGACGTGCACCATTTTGCGTGCGGACTCGAGGGGTGTGCACCGTCTTGCGTGCAAACTCAAGGGAACAAGTGGAATCGCGCGGAGACCAATTGCAAGTGTCTACAAGCAATTTGGGGCAATCCAAGGTGGGGGATTCTGCCGAAACTGGGTGACCTCTCCCCTTGCTCCTTTACTTTTCAATTTAGAAGCATGATAGTAGCCTGTTAGAGGCGTTAGGAAATTGTGGTTAAGATTGCGTGTGTAGATGGACGCGGATGAAAAGTGCAACTGTTGGTTGCCAGAGATAGGGGATAAATATGCATGCGTAGATGGATACAGATAAAAAGTGCAACTGTTGGTTGCCAAGGATAGATGATAAATGTGCATGTGTAGAGGGACACGGATGAAAAGTGCAACTGTTGGTTGCCAGTGATAGAGGATTAAATGTGCATGTGTAAAAGGACACAGATGAAAGGTGCAACTGTTAGTTGCCAAAGATAGAGGATGATTTGCATGCGTAGAGGATAAATATTATTTTTATGATGGATGTGAAAATAATTGCATGCATGAAAGTGATTAGCCATTTATGATTGTGATCATGTTAGGGTATAACCCTAGGAATCATGTGACATAAGGAAAGGGAACATGTTGGTAGTAAGACTAGGAGAAAACCTAGTTTCAGGGTTCACTGAGTGACATCAAAACTTAGGAGCTTATCCTAGGATTGAACGAGTGGCATTGTCTTAGGAGATAACCTAAGGACACTGGATAGAGTGATCAACATAGAGTCAGGGGACTCTAGGATGAGCATGATATGGAACTTAGGTAAAGGGAACCTGAGGTGAACTAGTGATCAACATAGAGTCAAGGGACTCTAGGATGAGTATGATATGGAACTTAGGTAAAGAGAACCTAAGGTGATCTAGAGGAGTTTAAACTCACAGACAGAAATTAGAGTCAGTGTAACTCTAAGATAAAAGTGGATCAAGAAATTAGAGTCAGTGTAACTCTAAGTTAAAAGTGGAACAGGAAAATAGAGTTAAGTTGACTCTAGGATTCAGTGGGGAATCAGGAAAGTGGGATGAGATCCCAAGGTTAAAGAGTTAAACAAATATAATCCTAGAAACTCATAGGGTGTCTGGGCAAATGGACAATAACTTTAACTTCAATCTGAGTTAAATAAATGAAAGAGAAATGTTTAAGAGTCCAAATGACTCTCTAGTTACCCGTGTGGCAAGACCTAGGGTAAAGAATGAATTAATGAAAAAGAGAAAGCTAAAAGTGGCTAATAAGCCAGACAAACAAATTGCTCAAAAGAAAGAGAACAGAAAGAAAATGCAGATGGTGCATTGTGATGAGACTCATCAGTTTGGGAGCATGACTCCTTGGGCGGTGACCCGTTGGACGAGATGCTTTTGGGAAAACTAAAGAAAAAGTGAAAAAGATTGCCAGTGGCGAGTGAAAAAGAAAAGAAAAGCAAGTGCTTAAGAATAAAGACAAGACAAATGCATGAAGTGCAAAAAGGGTCGAGTGCCAAGAGGAAAGAAAATAAAAGATAAGAAAAGATAATAAAACGGGCGCGGCCTGCGGGGGTGTAATGTGGTTCTGCGGGACATATAGGGCGAGGCCCTTTCCCCGGGCAGAGACCCGAAGAACACATTCTTCCGTAGGGGCGGGGTAACACTCGCGGGTGTTATCGGTAACCTTAGAAATCTTGTCTTGTGGTAATATGACTATCGGGCTGGGGCCCGTTGGACAAGAATTTCCGAGGGTTAACTTTAACTAAACCACCAGAATGTAAAAAGAATAAAGTGGTAATAGAGTGGCCAAGGTGGCCGGGTTAGTGTGACCCTGTATACAGCTGCATAGTGGCCGAGTTACTCGATAGTTGCCTGGTATGGCTAGACAGAGTCGAGTTGGGTCGTTGAGTATACACAGATAGTGTAGTGACCTATTATATGCATGTCGGCATTTTATTTTGAGGTTATAGTTTTCCTAGCAGACTATTACTATTGCTTCCTTTGGATCAAGTGGTGTGTGTAGGTTTTTATATATTTAAGGATCCACAAGGATCTAAATAGGTACTATCAAACAACTAGAGGGGGGGTGAATAGGTGTAATACTTATAAAACCAATCTCAGTGCAAAATAAAAACCAATGCGGAAAATAAAAATAGCACACCGAGATATACGTGGAAACTCCAATCCAGGAGAAAAACCACGGGACCAACACGCAATAACAATCCACTAAGAATAGAAGAATAACAAGGTGATTACCGACTCCACGGACTCCAACCCCTCCTTCAACTTCTTCGGATCTTGCGCTCACCGATTGCACGTCCACTGCACACGTTCGAATCCACGAACGCCACTCGAATTCACGAGCACACGTTTCGAATCCACGAAACGCCTTCAACACATCGAATCCACGATGCTACGTCGAATCCACGACGCAAACTTGTTAAAAGCTTCGATGGTGATCCTTTGCTTAGATTATCATTGAAGAACCATGGATGGAATCTCTAAGCAAAGACTAGATCAATTCGACAAAAGATAGATCTTGGAAGAACCGTCGAATTAACCTAAAAGAGGCTAAAAGAAGAACGATAAAAAACCTAGCCTCTAGGGTTGCTCTCAAGTATTTTATTAATTAATCGGTAGTTCTTAAGAAACCCTAAGGGTCTATTTATAGGTTAGAAACCTTTGGAAATAGATAAGCATCAAAAACTGGCTTAACAGAATTTTTCCCGCACGACGGTCCGGACTGGTTCAGGACTGTCGTTGTTTTTCAGAGAATTCCTGAAAAAACAAGGTTCGGGGTCCGGACTGGTTCAGGACTGGATTTCCACACAAAACGGTCTGGACTGGTTCAGGACTGGATTTCCTGAAGAAGACAGTTTTTGACTTTTATGCAATGAAAACTTATCCAAGTGTTTCTAAACTACACAAATATATTCGGATCACCAAAATTATTTAGTTAAACGTACCTGATCAATCCGAATCCATTTTCCTTAAGATTGATGTATATGATCCATAATTCTTCAACTTCAATCTTCAAGACTCAAAACACTGAGTGTCAACTTGAGATCTTGTTGAATCTTCTCTGAGTCTTCGATTGCTGATTGACAATTTGATCACTTCAAGACTCCGACTCAACTCACGAAATATGCCAACACAAAAAGCCGTAACAATCTTCCCCTTTGGCAATTTCGTGACAAAACCCAAAAATACATAAAACGCTCAAGTCACTCATCTTAAACCAAAAAATCGAAACTCAATGTCATCACCAAAACATTGACTTTCTTTGCGTGAAAGATCCAATAAACAAAAATTACATTTGAACCAGTCTTAGAACAAACTCTATGACTTAGGACTTGGAGTCTTAAAGTGATGTAGTTCCTGCAAAGCAAAACTCCAAACAAAATCAAAAGTCAGTCGTTAGAAATTAAATGTAAATCCTACATTTGATTCATCCTTTTGGTTCTTTTTGTTTTTCGGCTCCTTTTTCATCATCTCCCCCTATCTCGATGATCTCATCTCCATCTCCCCCTATCTCGATGATCTCTTCTCCCCCATTTCTCTTCTCCCCCTTTTTGTCACAAATTGTCAAATAGTGAACATACTAGACAAAAGGAAATCACTAACATCATTAGTTCATAGAGAAAGAGAGATAAAAGCTCAGTTCCGGTATATAACAAAAACACAGATTGCGTACCGGTACTCGAAAGCAAAAATCAAATAATTTCTTGAAACAAATCCAGATTTTGAAATATTTGAATTACCGATTTGTATTCCATCAAGAAAATAATTTAAGTGCTTGAAAATAATATGAGATCACATAGATGTCATTCAATCCAATTAATTTTACAAAAATTAAAAAGATTTACTCCGAAATCATGAAAAACAAAGATAAAACATTATAAACCGTTTTTCATATTATATACGTCAAACACAAGTCATCAAAAATAATCTAGAGATCCAAACTCTATCAAGATGTAACGGATTTACAAAGATGACTTACAGAGATTTCCAAATTACATCAATTTGATTTCTACCCTTTCAAATTTGAGATAAGCACTAAAATACCTAAGGGTGGCTCTTTGAGCATCTTTCAACTATCCCACCTTATACCAACCAGGAGATTGTTCAAAACATAAGAACTTTGAATATGAATCTCCGAATGCTTCAACTAAAAATTTCAAGAAAATATTTTTCAAGCATCAAAACATGTGGTAGCTTCACACACAGACCGGACGACCGGGGTGGCAGCTCTTTCCAACATGTGGTGGTAGTTTTCACACTCCTTTCGGATGTAACTCTTTCCACATCTTTTGCAATTCATTTTATTACCCTTGTAAGAAAATACAATCTCTTATGTGAAAGAATTAAATCCCAAATTTTAGTCTATCGGTTGTCTCATGTTTATCACAAAGAACTCACACAACCGAGATAGATTAATCATCTAAAGATCACACATGATTACTAAAATTTGATGAATATAATTATCAAAAACTCTTATAATGAAGTATCTTCAAGAATTATGATTATGGAGTAAAGTTGATAATTCATATAAAATTAAATTGGAGTGATTGAAAATGAAACCCTTTTTATTCAATGCACTTGTTCGTTAAAACCCTTTTGTTTAAAAACAAAACATAAAAACGAAGAGCATTGAAAACATGTAATGCAGAGATTTAGAAAAATATGAAAGGAAAACCAATCAAAGCATTACATACAGTCATAAGCTATTTAGAACTTAAGACAAGGAAAGATATCACCTTTCCGAATCCAAAATCGTCGGATTTTGGATTGTCTTGATTCATTGTGGTTGGGAGATGATAGCTTTGACTGTTGATCCACCTTAGGTCTTTGCCTCGCAATGATCCACTTGTATGATTGATGTTGTAGCTCAGACCTTTGGTGGTTTGAGTGAACTCCTTTGACTTGATGGGTCTTTTGATTCCGTTGAGTTCGCTCAGTAGATGAAGTTGCCGAAGAATTCCTCTTTCTCTTTTTCGGGCACATCTTCATCAAGTGTCCTTCAAGTCCACATTGGTGACAAGTTCTTCCTTTCAATTTAGTTGTGGAACTTGAAGCCTTCACAGTTTGGTTCCTTTTAAATCCCAAACCAACCTTGCTTGTTTGACCTAATCCGGTCATACAATCAAATTTCTTGGAACCGGTTGAAAGCCTTTGTATGTCGGATTTAAGTTGATGAACTTGCTTGGTCGAGGCTTGGTTGGTGACATGAATTTTCTCAAACTGTTTTTCTAGAAAATCAATCTTGTTAATATGGGAATTAACGATCGTTTCCGATTGATTTATCTTTTCTTGGAGGATTTTATTATTATCCAATAAAAGCTCTCGTTCCTCCTCGAGATCATGAAGTTTGATCTTTAAAACATGATTCTCGTCATGAATCTCAATTCGTTTCTTCCTCAACTTCTTAATATGCTTGGCCATCTTCTTTGATTCCGTAAGAAGTTGTTGATATGCCTCAACGAGTTCTTCTTCGTCCGACTCCCCCTCACTAGATGACTCTCCGCCGGATGTTGATGTTTCATGCAAAATCAAAGGAATAGAGTCAGTGATTAAAGATGATAAGCAAACATTAGAAGAGGGAATTTGAGAGGCATGAAAGGAAACGACTTTTTCCTCTTTACTTGAGGTCGATTCATTAGAAGTAGAATCGTCCCAAGTTTTCGCTTGCAAAGCCTTCTTTTTATATGATTTCGGAGAAGGACAATCCGTTGAAATATGGTCGTAGCCTTTGCATCTATAACATTGGATTTCCCCTTCGAATTCATCTTTTTCCTTAGAAGGTTTTGCAGAGCTTTTGAGGTTAGAGGATTTAGAACCCGATGATCCTTTAGATGATTTCGAGGATGAAGATCCATCGGTTCGATTCTTCCAAAATTTTCGACGAAATTTCATTACGATCCGCGCCAATTGTTTTTCAAAATCGACAAAAGTGATTTCATCGTCGGAACTTGATTCGCCATCTTCTTCCTTTGTAGATTTGAATGCAACACCTGTAAGCTTAGAAGAAGACTTGGAGGAAACTTGATTAGTAGGAAAAGTCATCTCATAAGTTTGTAAAGCACCTACTAATTCCTCTACTCTCATCTCATCCGGATGACTAACGGTTTCAATGGCGGTAACCTTTGCCCTAAACCGTTCCGGAAGAGTCCGAAGTATCTTTCTTACAACTTTCGACGCCGGGATCTTTTCTCCTAAATTAGCACAAGTGTTGATTATATCTTGAAGTCTTGTGTAATAATCAGTAAACAATTCATGCTCATCCATATGAATAGAGTCAAATTGACTTGTAAGCATCTGGAGCTTTTGAATTTTTACTAGATTAGTACCCTAATGTGTAATTTTGAGAATATCCCAAATTTCCTTCGCGGTTTCACACGAAGAAATTCGTGTGAACTCAGTCGAGGAAAGAGAATTAAATAAAGCGTTCATACCTTTCCCATTGTAAGAAGATCTTTCGAATTCCTCTTTGGACCATCTAGAGCGAGGTTTTGGAGTAGTAGAATTTCCTACTTCCTCAACAGGATGCACCCAACCGTATTCCACGGATTGCCATACCCGCTCATCAATTGCGATGAGAAAAGCTCTCATCCGCACTTTCCAATAAGCATAATTAGTCCAATCAAAAAGAGGAGGTCTAAAAATATTACTACGTTCACCCGACATGATAGATAAACCTAAAACCCGCTCTGATACCACTTGTAGGTTTTTATATATTTAAGGATCCAAAAAGATCTAAATAGGTACTATCAAACAACTAGAGGGGGGGTGAATAGGTGTAATACTTATAAAACCAATCTCAGTGCAAAATAAAAACCAATGCGGAAAATAAAAATAGCACACCGAGATATACGTGGAAACTCCAATCCAGGAGAAAAACCACGTGACCAACACGCAATAACAATCCACTAAGAATAGAAGAATAACAAGGTGATTACCGACTCCACGGACTCCAACCCCTCCTTCAACTTCTTCGGATCTTGCGCTCACCGATTGCACGTCCACTGCACACGTTCGAATCCACGAACGCCACTCGAATCCACGAGCACACGTTTCGAATCCACGAAACGCCTTCAACACATCGAATCCACGATGCTACGTCGAATCCACGACGCAAACTTGTAAAAAGCTTCGATGGTGATCCTTTGCTTAGATTATCATTGAAGAACCATGGATGGAATCTCTAAGCAAAGACTAGATCAATTCGACAAAAGATAGATCTTGGAAGAACCGTCGAATTGACCTAAAAGAGGCTAAAAGAAGAACGATAAAAAACCTACCCTCTAGGGTTGCTCTCAAGTATTTTATTAATTAATCGGTAGTTCTTGAGAAACCCTAAGTGTCTATTTATAGGTTAGAAACCTTTGGAAAGAGATAAGCATCAAAAACTGACTTAACAGAATTTTTCCCGCACGACGGTCCGGACTGGTTTAGGACTGTCGTTGTTTTTCAGAGAATTCCTGAAAAAATAAGGTTCGGGGTCCGGACTGGTTCAGTACTGGATTTCCACACAAAACGGTCCGGACTGGTTCAGGACTGGATTTCCTGAAGAAGACAGTTTTTGACTTTTATGCAATGAAAACTTATCCAAGTGTTTCTAAACTACACAAATGTATTCGGATCACCAAAATTATTTAGTTAAACGTACCTGATCAATTCGAATCCATTTTCCTTAAGATTGATGTATATGATCCATAATTCTTCAACTTCAATCTTCAAGACTCAAAACACTGAGTGTCAACTTGAGATCTTGTTGAATCTTCTCTGAGTCTTCGATTGCTGATTGACAATTTGATCACTTCAAAACTCCGACTCAACTCACGAAATATGCCAACACAAAAAGCCGTAACAGTGTGGGACATTCTTTCTCGGTGGTAGAACCCACTGGGAACTTTAATAGTTCTCAAACCCGCGGGTGACCATTTTTCCAGGTACGGATACAGCGGTCGAGACGGACGACAGGGGCAAGAGCCCAGCAGCATAGAGACCTAGAGGGTCTAGCAGAGGTACCCTTCTTTTATAGTTTGAGTGAACCATGTATTGTGAGGAAAAGAATTGTAATATTATTTTAATTGCAAGTTGAGAGATGTAATGTAATAAAGTTTATTATGGTTCATTCTTATCATGCTTTCATATCTGCTTAAACTGTTTGTTTATTGAATGAAAGTTTAAATTAGCAGTGATCTTACTCTGATATTACATCTCATCATACACATTGTTTTGATTCGAGATGGTTGTGACCGTTCCTTTCGGGTAGCGAGAGATCGTGCTCGATTGGCGGGTCTGTTGGCGTGCCCGAATCGACCAAATTGGCGGGCTCGGGGCGTGACACCTCCGTACCGAGATTTACACTTTAGTGCATGCTTAGAGGCTCCAGACTCTCGAGGAGGCCGCGGAGCATGCCTAGTGGGTTGAGAGAGGAGATCACGTGGTTGCCAGGCGAGGTGGTATGGTCGCGTAGAGCTCTGACAGGAAGCAACCAGCACCAGATGATGGGGGACAGGCTAGTTCGTGGAGACCGCCACGACCGCCACGGCCTCAGTTCTCTGGCCGTTGGCGTTCTGAGCGGCGAGGGCCTGGTGGATCCCAGAGGCCACCGCAGCAGCAGCAGCAGAGGTCGCAGCCGAGGCAGCACAGGTCTCAGCGGCAGTCTCAGAGGCCGCAGCAGCAGCCGAGGCAGACCCGGCCGTCAGATAGGTGTGTTTTCTGCAGGGGGCAGCACCCGTCAGACACATGTGACTTGAGGTGGGGTCGATGTTTCCGGTGCGGACAGCCTGGGCAAATGCGAGCTACCTGCCCTCTTTCTACATCATCGGCACCTTCTTCGGCGTCGGCTCCTTATTCACCTCAGCAGCGGCCATCAGCTCAGCGGCCCTATACTCCAGCCAGCAGGCCATCTTCTTCCCATCCCACCGACTACCGGCCTCCAGCACAGAGCGGGCGAGTATATGCTGCCCAGTTAGCGGACTCCTCAGCAGCCGACCAGGTGGTGGCAGGTATTATCTTACTTTCTGGCATTAGGACTCGTACTTTGTTTGACACTGGAGCATCACATTCTTTTATTAGTCGAGCATTTGCATCCCTTTATGGTATAGAGATAGAGTCCTTGTCACATGCATTAGAGGTTTGGATTCCAGATCATGTTTTGCATGTCGAGGAGTATTGTGTGGCTTGCCCGGTATAGTTGGGACCTTGGATCTTGCCGGCAGACTTGCTTGTCTTGCGGCAGCTCCAGGATTTTGACATGGTATTAGGGATGGATTGGTTGTCGCGATATTTTGCCACTATTGACTGCAGAGAGAGGACGGTGACTCTCCGCGAGCCAGGACAGGAGGAGTTTATCTTCAGAGGTTGCCAGAGCACACTGTTCGCAGCGACTATTTCTTCGGCGAGGGCTAGGCGGATGTTGAACAGAGGTTGCATTGCCTTTCTGGCTACTATTGTGGAGGTGCCTACGGTGGCACTGGGACTCGAGGATATCCCCATTGTCCGCGAGTTTCCAGACGTGTTTCCCTTTGAGTTGACGACTATGCCGCCGGAAAGGGAGATAGAGTTTATGATTGACGTGGTCCCGGGAACCACGCCAATCTCGAAGGCACCTTATCGGATGGCGCCTGCCGAGTTAAGAGAGCTGAAGGCGCAACTACATGATCTGATGGACAAGGGTTTCGTTTGTGATGACCTGGATCTCTGCAGGGCTGTGGTAGAGTCATTGGTGACATCTGGGGAGCCTGTACTGTGTGTTAGAGGTGTTAGTGCACCAATTGGACACAAGTGGCGGACTTCGGGCTTAATGGATCACGTGGGTGATCAGTGGACTCCGTCGGATCTTCGGAAGTGGTTTCGCGCAAAATGGATATTAAAAATGGACTCAGCGCGAAGTTTGGACCAAGGAACGCCTTTCCGGATGCCTTCGGCAAATTTTGGATTTGGAATTTGGCAAAATTGACACCGGATTTGGATTCAGTGCACGAAAACGGTCAAAATGGACTACCTACTTGTATTTTTCGGAGTTCGGATGCAAAAGCGTGTTTTTCGAGGCTTGGGGTCACTGTTCCGGCCGGCGGGCAGCGCCGGCGGTGGCGGGCAGCGCCGGCGGTGGCGGGCAGCGGCGGAGCAGCCGCGGGCAGCGCGGCGGGCAGAGGCGCGGGCCGCCCGGTCCACGCGGCGGGCGTGCACCGGGAACTGGACGCGTGGCGGCTCGGGAGTGGGCCGGTCCGCGGGGCGCGGTCTACGGAGAGCGCGGGGCGCACGGTGGACCGGGTGGACACGTGGCGGCCGGTGGTTGGTGCGGTGTAGCGCGCTCGGTGCACCGAACGGGTGCGGGTGGCCTCGGGGCGCGTGCCCGGCAGGGTTGGCAGGCGGCGCTGGCAGGCGGCACGTGGGGGCTGACCGCGGGTTCCCGCGCGTTGGGGGCGCCACGTGTCGATCCCCGGGGGTGGCCACGCGGCGCAGCGGGAGTGGTGGCTCCCGCTGTTGCCTGTTTTGTGGGCAACGTGGAGGCCCAGGAGCGATTCGGGCGCGCACAGTGTTGGGCCGGGCCCAACACTGTAGCCGCCCGAAATCCCGAGCGCCCGGAAGTTGGGACTTAATGGGAATTTTTGGATTTGTTTCCAGCTTGTATTTGAAGGCCCTGTTCAGGTCCGAATATCTTCTTCCCTGTTCTTCTCTTCACAGTGCGACCTTCACAAGAAATCCTTCTCTCCCTGTGGCGATTCCATCTGCAGATTTCCAGATTTTTCTGCGGCACGCATCCCAAGATTTCTATTTTTACGGCGCGGCACGACGCTCGTTCGTTTGTGATCTTCTTCGTCGCATTTTGGTGCGAGGACTCCCCCGGCTTACTCCGACCTCCGATTGAGGCGATTCTTGCGCCGTTGGACTCACGACAGGTAGGGCTTTAATCTTCGTGTTTTGAGCTCCTCCTCATTTCGAGTTTATCTTGGAGTTCCCCGAGCTTCCATTTGACCCTTTTTCTTGGGTGGAGTTTTGGACAGCACTGTGGTGTTTCGGCCATATCTTCGCGTACAGACATCGGATTGGGGTGATTCAAAAGGCGTTTTGCATCTACACATCGCGAACATCTCCAAATTTTCTTGGAATTTTCTGAATTTTTCCCGAAGGTGAAAAGCTCCTGTTGACAGAACCTAATGATTCAGATTTTGTTCTTGGGAATTTCGGGATGGATATCTTGTTGATTTTGTAACTCGGCCTACAGGTATCGGATTTGGGCGTGCGAGTACTCATTTCGATCGTCTCGACGCGAGGATCGCAGCGGCAATTTTTTGAGAATTTTTGGTCTCCATCTGGCAGGTGAAAATAGGGCAACTCTGGACTGAGGTGTGTTGGATAGATTTTGTGGAGCATTGTATGTTAATTATGTATGTTCTTTTGGGAATTTTGTACAGTGAT
Source organism: Tillandsia leiboldiana (assembly GCA_029204045.2). NCBI lineage: Eukaryota > Viridiplantae > Streptophyta > Magnoliopsida > Poales > Bromeliaceae > Tillandsia > Tillandsia leiboldiana. The sequence goes on from CM055065.1 coordinate 14,330,088, forward strand.
CGCGGCGACTTATCGGTTTGGGCGAGAGCACTATTTGGACTTGGAATTAGCGATCGAGGTGGGTGGTTGCTTTATCCCTCTTTTCTGACTTACCCACTAGGAGTATTAGAGAGATCCTTCTTGGACATCCATGATTAATAATTGTAATTGGGACTTGCATGCTTGTGGGAATCTGATAGTGGTTGGAACTTATACATGATTGTATGGATAGAATGTTAGCGTTTAACCTTGCATGTGGAATGGAATATTTATTTTGGACTATATGATTATCCTGTTAGTGGTTGGTACTATTCGAGGATTTTATGACATGCATAGGTGGATAGTGATGCTTTATTATGGAATATGGATTATAGACATGTGTGGTTGGATAATGTTTTAGCATGATGGTTATATCTATGCGGAGCTATTAATTGTTACACATGTGGAACCACTATGGGTCACCTTTTCCTTTATTTCCTTGAGAACACTTGCATGCTTGTTTGGACATCTAGGTAGGCCATCTTTTATCGCTACACTTTCATGCTGGAACTTGACTTAGGAGAAACCTTGTTTGTTTCTTTTCTCCTTTTCGTTAGTCAGGTGGTTCTTGTTGCTCGGGTTTGAGCAGGGGTTTGGGATAGTGTAGCCGGGGCCTGGATTGTGGATCATGGGTTTTGGCGGCGACCGCGGATATTGGGCGGTTGACCGGATGTCGGTTATAGGACATCGGTGATAGGGCATGATTATGGACTAGAGGGTTTTGTGGCAACCGCGGATAGTAGGCGGTTATCCAGATGTCGGATGTGGGACATGATTGTGATTGTGGGTTATTCCGGCGACCGCGGATATTGGGCGGTTGACCGGAGGTCGGTTGTTAGACCTGGTCGTGGATTCTGGGGTATTGCGGCAATCGCGGATATTGGGCGATTGACCGGATGGTTACTTTTGCATCTGATTGGGAATCAGTTTTCCTTTAGTGGAGGGTTGTGTTCCACTGGGGCTTTATAGTTGTGATCCAATCCTGCTTTTATCACACCGGCGCGGTTATTGCCCGGTGATGCTTTTATCACACCGGCGCGGTTATTGCCCGGTGATGCTTTACTCGTGTGGGTCGCTCCCCTCGAGATCCCCTCCGGAGGCCGGGGCCAGACAGTTATGGACAGTTTTACTATCACATCGGCGCGGCTTATTTGCCCGATGATGAGGGCGGCAGCAGGAACTTTGCTATCACATCGGCGCGGCTTATTTGCCCGATGATGAGGGCGGCAGCAGGAACTTTGCTATCACATCGGCGCGGCTTACTTGCCCGATGATGAGGGCGGTACAGATTGGGTTCATCTGGGACGGTTGGTTATTGTTGCATATGGTTATTCCAGTCTAGGACTGTATTTTAGAGGCATAGTAGTGGTAGATTTCCCTTCTTCAGCGGTTTCATTTCTTACCACCCTTCTTTCCTTTTTGCCTCTGGTAGACCTAGTGGGTGTGTCAGAGTTTGAGGTTTTATCCACTAGGGGAGGCTACTGGTTTACTAGTAGTTCTCACCCCTATTCTTCTTTCCTCTTTTTCTTCTTCCTTATTTTGCAGTGTCTTCTGCGGGTGCTGCTGGGCTTTCAGCGGCGGGTCGAGGAGAGAGGGCGGCTGAGTAGATAGATCTCGAGGCAGGATGAGCGAGTTAGCTGGACTGTTGGTGTACCCAGGTTTCCTCAGACGGTTGTACTTTTACATTTGGGACTGGCTTTTGCCAGCAGGTTGTATTTATTTTGGTGAGCTGGGAGAGACTGATGTATCATTTATACAGATGTATTGTATTTTATTTCCAGCTTCAGTCTGAGATGTATTAGATTTTAGTTCAGCTCTGTTTTTATTGCTCTTTTATTATTATCTCTTATATCTGAGCAGGTTTGGCGCTTCGTGTACGCGGGAAATACCGTGTGCACGGCGGATCTGTAGACGGGCCCGGGTTCTGGTTTACACCCGGGGCGTGACATCGTTAGACCCAGTGTTTCGCCGTGGGGAGCGCCTGTTTTATTTGTGAAGAAGAAGGATGGTTCGCTTCGACTGTGTGTGGATTATAGGGAGCTGAACAAAGTGACCATCCGGAACAAGTATCCATTACCACGGATTGACGATTTGTTTGATCAGCTGCAGGGAGCTTCGGTATTTTCGAAGATTGATCTTCAGTCCGGTTACCACCAGCTGAGGGTGAGGGCCGAGGATATCTCCAAAACGGCATTCAGATCTCGATACGGGCATTATGAGTTCACGGTGATGCCATTTGGTTTGACTAATGCCCCTGCCGCATTTATGGATTTGATGAACCGGATATTTTAGCCGTATTTGGACCGGTTTGTTGTGGTATTTATTGATGATATACTGATTTACTCCCGGAGTGATGTGGAGCATGAGGAGCACTTGAGGACAATACTACAGCTTCTGCGAGAGAAGAAGCTGTATGTCAAGCTTAAGAAGTGCGAGTTTTGGCTCCGGGAGGTCGCCTTTTTGGGCCACGTAGTTTCAGCTACGGGAGTGGCAGTTGATCCGGCCAAGGTGGATGCTATTCGAGATTGGCCGAGGCCGACGACTATCACCGAGGTGTGGAGTTTTCTATGTTTGGCTGGCTATTATCGTCGATTTGTGGAAGGATTTGCGAAGCTTTCCACTCCCCTCACACATCTGACCAGGAAAGGGGTTAAGTTTATTTGGAGTGAGACTTGTCAGAGCAGTTTTGAAGAGCTGAAACAGAGATTGATGACAGCTCCGATCCTTGCTCTCCCGGTTATGGGGGAAGGATTTGTGATCTACAGCGACGCCTCTCACAGTGGTCTGGGGTGTAAACTGATGCAGCATGGTAGGGTAATTGCCTATGCTTCACGGCAATTGAAGGACTATGAGAAAAATTACCCTACTCATGATCTTGAGTTGGCAGCGGTTGTGTTTGCTCTGAAGCTGTGGCGGCATTATTTGTATGGAGAGCACTGCGAGATTTACACTGATCATAAAAGCTTGAAGTATCTGTTCACTCAGAAGGAGTTTAACTTGAGGCAACGCCGGTGGTTAGAGTTGTTAAAGGATTATGATGTGAGTATCCTTTATCATCCCGGCAAAGCCAATGTCGTGGCAGATGCTTTGAGTAGGAGGACGAGTCTGAGTATGATGATTTCGCAGCAGGCACCGTTGGTTGAGCAGATGAGACGGTTACATATTGAGGTTGTATCCCGTGGGGTCTCTGCTAGACTTATGTCTTTTGTAATAGCCGCTAGTTTAAAATATTTTAAGGGTCTACTTTTGGTTCGTTATTTCCGCTTTTCGTTTCGGGGGGATTGGGGGATGATCGAATAATTCCTTGTTTCCGGACAGACCGTCGGGGCCCGCGGGTATTTTTAGTTAATAGGGCTCGCGAAACGGAGAGTGGCGGCGAAAACGGTTTTGAATTCCGACGCCGGAATCTCCCAGAATAAATTCCGGAAGGTAACTAACGGTTCAGGTGGATAACGCGGTTTTTCAGACAGACCGGACTCTAGTTCGCACCTGATTTGGACCCGTTTTAACTTGAACTGGGTTGATTCCCCATTCCCTAATTTAACCGCTCCCGCCACCTTAATCACTCCCGTTATTTTTCCCCGTCGTACAACTTCCCATAACTACCCACAACTCCCCTAACTACCCGCAACTTCCCATAACTACCCACAACTCCCCTAACTACCCGCAACTTCCCATAACTACCCACAACTCCCCTAACTACCCGCAACTTCCCGTAACTACCCACAACTCTCCTAACTACCCGCAACTTCCCATAACTACCCACTCCCCATAACTACCCACTCCCCATAACTAACCGCTTCCCTTAACTACCCACAACTCCCCTAACTACCCGCAACTTCCCATAACTACCCACTCCCCATAACTACCCACTCCCCATAACTAACCACTTCCCTTAACTACCCGCAATTCCCCACGAGCCCCTACGTACGAGACCCCACTTCCCCAACCTTTCTGTTTCCCAAAACGAACCCCTTCTGCTTCCTCACCGATTGCGCGGAGGATCCAAGAGGCGAGACCAAGGAAGGAGAAGGAGACGTCCCCACATTCCTTGTAGCCGAACTCGCAGGATCGGATCGCCTTTCCCTCCGACAACCGAGGTGAGCACGCTAGGGTTTTGCTTTCTCGCCCCGTTCTTGGTTGGAGCGGACGAGGAGGGGGGGGGGGGGGGGAAGAAGGGGCATGGGCATCGCCGGAATCCGGCGCGCACGGCGGCTCCGCATGCGGACTGCCGCATGCGGACTGCCGCATGCGGGCGCCGCCGCTTGCGGGCGGCGCCGCATGCGGGCTGCCGCATGCGGGCTGCCGCTTGCGGGCGGCACCGCATGCGGGCTGCCGCATGCGCGCCGCCACTTGCGGGCGGCACCGCATGCGGGCGCCGCCGCTTGCGGGCTGCCGCATGCGGGCGCCCCCGCATGCGGGCGCGCCGCTTGCGGGCTGCCGCATGCGGGCGCCCCCGCATGCGGGCGCGCCGCTTGCGGGCGCCTCCGCATGCGGGCACGGCCGCTTGCGGGCTGCCGCATGTGGGCGCCGCCGCTTGTGCGCCGCCGCATGCGGGCGCCGCCGCTTGCGGGCACCGCCGCATGCGGGCGCCGCCGCTTGCGGGCACCTCCGCATGCGGGCGCCGCCGTTTGCGGGCGTTACCGCATGCGGACGGCCGCACGCTGTTAGTACACCGCCCAGCCGTGCGGGGCCAGGCGCGTACCTGTGCGTATTATACGCAAGGTGAGAGGGCGCCGGGCGCTCTAATCATTAGTCTGACAAAGCCTTAAGTTGCTGACTCCTATATGACAGATTCGTGTAGGTCCGGGCGGGCACCCGAGACGCGAGAGAACCTTACATCAGTCAGGAGCGCGACAACAAGGTGGGTTTACGGTCGAGGCTGAGTATTGTGTTGGTAATCCGAAAGGGACTTTTATTATTAATCGGTACTAACACTGATGGTTTCTATGATGTACTACCTTACCCCGTGACATGGTTACTTGGTGACATGGTTACTTGGTTACTTGGTTACTTGGTTACTTATGCTCGAGTTGCGACACGCGCACCCGCGGTTTGGCCACCGCAAAGGGTGCTCTTTTCCGGAAAGGCGGTCTTTGACCCGTGTTACCCCACGAGGTGACGTAGTGGGGGGCCCCTGACCGCTGGGGGGTCTGAGGCAGCGAGGTGCGAGCTGTGGGACTGCCGGGATTGGATCCCGATGTAGTCAGGTGTGGGACTGCCGGGATTGGATCCCGATGTAGTCAGGTGTGGGACTGCCGGGATTGGATCCCGATGTAGTCAGGTGTGAGACCGCCGGGATTGGATCCCGACGCGGTCAGGTGTTACAGGTGTTACCGGGGTTACAGGTGCTACAGGTGGTACAGGTGGTTGCGAGTTACCATTACGAGTAGAGCGGTTGTTCCGGCTAGCCTTACTTTGTGGCTTGGTATTACTTTACTGCTTTAGTACTATTTTGATGATAGTGTCGCTGACTACCCACTCTGTGACAGGTACCTCCAGGGGGTAGAGGTAGGCGACGGTGAGGCCGAGTTGGTAGCAGTCGGTCTGAGGGAGCCCTAGTATGCTGTTTTATTTACCTCCTCTGCATTTCATTCAGTATTGTAGGTTACTGTGTGGTTCTCGATACCCTTGTGGGGTCGTGTGGATGTTGAGTTCCTTCTTTCTACTTATGCACTACTATTTCCGTTATTGTTCCCGTTTGGCCGCTTTCAAAGCAACATGACTAGAAAAGAAAAGAACTTCGAAAACTATCTTTTAAAAATCTGGGTCGTGTGGACCTGTTTTCCAACACCTGTGGATTTATGGCATCTTTTCAAACTGTCTTCAAAACCTTGGGTCGTGTGGACCTGCTTTCAAAACTGTGAGTTTATCCTTTCAACTTGATTGGCCACGGGTATTGTTTAGTCTTCATGCACCGTACTACTTCGAACTGTTGTGATTAAATGGGAAAATGATTGCTCATAATCGGCTATTGTAGCAGCCGCGACGCCGTGCATATACAGAGGAGACTCTGCCCGAATTTCGAGTGAATCTGTATATGTGGCGGGTCTGGGCACGCGCCGGGGAAGGAGGTTTCTAAACAAAAAAATTCGTACGCACTTTACGCGTACTTTGAAGTATCGTTTCCGCTAAAATAAAACCCCCGGGGCGTGACAGATTAAGATGGTATCAGAGACTTTGCTTTAATCACAACAGTGACAACCCAACATCCACCGAGATATCACACTTAACTACGAATAAATGAAATGTGTGGGACGTAAGGTTGTAGGACGTGAGTGAACGTGGGGGAAAGGGGAATCTGTGTGATTTATTTACGCACGGTTTTCGTGGGACGCTGGAGGCGACTAATTTGGAAGCCACTTGCCCGATTAAGCTAGGGCGGCTATTTTGCCCTTGGGATTTAATAGTGATTCCCTTGAAGGAGTACGACGTTATTCTGGGCATGTACTGGCTCTCAAGGTACCAAGTGCTTATCGACTGCGATAAGCGGATGGTACAACTACAAGAACCAAGTTTCCCTAAGAATGCGTACCTAGCGTGCAAAAGCACCTCCTTCCCGGCAGTCATCTCAGCGACTCGAGCCAGGAGTCTGATAGAGGGTGGGTGTGTAGCCTTTTTGGCATCGGTAGATCTGGTTACTCGACCCTCGACGACACCTTCAGACATCCCGGTGGTGAGGGACTTTCCCGATGTCTTTCCGACGGAGCTGCCTGGGATACCCCCTGAAAGGGAGGTGGTGTTCCCTATTGAACTCTTGCCAGGTACTCAACCTATAACGAAGGCACCCTACCGAATGGCCTTCGCGGAGTTGAAGGAGTTAAAAGCGCAGCTGGAAGACCTCTTGGACAAAGGGTTTGTCAGGCCGAGTGTGTCACCCTGGGGCGCACCAGCGCTTTTCGTACGGAAGAAGGATGGGAGCCTGCGACTCTGTATCGATTACAGAGGAATAAACAAGGTCACGGTGAAAAATAAGTACCCCCTGCCCAGAATCGACGACCTCTTCGACCAACTACGAGGAGCGACGGTCTTTTCAAAAATTGATCTACAGTCTGGCTACCACCAGCTCCGGGTTCGGAACGAGGACATTCCGAAGACCGCTTTCCGGACCCGGTATGGCCATTACGAGTTTACGGTCATGCCGTTCGGACTTACGAACGCCCCCGCAGTCTTTATGGACATGATGAACCGGGTCTTCAGACCATTCTTAGATCGGTTCGTGGTGGTCTTCATCGATGATATACTAATCTACTCATCCACCGACGAGGAGCACGAGGATCACTTACGAACGATTCTTCAAACCCTCAGGGAGCAGAAGCTGTACGCTAAACTCAAAAAGTGTGAGTTCTGGCTACGCGAAGTGGGATTCCTGGGGCATGTGATCTCGGCAAAGGGAATCGCCGTAGACCCCAAGAAGGTGGAATCGGTGATAGACTGGCAGCCGCCCACAACGGTGACGGAGATCCGCAGTTTCCTGGGGCTGGCGGGGTATTATAGACGCTTTGTCGAGGGTTTCTCGAAGATTGCGACCCCTCTAAACCGGTTGACCAAGAAAGGAGAAAAGTTTGTATGGACGGCCAAATGCCAGGAAAGTTTTGAAGAACTCAAAAGAAGGCTAACCGAGGCACCGATACTTGTACTACCAACACCCGGTGAGGACTATGAGGTGTACTGCGACGCTTCAAGAATCGGCCTTGGGGGTGTGTTAATGCAGCAGGGGAAGGTAATAGCCTATGCATCTAGGCAACTAAAGGACTACGAAAGAAACTACCCAACACACGACCTAGAGCTGGCTGCAGTGGTCTTCGTCCTGAAGTTATGGAGACACTATCTCTTTGGTGTCCATTGTAACATCTTCTCAGATCACCAAAGTCTTAAATACCTGTTCACACAAAAGGAACTAAACCTGCGGCAGAGACGGTGGCTTGAATTACTGAAGGATTACGACCTAACGATCCAATACCACCCCGGGAAAGCAAATGTGGTAGCAGACGCTCTGAGCAGGAAGGGGCGACTGGAGGGAGGATCGGTAGGTGCGATAACTGAGCAGAGCGACTTGATCGCAGAATTTTCTCGACTAGGGTTGGAAGTAGTGTCAGCGGGCACGGTTGCGCAACTTCTAACTCTGGTAGTCAAGCCAACACTGTTAGAAAAGATTCGAGAGGGACAGCAGGCGGACTCGCACTTACAGCTCGTAAGAGACAAGATCTCACCGGATCAGGAAGGGGACTTTTCATTAAAAAGCGATGATACCCTACGGTTCCGCGAGCGGATTTGCGTGCCGGATACCCCGGAATTAAAGAAGGAAATTCTGTCCGAGGCACACAGCGCCCCTTATACAGCGCATCCAGGAGGCACAAAGATGTACAGGGACCTCAAGCAGACCTTCTGGTGGCCCAAGATGAAGAGGGATGTAACCCAATTTGTAGCTCATTGCCTGGTGTGTCAACAAATAAAGGCGGAACATCAACGACCGGCGGGAAAATTACAACCCTTACCGGTACCGGAGTGGAAGTGGGATCATATCACCATGGACTTTGTCACCGGGTTCCCACGTTCACCACAAGGACACGACACAATATGGGTTGTGGTAGACCGGCTAACTAAGTCAGCACACTTCCTGCCGATTCACACAACCTGGACCAGAGAACGGTTGGCTCAAGTCTATCTCAGCAAGATTGTGAGACTGCATGGGGTACCGGCGTCGATCACATCAGACAGAGACACGCGTTTTGTCTCAAAGTTTTGGCAGAGTCTGCAACAAGCCCTGGGGACTAAATTGCACTTCAGCACAGCCTTCCACCCTCAGACAGACGGGCAGTCGGAGCGAGTGATACAGACGCTAGAGGACCTGCTTCGGGCCGGTGTACTCGATTGGGGAGTCGGTTGGGAGCGTTACCTACCACTTGTAGAATTCGCTTACAACAATAGCCACCAGGCCAGCATACTGATGGCACCCTACGAAGCTTTATACGGGAGACGCTGCCGATCCCCGATCTGTTGGGATGACTTGGGAGAACGAAAGCTCTTGGGACCCAACTTGGTGGAAGAAACAGAAGGGAAAGTGCGCCTCATCAGACAGCGCTTACTAACCGCCCAGAGTCGACAAAAGAGCTACGCGGATCGAAGACGCCGCGATTTAGAGTTCCCGGTGGGAGAACACGTGTTTTTGCGGGTCTCGCCGTCCAGGGGAATTAAGCGATTCGGGATAAAAGGCAAGCTAAGCCCGCGGTTCGTGGGACCATTCGAGATCCTGGAACGGATCGGCCCAGTGGCTTACCGCCTTGCCCTACCACCGAACCTCAACCGGATTCATGACGTGTTCCACGTGTCGATGCTCAAGAAATACCTCCCCGACCCGTCGCATGTGCTGGACGTCTCGACACTCGAACTAAAGGAGGACCTAAGTTTCAAGGAAACCCCTGTGCGAATACTAGCAAGAGAAAGTAAGACGCTTCGAAACCGAGACATCCCCTATGTGAAGGTGCACTGGAGCAACCACGAGGAGCGGGAAGCGACGTGGGAACTAGAATCGAAGATGAGAGAGGGCTATCCATATCTCTTTACCGCAAATCAGGATTGAGTTTCGAGGACGAAACTCGTTTTAAGAGGTGAGTGGTGTAATAGCCGCTAGTTTAAAATATTTTAAGGGTCTACTTTTGGTTCGTTATTTCCGCTTTTCGTTTCGGGGGGATTGGGGGATGATCGAATAATTCCTTGTTTCCGGACAGACCGTCGGGGCCCGCGGGTATTTTTAGTTAATAGGGCTCACGAAACGGAGAGTGGCGGCGAAAACGGTTTTGAATTCCGACGCCGGAATCTCCCGGAATAAATTCCGGAAGGTAACTAACGGTTCAGGTGGATAACGCGGTTTTTCAGACAGACCGGACTCTAGTTCGCACCTGATTTGGACCCGTTTTAACTTGAACTGGGTTGATTCCCCATTCCCTAATTTAACCGCTCCCGCCACCTTAATCACTCCCGTTATTTTTCCCCGTCGTACAACTTCCCATAACTACCCACAACTCCCCTAACTACCCGCAACTTCCCATAACTACCCACAACTCCCCTAACTACCCGCAACTTCCCATAACTACCTACAACTCCCCTAACTACCCGCAACTTCCCGTAACTACCCACAACTCCCCTAACTACCCGCAACTTCCCATAACTACCCACTCCCCATAACTACCCACTCCCCATAACTAACCACTTCCCTTAACTACCCACAACTCCCCTAATTACCCGCAACTTCCCATAACTACCCACTCCCCATAACTACCCACTCCCCATAACTAACCACTTCCCTTAACTACCCGCAACTCCCCACGAGCCCCTACGTACGAGACCCCACTTCCCCAACCTTTCTGTTTCCCAAAACGAACCCCTTCTGCTTCCTCACCGATTGCGCGGAGGATCCAAGAGGCGAGACCAAGGAAGGAGAAGGAGACGTCCCCACATTCCTTGTAGCCGAACTCGCAGGATCGGATCGCCTTTCCCTCCGACAACCGAGGTGAGCACGCTAGGGTTTTGCTTTCTCGCCCCGTTCTTGGTTGGAGCGGACGAGGAGGGGGGGGGGGGGGGGGGGGGGGGGGGGGGGGAAGAAGGGGCATGGGCATCGCCGGAATCCGGCGCGCACGGCGGCTCCGCATGCGGACTGCCGCATGCGGGCGCCGCCACTTGCGGGCGGCACCGCATGCGGACTGCCGCATGCGGGCGCCGCCGCTTGCGGGCGGCGCCGCATGCGGGCTGCCGCATGCGGGCTGCCGCTTGCGGGCGGCACCGCATGCGGGCTGCCGCATGCGCGCCGCCACTTGCGGGCGGCACCGCATGCGGGCTGCCGCATGCGGGCGCCGCCGCTTGCGGGCTGCCGCATGCGGGCGCCCCCGCATGCGGGCGCGCCGCTTGCGGGCTGCCGCATGCGGGCGCCCCCGCATGCGGGCGCGCCGCTTGCGGGCGCCTCCGCATGCGGGCACGGCCGCTTGCGGGCTGCCGCATGTGGGCGCCGCCGCTTGTGCGCCGCCGCATGCGGGCGCCGCCGCTTGCGGGCACCGCCGCATGCGGGCGCCGCCGCTTGCGGGCACCTCCGCATGCGGGCGCCGCCGTTTGCGGGCGTTACCGCATGCGGACGGCCGCACGCTGTTAGTACACCGCCCAGCCGTGCGGGGCCAGGCGCGTACCTGTGCGTATTATACGCAAGGTGAGAGGGCGCCGGGCGCTCTAATCATTAGTCTGACAAAGCCTTAAGTTGCTGACTCCTATATGACAGATTCGTGTAGGTCCGGGCGGGCACCCGAGACGCGAGAGAACCTTACATCAGTCAGGAGCGCGACAACAAGGTGGGTTTACGGTCGAGGCTGAGTATTGTGTTGGTAATCCGAAAGGGACTTTTATTATTAATCGGTACTAACACTGATGGTTTCTATGATGTACTACCTTACCCCGTGACATGGTTACTTGGTGACATGGTTACTTGGTTACTTGGTTACTTGGTTACTTATGCTCGAGTTGCGACACGCGCACCCGCGGTTTGGCCACCGCAAAGGGTGCTCTTTTCCGGAAAGGCGGTCTTTGACCCGTGTTACCCCACGAGGTGACGTAGTGGGGGGCCCCTGACCGCTGGGGGGTCTGAGGCAGCGAGGTGCGAGCTGTGGGACTGCCGGGATTGGATCCCGATGTAGTCAGGTGTGGGACTGCCGGGATTGGATCCCGATGTAGTCAGGTGTGGGACTGCCGGGATTGGATCCCGATGTAGTCAGGTGTGAGACCGCCGGGATTGGATCCCGACGCGGTCAGGTGTTACAGGTGTTACCGGGGTTACAGGTGCTACAGGTGGTACAGGTGGTTGCGAGTTACCATTACGAGTAGAGCGGTTGTTCCGGCTAGCCTTACTTTGTGGCTTGGTATTACTTTACTGCTTTAGTACTATTTTGATGATAGTGTCGCTGACTACCCACTCTGTGACAGGTACCTCCAGGGGGTAGAGGTAGGCGACGGTGAGGCCGAGTTGGTAGCAGTCGGTCTGAGGGAGCCCTAGTATGCTGTTTTATTTACCTCCTCTGCATTTCATTCAGTATTGTAGGTTACTGTGTGGTTCTCGATACCCTTGTGGGGTCGTGTGGATGTTGAGTTCCTTCTTTCTACTTATGCACTACTATTTCCGTTATTGTTCCCGTTTGGCCGCTTTCAAAGCAACATGACTAGAAAAGAAAAGAACTTCGAAAACTATCTTTTAAAAATCTGGGTCGTGTGGACCTGTTTTCCAACACCTGTGGATTTATGGCATCTTTTCAAACTGTCTTCAAAACCTTGGGTCGTGTGGACCTGCTTTCAAAACTGTGAGTTTATCCTTTCAACTTGATTGGCCACGGGTATTGTTTAGTCTTCATGCACCGTACTACTTCGAACTGTTGTGATTAAATGGGAAAATGATTGCTCATAATCGACTATTGTAGCAGCCGCGACGCCGTGCATATACAGAGGAGACTCTGCCCGAATTTCGAGTGAATCTGTATATGTGGCGGGTCTGGGCACGCGCCGGGGAAGGAGGTTTCTAAACAAAAAAATTCGTACGCACTTTACGCGTACTTTGAAGTATCGTTTCCGCTAAAATAAAACCCCCGGGGCGTGACATCTTTGGTCGTGCAGCCCACTCTGTTGGACAGGATTCGAGAGAAACAGAGTGAGGATCCCCACTTGATGAGGATCCGAGGGCAGATTCAGACTGAGTTGACAGGGGATTTTTCAGTTGATGCTTCGGGAGTACTGCGGTACAGGGACCGAGCTTGTGTGCCTATGGATTCAGAGATTCGAGAGCAGATCTTGAGGGAGGCCCATTATACACCTTATACCATTCATCCTAGTGGAACTAAGATGTATAAGGACCTCAAGGCACATTTTTGGTGGAGTGGTATGAAGAGAGACATTGGGAGATTTGTGGCTCACTGCTTAACTTGTCAGCAAGTAAAGGCTGAGCATCGTGTATGTCACGCCCCGGGGTCGAAACTGCGACCCGGGCTCGCCAACAGATCCGCCGCCCATACGGGAAGCCCCGTATAGACGAAGCGACTAACCTGAAAAAGAGCATCTATACTATACAGATATCAGAGCTGAAAGTAAAACTGCTAGAAATAAAAGCTATATACAACACAAGGTCCTCACCAAAAGTACATAAGTCTCTCAAACAGTAAAATAAAATACAACTCTATACCTCACTACAAGGTCGCTCAACATAAACTCTCAAACAAGACCGGGGGTACATATACTCTCTGGACGATGACTGGTAGGGAACTATCTCGCGACTCCCTTACCTCGATCAGAAGAAGCAGCAACAGGAGCAGCAGGAACAGGAGTAGAAGTCCCTGTGGGAAAATACACCACGACGGGTGTGAGAACTACGTCCCAAGTAGTTCTCAGTGGGTGCCGCCAACAAGCCCGACGGTCTGCCCACTAAGTCTACTAGAGGCATAAAGTAACAATATAATACTGAAATGAAATGGCTGGAAAAGTAACTCTACAGCTACTATCCCTCTATCTAGATGCTCAAGAAAAGAAACAGATGGAACATGATGCATCTACTAACACACACAGTAAACTCACCAAATCTATACTGACTGCCTCAAAGGGTCCAGTCAAACCTGCGCCCACCTACTGCCGCACATCCTCAACAGGACGGGTCTACCGTAGGGTGTCCGTGACTGCCACTAACTGGCACAGTCAGAGGGACGGCGTCGACAAGTCGCGATAGCAAGTAACAGGCCCAACTCCGGAGTGGCTCTCGAGGGGAGCGACCCCACCGAGGAAAGTATCCGCGTATCTCTGTCGAGCTCAAATATGGCTCATGCAGGCTATAGTCCAAACCACGATCAACAAGATCGACCAACAACACCAACTCTCAACCACAGGCTGGAAAACCACACAGCTGGGGCCACCGTCCACCAGACGGCTCCCACAACAGAACACTAAACTCACAGGAAAGACCGACACCATAAGGGTTCGGAAACCCGATAGACCGGTGCTAAGAACCCTATCAAACAAGAACAGACTCTAGGCTCCGCCTATCGAAGTTCCCGATCCCTTATAGTTCGGGAACACAATAACCTCGGTACGACACGCAGAAAACACCAACAGGGCCCGAAAGTCCCGGGAGACCTACACCTACAACCCTATCAAACAAGAACAGGTTCCAGGCTCGGCCCCCATGGCTTTCGTCCCGACAATGGAACGGCCCCTAGAACCCGGATCACTCGAATCCTTTCGAGTGGGGAGATTTACAAGAAAAAGGTGACATTTGTTATTGAAAATCATTTGATCTAGAAGAAATCCATATTTAATGATTTTAGTTCTCTTTAGAAAAACAGTTAGAAAAATAAGTGTTTTACCCAAGCCCCGAAGGGCTGATGCCTTTGTCCAATCAAACAAGAACAGACTCCAGCGGCCCTTCGATGCTTGGAAGAAAACATTGGTAGACTAAAATCATGTGTATGTCGAAAAGGGTTCTGGGTTCTAGGTCCGGCTAACACTAGTAAACTACACCCACTAACACAGTGGCGACAACCCCAACAGGGGAAAACAAGACCTCCCGGGACCACCGTTTACCCAAAACGGTTCCCGGTACAGACAAGCGGTACACTACATCTACCAGACTCCACTCTGCTCCCAAGCACGAGTGCAAACGCATCCCACACTAAAAAGAAGTCCCGACCGCTCGGCCCACTACCCGGGCGAGGATAACACTAAGTCCAGGAATGAAACATAAAGTGTGGATGTCTAAACATAAATAACCCTAGCCCAAGTGAGGGTTTTCTACTGGTCTGGTTACACATGCAACATATGACAGGGGTGCTAGGTCAGGTTCCAAGATAACAGATATTTAACAGGCGGTAGGAAGTAGAAGAGATCAAACGATCAACAGATAAAAACAAGGAATAATAACATTCAAATTCTAGCATGCTACCAAGTCCAACCACTATCATGCATGATTCTATATCAATAGAATCAGAGCACAGTCCATAGATCCTGAAAGCAAGGCCACCCACCTCGATTTGCCACCAATTGCTCGTAGACACTTGCAATTGGCCTCCACGCGATCCGCACGCAAAACGATGCCCGCTGCCGGAGTCCGCACGCAAAATGGTGCACTGTGCCGAAACCCGCGCGCAAAACGGAGTCTGCACGCAAAATGGAGCACGGTGCCAAAACCCGCGCGCAAAACGGAGTCTGCACGCAAAACGGAGCACTGTGCCGAGACCCGCGCGCAAAACGGAGTCCGCACGCAAAACGGAGCACTGTGCCGAGACCCGCGCGCAAAACGGAGTTCGCACGCAAAACGGAGCACTGTGCCGAGACCCGCGCGCAAAACGGAGTCCGCACGCAAAACGGTGCACGCCGTCGGGGACCGCACGCAAAACGGTGCAGTAAAACACAGTCCCTAACACAGATAAGAGCAAGAGGGTTAAAACACTGTTCAAAAGAACGCTCCAAAACTGTGCTAAAAACACCGAAAAAACAAAGTGCGGGACCAACCTCGACGCGTCGCACCGCCCAACCGACCCGTTTGGAACACCTCGCGCGCTCCGCGAGGTCCACGGCGCACTGCCACAACCCCCAAAAATCTCCTCCTCACTCCCTCTCTCGCTCGGGTGAAGAAGGAAGAAAAGAAAGAGGAGAAGAAATGGCGCTCGGGGGAGAAAGAAGAAGAAGAAAAAGAAAAGAGAAAGAGGTGGTCCACGGTCCCGGTCCACGGGCCCGGTCCACGGCGCCGGCCAATGGGAGGCCACAACCGCCGGTCCACGGCGCATGGGTGCGCGCGCCCGGTCCACGAGCGCGCCCACGGTGCCACGCGGCGTGCGGTAACGCGCCCGCCACACGGGCGCGTTACACCGCGCGCCCCCCAGGCGCGGGACACGCGCCCGTTACACAGGCGCGCGTGCCCCCGCGCTCGCGCGGGCGCCAACGGGGGGCCGCCACGTGGCGGCCCCTGCGCTGACCCGCGCAGGTGCGCGTTCCCAATGCGCGCCAGACGCGCGCATTCCCGCGTCCGTACGCCGCCTCGAGCCGCGCGCCACCTCGGGATCCGCGCCACACCTCGAAAAACGTGCCGCGATGCCTCGAAAAATGCGCAACTCAACCGGGCTCCAAACCAAACAAGTAAATAGTCCATTCCTAGCGATTTCGCGCGCTGAATCCAAAAACGATGTCCATTTTTCCAAATTCTGAACCGAAAATTGCGGAGTGCCCCCGGATAGCCAACTTGATCCGATTTCCGCGCCGGGCCCAATTCAGAAGTCCGATTTGCCAAATTGCAACTCTAAAAATTCCCGAAGGCAACCGGAGGGGTAATCTTTTATCCAAACTTCGCCCGGAGTCCAAATTTGACATCTGCGTCGCGCGAAACCACTTCCAAACACTCGACGGGTCCTCCAATTTTCCACTGGATCTCCTTTTAAGCCCAAGGTCCAACACTTGTGTCCAAATTGCGCACAAACACCACCGACACATCACGCAGGCCTCCAGTGATGCAAACTAAAACCCGAATTGCACCACAAATCCATTTCTCGGGCCCGACATGCGCACAAACACTCCCAACGGCCACCAAAAGCTGCCCAACAACCAGCAAACTCTACGCGGGGGATTCCGTGACCTCACAGTGTACCTGCTGGCAAGTTACAGAGTCTCCCAATCCCATAATGGAAATGGGATCATATCACTATGGACTTTGTCACTGGACTGCCGAGAGCACAGAGTGGGGCTGATGCGATCTGGGTAGTCATGGATAGACTCACCAAGTCCGCTCACTTTCTACCGGTGCAGGTGACTTGGCCTTTGGAGCGACTGGCACAGTTGTACTTAGCTGAGGTGGTGAGGTTGCACGGTGTACCCGTCTCCATTGTATCAGATAGAGACCCGATGTTTGTCTCGCATTTCTGGAGGAGTTTACAGACAGCCTTGGGGACGCAGCTCTGATTTAGCACAGCATTCCACCCACAGACCGATGGACAGTCTGAGCGCACCATACAGACCCTCGAGGATATGTTGAGAGCGTGCGTCCTGGATTTTGGAGGAGGGTGGTACCGACACTTGCGATTGGTTGAGTTTGCGTACAACAACAGCTATCAAGCGAGCATTCAGATCGCTCTGTTTGAAGCGTTGTATGGACGCAAGTGTCGATCACCCCTATATTAGAGTGACGTGGGTGAGAAGAAGACTTTGGGTCCTGATCTACTGTCATAGGCAGAGGAAAAGGTCAGATTGATACGGCGACATCTTGAGACCGCCCAGAGTCGACAGAGGAGTTATGCTGATACCCGACGGCGAGACTTAGAGTTTCAGGTTGGTGATCATGTCTTCTTGAAAGTCTCACCTTCGAAGGGGGTCCGGAGATTTGGAGTTCGAGGGAAGCTTAGTCCCCGGTTTATTGGACCCTTTGAGGTACTGGAGAGGGTTGGCCCTGTTGCTTATCGAGTTGCTCTTCCTCCACGCCTGGCTGGAGTTCATGATGTGTTTCACGTCTCTGCTCTGAGGAAGTATGTATTTGATCCAGCGCATGTGATTGACTTCACCCCACTGGAGATTGGGGAAGACCTTGGGTCGAGGAGCGCCCGTTGCGAATTCTGGCTCGCGAGGTGAGGAAACTGCGCAATCGGGTGATTCCTTATGTGAAGATTTTATGGAGCAACCACGAGGAGCGAGAGGCCACTTAGGAGCTGGAGGAGGTGATGCGGGATACCTATCCTTTCTTATTTGAGGCTTCTAGCTGAGGTACGTTTATCTTGTTTCTTAGTTTCGTGGACGAAACTTTTTTTTAGTGGGGGAGGATGTAGGGCCCCAGAACCCCATGTAGCTTTTTCCCGTGAATCCACTTGTGAAACAGCTATCATTGGTGTGTCTGGCCCATAGTGCATCAAAGGAGTGCCACAGATGGACCCAGTGAGGTATCCAGAGTTGGTTTGGCTTTCGGCTACTTTTGTCGAATTTTAGAAAAGGTTTTGGGCCAAACAGAGGTTGGATTTGGATTCAGCGCGGAAAAACGCTTGAAAACGGCTATTTGCTTGTTTATTTCTGAGTCCGGATGCCCAAAAACGAACTCCCGGAAGTTTTCAGTGGATTCTGGTGCATGGGGGAGGACGTAGACCGGCTGGGTGCCACGTGGCGGCCTGTTATTTGTCGGTTTACTGAGTGCGGTCCACAGAGTAACGCCGGGTGGTTCATGGACCCGGCGCGGGGACACGTGGCGCCCCAGGAGTGGCCGGCGCGCGATGCGCGGTCCACGGAAACCCCGCGCGGGTGCATAGACCGGGCGCGGGGACACGTGGCGACAGCTGATTGGCGGGCTCACGCGGCACAGTCCACAGGGGTGCACGCCGGCGCCTCGGGAAGCATGCACGCGTGGGGTGCAGGCGGCGCGGCCGGCGAGGCGCGCAACCGGTCAGCGGGTCGCGCGGGCTAGCCACGTGGCGCCCAGCCATTGGCGGGCGCCACCTGCCCGGTTGACCGGGCGCGGGATACGTGTCATCACCCGGGCACGCTTGCACCGCTATTTCGTGTTCGGGGGACACGTGTCGCACGCAGGAGGTTTCGGGCGCTGGTCGGACGGCATTCTGGTGCGACTGTTGGATTCGGGCGCCCGAAAAGGAGCGCCCGATTCCGAACAGTACCCACTCTTGGGCTGGGCCTATAAATAGGCCCCTTTGGCCTCATTTTGTGGTTTTTTTGGACCTTATCACAGGGAGAGTTCTCTAGGGTTTTTGTTCACCCATTTGTTCTACACTTTATGGTGGAGTTCCAGGATTTTTGGTGGCACACACTTCGAGATTTGCATTTTCTCGGCGCACTGCGACGCACCTTCTTTATTTGCCATTTTCGTCGCGTTTCGGTCTGAGGACTCTCCTGGGCTACCCCGAAGAAATTTTTGGGTGATTCTTGCGCCCACGTTTTCACGACAGGTAGGGCTTCGACTTTTGTAATTTCAGCTTACCCGTATTTCGAGGTTTTCTTAGACTTTTTGGATCATTTCTGTGACCTCTTATTCTGTGACGGATTATGGACAGCCCCGGGGTTTTTGTAGGTTTTCTCAGCAACCGAGAGTCGGAACGAGGAGTGCAAATACTCGATTTATATCTACGTGTCGCAAGGAACATCATCGTATTTTTCCTCGATTTTTCTGAGGTTGCTTCGAAGGTGAAAATTATACTTTTTCTGGACAGAGCACTGCTGACTTTTCATCTTAGGAAGTTTCACATGTACCGCGATGATTAATTTATATCTTGGCCTACAGGTGTCGGAACGGGACGAGTAAGTACTGGTTTTTCATCTACTCGTCGCGAGGATAGCAACGGTTATTTTTCCAGATTTTTCTGAGGACTGTACTGAGGTGAATTTCCTCGTTTTCCGTGCTGTTTGGAAAAATAGTAAATGCTATTTTTGGATGTTGTTATTTATGTCGTGTGCGATTTATGTTGCTACAGTTCTCGCATTTTGGAGGTTTACGGAGATTGAGGATCTTGGCAGCGAGGGATCTCGTATTTTTGTAGTTCACGCTTTTCGAGGTGGGTGGTTGTTATGGACCTCAGCTTTAATTTACTCACTAGGAATACTGGAATAATCCCCATTGTTGAATGCAGATTAGTATATCGTGGTTATTATGCATGCTTGTATAGTCGGACTTGTGATATGTTAGTATGTAGTATACTTGTGAGATCTTTATTATCTGGGAATAGCATGCTCTAAATAATGTATGATCAATGATATTTATCTTTCTTTTATCAGTATAAGGGCACTTGCATGCTTGTTTGGACATCTAGTTAGGCCACCTTTTCTTTTCTGCTACACTATCATTGAAATTTGACTTTGAAGAAACCATGTTGGCACCTCTTCTCCTTTTATTGAGATAAATGTGTATTGCTCGGGTTGAGCAGGGTTGTAAGATAGTGTAGCCGGGTTTTTGTTGAGTGGGTTTGTCATACCAGATTGTGGTGGTGGGTTATTGCGGCGACCGCGGACATTGGGCGGTTGACCGGATGTTTACTTGTGCATCAGATTGGGGATAGGATTCCTCTAGTGGATGGAGTTCCCACTTATTGAGTTTTATTGCATTAGATTGGGGGATCGGGTTATCTTTAGTGGAGGGGTTCTCCCACTTCGATCATTGTCATAATCCAGTCCTGCTACGTGAGATATTGAGATATGGTTACAGTACTTGTGAGACATGATTTCTTTACTCGTGTGGGTCGCTCCCCTCGAGTGCCACTCCGGAGTGTGCGACCGTACCAGACAGTAGTCAGTCTGTTACTTATTTTGGGTGCGACCGTACCGGACAGTAGTCGGTCTGTCACCTATTTTGGGATGCGACCGTACCGGTCAGTAGTCGGTCAGTATTCCTACAGATGAGTTCGACAGTTGGAGCAGGCAGTACCAGTGGTTACTGGTCCTTCGATTGGGTCTATTCAGGCAGATAGTTTTACTGATGCACGCATTCAGCTACTCTTTTCGATACTACATTTAGAGGCATAGTAGTGGTAGCTTTCTTTTATCGGCAGTTTTATAGCTTACCACCTTTCCCCTTTTCTTTTTGCCTCTGGTAGACTTAGTGGGTGTGTCAGGGTTTGAGGCTTTACCCACTAGGGGAGGCTACTGTTTTTATAGTAGTTCTCACCCCCATCGTCTTTTTCTTTGTTTCTCCCCCTTGTTTTGCAGAGTCCTCTGCGGGAGTTGCTGGGCCGTCAGCAGCGGATCGAGGTAAGAGGATAGCTGACTAGATAGAGTGTCCACCCGACAGTTGCTAGCTGGACTTTTGATGTACCCCTATCTTCTCAGACAGTCTTATTGTACTTTATTTTTGGGTCTGGCGTTAACTAGCTGTTTGTATATTTGTGGTGAGCTGGGAGAGATACTTGTATTTATTTACAGTTGTTCCTTACTTTATTTTCAGCTTTAGTATGAGATGTAGTAGTTTTAGTTCAGCTCTGATTTTATGCTCTTTTATTATTATCTCTTATATCTGAGCAGGTTACCGACGCTTCGTGTACGCGGGAAATATCGTGTGCACGGCGGATCTGTAGACGGGCCCGGGTTCTGGTTTACACCCGGGGCGTGACAAATGTTCCTCCCTCATGTTGAAACTAGATATGTTGAAACTACTGATATGTTTCATTACTTAGTTTTTTAGCAATTTTTTTCCTATTCTTTTGTTATTAAATGATTAGATAGTTTTTAAAATTACATATTCTAATGCTTTCTTTATATTATTATTTTGTTTTACATTTATATTTTTCTGAGTTTTCAAATCATTTAAATTTTACGGTTACTGCACAAACTCTTGAAAATGAGTGATTACTATTTTGATCTTAGTTGTGGGACGAAGTTACAACTTCTAATTAAGAATTTATTCCACATGTTTTATTTCTTTGTTTTTATTTTCAATCTCTTCTTTGTAAACTATTCATTTTTTGCGTTGTTTAATATTTTGTTGTCAATTGTTTAATAGGCTATTGATTTGAATGAGAGGATAAAAGATCTTTATGATGCAAGAATACATCAAGATCTGACCTTTTGTTTTAAAGTTTCATTCAAATTATTCTACAATAATTGTCTCTTTGTTTAATTTATTTCTATGTTATTTGATTTTTTTTTTACCCCTAATATTCCAAGTATAATAATTGATTTCTTTTAAAAATTTATGTAGTAGAATTCTAATTCTAATGTAATCAGCAAGTTCGGCAAAATGCAAAGATTACATATGTGACCTAATTCAATTGGACCATGAATTATACCATTTCAACACAGCAGGCAAGCAAAGAAAAAGGAAAAAAAGTGGAGGAGAATTGTCACGCCCCGGGGGTTTTATTTTAGCGGAAACGATACTTCAAAGTACGCGTAAAGTGCGTACGAATTTTTTTGTTTAGAAACCTCCTTCCCCGGCGCGTGCCCAGACCCGCCACATATACAGATTCACTCGAAAATCGGGCAGAGTCTCCTCTGTATATGCACGGCGTCGCGGCTGCTACAATAGCCGATTATGAGCAATCATTTTCCCATTTAATCACAACAGTTCGAAGTAGTACGGTGCATGAAGACTAAACAATACCCGTGGCCAATCAAGTTGAAAGGATAAACTCACAGTTTTGAAAGCAGGTCCACACGACCCAAGGTTTTGAAGACAGTTTGAAAAGATGCCATAAATCCACAGGTGTTGGAAAACAGGTCCACACGACCCAGATTTTTAAAAGATAGTTTTCGAAGTTCTTTTCTTTTCTAGTCATGTTGCTTTGAAAGCGGCCAAACGGGAACAATAACGGAAATAGTAGTGCATAAGTAGAAAGAAAGAACTCAACATCCACACGACCCCACAAGGGTATCGAGAACCACACAGTAACCTACAATACTGAATGAAATGCAGAGGAGGTAAATAAAACAGCATACTAGGGCTCCCTCAGACCGACTGCTACCAACTCGGCCTCACCGTCGCCTACCTCTACCCCCTGGAGGTACCTGTCACAGAGTGGGTAGTCAGCGACACTATCATCAAAATAGTACTAAAGCAGTAAAGTAATACCAAGCCACAAAGTAAGGCTAGCCGGAACAACCGCTCTACTCGTAATGGTAACTCGCAACCACCTGTACCACCTGTAGCACCTGTAACCCCGGTAACACCTGTAACACCTGACCGCGTCGGGATCCAATCCCGGCGGTCTCACACCTGACTACATCGGGATCCAATCCCGGCAGTCCCACACCTGACTACATCGGGATCCAATCCCGGCAGTCCCACACCTGACTACATCGGGATCCAATCCCGGCAGTCCCACACCTGACAACATCGGGATCCAATCCCGGCAGTCCCACAGCTCGCACCTCGCTGCCTCAGACCCCCCAGCGGTCAGGGGCCCCCCACTACGTCACCTCGTGGGGTAACACGGGTCAAAGACCGCCTTTCCGGAAAAGAGCACCCTTTGCGGTGGCCAAACCGCGGGTGCGCGTGTCGCAACTCGAGCATAAGTAACCAAGTAACCAAGTAACCAAGTAACCAAGTAACCAAGTAACCATGTCACCATGTCACGGGGTAAGGTAGTACATCATAGAAACCATCAGCGTTAGTACCGATTGATAATAAAAAGTCCCTTTCGGATTACCAACACAATACTCAGCCTCGACCGTAAACTCACCTTGTTGTCGCGCTCCTGACTGATGTAAGGTTCTCTCGCGTCTCGGGTGCCCGCCCGGACCTACACGAATCTGTCATATAGGAGTCAACAACTTAAGGCTTTGTCAGACTAATGATTAGAGCGCCCGGCGCCCTCTCACCTTGCGTATAATACGCACAGGTACGCGCCTGGCCCCGCACGGCTGGGCGGTGTACTAATAGCGTGCGGCCGTCCGCATGCGGTAACGCCCGCAAACGGCGGCGCCCGCATGCGGAGGTGCCCGCAAGCGGCGGCGCCCGCATGCGGCGGTGCCCGCAAGCGGCGGCGCCCGCATGCGGCGGCGCACAAGCGGCGGCGCCCACATGCGGCAGCCCGCAAGCGGCCGTGCCCGCATGCGGGGGCGCCCGCATGCGGCAGCCCGCAAGCGGCGGCGCCCGCATGCGGCAGCCCGCATGCGGTGCCGCCCGCAAGTGGCGGTGCGCATGCGGCAGCCCGCATGCGGTGCCGCCCGCAAGCGGCAGCCCGCATGCGGCAGCCCGCATGCGGCGCCGCCCGCAAGCGGCGGCGCCCGCATGCGGCAGTCCGCATGCGGTGCCGCCCGCAAGTGGCGGCGCCCGCATGCGGCAGTCCGCATGCGGAGCCGCCGTGCGCGCCGGATTCCGGCGATGCCCATGCCCCTTCTTTCCCCCCCCCCCCCCCCCCTCCTCGTCCGCTCCAACCAAGAATGGGGCGAGAAAGCAAAACCCTAGCGTGCTCACCTCGGTTGTCGGAGGGAAAGGCGATCCGATCCTGCGAGTTCGGCTACAAGGAATGTGGGGACGTCTCCTTCTCCTTCCTTGGTCTCGCCTCTTGGATCCTCCGCGCAATCGGTGAGGAAGCAGAAGGGGTTCGTTTTGGGAAACAGAAAGGTTGGGGAAGTGGGGTCTCGTACGTAGGAGCTCGTGGGGAGTTGCGGGTAGTTAAGGGAAGTGGTTAGTTATGGGGAGTGGGTAGTTATGGGGAGTGGGTAGTTATGGGAAGTTGCGGGTAGTTAGGGGAGTTGTGGGTAGTTAAGGGAAGTGGTTAGTTATGGGGAGTGGGTAGTTATGGGGAGTGGGTAGTTATGGGAAGTTGCGGGTAGTTAGGGGAGTTGTGGGTAGTTACGGGAAGTCGCGGGTAGTTAGGGGAGTTGTGGGTAATTATGGGAAGTTGCGGGTAGTTAGGGGAGTTGTGGGTAGTTATGGGAAGTTGCGGGTAGTTAGGGGAGTTGTACGACGGGGAAAAATAACGGGAGTGATTAAGGTGGCGGGAGCGGTTAAATTAGGGAATGGGGAATCAACCCAGTTCAAGTTAAAACGGGTCCAAATCAGGTGCGAACTAGAGTCCGGTCTGTCTGAAAAACCGCGTTATCCACCTGAACCGTTAGTTACCTTCCGGAATTTATTCCGGGAGATTCCGGCGTCGGAATTCAAAATCGTTTTCGCCGCCACTCTCCGTTTCGCGAGCCCTATTAACTAAAAATACCCGCGGGCCCCGACGGTCTGTCCGGAAACAAGGAATTATTCGATCATCCCCCAATCCCCCCGAAACGAAAAGCGGAAATAACGAACCAAAAGTAGACCCTTAAAATATTTTAAACTAGCGGCTATTACACCACTCACCTCTTAAAACGAGTTTCGTCCTCGAAACTCAATCCTGATTTGCGGTAAAGAGATAAGGATAGCCCTCTCTCATCTTCGATTCTAGTTCCCACGTCGCTTCCCGCTCCTCGTGGTTGCTCCAGTGCACCTTCACATAGGGGATGTCTCGGTTTCGAAGCGTCTTACTTTCTCTTGCTAGTATTCGCACAGGGGTTTCCTCGAAACTTAGGTCCTCCTTTAGTTCGAGTGTCGAGACGTCCAGCACATGCGACGGGTCGGGGAGGTATTTCTTGAGCATCGACACGTGGAACACGTCATGAATCCGGTTGAGGTTCGGTGGTAGGGCAAGGCGGTAAGCCACTGGGCCGATCCGTTCCAGGATCTCGAATGGTCCCACGAACCGCGGGCTTAGCTTGCCTTTTATCCCGAATCGCTTGATTCCCCTGGACGGCGAGACCCGCAAAAACACGTGTTCTCCCACCGGGAACTCTAAATCGCGGCGTCTTCGATCCGCGTAGCTCTTTTGTCGACTCTGGGCGGTTAGTAAGCGCTGTCTGATGAGGCGCACTTTCCCTTCTGTTTCTTCCACCAAGTCGGGTCCCAAGAGCTTTCGTTCTCCCAAGTCGTCCCAACAGATCGGGGATCGGCAGCGTCTCCCGTATAAAGCTTCGTAGGGTGCCATCAGTATGCTGGCCTGGTGGCTATTGTTGTAAGCGAATTCTACAAGTGGTAGGTAACGCTCCCAACCGACTCCCCAATCGAGTACACCGGCCCGAAGCAGGTCCTCTAGCGTCTGTATCACTCGCTCCGACTGCCCGTCTGTCTGAGGGTGGAAGGCTGTGCTGAAGTGCAATTTAGTCCCCAGGGCTTGTTGCAGACTCTGCCAAAACTTTGAGACAAAACGCGTGTCTCTGTCTGATGTGATCGACGCCGGTACCCCATGCAGTCTCACAATCTTGCTGAGATAGACTTGAGCCAACCGTTCTCTGGTCCAGGTTGTGTGAATCGGCAGGAAGTGTGCTGACTTAGTTAGCCGGTCTACCACAACCCATATTGTGTCGTGTCCTTGTGGTGAACGTGGGAACCCGGTGACAAAGTCCATGGTGATATGATCCCACTTCCACTCCGGTACCGGTAAGGGTTGTAATTTTCCCGCCGGTCGTTGATGTTCCGCCTTTATTTGTTGACACACCAGGCAATGAGCTACAAATTGGGTTACATCCCTCTTCATCTTGGGCCACCAGAAGGTCTGCTTGAGGTCCCTGTACATCTTTGTGCCTCCTGGATGCGCTGTATAAGGGGCGTTGTGTGCCTCGGACAGAATTTCCTTCTTTAATTCCGGGGTATCCGGCACGCAAATCCGCCCGCGGAACCGTAGGGTATCATCGCTTTTTAATGAAAAGTCCCCTTCCTGATCCGGTGAGATCTTGTCTCTTACGAGCTGTAAGTGCGAGTCCGCCTGCTGTCCCTCTCGAATCTTTTCTAACAGTGTTGGCTTGACTACCAGAGTTAGAAGTTGCGCAACCGTGCCCGCTGACACTACTTCCAACCCTAGTCGAGAAAATTCTGCGATCAAGTCGCTCTGCTCAGTTATCGCACCTACCGATCCTCCCTCCAGTCGCCCCTTCCTGCTCAGAGCGTCTGCTACCACGTTTGCTTTCCCGGGGTGGTATTGGATCGTTAGGTCGTAATCCTTCAGTAATTCAAGCCACCGTCTCTGCCGCAGGTTTAGTTCCTTTTGTGTGAACAGGTATTTAAGACTTTGGTGATCTGAGAAGATGTTACAATGGACACCAAAGAGATAGTGTCTCCATAACTTCAGGACGAAGACCACTGCAGCCAGCTCTAGGTCGTGTGTTGGGTAGTTTCTTTCGTAGTCCTTTAGTTGCCTAGATGCATAGGCTATTACCTTCCCCTGCTGCATTAACACACCCCCAAGGCCGATTCTTGAAGCGTCGCAGTACACCTCATAGTCCTCACCGGGTGTTGGTAGTACAAGTATCGGTGCCTCGGTTAGCCTTCTTTTGAGTTCTTCAAAACTTTCCTGGCATTTGGCCGTCCATACAAACTTTTCTCCTTTCTTGGTCAACCGGTTTAGAGGGGTCGCAATCTTCGAGAAACCCTCGACAAAGCGTCTATAATACCCCGCCAGCCCCAGGAAACTGCGGATCTCCGTCACCGTTGTGGGCGGCTGCCAGTCTATCACCGATTCCACCTTCTTGGGGTCTACGGCGATTCCCTTTGCCGAGATCACATGCCCCAGGAATCCTACTTCGCGTAGACAGAACTCACACTTTTTGAGCTTAGCGAACAGCTCCTGCTCCCTGAGGGTTTGGAGAATCGTTCGTAAGTGATCCTCGTGCTCCTCGTCGGTGGATGAGTATATTAGTATATCATCGATGAAGACCACCACGAACCGATCTAAGAATGGTCTGAAGACCCGGTTCATCATGTCCATAAAGACTGCGGGGGCGTTCGTAAGTCCGAACGGCATGACCGTAAACTCGTAATGGCCATACCGGGTCCGGAAAGCGGTCTTCGGAATGTCCTCGTTCCGAACCCGGAGCTGGTGGTAGCCAGACTGTAGATCAATTTTTGAAAAGACCGTCGCTCCTCGTAGTTGGTCGAAGAGGTCGTCGATTCTGGCCAAGGGGTACTTATTTTTCACCGTGACCTTGTTTATTCCTCTGTAATCGATACAGAGTCGCAGGCTCCCATCCTTCTTCCGCACGAAAAGCACTGGTGCGCCCCAGGGTGACACACTCGGCCTGACAAACCCTTTGTCCAAGAGGTCTTCCAGCTGCGCTTTTAACTCCTTCAACTCCGCGAAGGCCATTCGGTAGGGTGCCTTCGTTATAGGTTGAGTACCTGGCAAGAGTTCAATAGGGAACACCACCTCCCTTTCAGGGGGTATCCCAGGCAGCTCCGTCGGAAAGACATCGGGAAAGTCCCTCACCACCGGGATGTCTGAAGGTGTCGTCGAGGGTCGAGTAACCAGATCTACCGATGCCAAAAAGGCCACACACCCACCCTCTATCAGACTCCTGGCTCGAGTCGCTGAGATGACTGCCGGGAAGGAGGTGCTTTTGCACGCTAGGTACGCATTCTTAGGGAAACTTGGTTCTTGTAGTTGTACCATCCGCTTATCGCAGTCGATAAGCGCTTGGTACCTTAAGAGCCAGTCCATGCCCAGAATAACGTCGTACTCCTTCAAGGGAATCACTATTAATCCCAAGGGCAAAATAGCCACCCTAGCTTAATCGGGCAAGTGGCTACCAAATTAGTCGCCTCCAGCGTCCCACGAAAACCGTGCGTAAATAAATCACACAGATTCCCCTTTCCCCCACGTTCACTCACGTCCCACAACCTTACGTCTCACACATTTCATTTATTCGTAGTTAAGTGTGATATCTCGGTGGATGTTGGGTTGTCACTGTTGTGATTAAAGCAAAGTCTCTGATACCATCTTAATCTGTCACGCCCCGGGGGTTTTATTTTAGCGGAAACGATACTTCAAAGTACGCGTAAAGTGCGTACGAATTTTTTTGTTTAGAAACCTCCTTCCCCGGCGCGTGCCCAGACCCGCCACATATACAGATTCACTCGAAAATCGGGCAGAGTCTCCTCTGTATATGCACGGCGTCGCGGCTGCTACAATAGCCGATTATGAGCAATCATTTTCCCATTTAATCACAACAGTTCGAAGTAGTACGGTGCATGAAGACTAAACAATACCCGTGGCCAATCAAGTTGAAAGGATAAACTCACAGTTTTGAAAGCAGGTCCACACGACCCAAGGTTTTGAAGACAGTTTGAAAAGATGCCATAAATCCACAGGTGTTGGAAAACAGGTCCACACGACCCAGATTTTTAAAAGATAGTTTTCGAAGTTCTTTTCTTTTCTAGTCATGTTGCTTTGAAAGCGGCCAAACGGGAACAATAACGGAAATAGTAGTGCATAAGTAGAAAGAAAGAACTCAACATCCACACGACCCCACAAGGGTATCGAGAACCACACAGTAACCTACAATACTGAATGAAATGCAGAGGAGGTAAATAAAACAGCATACTAGGGCTCCCTCAGACCGACTGCTACCAACTCGGCCTCACCATCGCCTACCTCTACCCCCTGGAGGTACCTGTCACAGAGTGGGTAGTCAGCGACACTATCATCAAAATAGTACTAAAGCAGTAAAGTAATACCAAGCCACAAAGTAAGGCTAGCCGGAACAACCGCTCTACTCGTAATGGTAACTCGCAACCACCTGTACCACCTGTAGCACCTGTAACCCCGGTAACACCTGTAACACCTGACCGCGTCGGGATCCAATCCCGGCGGTCTCACACCTGACTACATCGGGATCCAATCCCGGCAGTCCCACACCTGACTACATCGGGATCCAATCCCGGCAGTCCCACACCTGACTACATCGGGATCCAATCCCGGCAGTCCCACACCTGACTACATCGGGATCCAATCCCGGCAGTCCCACAGCTCGCACCTCGCTGCCTCAGACCCCCCAGCGGTCAGGGGCCCCCCACTACGTCACCTCGTGGGGTAACACGGGTCAAAGACCGCCTTTCCGGAAAAGAGCACCCTTTGCGGTGGCCAAACCGCGGGTGCGCGTGTCGCAACTCGAGCATAAGTAACCAAGTAACCAAGTAACCAAGTAACCAAGTAACCATGTCACCATGTCACGGGGTAAGGTAGTACATCATAGAAACCATCAGCGTTAGTACCGATTGATAATAAAAAGTCACTTTCGGATTACCAACACAATACTCAGCCTCGACCGTAAACCCACCTTGTTGTCGCGCTCCTGACTGATGTAAGGTTCTCTCGCGTCTCGGGTGCCCGCCCGGACCTACACGAATCTGTCATATAGGAGTCAGCAACTTAAGGCTTTGTCAGACTAATGATTAGAGCGCCCGGCGCCCTCTCACCTTGCGTATAATACGCACAGGTACGCGCCTGGCCCCGCACGGCTGGGCGGTGTACTAACAGCGTGCGGCCGTCCGCATGCGGTAACGCCCACAAACGACGGCGCCCGCATGCGGAGGTGCCCGCAAGCGGCGGCGCCCGCATGCGGCGGTGCCCGCAAGCGGCGGCGCCCGCATGCGGCGGCGCACAAGCGGCGGCGCCCACATGCGGCAGCCCGCAAGCGGCCGTGCCCGCATGCGGGGGCGCCCGCATGCGGCAGCCCGCAAGCGGCGGCGCCCGCATGCGGCAGCCCGCATGCGGTGCCGCCCGCAAGTGGCGGCGCGCATGCGGCAGCCCGCATGCGGTGCCGCCCTCAAGCGGCAGCCCGCATGCGGCGCAGCCCGCAAGCGGCGCCGCCCGCATGCGGCAGTCCGCATGCGGTGCCGCCCGCAAGTGGCGGCGCCCGCATGCGGCAGTCCGCATGCGGAGCCGCCGTGCGCGCCGGATTCCGGCGATGCCCATGCCCCTTCTTTCCCCCCCCCCCCCCCCCCCTCCTCGTCCGCTCCAACCAAGAATGGGGCGAGAAAGCAAAACCCTAGCGTGCTCACCTCGGTTGTCGGAGGGAAAGGCGATCCGATCCTGCGAGTTCGGCTACAAGGAATGTGGGGACGTCTCCTTCTCCTTCCTTGGTCTCGCCTCTTGGATCCTCCGCGCAATCGGTGAGGAAGCAGAAGGGGTTCGTTTTGGGAAACAGAAAGGTTGGGGAAGTGGGGTCTCGTACGTAGGGGCTCGTGGGGAGTTGCGGGTAGTTAAGGGAAGTGGTTAGTTATGGGGAGTGGGTAGTTATGGGGAGTGGGTAGTTATGGGAAGTTGCGGGTAGTTAGGGGAGTTGTGGGTAGTTAAGGGAAGTGGTTAGTTATGGGGAGTGGGTAGTTATGGGGAGTGGGTAGTTATGGGAAGTTGCGGGTAGTTAGGGGAGTTGTGGGTAGTTACGGGAAGTTGCGGGTAGTTAGGGGAGTTGTGGGTAGTTATGGGAAGTTGCGGGTAGTTAGGGGAGTTGTGGGTAGTTATGGGAAGTTGCGGGTAGTTAGGGGAGTTGTACGACGGGGAAAAATAACGGGAGTGATTAAGGTGGCGGGAGCGGTTAAATTAGGGAATGGGGAATCAACCCAGTTCAAGTTAAAACGGGTCCAAATCAGGTGCGAACTAGAGTCCGGTCTGTCTGAAAAACCGCGTTATCCACCTGAACCGTTAGTTACCTTCCGGAATTTATTCCGGGAGATTCCGGCGTCGGAATTCAAAACCGTTTTCGCCGCCACTCTCCGTTTCGCGAGCCCTATTAACTAAAAATACCCGCGGGCCCCGACGGTCTGTCCGGAAACAAGGAATTATTCGATCATCCCCCAATCCCCCCGAAACGAAAAGCGGAAATAACGAACCAAAAGTAGACCCTTAAAATATTTTAAACTAGCGGCTATTACAAGAATACACTCAACAATAGGTGATGATGATCAATAACAAATTATTGTTCCTTATAAATATTAAAGGTTTAAATGGTAGGGTAGCTTCGACGGGCACATAGGCAACTGCTGCAGCCATCAACCCTTTAAGTTAGTGATTTGCCTCATGATGAAACAATATATCAAGATCTGAGTCTTTGTTACCAATGCAACATCAAACAAATGTAGGAAATGCAAATCGAACCACCGATTCGTTGTTCCTCTTTTTTATCCCTAATATTCCAAGTATCTATCTATCTATACCTATACATTATTTCCCATCTTACTTGCCACGTGGCAATCTATTACTTGAACTGCTCCAAGTGCTCTGTTATATATGAACCCGTCCAAGTGGCAATCTATTGCTTGAACCGGTCCAAGTGCTCTGTTATATATGAGCCGGTCCAAGTGGCAATCTATTGCTTGAACTGGTCCAAGAGCTATGTTACATATGAACCGGCTGTCGGGTTATGTAAATAATGATCTAAATAGGGAAAAAAACACCTAGAGGGGGGTGAATAGGTGTAAACAATAAACACTCAAAAATTTTTGCGCAATAAAACCCAATGCGGAAATGAAAAATAACACGCAAGATTTTTACGTGGAAAACTCCAAAACTAGGAGTAAAAAACCACGGGACCGATAACACGGTGAAATCAACTAAGATTATAACACGTAAAAAGGTGATATAACGCACTCACAGACGACTCAACCTTTTTCCATACGCTCCGAGTTGATCTTCTCCGCTCGCTCCGCAACGCTCCTCAAATCCACGATTAGCGTCCAACGCCGAATCCACAGCGTCCAACGTCGAATCCACGACGTCTGACCGAATCCACGGTCTTCACCCAGTAGCACGTCTCGAATCCACGAACGTACCTCGCTCCGAATCCACGAGAGCGGTAGCACCTTGAATCCACAAGGCCACGCGAGTCCACGCGCCGATTTTGGGAAAATCGTTGTTTTTGGGTGGTGATGATCCGCCGAATACTTAGATTAGAAATAGATCGGAAATACCATCTAAGTATTCATTAATTTGATTCTACTCAAAATCTGAGTTTTAAACCCTAGAATCAAATCAATCAATATAGATGAAGAAACATAGAATTAAATCTATTGATTTCCTTTCTTCTCTATAGGTGTATTTTTCTTTTTATGGCCGTATTTGAATTTATTCGTCTTACCCTAGAAAATGAATCATAGGGTTTATTTATAGGTTAGAAACCGTTGGAAGAAGATCAGAATCAAAAACTAACCTTTTTTGGAATTTTACAGGACGACGGTCCGGACTGGAATTATGGCGGCCCGGACTGTCGTAACGAGACAGACTATTTCCAGAAAAACAAACGTTCGGGGTCCAGACTGAAGTGTCTGATCCGGACTGTTCATACATTTCAGCAAAACTCACGTTCGGGGTCCGGATCAGAAATGGCTTGGATCCGGACTGGATTTGTCACGCCCCGGGTGTAAACCAGAACCCGGGCCCGTCTACAGATCCGCCGTGCACACGGTATTTCCCGCGTACACGAAGCGCCAAACCTGCTCAGATATAAGAGATAATAATAAAAGAGCAATAAAAACAGAGCTGAACTAAAACTAATACATCTCAGACTGAAGCTGAAAATAAAATACAATACATCTGTATAAATGATACATCAGTCTCTCCCAGCTCACCAAAATAAATACAACCTGCTGGCAAAAGCCAGTCCCAAATGTAAAAGTACAACCGTCTGAGGAAACCTGGGTACACCAACAGTCCAGCTAACACGCTCATCCTGCCTCGAGATCTATCTACTCAGCCGTCCTCTCTCCTCGACCCGCCGCTGAAAGCCCAGCAGCACCCGCAGAAGACACTGCAAAACAAGGAAGAAGAAAAAGAGGAAAGAAGAATGGGGGTGAGAACTACTAGTAAACCAGTAGCCTCCCCTAGTGGGTAAAACCTCAAACTCTGCCACACCCACTAGGTCTACCAGAGGCAACAAGGAAAGAAGAGTGGTAAGAAATGAAACCGCTGAAAAAGGGAAATCTACCACTATTACGCCTCTAAAATACAGTCCTAGACTGGAATAACCGTAAGCAACAATAACCAACCGTCCCAGATGAACCCAATCTGTACCGCCCTCATCATCGGGCAAGTAAGCCGCGCCGATGTGATAGCAAAATTCCTGCTGCCGCCCTCATCATCGGGCCAATAAGCCGCGCCGATGTGATAGCAAATCTGTCCATAACTGTCTGGCCCCGGCCTCCGGAGGGGATCTCGAGGGGAGCGACCCACACGAGGAAAGCATCACCGGGCAATAACCGCGCCGGTGTGATAAAAGCATCACCGGGCAATAACCGCGCTGGTGTGATAAAAGCAGGATTAGATCACAACTATAAAGCCCCAGTGGAACACAACCCTCCACTAAAAGAAAACTGATTCCCAATCAAATGCAAGAGTAACCATCCGGTCAATCGCCCAATATCCGCGATTGCCGCAATACCCCACAATCCACGACCAGGTCTAACAACCGACCTCCGGTCAACCGCCCAATATCCGCGGTCGCCGGAATAACCCACAATCACAATCATGTCCCACATCCGACATCTGGTCAACCGCCTACTATCCGCGGTTGCCACAAAACCCTCTAGTCCATAATCATGCCCTATTACCGATGTCCTACAACCGACATCCGGTCAACCGCCCAATATCCGCGGTCGCCGCCAAAACCCATGATCCACAATCCAGGCCCCGGCTACACTATCCCAAACCCCTGCTCAAACCCGAGCAACAAATACCACCTGACTAACGAAAGGAGAAAAGAAACAAACAAGGTTTCTCCTAAGTCAAGTTCCAGCATGAAAGTGTAGCGATAAAAGATGGCCTACCTAGATGTCCATACAAGCATGCAAGTGTTCTCAAGGAAATAAAGTAAAAGGTGTCCAATAGTGGTTCCACATGTGTAACAATTAATAGCTCCGCATAGATATAACCATCATGCTAAAACATTATCCAACCACACATGTCTATAATCCATGTTCCATAATAAAGCATCTCTATCCACCTATGCATGTCATAAAATCCTCAAATAGCACCAACCACTAACAGGATAATCATATAGTCCAAAACAAATATTCCAATCCACATGCAAGGTTAAACGTTAACATTCCATCCATACCAACATGTATAAGTCCCAACCACTATCAGGTATCCACAATAGTATTTTCCATATGATAGGCTCACAATTTTATATCACTTAAGCATGCATGTCCAAATAAAAGGGATCACTCTAATATTCCTAGTGAGCATGTCAAAATAGAGGTAAACAACAACCACCCACCTCGATCGCTAATTCCAAGTCCAAATAGTGCTCTCGCCCAAACCGATAAGCCGCCGCGATCGCTGTACAAAATTCCCAAAAGAACATACATAATTAACATACAATGCTCACACAAATCTGCCCCAAACACAACAGTCGATAGTTTCCCTATTTTTACCTACGAGAAATGCCCAAAAAATTCCAAGAAAAATACTGTCACGATCCTCGCGATGAACCCGTCGAAACGAGTACCTGCACGCTCAAAACCGAGTCTCCTACGCTGAGAAACAAATCCGACAAGGGAATCACCTCGAAATAAACTGCTCAAAAAAACTGTAGCAATAACTTCTGTACACAGATATTTTTCACCTTCGAAAAATATTCAGAAAATTCCAAGAAAATTTGGGGATATTCCTCGTGATGTGTAGATGCAAAACGCCTTTCGAATCGCCCCAATCCGATGCCTGTACGCGAAGATAACGCCAAAATACCGCACCGCTGTCCCAAAACTCCGCCCCCGAAAATGAGGTCACAAAATGATCCGAAAAACCCATGAAAAGCTCGGAATGGGAAAAACCAGTAAACATAGGAAACGTAGCCCTACCTGTCGTGAAGCCAATGGCGCAAGAATCACAGAAAAAGGTTCTCGGGGTAAGCCGGGGGAGTCCTCGCAGCAAAACGCGACGAAGAAGACCACAAACGAACGAGCGTTGCGCCGCGCCGTAAAAATAGAAACCTTGGAATGCGTGCCGCAGAAAAATCCTGGAATCTGCAGATGGATCCGTCCCAGGGAGATGAAGAAATCTCGTGAAGGTGGCACTGTGAAAGGAGGAACAGGGAAAGAGTTCTTCACTGCTGAACTCGGCCTATTTATGGGCTGGAAGAAACAAATCCAAAAATTCCCAACCTGTCCTTTTTTCCGGGCGCTCCGGATTTTCGGGCGGCTACAGTGTTGGGCCCGGCCCAACACTGTGCGCGCCCGAAAGCCCCCCGGGCCTCCACATCGCCCACAAAACAGGCTACAGCGGGAGCCACCACTCCCGCTGCGCCGCGTGGCCACCAGCGGACGTCGACACGTGGCGCGCACCCGGTCAGCGCCCGCCTGCCGCGCCCACGTGCTCGCCTGACGCGCCGCCTGGCGCCCCTGCCAGGCACGGTTCCCGAGGCAACCTCCCGCGCCTCGGTGGACCCTGCCTTCCAGAGCCTGCCAATAGAAAGTCGCCACGTGTCCTGCCGGTCCATGCACCGCGCCCGCCAGCTCCGTGGTCCAAGTCCACTGCACCGACCAATCCCAACAAGCCACGTGTCCAACCCCTGGTGCACGACGGCCCGTGGACCGCGCGCCTGCCCGCGCACCCGCGCGCCTGCCCGCGCCCACGCGCTGCCCGCGGCCGCTCTGCCGCCTGCCCGAGCCTGTCCGCCGTGCTCCGCCGCTGCCCGCCGCCGGCCGGAGTTACTGTTCCGGCGTGAACAGTAACCGGTGCTCAAAAATAACAAGTGGGTAGTCCGTTTTGACCATTTTCGCGCGCTGAATCCGAATTTGATGTCCATTTTGCCAAATTCCAACCCCAAAATCTGTCGAAGGCATCCGTAAAGGTGTTCCTTGGTCCAAACTTCGCGCTGAGTCCATTTTTAATATCCGCTTCGCGCAAAACCACTTCTAAAGATCCGACGGAGTCCACCGATCACCCACGTGATCCATTAAGCCCGAAGTCTGCCACTTGTGTCCAATTGGTGCACAAACACCTCCAACGCACCCCGTAGGCCTCCAGAAGCCACCCAACGCACAGCAACAGCTATGCGAAGATCCAGGTCATCACATCCTCCCCCACTAAAAGAAAGTTTCGTCCTCGAAACTAAAGTCATCCCTCAACCAAGTAGAGGGGGTAAATATCCAATCATCCACCACTCAAGCTCCCAAAGCTGTCTAATACCTCCTCCAGAGACGCGATGCAATCCTCGGGTCTCTAACTAGAACAAAATAGAGGCGGGCACTCCAGAAAAACCGCACCACCTCATCCATGTACAGCTGGGCTAACCGCTCGAGCTACCAAGTAGCCTGCATCGGTACAAGCATCCGCTCCTCCCAGGGCCTCAGATAAACCAACCACAAGTCCATCGGCACACAAGCTCGATCCATGTACCTCGATACTCCCGAGGCATCCGATATAAGTCCCCCAACTGATCCCGTAGCCTCTGATCTCAAGTCTTTAAACCGTCGGGATGTAGAAGCAATTCCCCAACTCTCCGGCCTCAACACACAGCCATAGGCAGTCGAGAAAACCAGCTTACAAATCCACCTTCAGGAAGACCCGGGACCCTTACAGCTGGTAAATTAAATCCTCCATGCTCGACAAAGGTGCTAGCTCTGGATGGTCACTTCATCTAATTTCCGGGGATCCACACAAGGCCGAAGTGAACCAACCTTCCACAACTCGAATAGCACCGGCACCCCCAAAGGCGACACACTTGGTCCGATAAACTTTCCAAAACATCGAATCCTGGGGTTGTGTCCTCAACTCCCAAACCAGTGACATGCAAGACCACTCCGATAGGAGAACAACTGGGAACTCGAAACCAAAGGGGGGTATCCCCGAGTCCCAGCGCCGCCGTAGGTCCCTCAACCACACCAGCCAAAAGTCTACTCATCCACTGCGAAACACCCGCCTCGCTCCCGAAGTCAAAACTATAGAGGCGAAGATAACCCTCAAGCAACCCAAGGGCACCAACACCTCCGGGCCTGGCTCCCCAAGAAAACTGTCCTTGCGGCATAATCAACCACCGCGAAAGAAAACTGAACCTGCCAGCCCAACAAGTACCACCACACCGACCGCCGTAACATATGTGCTCCGACAGTCTCAGAAATCCACTATCCTGGAAAAAGAAATCAGGAATGCCTCCACCGACTGATCTGTCCTCCATCACCCGGCGCCACGCGCCTCAATCAGAACTCGCCTCAGGCGGTAGATCCCAATCCAAAGGAACTACAATACCACGCTCCACACCCGACGCCTACTCCAATGAGGCGTCCCTAATCCGTACTGGAGGGACCAAACGAATTAAAAGGTATCCTGGCGCAATCCACTCTCAGACACTCATATCCTATGCGCCCCGTCCCTCTACACATGGAGCGTGCAGTTCAGCAACTGCATTAACTCTTGACATAAAAGGCTTCCAAGTACTCTCTATCCCCTCACCCAACAAGACCCTGCCTCCAAGGGCTCCATACTCAATCCACGAATCGGAATGACTCATCCGCCAAAACTGGCTCACTCGACCGTCGCAATCCCACAGCTTACCCGCTGTCAACTATCCACCCTGCCTCGGTGCCCCAACACTAAACGTCGGCACGGAGGGGGCTACTCGCTACTCCGACCACTGTGCCACTGCGCTGATCCGACAACTGTGTCACCGCTCCGACAACTGTGTCACCGCTCCGCTGATCTGCCACCAACACACCTACCCTTCGGGTCCGGAGCTCTCAGACTCCAATCTGGGTATCCGGCCCGAAACAACCAGCTCAGACCCAACTGCCGCACCAAGGTGCACCCGGGTCAGGGCCCAACGTCGGGGAGACACCGCTCACCACGACAAAACCGCAAATCAGCACACCCCAAACACTCGACCCAATCTAGCGAAAGTCAAAGACATCCCTCTATTTTTGTAACTTTATGTTGTCTGCAGCCAACATAACTGTCCCACAAAAATAGGTTATGTCGATCCCTCTTCACTCACAGGAAGAGTCAAACAAACAAATCACCGACTTTCGCAAAATGTCGCGTCTCTCACGCACTAACATCCTAGGGTCCGCCGAAAAGCCTAGGGTTTCCTAAGTCCCATCTGACCTATCCCTAAGCTCTAATACCACCTAATCTGTCACGCCCCGGGTGTAAACCAGAACCCGGGCCCGTCTACAGATCTGCCATGCACACGGTATTTCCCGCGTACACGAAGCGCCAAACCTGCTCAGATATAAGAGATAATAATAAAAGAGCAATAAAAACAGAGCTGAACTAAAACTAATACATCTCAGACTGAAGCTGGAAATAAAATACAATACATCTGTATAAATGATACATCAGTCTCTCCCAGCTCACCAAAATAAATACAACCTGCTGGCAAAAGCCAGTCCCAAATGTAAAAGTACAACCGTCTGAGGAAACCTGGGTACACCAACAGTCCAGCTAACACGCTCATCCTGCCTCGAGATCTATCTACTCAGCCGTCCTCTCTCCTCGACCCGCCGCTGAAAGCCTAGCAGCACCCGCAGAAGACACTGCAAAACAAGGAAGAAGAAAAATAGGAAAGAAGAATGGGGGTGAGAACTACTAGTAAACCAGTAGCCTCCCCTAGTGGATAAAACCTCAAACTCTGCCACACCCACTAGGTCTACCAGAGGCAACAAGGAAAGAAGAGTGGTAAGAAATGAAACCGCTGAAAAAGGGAAATCTACCACTATTATGCCTCGAAAATACAGTCCTAGACTGGAATAACCGTAAGCAACAATAACCAACCGTCCCAGATGAACCCAATCTGTACGGCCCTCATCATCGGGCAAGTAAGCCGCGCCGATGTGATAGCAAAATTCCTGCTGCCGCCCTCATCATCGGGCCAATAAGCCGCGCCGATGTGATAGCAAATCTGTCCATAACTGTCTGGCCCCGGCCTCCGGAGGGGATCTCGAGGGGAGCGACCCACACGAGGAAAGCATCACCGGACAATAACCGCGCCGGTGTGATAAAAGCATCACCGGGCAATAACCGCGCCGGTGTGATAAAAGCAGGATTGGATCACAACTATAAAGCCCCAGTGGAACACAACCCTCCACTAAAAGAAAACTGATTCCCAATCAGATGCAAGAGTAACCATCCGGTCAATCGCCCAATATCCGCGATTGCCGCAATACCCCACAATCCACGACCAGGTCTAACAACCGACCTCCGGTCAACCGCCCAATATCCGCGGTCGCCGGAATAACCCACAATCACAATCATGTCCCACATCCGACATCTGGTCAACCGCCTACTATCCGCGGTTGCCACAAAACCCTCTAGTCCATAATCATGCCCTATTACCGATGTCCTACAACCGACATCCGGTCAACCGCCCAATATCCGCGGTCGCCGCCAAAACCCATAATCCACAATCCAGGCCCCGGCTACACTATCCCAAACCCCTGCTCAAACCCGAGCAACAAATACCACCTGACTAACGAAAGGAGAAAAGAAACAAACAAGGTTTCTCCTAAGTCAAGTTCCAGCATGAAAGTGTAGCGATAAAAGATGGCCTACCTAGATGTCCATACAAGCATGCAAGTGTTCTCAAGGAAATAAAGTAAAAGGTGTCCAATAGTGGTTCCACATGTGTAACAATTAATAGCTCCGCATAGATATAACCATCATGCTAAAACATTATCCAACCACACATGTCTATAATCCATGTTCCATAATACAGCATCTCTATCCACCTATGCATGTCATAAAATCCTCAAATAGCACCAACCACTAACAGGATAATCATATAGTCCAAAACAAATATTCCAATCCACATGCAAGGTTAAACGTTAACATTCCATCCATACCAACATGTATAAGTCCCAACCACTATCAGGTATCCACAATAGTATTTTCCATATGATATGCTCACAATTTTATATCACTTAAGCATGCATGTCCAAATAAAAGGGATCACTCTAATATTCCTAGTGAGCATGTCAAAATAGAGGTAAACAACAACCACCCACCTCGATCGCTAATTCCAAGTCCAAATAGTGCTCTCGCCCAAACCGATAAGCCGCCGCGATCGCTGTACAAAATTCCCAAAAGAACATACATAATTAACATACAATGCTCACACAAATCTGCCCCAAACACAACAGTCCACAGTTTCCCTATTTTTACCTGCGAGAAATGCCCGAAAAATTCCAAGAAAAATACTGTCACGATCCTCGCGACGAACCCGTCGAAACGAGTACCTGCACGCTCAAAACCGAGTCTCCTATGCTGAGAAACAAATCCGACAAGGGAATCACCTCGAAATAAACTGCCCAAAAAAACTGTAGCAATAACTTCTGTACACAGATATTTTTCACCTTCGAAAAATATTCAGAAAATTCCAAGAAAATTTGGGGATATTCCTCGTGATGTGTAGATGCAAAACGCCTTTTGAATCGCCCCAATCCGATTCCTGTACACGAAGATAACGCCAAAATACCGCACCGCTGTCCCAAAACTCCGCCCCAGAAAATGAGGTCACAAAATGATCCGAAAAACCCATGAAAAGCTGGGAATGGGAAAAACCAGTAAACATGGGAAACGTAGCCCTACCTGTCGTGAAGCCAACGGCGCAAGAATCACAGAAAAAGGTGCTCGGGGTAAGCCGGGGGAGTCCTCGCACCAAAACGCGACGAAGAAGACCACAAATGAACGAGCGTCGCGCCGCGCCGTAAAAATAGAAACCTTCGGATGCGTGCCACAGAAAAATCCTGGAATCTGCAGATGGATCCGTCCCAGGGAGATGAAGAAATCTCATGAAGGTGGCACTGTGAAAGGAGGAACAGGGAAAGAGTTCTTCACTGCTGAACTCGGCCTATTTATAGGCTGGAAGAAACAAATCCAAAAATTCCCAACCTGTCCTTTTTTCCGGGCGCTCCGGATTTTCGGGCGGCTACAGTGTTGGGCCCGGCCCAACACTGTGCGCGCCCGAAAGCCCCCCGGGCCTCCACGTCGCCCACAAAACAGGCTACAGCGGGAGCCACCACTCCCGCTGCGCCGCGTGGCCACCAGCGGACGTCGACACGTGGCGCGCACCCGGTCAACGCCCGCCTGCCGTGCCCACGTGCTCGCCTGACGCGCCGCCTGGCGCCCCTGCCAGGCACGGTTCCCGAGGCAACCTCCCACGCCTCGGTGGACCCCGCCTTCCAGAGCCTGCCAATAGAAAGTCGCCACGTGTCCTGCCGGTCCATGCACCGCGCCCGCCAGCTCCGTGGTCCAAGTCCACTGCACCGACCAATCCCAACAAGCCACGTGTCCAACCCCTGGTGCACGACGGCCCGTGGACCGCGCGCCTGCCCGCGCACCCGCGCGCCTGCCCGCGCGCTGCCCGCGCTCACGCGCTGCCCGCGGCCGCTCTGTCGCCTGCCCGAGCCCGTCCGCCGTGCTCCGCCGATGCCCGCCGCCGGCCGGAGTTACTGTTCCGGCGTGAACAGTAACCGGTGCTCAAAAATAACAAGTGGGTAGTCCGTTTTGACCGTTTTCGCGCGCTGAATCCGAATTTGATGTCCATTTTGCCAAATTCCAACCCCAAAATCTGCCGAAGGCATCCGGAAAGGTGTTCCTTGGTCCAAACTTCGCGCTGAGTCCATTTTTAATATCCGCTTCGCGCAAAACCACTTCTAAAGATCCGACGGAGTCCACCGATCACCCACGTGATCCATTAAGCCCGAAGTCCGCCACTTGTGTCCAATTGGTGCACAAACTCCTCCAACGCACCCCGTAGGCCTCCAGAAGCCACCCAACGCACAGCAACAGCTATGCGGAGATCCAGGTCATCACAGGATTTGCGTATGAACAAACACCGTTCGGGATCCGGACTGTCGTGCCTGATCCGGATCCTGAACATGTCCCATGTCCAGTTTCTGATTTTTATGCAATTAAAAATTCATCCAAGTGTTTCTACACTATACGAAGTATTCGGATCATCAAAAATAATTAGTTAAACGTACCTGATCCTTTTGAATTCTTCTTTCTTGAGATTGATGTATATGATCCAAACTTCTTCATCTTCAATCTTCAAGACTTAAAACTTTCACGAAATACGCCAAAACAAATTCTTTAACAATCTCCCCCTTTGGCGGTTTCGTGACAAAACACAAATCCACTCAAGAAAATTAAAAAAAATATTTTTGTTGCTATCACCATACAACAAAAATTTACATTTGAGAACCAATAAATAGACACATGAGATAAACTCCTAAAACAGACTCTAGACTTAGACATCTGTACTCTCTGCAAAAAAGAAATCATTTTTGACAAAAAAGATCGTTAGATACCTCAAGAATATTTAGCATTCAAAATCTAACGGAGATAGAGTTTATACTCACCATGACATTCACGAATTCAGATATGTAATAAGATCATAATCAAACATCGACATATCTTCTAAGCAATAAAATTCTAAATGTCATAACTTTGTTAGTAATCAAACAACTTGTTAGTAATATTACATGCCCAAATAGTTAGTCGAATAGTTAGTCGAGACATGCATGCAATCACAATACAAAACCAAAAGTTGTGATACTTACCTTCATAGTTCATAGTTCTCACACAAGCATTGTTCAAGTAGTTCTCTTCTCTCTCCCCCTTTTTGTCACTAAACTAAGCCAAAATTACAAAATGTAAGGAGAGTTAAAAGTTCAGAAAATGTGAAAACTAAAACGAAAACCTGCACAAGAAAAGAAAGTCAGAAGAACTTAGTCATCCTGGTCTGAGGCATCTGAGGCACTACATCCCATTTTCGAAAACATTTTCTTCATCAATTGCTTCATCGAAGAGACTGTTTTAGTCAATGTTATTTGGGATGCAGTGATGATTTCAAGTTCCTCTGAAATTCGCCTCTGTTCTTTCGTAATTTGCTCTTGTTCAAAAGATAAGCGTTGTTGCTGCTTATAAATTGAGGTGACCGACGCTTCATCATCTGGTGCTTCCCGTGACGGAGATGTAGAAGTGCTGACGCAGGGTTTCTTTCTGCATGAAGGAGTCGGGGTGACATGAGGCAATTTATGAAGAGACTTAACAATGGTGGATTCATTTATCATGCCTAAGCAATGTTGATAGGATGTTGAACTGATATCAATCTGAAACTTCTTCAAGATCCTCATAATGATCAAAGGAAAAGGAAGTCTTTCGGTATGATGAGGATGCTCAACATATCTAGATATCCTGTTCCAGATAATGTATGGGATATTCATGTTCAATCCCACTGCTTCAGATGGATGTCCTAGAAGGTACAAAAATAGCATTCGATCCCATCTCACCACCTTTGTCTGCATGTTTGGGAGAATGTTATAACAAGTGATGAAATTGAGAAACCGGTATTCAAGCCGAAGTTGTTTGGACTTAACCGATTTCTCCGTTGATTCAGTGCCTTGCAAACATATTGCTTTTATAACTGTTTGCCACAAAGCATTCGTCAAACTTCTTCCAGTTAAGTAGTTAATCCCCGATCTGTTCGATTGCATTCCTAAGACTTCCCCGATTAACTGTGGAGTTATTTTGAGTCTCGTCCCTTGGATATTTGTATAAAACTGCATAGAACCGTGTTCATTTTCCTGAAGATGTCTTGCGTTTGTGTAAAAAGTCCTCACTCAAGGCAAACAATATCCAAGCAATTCCGGGAATCTGCAAACTTGAAGAAGGTCGGCTTGTTCAATTAAAATCCCGAATTCCGGTGAGTGATCTCGAAGAGCACCAACATTGACATGTCTTTCGCCGATGCATTCTCGATGTTCAAATGCCCGAAGACGGTCAGTATTAATGCACACTTCTTCTAAGCGAGGTGGAGAATCAGGAGCTATTTGTTCGTTAATTTCAACACCTCTTGCTCGTCCAGAGCGTCGAGCCAGTCTTTTTCTCTTCACGGAGATGAATGGTGAAGTCATTGGTGCTTTTCCTTTATCCATAGTATTTTTTCCTTTTGATAATTCGGGGGTCTTTCGCATCGACTTGGCAGGCGTTGCTTCCTCATTCATCAATTCGTCCCAATTCACTTCATCTTTTTCTGATTCAGTCTCTGAATCTTCAAGAAGAAGACATTCTCCCTTTTTAA
Source organism: Tillandsia leiboldiana (assembly GCA_029204045.2). Lineage (NCBI taxonomy): Eukaryota > Viridiplantae > Streptophyta > Magnoliopsida > Poales > Bromeliaceae > Tillandsia > Tillandsia leiboldiana. Next base: position 14,374,410 of record CM055065.1, read on the forward strand.
AAGGTTTCTTCGCCCTCTTCAATTTATTAGTCACTCTCGTGTGCACCATTGCAACCAAAAGGAAGATTATCCATGCAAACGCCATTGTTGCAAGTGCTTGAAGAAGAGTTCTGTGAGCAACACCTCAAAAATACGAAAAATTATTTATTTTCAAAAATTTGAAAAATTGTACCTAAACAATTATTATCGTGTAGAGAGACTAGGAATCAAATTAGTTTTGCAAAAAGAATTTTAAAAATAGATCAATCCCATGATTTTCAAAAATTCCTATTATATGCCCTAAAACCGAAATTTTAGAAATCGAAGCCTAAAAATCCGTTAATCAGAAGAATACCTAGCATATAATCAAAACTAATCCACCCAGAGTTCTTATTTCAAAAGAAATTTGACCAAAAACCAATCCAAAATGAAAAAGATACAAAATTTTCATCACGTTTTGAGGAAAAACATGAAAAACTGTGAAAAACCGAGATTTTGATCACAAGAACTCACTTTGAATCGAAGAAGATGGGTTGGGAAGGCTCCAAATCGATTGTTTTCTAGAGAGAGAAGGTCTGGAGACTTAGAAACAAAAGATTGAAGTAAGAAGAAATCAAAACCCTTTTGTTCTATATAAAACCCTAGCCGCGGTCCGGATCGGATCGTGAATCCAGTCCGGATCGGCTACCCGCAGGAAATACCTGCGTTCGGGATCCGGATCGGCTTGTCCAGTCCAGATCGGCTCCAAACTTTTTCTTCAGAAAAATTCTGAAAAATTCTAAAAAATCCAGAAAAATATTGTAAGCACTTATGCATGTCAACTTTAAATAAAAATCATCGTTTCATGTCGTGAGAAATAGATTATGTTAAATCTATCATTAATATCCAAATAATGAAACAGAAATTTATAAAAATTAAATCCCTTAAAGTTGAACAAGTTCAATTACATCTATCAAGATCTTATGAGTAATGCCTTTATCAAATCATCAATTTGGTAAAGAAAATAAAATATCAAGATCAATAGATGTTTGAAATCCCAGATAAGTTAGATAATATATCTAGTCAAATTATTGTAAGGAGTGGCTCTTTGAGCATCTTTCAATAAAATCCCCACCTTATACCAACCTTGGAATTTGACAGAGTCAAGTATTCCAAAAAGCATTTTATTTAATCAATTCGAACAACCATGCTTGGTATACATGTGGTAGCTGCACACAGTACTCGGACGATCGAGGTGGTAGCTCTTTCCTCCATGTGGTGGTAGTTTTCACACTCCTCATTGGGATGTAACTCTTTCCACATCTTTTGAGCATAACAATTTTCATTAACTCCCCCTCAAATAGCTATCAATTATTTAAAATATAAAGTATTCAACCAAAAATTGATCTCAATTTCATACTCGACTCAATTGTCAAATAAGATAAAAACTAAACCAAGAGATCATTTGAGAGAGAAATTGACTTTGATCAAAACAAAGATGATTTAATTGACATAAATGATCATTGCATCAAATGAATTATTATGATATCCAAAGCATAATAAATTTCTAAATAAACGAAAGGATGCTATTAAAGTCAATAATACACATGCTCAATTAATGTTCTATGTCTAAGCATAGATAATGAACAAAAACACAAAAACAAAACCTAACCTAAGCAATGATTTCAAAAGGATTATTTCAAGGAAAGCATTCCAATTGCCTTACGCAAATGAATAAATCGTTTTTGATCCAAGGGTTTTGTTAAGATGTCAGCTAATTGATCCTCAGTTGAAATGTATGAAATTTGAAGAATATTTGATTCAACTAGCTCTCTTAGAAAATGATATCTAAGTTCAATGTGTTTTGTTCTCGAGTGCAACACAGGGTTTTTAGAAATGTTTATAGCACTTGTGTTGTCACAAAGAATCGTTACCGAAGTTGCTGAAATTCGGAAGTCGCTCAACACACTTTTCATCCAAATGAGTTGGGTTGAACAACTACTTGCTGAAATATATTCCGCTTCGGCAGTCAAGAGTGCAATGCAGTTTTGCTTTTTACTATGCCATGCAACAAGGCAATGGCCAAGATAAAAGCATGCACCACTCGTGCTCTTCCGATCATCCACAGATCCTGCCCAATCGGCATCTGAATATCCTATAATGTCAAGCGTTGTTCCCATAAGATACCAAATTCCGAAATTCAAAGTTCCTTTGATGTACCGGATGATCCTTTTCACCGCTTTCAGGTGAACCTCCTTTGGTGCTGATTGATATCTCGCGCAAATCCCAACACTAAAGGATATATCCGGGCGACTAGCTGTAAGATAGAGTAGACTTCCTATCATGCTGCGATAAAGCTTCTCGTCTACACTCTCACTAAGAGATTCACTTCCTAATCCATTATTGCTAGTTCCCATAGGAGTCGGAAAATCTTTAGAGTTTTCTAAATCGAATTTCTTCATCAACTCCCTTGCATACTTGGATTGACACAAATGGATGCCATCATCATTTTGTTTCACTTGCAATCCAAGAAAGTATGTCAGTTCGCCCATCATTGACATCTCAAATTCGCTTTCCATGGTTTCAGCGAATTTAGAAGCATCATTGTCTCTAGTTGCCCCAAATACAATGTCATCGACATAGATTTGTGCCACAATGAAATTATCCTGATAATGCTTCACAAAGAGAGTCCGGTTAGCTCCCCCTCGAGTATAGCCCTTTTCTAATAGGTGCTTTGTCAACCTTTCGTACCACGCTCGCGGTGCTTGTTTTAGACCGTAAAGAGCCTTTTTTAAACGAAAAACATGGTTAGGTTGTTTACAGTCTACAAAACCTTTCGGTTGAGCCACATAAACTTCCTCATCTAAAAACCCATTTAAAAACGCGCTCTTAACGTCCATTTGAAAGAGTTTGATTTTAAAATGACAAGCAATAGCAAATAAAATACGAATTGACTCGAGTCTAGCTACCGGGGCGAACGTTTCATCAAAGTCTATACCTTCTATTTGAGAGTAGCCTTGAGCAACTAAGCGTGCTTTATTCCTGATGATGGTACCATCCTCGTTTTTCTTATTCTTGAAAATCCATTTAGTACCAATCACGTTGTGTTGCTTCGGAGGCTTTGTTAATTCCCAGACTTTGTTTCGTTCGAACTGATGGAGCTCTTCCTGCATAGCTTCAATCCAGTAGTCATCCTGAAGAGCTTCATCGATGTTCTTTGGTTCAATCATGGAGACGTAGCATGCGACTCCACAAACCAACTGTCTCTGAGTTCTAACTTGTCACGCCCCGGGGTCGAAACTGCGACCCGGGCTCACTAACAGATCCGCCATCTGTACGGAAACTGCCATACAGACGAAGCGTCTAACCTGCAGAAAGAATCAACTACAGAGATACAGATATCAGAGCTGAAAGTAAACTGGTAAGAACTGGAAACCAAACACTGTACAACTGAAGATCATACAATATCCATCTCCCAAATACGATCGTATACCAAGTCCTCTGATACAAAACTCAAAAGGGAGATATCTCCAATAAAGTACATCAGTGTACAAGCTCTCACTACAAAAATAACCTCACTACATCAGTCTCTCAAACTGTAAAATAAAGTACAACTCTATACCTCACAACAAAGGTCTCTCAACAGAGGAAAAAGAAGTAAACTAATCTACTGAAGCTCTCCTCTGAAGGGGTACCGCTACGCTCCAATGACGGGTAGGGAACTAGCTCGCGACTCCCTCGCCTCGGTCAGAAGGATCAGCAACTGGAGCAACAGGAACAGGAGAAGAAGTTCCTGGGGAAAAAGACACCACGACGGGTGTGAGAACTACTTCCCACAGTAGTTCTCAGTGGGTGCCGTCAACAAGCCCAACGGTCTGCCCACCAAGTCTACTAGAGGCCAAAAATAACAATGCAATGAAAACTAAACAAGAAAAGCTGGAGCTACTCTACAGCTACCATGTCTCTATCTAGATACTTCAAAAAGTGGAACAGATGAAAGCAAATGAGACCACTCGCACCCAAGGTGCTCAATCGACCCAAACGAACTGACTACCTCAAAGGTCCAGTCAAGCCTGCGCCCGTCGACTAGGAACGCTCCTGCCCACTACCACACATCCACAGGAGGACGGGATTTACGTGGGGCGTCCTGTCCTACTAACTCATCCCTCGCGCAAAACTGCCTCAACAGGCCCATCGTTGCCTCAACTGCGGAAAACTGCCTCAACAGGCCAACCATCGTATCCACAGCGGCATCTCAGGACGCGACTCCAACTGAGTAGAACGGCACGGCATAGAGTATCGAACATTGGCATATGCAGGCTAGTCAAAATCCACGCTCACTCAGAACGGTAGGACTCAAGATCCCCAAATACCTCGCACAACAGTCGGAGAACTCTCGACGACACAGCTGCTCGGCTAACTCGAAACACGAGATACTAGCCTCGCCAACGGCTCGCAGCACAAGGCTCACTGGCTGGAGATACTCCACAGCCAGAAACGACCCACAACTCAGGGTAACAAAACAGGTCGGACAACACTCAACGACCTGGGACCACCGTCAACCCCAACGGTTCCCAACAGGGCGGACCGGAAGATACTCGACGGCCCGGGACTGCCGTCTGCGCAACGGCTCCCTCTACGACGGCACAACAGGGAAACAAGACCTCCCGGGACTACCGTTTACCCAAACGGCTCCCGGCACAGATAAGCAACCCAGCTACAACTACCAGACTCCACTCTGCTCCCAAGCAAGAGTGCAAAAGCATCCCACACTAAAAGCAAGTCCCGACCTCTCGGCCCACTACCCGGGCGAGAAAACACTATGTCCAGGGATGAAGGAACAGTGTGGATGTCTAAGCATAAATAACCCTAGCCCAAGTGAGGGTTTTCTACTAGTCTGGTTACACATACAACATATGACGGGGGTGCTAGGTCAAGTTCCAAGATAACCACATTAACCGATAATAAAGGGATAGCCATTCCAACAATCTAGCATGCTACATAAGGAAATAAACTATCATGCATAGTCCTACATTAATAGAATTAATGTACATTCCATAAAACTTGGAGATAAGGCCACCCACCTCGATTTGCCACCAATTGCTCGTAGACACTTGCAATTGGCCTCCACGCGATCCGCACGCAAAACGGGGCACACCGTCGGAGTCCGCACGCAAAACGGAGCACGCCGCCGGAGTCCGCACGCAAAACGGAGCACGCTGCCGGAGTCCGCACCAAAAACGGAGTCCGCACGCAAAACGGTGCACGGTGCCAGGATCCGCACGCCAAACGGAGTCCGCACGCAAAACGGTGCACGGTGCCGGAGTCCGCACGCAAAACGGTGCACAGTGCCGGAGTCCGCACGCAAAACGGTGCACGGTGCCAGGATCCGCACGGCAAACGGAGTCCGCACGCAAAATGGTGCACGGTGCCGGAGTCCGCACGCAAAACGGTGCACGGTGCCGGAGTCCGCACGCAAAACGGTGCACGGTGCCAGGATCCGCACGCCAAACGGAGTCCGCACGCAAAACGGTGCACGGACACAGAAAGGAGCAAGAGGGTCAGTTACAGTCTAAAAGATCGCCCCAAAACTGTACAAAAATACAGTAAAACCAACACACGGGACCCACCCGATTGCGCCGCCGTCGCCGCGGCACCCCCATCGGAAGCCTCGCGCGCTCCACGAGGCCCACAATGCCACGTCGCAACACTCCCCGACCTTCTCCCTCACTCTCCCTCACTCTCGGATGAAGAAAGAAACGAAGAAGGAGAAGAAGTCGCTTGCGGGGAGGAAGAAGAAGAAGAAAAAGAGGAAAAGGGGAGGGGCGGTCCACGGTGCACGGTGCGCCGTGCACCGGCCGGTGCACCACACCCACCCGGGTGCACCCGGCCCACGCAAGAGGAAGGGCGGCCACGTGGCCGCGTCCCTGCGCGCCACGCGGCCGCGCAGTTCATGCGCCACACGGGCGCGTGACACCGGCCACCCACAGGCGCGGGACACGCGCCCGTGACACGGGCGTGCGCCCCAGCGCCCGCGCGGGCGCCAACTGGGGTCCGCCACGTGGCGGCCCCCACGTGGCCCGCGCGCGGGTGCCCTGTGCACCTGACGCGCGCAGAGGCGCCTGTCGCGTCAGCCGCGCCTCGCCTGACGCGCCGCAGCCTCCTCGGGATCCGTGCCACGCGTGTCTCGATCCGCGTGCCGCTTTGCCTCGAAAAGCGTGCACGCCTACCGGACTCCAAATCCAACAAATAAATAGTCCATCCTTAGCGATTTCGCGCGCTGAGTCCAGAAATGATGTCCGATTCTCCAAATTCTCATCCGAAAATTGCGGAGTGCCCCCGGATAGCCCCCTCGATCCGATTTCCGCGCCGGGTCCATTTTTAAAGTCCGATTTGCCCAATTCCAACTCTAAAAATTCCCGAAGGCGACCGGAGAGGTAAACTTTTATCCGGACTTCACCCGGAGTCTAATTTTGACATCTGAATCGCGCGAAATCACTTCTAAACACCCGACGGGTCCTCCAACTTCCCACGGGGTTTCCAATGATGCAAGCAAATCCCAAATTGCATCACAAATCCATTTCTGGGCCCCCAACACGCGCACCAACACCCCCAACGGCGACCGAAAGCTGCCCAACAACCGGCAACCCTACGCGGGGGATTCCGGGACCTCACATCCTCCCCCACTAAAGGAAAGTTTCGTCCTCGAAACTAGATCAAGCCCATCAGGAGTCAAGAATACCACGGCTAGGTATCAAACAATACGCCTCCAGCTCCCCTCACTCGCTCCTCGTGATTACTCCGCGACAACAACAACAAGTACGGTATGACCCGATGCGCAATTCTCTCATCTATCGAGCCAGAAATTGCAACGGGCGTCCCTCGTACTCCAATAATCACAGATCTCAAAGGAGCAAGTAAATCACGGGCGAGGAAAAAAAAACACATCACTACTGAGCTGAGACGTGAAAAACCAAGGGCTCCATTAAAAGGCTGGGGGAAAACTGAAATAACCACAAGTGTAATACGCACCAAACCACATCATGGTGCCACCCTCAACAAGACGACCCGAAGCATACCTGCAGACACGCCCAATAAGGAAGGGAAATCCAATAAGTTGGGGTCTTCACTCGGTTACCTCCCAATCCGAAACCACTCGAGTGGACAACACAACTGCAGGCTACCCTTAAAAGGGATCCACAAGAGACACAATCTCGTGCCACAGTTGGTCGCTCAAAATGCTATCATAACCCCAACGGACCCACGGGTCGAAGTCGATCCCTCAACTAAAAGAACACCCTGACGGGAACCAAACCGTCGGTGAACGGGACTGGAAACTGGCTCACAAGGCGATCATAAAGCTGATGCCCAAACTCGCAGTCCAAGTCCAAAACATCCACAAAACTCTCACCGTTGTATACCTACAACGTGGCATCACTGCCGTGCACCAACGGCGTGGCATCACCACCGTGTATCAACGGTGTGGCGTCATCACCGTGTATCAACGGTGTGGCATCACTGCCGTGTATCAACGGTGTGGCATCATCACCGTGTATCAACGGTGTGGCATCACTGCCGTGTATCAACGGTGTGGCATCATCACCGTGTATCAACGGTGTGGCATCACTGCCGTGCACCAACGGCGTGGCATCACCACCGTGTATCAACGGTGTGGCGTCATCACCGTGTATCAACGGTGTGGCATCACTGCCGTGTATCAACGGTGTGGCATCATCACCGTGTATCAACGGTGTGGCATCACTGCCGTGCACCAACGGCGTGGCATCACCACCGTGTATCAACGGTGTGGCATCACTGCCGTGTATCAACGGTGTGGCATCATCACCGTGTATCAACGGTGTGGCATCACTGCCGTGCACCAACGGCGTGGCATCACCACCGTGTATCAACGGTGTGGCATCACTGTCGTGTATCAACGGTGTGGCATCATCACCGTGTATCAACGGTGTGGCATCACTGCCGTGCACCAACGGCGTGGCATCACCACCGTGTATCAACGGTGTGGCATCACCACCGTGTATCAACGGTGTGGCATCACCACCGTGTATCAACGGTGTGGCATCCTCAAGCATCAAGGCCTCAGATCCTCACAGTACTATACCCAACACTACCTCGAAATCCCGGAGCTGAGAAAGAGCCAAAAGGTCAATAGGCAAAAACCCAGGGCCCTAACTGCACTGGGCAGGACCAACAACACTCATCTATGTGCAACACGTGATCAGGTATCTGAACCTCACGAGCACAAGCTAAGGGTCCTATCTCTAGCCCATACAACAAAGCAAATGCCCTACAGAAGAAAAGAATGCGATGCTCCGGTAACAAATAACGCTCAAGTGCGTGAAGGGGAGATAAGATTAGTATCTGCCACCACGTGGCTAGCTGCCCCCGAATCCACATCCTGTGCGACATGGACGCTCTCGCTCGGGGGTGGTCGTTCGTCGGACAGTCGCGAAGAAGTGGCCCTAACTATCTGGCCATAACCTGTCGAAGCTCCGCCTGTCTGGAAGAGCGGAGGAGGAGGAGTCGAAGCTGCCAACGCGACTGTTGACCCCGCTTTAGGACAAGACCATGATCTGTGTACTGCCTGTGGTCACACTGCGGCGCAAAAATGCGGCCCACCACCAAGGGCACAGTCATCCCGCTGCGGAGAACCTCCTGGTCTCTGTCTCCCCTGAGACTCACGACCCTCAGACTGGGATCGTGGCGGCCTCGGGGCTCGATCTACTCGACTGTCCAAACTCAGGCGGCACTGGATGCCTCTCCCCGGAGCTGGTCCCTGGCGCTCCGTCTATCTCTGACATGATCACTGATCCTCGGTCAACCCGCTAAGCATGCCCAATCGCTGCATCTAACGTTGGCACCCGCCGAGAATACACCAAGTGATAGATATTCCACTGCAGTCCTTTCTCAACTAGCTCAACATCCTGGATCTCATCCAGAAGACATGGGGTACACCACTCAGCAATCGCAAAACTCGTGAACATACTCCAGAAGAGGTCGACTCCCCCGCTGCAGGAGTCTAAGATCCCCTTCCAGTTTCTGCTTACACTGTCAGGAAAATTGGCCCTGAGTAGCAAAGCACGAAACTGGTTCCAAGTCAACAACCGAGCTCCTGGTAGTCCGACAGGACGAACTCGACGCCACCAAATCTCGGCGTCCTGTCAGATCATCTCAATCTCACTAAAATAACCACCTGGTAACTCGGCCGGAGGTGAAAATCGCCGCAACAGGCCAAACCTTCGCCACTCACTGGGCGGCATCGCCACTCACTGGGCGGCATCGCCCCTCACTGGGCGGCATCGCCTCTCACTGGGCGGCATCGCCCCTGGTAGCTCGGCCAGTGGAAGGTATCCTCCTGGTAATTCGGCCAGGGAAAAATGTCCTCCTGGTAACTCGGCCAGGGCATGTGCCCACCTGGTAACTCGACCAGGGGCAATGCACCCATCTGGTTGCTCGGCCAGTGATAATTATCCATCTGGTAACTCGGCCAGCGATAATTATCCATCTGGTAACTCGGCCAGCGATAATTATCCATCTGGTAACTCGGCCAGCGATAATTATCCATCTGGTAACTCGGCCAGCGATAATTATCCATCTGGTAACTCGGCCAGCGATAATTATCCATCTGGTAACTCGGCCAGTGATAATTATCCATCTGGTAACTCGGCCAGTGATAATTATCCATCTGGTAACTCGGCCAGCGATAATTATCCATCTGGTAACTCGGCCAGTGATAATTATCCATCTGATAACTCGGCCAGCGATAATTATCCATCTGGTAACTCGGCCAGCGATAATTATCCATCTGGTAACTCGGCCAGTGATAACGCCCTCCTGGTGACTCAGCCAGGGAAAAATGCCCTCCTGGTAACTCAGCCAGGGAAAATGCCCTCCTGGTAACTCAGCCAGGGAAAACGCCCTCCTGGTGACTCAGCCAGGGAAAACATCCTCCTGGTGACTCAGCCAGGGAAAACGCCCTCCTGGTGACTCAGCCAGGGAAAAATGCCCTCCTGGTAACTCAGCTAGGGAAAATGCCCTCCTGGTAACTCAGCCAGGGAAAACGCTCTCCTGGTGACTCAGCCAGGGAAAACGCCCTCCTGGTGACTCAGCCAGGGCGGGGCGTGTCCTTTTCACAACACGATATCGCAGGGGTATCGCAACCCACTGCAAAACAACAAATGTCAGGACACAACAACCACACGACCCAATCCAGCGAAAGTCTAAGACATGTCATCCATTCCATAGCATTATGTTGTCGCAGCCAACATAATCGCTTAGGAAAGTAAACATGGCAAACACTCATCCCATCTCTTGGGAGAGGTAAAAACTCAATCGAGACTCTCGCTAAAAGTCACGACTCTCACGTAGTCATCCTAATGTCCAACCGCAAGCCTAGGGTTTCTAAGTCCATCACGACCTACAACCTAGGCTCTGATACCACTCTAATCTGTCACGCCCCTGGGTCGAAACTGCGACCCGGGCTCACTAACAGATCCGCCATCTGTACGGAAACTGCCGTACAGACGAAGCGTCTAACCTGCAGAAAGAATCAACTACAGAGATACAGATATCAGAGCTGAAAGTAAACTGGTAAGAACTGGAAACCAAACACTGTACAACTGAAGATCATACAATATCCATCTCCCAAATACGATCGTATACCAAGTCCTCTGATACAAAACTCAAAAGGGAGATATCTCCAATAAAGTACATCAGTGTACAAGCTCTCACTACAAAAATAACCTCACTACATCAGTCTCTCAAACTGTAAAATAAAGTACAACTCTATACCTCACAACAAAGGTCTCTCAACAGAGGAAAAAGAAGTAAGCTAATCTACTGAAGCTCTCCTCTGAAGGGGTACCGCTACGCTCCAATGACGGGTAGGGAACTAGCTCGCGACTCCCTCGCCTCGGTCAGAAGGATCAGCAACTGGAGCAACAGGAACAGGAGAGGAAGTTCCTGGGGAAAAAGACACCACGACGGGTGTGAGAACTACTTCCCACAGTAGTTCTCAGTGGGTGCCGTCAACAAGCCCAACGGTCTGCCCACCAAGTCTACTAGAGGCCAAAAATAACAATGCAATGAAAACTAAACAAGAAAAGCTGGAGCTACTCTACAGCTACCATGCCTCTATCTAGATACTCCAAAAAGTGGAACAGATGAAAGCAAATGAGACCACTCGCACCCAAGGTGCTCAATCGACCCAAACGAACTGACTACCTCAAAGGTCCAGTCAAGCCTGCGCCCGTCGACTAGGAACGCTCCTGCCCACTACCACACATCCACATGAGGACGGGATTTACGTGGGGCGTCCTGTCCTACTAACTCATCCCTCGCGCAAAACTGCCTCAACAGGCCCATCGTTGCCTCAACTGCGGAAAACTGCCTCAACAGGCCAACCATCGTATCCACAGCGGCATCTCAGGACGCGACTCCAACTGAGTAGAACGGCACGGCATAGAGTATCGAACATTGGCATATGCAGGCTAGTCAAAATCCACGCTCACTCAGAACGGTAGGACTCAAGATCCCCAAATACCTCGCACAACAGTCGGAGAACTCTCGACGACACAGCTGCTCGGCTAACTCGAAACACGAGATACTAGCCTCGCCAACGGCTCGCAGCATAAGGCTCACTGGCTGGAGATACTCCACAGCCAGAAACGACCCACAACTCAGGGTAACAAAACAGGTCGGACAACACTCAACGACCTGGGACCACCGTCAACCCCAACGGTTCCCAACAGGGCGGACCGGAAGATACTCGACGGCCCGGGACTGCCGTCTGCGCAACGGCTCCCTCTACGACGGCACAACAGGGAAACAAGACCTCCCGGGACTACCGTTTACCCAAACGGCTCCCGGCACAGATAAGCAACCCAGCTACAACTACCAGACTCCACTCTGCTCCCAAGCAAGAGTGCAAAAGCATCCCACACTAAAAGCAAGTCCCGACCTCTCGGCCCACTACCCGGGCGAGAAAACACTATGTCCAGGGATGAAGGAACAGTGTGGATGTCTAAGCATAAATAACCCTAGCCCAAGTGAGGGTTTTCTACTAGTCTGGTTACACATACAACATATGACGGGGGTGCTAGGTCAAGTTCCAAGATAACCACATTAACCGATAATAAAGGGATAGCCATTCCAACAATCTAGCATGCTACATAAGGAAATAAACTATCATGCATAGTCCTACATTAATAGAATTAATGTACATTCCATAAAACTTGGAGATAAGGCCACCCACCTCGATTTGCCACCAATTGCTCGTAGACACTTGCAATTGGCCTCCACGCGATCCGCACGCAAAACGGGGCACACCGTCGGAGTCCGCACGCAAAACGGAGCACGCCGCCGGAGTCCGCACGCAAAACGGAGCACGCTGCCGGAGTCCGCACCAAAAACGGAGTCCGCACGCAAAACGGTGCACGGTGCCAGGATCCGCACGCCAAACGGAGTCCGCACGCAAAACGGTGCACGGTGCCGGAGTCCGCACGCAAAACGGTGCACAGTGCCGGAGTCCGCACGCAAAACGGTGCACGGTGCCAGGATCCGCACGCCAAACGGAGTCCGCACGCAAAATGGTGCACGGTGCCGGAGTCCGCACGCAAAACGGTGCACGGTGCCGGAGTCCGCACGCAAAACGGTGCACGGTGCCAGGATCCGCACGCCAAACGGAGTCCGCACGCAAAACGGTGCACGGACACAGAAAGGAGCAAGAGGGTCAGTTACAGTCTAAAAGATCGCCCCAAAACTGTACAAAAATACAGTAAAACCAACACACGAGACCTACCCGATTGCGCCGTCGTCGCCGCGGCACCCCCATCGGAAGCCTCGCGCGCTCCACGAGGCCCACAATGCCACGCCGCAACACTCCCCGACCTTCTCCCTCACTCTCCCTCACTCTCGGATGAAGAAAGAAACGAAGAAGGAGAAGAAGTCGCTTGCGGGGAGGAAGAAGAAGAAGAAAAAGAGGAAAAGGGGAGGGGCGGTCCACGGTGCACGGTGCGCCGTGCACCGGCCGGTGCACCACACCCACCCGGGTGCACCCGGCCCACGCAAGAGGAAGGGCGGCCACTTGGCCGCGTCCCTGCGCGCCACGCGGCCGCGCAGTTCACGCGCCACACGGGCGCGTGACACCGGCCGCCCACAGGCGCGGGACACGCGCCCGTGACACGGGCGTGCGCCCCAGCGCCCGCGCGGGCGCCAACTGGGGTCCGCCACGTGGCGGCCCCCACGTGGCCCGCGCGCGGGTGCCCTGTGCACCTGACGCGCGCAGAGGCGCCTGTCGCGTCAGCCGCGCCTCGCCTGACGCGCCGCAGCCTCCTCGGGATCCGTGCCACGCGTGTCTCGATCCGCGTGCCGCTTTGCCTCGAAAAGCGCGCACGCCTACCGGACTCCAAATCCAACAAATAAATAGTCCATCCTTAGCGATTTCGCGCGCTGAGTCCAGAAATGATGTCCGATTCTCCAAATTCTCATCCGAAAATTGCGGAGTGCCCCCGGATAGCCCACTCGATCCGATTTCCGCGCCGGGTCCATTTTTAAAGTCCGATTTGCCCAATTCCAACTCTAAAAATTCCCGAAGGCAACCGGAGAGGTAAACTTTTATCCGGACTTCACCCGGAGTCTAATTTTGACATCTGAATCGCGCGAAATCACTTCTAAACACCCGACGGGTCCTCCAACTTCCCACGGGGTTTCCAATGATGCAAGCAAATCCCAAATTGCATCACAAATCCATTTCTGGGCCCCCAACACGCGCACCAACACCCCCAACGGCGACCGAAAGCTGCCCAACAACCGGCAACCCTACGCGGGGGATTCCGGGACCTCACATAACTCCTTCTTGTGGGTCTCCAATAATGTTAGATTCCGGATGATCCTTGGAGATGCGTAACGTTTGCGGTAATGGAGTAGTCGGAGGTACATGTGATAATTCCTGCACATTAGATAAACTTGAAGAACCATTAGATGCATCAACTTTATTGAAAGAGTTATTACGAGAAGATGCATTTACAGGAGTATCATCATCTAGAGACATATCAAGGGTAGATTTATTAGATGCAAAGTGGAAAGCTTCATCTACTTTAACATTTATAGATTCTATCATCGTTTTAGATTCCAAGTTAAATACCCGATATGCTCTACTGTTAGTAGAATAACCCATGAAAATCCCTTCGTCGCTTCGAGAGTCAAACTTACCAAGGTTTTCGCGATCACGCAGAATAAAACATCGACTTCCAAAGATACGAAAATATTTGATGTTCGGTTTTCTACTAAACCACAGCTCATATGGTGTATTTAAAGTTCCAGGGCGCAAATACACTCGATTAATTACATAGACGACGGTGTTCACAGCTTCAGCCCAAAAATATAACGGTAAATTTCGGCTATGAAGCATCACACGCGCCATCTCTTGAACAACCCTGTTTTTGCGCTCAACAACACCATTCTGCTGAGGTGTATAGGGTGCTGAGAATTCATGTTTTATCCCATTGGAAGTGCAAAAATCAATGAATTTAGAATTAATGAATTCTCCACCTCTATCACTTCGAACACGAACGATCTTTTCATTTCTTTCATTCATAATACGATGACAAACCTCATGAAAAGAGTCGAAAGTATCCGCTTTCTCTTTTAAAAAAGTTACCCATGAATACCTAGAGAAATTATCAACCAAAAGAAAAATATACCATTTACCTCCCAAAGATGGTTGACGAATCAGCCCCATTAAATCCATATGCAGTAATTCCAAGGGCCGTTTGGTACCGACATGGTTCAAGGATGAAAGAAGAATTCACCTTTGCGTACCCAAACCTTTTGAGTTTTGGAGTACGTCGGCAATGAATATGAAGTTAATACCTTTGGTGAAAGCGTCTTGATTGATTTATCGCTTTTCCTTGACGTCGTCGTCTTGTTTGATGTACTACCAATGTTCTTTCCTTTTGAAAGATCCTTCTTTGATTTGCGGGGAGTGAACTCATTGGTAGTAGTTGCAAGATGTGCTTGATTTGATCTTTGCGCTCCATTCTTGCAATTTCTTCTTATGTGCCCTGCATAACCACAACGAAAACATACCTTTGTTCTTGACGATCCCGAAGAGGGTGAGGTAGGGTTGTTGTCGTTGTATGCTGAGAATTCCGTCGTCGGAGGAGGAGTTACCGACTGGGGCACAAAAACTGTTCCACTCGAACTAGGAATGTCTCCAGTTTGAGTGTATCCGAGGCCGAATCGGTTTGTTTGACCAAGACCAAGTAATTTATCCAACTTGCTCCTTCCAGAAGAGAATCTCTTTAAATCATCCTTGAGTTGGAAAATGGTCTTTGTCATCTCCATTTTTTCTTGTCGGGCCTCGGTGTAGAGCTTCAAGAAGTAACCAGCTTTGTCAATCATTGTTACATGTATCTTCTCGAAATGCTCATTTTTCTCTTGAAGTGAAGCATTTGCTTTTATCAGGTTATCCCTTTCCACTTCAAGACCGGTTGAGAGAGAAGTTACCCCTTTTACTTCTTCTTCGAGATCCTGCAATTTCCTTCTCAACCCCTTGTTTTGCTTAGCCAGTTTCTTTGAATCCCTCAAAAGTCTGTGGTAGGCTAGAGCAAAATCTTCACCTTCAGAGTTACTCGATTCATCGTCCGTTGCAGTTTTTTCAACCTGGGAGGAGTTGGACAATGAATCAGATGTACTTGCCATTAAGCATATAAACGGTGAAGATGTGGGCGCGTGGAATGCCGTTGCGTTGTTCTCTTCATCACTTGAAGATGACTCATTTGACGTTGAGGTGTCATCCCAAGTGACGGCTTGCATCGCCTTCTTCTTGGACGGATTCTTATTTGGACACTCCGTTGAGATATGGCCGTATCCTCGGCACTTGAAGCATTGGACTTGTCCTTCTGAGCTTTTCTTATCCTTTGAAAAACTTTCTTGCTTTCTTGACTTTTGACTTGAAAAACCTTTGCCTTTCTTCCACTTTCCGGAGGATGGAGTTTTACTAGAATTACCCCTTCGAAAGTTTCGGCGAAAATTTCTTGTCAAGAGAGCAAGCTGCGTCTCAAAGTCCTCCATAGATAGGTTCTCGTCATCGCCTGAGGAGGATGAATCCGCGTCTTCTTCTTTTGTAGTTTTCAACGCAAAACCTGAAGACTTAGAAGTAGATGCTTTTCCAGAAGAATAGTTAGTAGGAAATGTCATTTCATATGTTTGTAATGAACCAACTAATTCTTCTACACGGATTTCGTCCGGGTGTTTAATAGTTTCAATGGCCGTAACCTTGGAACGAAATCTTTCAGGAAGAGTTCTTAAGATCTTTCTTACAATTTTAAATTCTGGAATCTTCTCTCCCAAGTTAGCACATGTGTTTACGATGTCTTGCAATCGTGTATAGTAGTCTGTGAATGATTCATTTTCTGCCATGAAAATAGAGTCAAATCTGCTCGTAAGCATTTGCAGCTTTTGAATCTTCACAAGATTAGTTCCCTCATGTGTAACTTGAAGAACATCACAGATTTCTTTCGCAGTCTCACATGCTGAGACGAGAGAGAATTCAGTTTGAGACAAGGCATTAAATAAAGCATTGATTCCTTTGTCATTGTAAGAAGATAAGTCTATCTCTTCCTTGGTCCATTTCGACCTAGGTTTGATGGTGTGAACATCAACAATAACTTCAGTTGGATTTGACCATCCTAACTCGATAGATTGCCACACCCGGTCGTCGATGGAAATAAGAAATGCTTTCATCCGTACTTTCCAGTAGGCATAATTTGTTCCATCGAAAAACAGGGGTCTGTTGATGTTTCCACCTTCAGCCATTGTTTACAACCCTATTCTCGCTCTGATACCACTTGTCGGGTTATGTAAATAATGATCTAAATAGGGGAAAAAACACCTAGAGGGGGATGAATAGGTGTAAACAATAAGCACTCAAAAATCTTTGCGCAATAAAACCCAATGCGGAAATGAAAAATAACACGCAAGATTTTTACGTGGAAAACTCCAAAACCAGGAGTAAAAAACCACGGGACCGATAACACGGTGAAATCAACTAAGATTATAACACGTACAAAGGTGATATAACGCACTCACAAACGACTCAACCTTTTTCCATACGCTCCGAGTTGATCTTCTCCGCTCGCTCCGCAACGCTCCTCGAATCCACGATTAGCGTCCAACGCCGAATCCACAGCGTCCAACGTCGAATCCACGACGTCTGACCGAATCCACGGTCTTCACCCAGTAGCACGTCTCGAATCCACGAACGTACCTCGCTCCGAATCCACGAGAGCGGTAGCACCTTGAATCCACAAGGCCACGCGAGTCCACGCGCCGATTTTGGGAAAATCGTTGTTTTTGGGTGGTGATGATCCGCCGAATACTTAGATTAGAAATAGATCGGAAATACCATCTAAGTATTCATTAATTTGATTCTACTCAAAATCTGAGTTTGAAACCCTAGAATCAAATCAATCAATATAGATGAAGAAACATAGAATTAAATCTATTGATTTCCTTTCTTCTCTATAGGTGGATTTTTCTTTTTCTGGCCGTATTTAAATTTATTCGGCTTACCCTAGAAAATGAATCATAGGGTTTATTTATAGGTTAGAAACCGTTGGAAGAAGATAAGAATCAAAAACTAACCTTTTCTGGAATTTTACAGGACGACGGTCCGGACTGGAATTATGACGGTCCGGACTGTCGTAACGAGACAGACTATTTCCAGAAAAACAAACGTTCGGGGTCCGGACTGAAGTGCCTGATCCGAACTGTTCATACATTTCAGCAAAACCCATGTTCGGGGTCCGGATCAGAAATGGCTTGGATCCGGACTGGATTTGCGTATGAACAAACACCGTTGGGATCCGGACTGCCGTGCCTGATCCGGATCCTGAACATGTCCCATGTCCAGTTTCTGATTTTTATGCAATTAAAAATTCATCCAAGTGTTTCTACACTATACGAAGTATTCGGATCATCAAAAATAATTAGTTAAACGTACCTGATCCTTTTGAATTCTTCTTTCTTGAGATTGAGGTATATGATCCAAACTTCTTCATCTTCAATCTTCAAGACTTAAAACTTTCACGAAATACGCCAAAACAAATTCCTTAACACCGGCTCTCTTACTTGCTTAGAATTTTGAACCGACTCATCTATTACTTTCTTTTTTTTTTTACTTTAACCAGTCCAAATGCGTTATAATTTTCCCTTTAAACCAAATCGGTATAGCCCTATTTCTATGTTGTTTCCTTTTTCTTGAACGGATCCTCTTCTTCTGCTTCCACTTCTTCCTCCTCCTCTTCGGCTTCCTCTATCTGACTGTTACTTCTTGCGAAGAATCGAGGCGAGTTTGACAAAATGCAAAGATTACATATGTGACCTAATTCAATTGGACCATGAATTGTACTATTTCAACACAGCAGGCAAGCAAGTGTGACCTGGTTCGATTCTAGCAAAGAAAAAGGAAAAAAAGTGGAGAACAAACTCAACAATAGGCGATGATGATCAATAACAAATTATTTTTCCTTATCAATATTAAATGTTTAAATGGCAGGGTAGCTTCGACGGGCACATAGGCAACTACTGCAGCCATCAACCCTTTAAGGTGGTGATTTGCCTCATGATAAAAGAATATATCAAGATCTGAGTCTTTGTTACCAATGCACATTAAACAGATGCAAGAAATGCAAATCGAACCACCGATTCGTTGTTCCTCTCCCTATTCCTTTGAGTTGTAAAATTTTGAATCGAGGCGTCCTCCTCCAAACTGAAATTAACCGTGCCACGATGTCCTTCCCTCACCGCCGCCACTTCTTACATCGTCGTTTGCTCTTCCTATTCCTCCGTCGCCGTTTCCAGTATTAGAGTGATACACTGTGGGAGAAGAGCTCTGCAGTGTAGCTTCCTATACCGTAACGATTCCTTTTTGTATCTATATAATAACTCCTCTAGCATGTAATTTTTCTCCATCAGATATGATAACCAAACAATCTAATTTTTTGACTGTAAGTAGATAGTCTAATCCTCTTTTTGTCTCTTTTATATCTGATGAATTCCTTTCCATAAAAATATTATGTTTTCTTTAGGCCTCTTTTATCTCTCTTTTGCAATGTTAAATGAGGTGTGACCAAGTTCTGTTCTAGCAAAGAATAAGAAAAAATTGTGGAATAGCTCAAACTCTTCACAGGCAATGATGATCAATAACACATAATTGTTCTTTATCAATATTAAAGGTTTAAATGGCATGGCAGCTAGGACAGCCACATAGGCAACTATTGCAGCCATCAATCCTTTAAGGTATTGATTTGAACGAAAGAAAAAATAAGCATCATGATGCAAGAATATATCACAATCTGAGCCTTTGTTAGCAATGCAAAAGCAAAAATATGCAAACAATGCGAATCGAACCACCAATTCGTTGTTTGTATCCCTCTTCCTTGCGTTGTTACATTCCTTCGAAGAATTTCCTATGTCGCTTTTCCGGTATTGGGTTGATAAACCATAGGTGAAGTGTTTTGCTATGCCACTTCCTTTTCAAGGTCAAAACTATCTCTAAATAGTCATCTCAGAATTCTTATGAAAGCACAATATACATACTAAAACTTATGACACAACTTTAATTTCTAAAAAAATACGAAATCCCTTTTGTAGTATGTTTCAAAAAAATGATACCAAGGCAGGGGTCTTACATTTATGAAAAGCATTATATTTTCTTCATTTAACCCTCCTTCGAATGGTAGGAATTGAGTCCTCTTGACATATATCTTATAGCTTTTAACCTACAATCTTGCTTACATGGTAAGTTGAAATTCTATTGATCAAATCATACTTTTTAAATGAGACTAAGCTATCAAAGAAAGTAGGAAAAAAATAAGAAGACTCACGTAAGTTTTCAAGTTGATTTTTATTTTTCACAAGCAATTGCAAAATAGTTTTTCCCAATTAAAGCAGTGAATTTACGAGTTTACATATAAATTCAGCATTTTAGCTTTTGTTGCTTCCTGAATAAATTTTATTGTGAGGATACTCTTTTTTCTTTTGTTCGAAATTTCTTCCTCAATTTCTAATTCTCTTTCTAAAATTGTTGATTTGCGAGATGCCATTGTTGACAACAAAATTATACTCAATGTCGTCGTTGTTGACATCAATGGGCACTAAACCCTGAGAATCCAAAAAAAAAAGAAGGATAGAAGTCCTATTTCTTTTGTAGCTCTTCAGTGAAATATTTTATCATAGGTATAATCTTCTTTATGCAAATTTTAAAATTTACAATCAGTTTTTAGGTATAAGATTTAATACTGCACTTGATCTACTGTTACTTTTGTTGCTTATACTGCAGATTATGATTTTTTTAATTTCTACATTTTTTTTTATTAATTATGTTAATTTTTATTCTTTTTAGAAATTTCTTCTTCTGTTGCTACTTATGTTAGGTTTTTTATTGCAATTTATGTATCTTCTCATGAATA
The DNA here is from genome assembly GCA_029204045.2 of Tillandsia leiboldiana. Taxonomy (NCBI): domain Eukaryota; kingdom Viridiplantae; phylum Streptophyta; class Magnoliopsida; order Poales; family Bromeliaceae; genus Tillandsia; species Tillandsia leiboldiana. The sequence continues at coordinate 14,394,863 of CM055065.1, forward strand.
AAAGTACATATTTTGACGATGTAAATAGAATTTTTTTTTTTTTTGCAAATTTATCATGTTTTTTATAAATCCATGTATAAGTAAATAATTTTTTATTAAATATATTTTAATATTTTCATGTGGTATATTGAGCTGCGAAACTCTAATCTCAATTGCAAAAATTATTTCAATTCCAGAGCACAAAACATTAAATACATCGAGTTTTTATGTTTGAAATTACTTCGAATTGCCAACTATATACATATTATTTTAAATCAGTGCTTTTATCTTTGGTGCAGGAATTATAAGACATTCAGCCGTGGCGGTTGAACCTGCAGCAGTGGCGCCCGTCACCTACATTGCACTCCGGGATGGTATGTAGGATCACAAAAAAAAAAAAAAAAAAAAAAAAAAAAAAAAAAAAAACCTCTGATTCATCTCTTAGAATTTAGATTTCGATTGGTTGATTGTTGAATGATGTGGTATTTTTTTTATTATTATTATTGTGGCTATTTTTTACGTTTGTTGATTCGTTTTGTAAGTGAAATTGGAGCGCAGTTGTGGATTATGTTATGTCATGTGGATGTATTTAGTTGTGGTGGTTATGTATTTGTTCAGTTATTTTAGTATCGACTGCATCTCTAATTGTATTATTGTACTTGCCTAGCAATGCATGTATATGGGAGTCTATGTCCGTATGGACAGAAAATTTTCTGTACATATGGCGGTCTATTCAAGTCCTGTGTTTCAAGTTATAAATTCTGATAAAAAAAAAAATAAATTATTGCACTTTTTGAAATTCGAGGCGTGACAACAGTATTTTTTGGTTAATTTTTGTTTCTACTCTTTGTAATACTATATCATATTAAATATTTTTTTTCTATAGTGTTTTAATTAATAAATTATTATTTTTTTAAAATTTACTACTCGGCGCATCGCGCGGGTTACTTCACTAGTATTATATTGAAAAGAGACTATGATTGATAATATAAGAGTCACATACTTTAGTAATAATTATTAGACTAAAGTATTTTGGGTCGATGATTTAGGATTAACGATTTATTCGTACCAGTGAACTTATGTTACATTATAATAATATTTATCATTCTATAATTTATTTTTTATCATACTATAGTTTGTAAAATATAATATTTTTTTTATTTTAATTAGCATTAGATCTTTACGCCAAAAGAAAATTAAAATGACTAGAGATTGAAGTGCAATTTTTCGAAATAAAGGATAATAAAATGTAAATACTCCAAACTACAAGAGATGAATTAACATAAGAATAAACTACTCATGCATTAAAAAAAATATGAAATACTATTTATACATTAAAAAAATAGGATATTTATTTTACACTCCATAGTTAAATAATCTTGTAAAGTTTTTAGTATTAAAAAAATTGAGTTGTGATAAGATTAGTGTGATAAAATTAATTTTTGAATGGATATGGTTTAAGATTTAAACTGACTTTGATTGTACAAATAATATTGCACAATTAAAATTCAACGTTAATTATATCATTGGTCCCTAATCATTATACAATTTTTCAATTTGGTCTTATATCTTCAGCCTTTCTTATTTATTTTAATTACACTATGCGTGAAAGATAATGCTAGAAAAAATATCATATTAACACCAACTAATAGTTGCCATGTCAATGCCACCTCAGCACCAATGACATTTTTAATAACTTCATTGTAATAAAAAAAATAGAATTAAAATAAAAATTCAAACTTGCAAAATAGGAAAACTAATACTGCGATTAATTCTAAAATATATTCTAGCCTAATATAATAGTAACTGAACTAACAATTTCGTTCTTTCAAAAATTTTCACTAACAATAGTACGTAAAAATTATGCTCCTAGTTGGCTTAGAATGAATGATTGACGGATAGCTTGTATATTCCGTAACTTTACTAAATCAAAATTGGATTAGTACCGTAAATAATTTTTTATTTATTTTTAATTAAAAAATAAAATTTTATATTTTGTTGTAATAGATTAATATTAAAATTTTAAAATAATTTTAAAAAATAAAATAATGTAAAAAAAATTTCACTACCGCTTATCTTTATTCAAACCCGCTCAAGACGATCCTTCCATCTTCCTCTGTCTAATTTCTTTTTCTTTTCTATTATCTAATCTCTCTTAATTTTTATCATCATTTTTTGTCTATCTAATCTTTCCCACTTTCTATAACTATCCTTTACCGTGATAAGTAAATAGTAAAAATAGAAGAAAAACCTTGTATCACCATTCTTCGCCTACATAATCTCTTCAACCTTTTATCACCACCCTTTGCAAGTAAATAGTAAAGATAAAAAAGAAAAGAATAGACGGATAATGAGCGAAGAAGAAGAGTAGAAGGTGGAAGAGAAGGCGCCGAAAAATTGAAGGAACATGCTTTTGATGGATTAAGAGTGACCATAAATTAGCAGCAAGAAGGTCGATAAGATGAAGATAATAAAGAATGTACTGTAAAAAAAAAATGAGATAGAGATGAGATAGTTTTTTAGAAAAAAAAAAATTTATATATATATATATATATATATATATATATATATATATATTAGTCTGTTTTTAGTTACTTTGATTATTTTTCAATATAAAAAAATATCCAAATAAATTTATTATAATATTTTTAAAATTATAAATAAAAAATATATTATAAATTAACTTATATTATTTTATTTTATGATAAAAAATATTTAATGTATACTCTAAGATAAATATATATCTTACATTCTATCTGTCTTGAATAAAATAAATTCATCATTTTAAAGTTATAAATAAAAAAACTCATACCCATGGGTGTAAAATATACCAGACCCTCCCGTGCACGAAATTTATAACTCATTTTAACCCAATCGAAGAAGGAAACGGATACGGAAACAACGTTATTTACGCCATCTCTCTCTGACCCTCCTCTCCCCGCGCGCCTCCTCCTCCCCCCCCCCCCCCCCCCCCCCCCCCCCCTCTCTCTCTCTCCCTCTCTCTCTCTCTCTCTCTCTCTCTCTCTCTCTCGGAGAAGGAAAGAGCGGACATTTATAACGCTGCACTCCTCCTCTCCAAGGCAATGGCGATCTCGTGGAGATCGTTGATTTAATTCACGAAACCCTAGGAAAAAGGAGCGCGTACCTTTTCCTCGCTCCGTGTTTTTTGTTCGGGCCTAGATCGGGCGCTTCGATTGCACGGCTCAGTGGATCCGATTCCAATGCGATTCTCCCTTCGCCAAGAGGGAATCTAGGGTTTGCTCTCGGGGTTGGTTTGCGGAGGATGGGGCGCAGGGGAGCGATCGCCTCTAAATCACCGCCCAAGGACGAGGATCCGTTGATATCAGGTGAGGTTTCACGTTTTTTTTTTTTTTTTTTTTTGTCTTGCAACGATGCATGCTTGTTGGGGGCATCTATTGATTATTTAGATTTTTGTTGGATTTATTGATTTTGTTGTGATAAGAATCAGTGAAATAACTTGTAATTTCGGATTATCATGAATTCTGTTGTGGAATACAAGTTCCTGCATAAGAAATCTGATTTTAGATTCAGTGGCTGCTGAGATCTAAGAATGTTTGTTAAGGATTGGATCTGGATTTTGGTTGTTGGGTTGATGTTGTTGATTTGAATTTTCTGGGAGAAAAAGACAAAAAATGAAATATATGCCGAGACGGCAGTTCCTCGGTTTTTTTTTTTTTCTTTTTTTCTCTTTTTCTAAAACTTATAATTTTGTAGAGGTTGACTTCCATGTATTGGTTCATCAATATTTTTCTGTTGTCACTCAGTTAGACTGTCCCTTACTATGCTGTGATGTAATAAGGTGGTCCTGTATATAGATACTTCATGTTTGTTTCTTTGTTTTGTAGTTAGTTTGAGGGTAGTAGAATTAGACATTTCAATGTATTATGTTATGAAAGTAAATGGGTTCGAGTATTTGAGTTGAATATAATAAGGTAATTAGCACCTAATGGAATCGCCAAAATGAAAAGAAGAATTTTTGGTGAATATTTCTCTTTCGCAACCAGCTTGCTCAGGTAGACCTCAAAGGTTTTGTAGCATAACTGGCTAAAGAAGTGGGGCATCTTGACGAATTGGATTCTTGTAGTGTGTAAGGAAATTGTTTAAGCCATTTGTTTCTGCCACCTTTTCAAATTTGGAAGAATGATGGAGTACTTGTTGGGGGCAAGATTGCTATAGTTGATGCTCATGGAGGCTAACGCTAGTTGATGCAAAATCTGGTGCCCAGGGATTATCATTTGTTTTATGTTGGTGAGGTAGATAATGTTGTTTCTTTTTTTAGAGAGAGAGAAAGGGAGAAGGTTTGAGGTAATGTTGCACATAATGAAGTATTTGCTCAATGATTTTCTTTATGGTGTGAGACAGGGAGATGGTAGAGCAATTTGAACATGCACCATGTAAATATTCTTTAAAGGCTTTGGATGGAAAAAGGAGAGCAACATGGTTTACCTCCATGTGGGATAGTCTTTCCATGTTTCTCAAATTTTTGCCAGTTCAAAGCTCTTGTCCTACCAAAAAATTCTAGCTTTCCAGAGCTTTTTTTAACCAGGGGCAGATGCTTTCATCATACGCTTAAAGACTTAGATGATTGAATTCTGAAAGTGGCATCTAGCAATTTCTTCCTTCTTGTGCTGATCTTTTAAGCCTTATGGTTCTTAGAAAAGTATTTGGGGAAATAAATCATCCGTGTCGCTCATAAAAGTTTACCATCACGGGAGCCCTCTTGGCTGAATTTTGGGTATTATCTATAGTTAATTATATAGTCTAAGGTTGACCATCATGGCTAATTGCTTGATCAATGTTTACCTTTAGCTTTAGTTGGTTTACATAGATCATACCCTCTGTCATACAAGTGCATGCAAAACTGAATCTTACCTTAAAAGTTATTGAAGGCAAAATCGTGGTATAACTTTATCATTTTGTCTAACGGAAAGTGTTCCTCTAATTCTATGAATCTTTCTAGAATGTCCTTCTCTTGAATCGTTCAAGAGAGTTTTGGATTGTTTGGTATTCAGTGAATAAAAACATTTTAGCATGGGTAGTTAGATTTTGCATCACAGGTATACATGGAATTTCCAAAAATAAAAGGTTGGTTATGTAAGTTGATTGTCCAGAGTTTTGAGTTGGTCTTTTTGTTTTGGTTCCTGAGAATTATCTAGAAATTTCCCTTTCTTTCCTATCTTATCTCTCTCTTTGGTTGGCATTCCAATTATTCTTTAAAATTATAGTCCTTTTCAGTTATGTAAGTCTGAATTTTGTTTTAATCCTTGTTCAGTTATGTAACAGCAGTTAGAGTGGATTATGTACTTCTTCTTCTTCTTCTTCTTCTTCTTCTTCTTCTTCTTCTTCTTCTTCCAAACACTAAACTTATCTGTGTCTTGTGGATGTTTTCTTTTTTTTTCCCCCTACTAAAACAGCCGTTTCTTCTTTTTCTCTCTCTTCTGAACACTAAACCTATCTTTGTCTTGTGGCCTATTTTTTTAATACTAAAACAGCTCATTTTTTCACTAAAACAGCCATTAGACCACATAATGTCTTCTTCATCTTCTTTTTAGTCAATAAAACGGCCCTTTCTTTGCTAAAACAGCTATTTAAACCACATAATCTCTCTCTCTCTCTCTCTCTCTCTCTCTCTCTCTCTCTCTCTCTCTCTCTCTCTCTCTCTCTCTTTTTGGCTCACTAAAACAGCCATTTAGAATACATAATATTAAACTTTATGCTTTCTTTAAATTTTAACCACAAGTTCCTGAGATTTGTTTTTATGTGGATTTTAGCTCAATATTTCAAGCTTATGCTCATTAAAGGCATGGTATATGCCTTCGACTACAAATGAAGGATTGACCTTTGGAGGTATCTAGCCTATAAGCAATTGCAAATTGTACAACTATGTAAGAAGCAATACATGATGGTGGTTGTTGATATAAAGTTGCATCAGCTCAATATTTAGTAATATTGAGCACATGTATGAGTGATATAGTTGTTTTATCTTAGCTTGACACTTGTGTGAGAGATTGGCACATGTATGAAGGTTGAAAGTATCAATTCCTCTTCATTCCTATACAAAGAAACATTCAGTGATTGATCTTAGAAATTAGTGCTACAGGGCGTAGGTGTATAAGTGAGCAACTCCACCATTATCCTATTTGTTTTCTCTCATTTGTCTGGAAAGCTTGCTAATCATGGGCTTTAAAATAGTAGAGCCTTGATTTCTAGCCTGAAGATGCAGCCTACATTGGAAGACCGAATTGATTACACATTTACACTTTAGTTGTATCAAGTCTAATTCAATTTAGTTGCAATTAGACTGCCATGTAGATAATTAGGGTATAGTTGGGAAAAATACGAATTTTGTTCGTATTTGGTCTATAATTGAATTAAGGTCTTGTGAGAGGCTGGACATATCTAATTTTAGGCTTGAATTTAGGCCACTTTTCTTTCTTAGGAGTGTATAGAAGACTCAAGGATATGTTCAAAATTCTGTTTTGTTAAATTATCAGTTATTTGTTTTTTACTGTATCTATTTATATGAAGATTCTCAAGCAAACAAGCTTTTCTGGGAAATCAGAGTTAGTTGGTTTTATGGATCTTATTTGGTGAAAGATCATAATGGCATGAAGTCGTAAAATTCTTCAACTTAGTATGGTACTATGGTAGATTTGGAGTCTTCATACCCTGTTCTGCTTTAAAAGAACAATAGATGGACCTTTATAAACAGAAAATAGAGTAAGACAATTGAAAATTCCTTGGGCAAAAGACATGGTTATTAAGGTTGCCGAACTTCTATAGTCCAAACCAACTTGTTCTCTTCAAAATTACCCAAATCAGCTTGTTGCTTTATTAACATATAATGGTTGACTAATTTGCATGAATATTGTGTTTGAGCCAGAAATAGTATTGTTCTGAAGCTGTTCTTACCTTGATGGATTTAAGCTTAAGTTGTCTAAAAACTAACGTCCATATATGGATACCTTTGCAAACAATAAGTGCACTCTTGTCACATCAATTCACACTTATGAAGGTTTGCAGATAAATCATATCATTTATTAAGATATTTTGTTTATGGAGTTGTTTTAGTAGATAACTCGATTCAAGTTGTTAGTGTTTCACATGGGATAATTTTGCTCTGATGGCTCCATTTGTTAATAGTGAGTAGATTTTGTGTATTATATTTCTTTACTAAATTTACTTCATTTTGCAGAGCTTCGTGAAAGGCATCGGTTGGATCTAGAGAATTTGACACTGATTACACAGCCAATCAGGACAGTAAAACTATTTGTATTAGCGACTTTGCAATATTTAAAAAGGTCATTTTTCTATGTCCTGAGAAATGGTGGTTGGCTTAAGGTCTTAATCATCTCAGCAGCAGCTTCTGCGTTCCTTCTTTTGACTATTGATGGCCCGCATGAAAAGGTATTTATCTCTTTCTCATTTGTTAACTAGCATCACTCTTAGTTTAAGAAATACCATTTAATTTCTGAATCTCTTCTAGACCTCTATGTTGATCTTGTGTTTAGATATAATCTTCTGAATTCACTTTTAATATAATGACTTGATTTTGTCATAAATGTATAATATAATGACTTGATTTTGTCATAAATGTATAATTGAAGAGGTACATTATATACTTTTAATGGAGCATGCTAGGGATGAACTTCTATTGCATGTTACTAAAATTCTTCTTTTTTGCCCTTTTATTCTTCTAATTTCTATATGAATGCTAGCTTTTTTTTTCCATGCGATGCATGCAGCATGTCCAAGAGCTTCTTCATTATGCCAGATATGGATTGTGGTGGATATCTCTAGGAGTGGCATCATCAATTGGACTAGGCAAGTTCAAAATTTGTATTCTACTTTTATTGTAATGAAATATTGGATAATTTAAACTACATAATTTGCTTATGTCTACATAGTTTGCTTATGTAGTTTTACGTACTTTATGATGATAGTACTGCACAAGCCAAAAGAATTTCAGTAATAAATTCCTACTGCTCATTTCGGTTTATTCTAAGGTTTCTTGGCATTCATTTTGGGCCCTTTTGGTCTAGCTTTTCTAGTTTCCTTTGGGTGGTGCTGTCAGCCACTGCAAAAGCAGTCATTTTGGGGCTGTTTTCATGCTGTAGTGCATTCCTCATCACAAAAAACAGTGGTTTGCAATGGAATTTAAGTTTGATGTTGTGGGGGCTCTGATCAGAATTCATCGCTGGCCAAATGGGACCTTTATCTTGGATATGTTATTGAAGTCGACCAGAAATCAGATAGAAATCAAATTTGTGATCTATGAGTTAACAGTCTTCTGCCTTCTTTTCTGGTCTGTTAATAATTTAAATTAAGAGCGATGGTGGTTGTCTGTGTCACCCAAAGAAATCGATTTAATTATGCTGTTTTTTTTGGAAATCATGCATGCTGTGTATTTGTTAGAGTAAGAAGCCTTGCTTTAAAATTAGTACAGACAATGGACATTCGCTGTGGCAAAAAAGTACTTGTTCCCTAGTTTACAACAGCATCTTTTTGTTCCTATCTATTTTTCTGTCTGCTTTCTTCTTTGGAGGATGATTGATTATATCTCACTGCTTAATCTCTTAAAAATTGATGTACATGCATGCTTATAGTTGCTTATATTTCTTTGCAAGGTGTACAACTGCTCATAATTTCTTTACATGCATCCTCAAAATATAATACAAGCAGCTAAATAATTTGGGAATATGTGCTTGAAAGTATGTAACACATTTTGAGCAATAAGCATTAGTGCAATATAGCTATATATGTGTTTCACTTAATTGGTCTCACATCAGAGGATGTTGGGTAAGCTGACGGGCATTTATCAGAATGACTTTCTAGTATTAAGAACTTGAGCTTTTTCCAGCTATTTAGTTGTCCTGTTTCATTCATGTTGGTCATATCAGTTGATTATTTGGTGCAGCCACTTTCAGGGGTATTGTCATGTGGACCCTCTAAATGTATTTGGAGGATAAATGGTAATAGTGTTGGTTCTTTGTGCACACATGACATGAATTTTAGGTCTTAAAACACCCAATAGTCCCTTGTGTGAATATATTAAAACAGTTGCCTTGTATAGGATTTTTATTTTCTTTTGCATATATAAATGTCTCGGCCTTGAGTATTTTGGGCGATGTTGATTGGGCTGTCTTATTCAAAATGCCACTAGTAAGCTTGTTTGGGTAATTTCAAAGATGCTCTTGTATATACTTGTTTTTTACCGCAAGCCAGATATCTGGCTGTGGGTGACTGGGGGCTAATTGGGGTATGGAATAAGATCATTCAAAGTAACGAAAAAATTTTAAGCCCCATATGATCCCTTAAGCTTATTTGTGCCTCATAGATGACTTACATGACAGTCACCATTAGCATGCCTGCAAGGTAGATATGGGTCTGTTGGCCATTCAGCTTTAGTAGCTGTTATGGTGAGCCTCCTTGTGCTCGATTTCTCCTTTCATCAGGAACCACGGATTTAAGTATCCATCGGCACGGGCATCCACCGTGCCGTATCGTGCCAACAAGATAATAGCACGATACAACCCCCGTGCTGATGGAACAGATAAAAACTCTTTTTTCTTTAAATTACTAAGTAATTTTCTCAATAAAATTCAAAATATTTGGTAAAGATATATAATAAACCATTAGAAAATTTGTTTGATAAAGAAAATAAATATTTCATACCATTATGACTGCCACTCATTGGCACGGCCCGGCACGCACCATGCCGGCAAGTTTTCGGCACGACCCTTTGCCACGGCACTTAAACCCTTGCCAGGAACAGACCAAAATTTTGGAAGATTGGCTTTAAACTGGTGTACTATTTTTTAATTTCATGGAGCCTTCTCAGCTTGTACTTGTGCTCTAGCCATTGACCCCAAATTTGCTGGGAATATGTGATTCTTGATTTTAATACTCTTATTGACTGATAGTGAAGTCATAAAAAATGCACTACTTTTGGGAACTGTGGATTGTCATAAATCCATGAAGATCCTCTGTTGGCCTTAGTTGAGTTTGAGCTATATTGGTCATATATTGCTTATATTTTTTTGGGATTTAGTTGCAAGTTTAGTCCCTGAAGTGCAGTGCCAACTTCAAGTTGGCGGCACTTGATTCCATAGTTCGCAAGTATGATTCAATTTCAAGCATGATATATTACTTGTAATTGTACCACTGTAATAATCTTCTATTTTACCATGCATATTCCAGTAAAAGTCCAGAATATCATCTTGTTTGGAGCTGTTTTTTGTACTGAGGAATTATTTTTTGTTTTATATTGGCAAACCATAATTCCATCCTTTTCCAGTTTTTGCCCTCAAGGCATGCTAAATTAGTTTTTGATTAGCATCTCTTTTCATGTTAGAATATTAGGCTGCTGGAACTTTCTGTGTCTACCTAAATTGTATAGGTTTTTTCTTCGCATACTTCCCCACAGAGCCACAGACTATGATAATTTATTTGTAAGCCTTGAAAGCCAAAACATTTATGAAGCACATTTAAGGCTGATCAAGTTATATATTGCTTGCTTTACAGGATCTGGTTTACACACATTTGTGCTGTATTTAGGCCCTCATATTGCATTTTTCACAATCAAAGCTCTACAATGTGGACGAGTTGATTTGAAAGCTGCTCCATATGACACCATACTACTTAAAAAGGGACCTTCATGGCTTGAAAAGGATTGCTCAGAATTTGGACCTCCACTATATCCAACGTCATCCAGTTCATTAGTTAGGATTCCAGTCAGCAAAATACTAGCTCAGGTTCAGCTAGAAGCTATTCTTTGGGGCATTGGAACTGCACTTGGGGAGCTTCCTCCCTATTTTATCTCACGAGCAGGTATCTTTGATAAATAGACTCTATAGAGCATGCATGAATACATATTATGGTAATAGTGCTTATACTTGATCTTCATTCCTTTTTCATAGGTGATAAATAGATTTAAAGTAAGAATCTTGCATTCAAGAAGCCTTACATTTTCTTGCTTCCATTTAGCTAACATAAATCGTAAAAACTACTACCTAATCCAGATTTAGACTAAATTTATCCAAAACTAATCTCTGTTTCATACTTATTATTGTTGGGCTTTAATCTTTTTTAAATCTAGAACTAACTCATTTCTTGTATTGTATCTTTTACCCTCATATGTGAGCTTGTAGACTAGTTTTGCTTATTGATGAGTATTCTTGTTGCCATTGCCTTCGGCATCATCGTGTAAGCAGGGACTGTCATGTTGTTGAGTGTTAACTGCTAAGTCAAACATGTTCACATGAAAATGCCAGAAGCTTACGAGAACTATACTGGCTATTGCTAATCTAATATGTAATCAAATCGAACTTCTAAAACTTGGAGAGAAAATGGAATATATCTGCACATTTGATACTGTTTTGCAAGTTCAGTAGCATGGACTTTATACTTCTTTGAATTACATGGCTCATATCTTCCATTCGGACTTCAAATTATACTTACTCCACACAATATTTTCACACACTTTTGTTGGATATTCAGCACATATGTGCATAAATTTTAATTGCAATTATTGATTGCTGTTATTCGATGGATAGCTCACTCAGATTGATGTAGTGTCACATTTACTATTGACCTATGTATGGCAGCACGCTTGTCTGGAAGTAAAGTAGATGCTGTTGAGGAACTAGATGCTGCTTCTTCAGAAGATGGATTTATATCTGCTACACTCAACAAATCCAAACGCTGGCTTCTTTCTCACTCACAACATCTTAACTTCTTAACTATTTTATTACTTGCTTCGGTTAGTTTGCTTTTTCCCCAATTTTCTTGGTTGTATATATGTACTTAGTTATTGTATATTGTCTTGCTTCTGTTAGTTTGCTTTTTTCCCAATTTTCTTGGTTGTAAATATGTATTTAGTGATTGCCTTGTGATATTCCTGAAAAGTTCAAATTTAGTAGGTGGAACATTTCTAAAATCCTTTGGGGAAGTTCACAGTAAGTTGAAGTGACTGGCAAAAAATTTGTTGTTCCGATGAAATATTTATGAGTATAATTCTCCTTGATGCCTTGAAAAAGGATGCAGTTGTGATATATGTGCATTCTCACTAATTGATCATTTAGTTTCAAGGAAAAACAGAGACTCGTGTAACAAAAAAATAAAAAATAAATAAATAAATGAAAAAAACATCTGCTGGGTCCTAGGGTTCTCCTTTGACTCATTAATTAGTTAAGTAGTTGCACCATTTTTTTTTCCTCATTACTCATGCATTAATTAAACTGCAGCTAATTCTTCTTCTTCTTTTTTTTTACTGTTTCTCTTATTAATAGATACCAAACCCTCTTTTTGATCTTGCCGGTATTATGTGCGGCCAATTCGGCATCCCATTCTGGAAGTTCTTTCTTGCGACCTTAATTGGAAAGGCAATTTTCAAGACTCACATCCAGGTGTGCTATCTCTGGCTCTTCCTCTTGTTCTGCGTCTTTCCACCTTTATGGTCAATATACATATACATAACCAGTTCCTTTGTGCTTTCTATTATTTCTTGTTGGTCATGCTGCTATTCAATTCAGGCACATTTCATGAGAGGTTTAGTAGTACTTTCCTTGTTTTAAGCTTTTGATGTAGCTGTTTTACCTCATTCTTTGATCTGATTGCTGGTGCAGACGGTATTTATCATCTCTGTGTGCAACAACCAACTCCTGGAATTAGTGGAGAACAGGTTAATTTGGGTACTCGGTTTCTTCCCTGGATTTTCCGATATGCTGCCCACCATGATTGATAAGTTGCACATGGTCAAGGAGAAGTATTTATCGGCTCCAGCTCCCGCCTCAGCGTCTGCAACAACCAAGGTAGCTCTTGCATTCACCTAAGATGGGCAATACTATTTTTTTGGATATGTTTTTATCAATAGTCTCCTTTGAGCATTCCTTTTCCATTGTTCAACAGGGAAAGAAGTGGAAACTCTCATTCCCTCTGATCTGGAATACATTGGTATGGCTTATGCTCATAAATTTCTTTGTCAAGATTTTGACCTCCACGGCACAGAGACATCTAAAGAAGCAACAAGAGTTGGAAGTGGCTAACAAGCTATCGGAACGAAAGCAATCCATGGCCAAGTCGAACGGTGTGACTGACATGTGAGCAATCCATGGCCAAGTCGAACTGTGTGACTGACATGTGATAGTCTTCTATTTCTTTCCAATTCATCACCTATATTGGTGGAAGCCGTGATTATATTTAACAATGGCATGCCATCAAACACCTTTCACATTCGTACACTCTTCAAAAAACTACTAGATCTGGGCTGGGATAATTATTCATGTTATCAATATACCTTTGATACTGATAGGGCCTATTTGAATTGTTCCTACAGGGAAATCCTGTTTATTTTTAGGAAGGCTGTACACAGAATTATTATAGCTTATGATTCTATGATCAGAAGAGAGAATTTCCTATCCTGATGTGAATCACTGGTAATTGCTTCTTTTTTTTGGATGTAATGGAAAACGCCAGAAGGTTGATCTAACCACTGTTGTTAGTAAAATCAGCATTAACAATTCAAAGCTTTTTTCCTCTTGCTCAGGAAATTTGGTTGTTGAAGAATTTGATTGTTGGACTACTTTATACTTAAATGAGCCTGATGAAGCCATAAACTCTACACCATATATAGTCGACTGTTTTAATTTGTCATGCCCATTAATTGATGATGGGCTGAAGGTTAACCCTTAAGTAGTACTCCAGGAAGCAGTAGTATCAGAACTATCTCCGGTCACAAAGGGCAGGTTTAGCAAATCTATCTTCAGCCAAAGTAGCTTGTGAAAATTTCTTCTTCTTATGACCAGGCATTTCTTCAAGCTTCGTCTGGTTCCGCTTGAATTATTATGCCATTTTGTTTAGTTGCATCCGCTAGTCAAATCCTTATACTGTGACATAGATTTTGGCCTCTGTTTGCTTTAGGATCCCTTGAACTTATTTGGTATGTTTGAGGGACCTTCACTTCCATCATCATTGATGTGTTTAGTTGCATCCGCTAGTCAAATCCTTATACTGTGACATAGATTTTGGCCTCTGTTTGCTTTAGGATCCCTTGAACTTATTTGGTATGTTTGAGGGACCTTCACTTCCATCATCATTGATGTGCCTATCACAGTAAAAGATCATTTAACGTCTTTAATAGATATGGTGTTTCTAAAAAATGCTTATATAGGTGTTGGGCCGAAAAATTGTCGGTCACCAATCGGCTCTGGGGGGCTCTGGGGGTTGACTCTCTAAGTGTGATGCGTCGCGTGCCAAACAAATCAAGCAATCGGGTCGATGAGGGATCTGTTCGGCCGGGTTATTCTTAATCAAATTTTCACATAATTCGACCTAGATTAGCTGAACTGGAATTTGGAGACAAACAGAGTTCGGCCTATAAGAGCCGAACTGGGGATCAGACAAGAATTGGACACGACTAAGACGCCGATTAAAAAATTGTATTGCTTGGAATGAAGTTACAAAGGGAATCCGAAAACCAATTACAATTAAATCTACTCCTAAAAAGTGCAGTAAATGCCGGTATGAAACTTATCTAGAAAAACAGTAAATGTAGGTATGAAAGATATGAAAAAGTAAGGATGATCACTGGCTTACGAGGTTGCAGTATCTCTTTTTCTTCGATGGTTTGCTTATTTATATATTTACGAACCATACGTATAACCGCCGATTTTAAAAATCGGCGTGATCTAAGAAAAATTATCGTAAATTTCTCAACTACTTCATTTTGAGTCGATTATCCTCAATAGGATGATAGCCGTTTTTCCGTTTAGATTCATCCCCTAATCGACGCGCCGAAGCGTGATTTTCGGTGCTTTTCAATACTGGGTGTCACTTGCCGATCAAGAGTTAGTTACGAAATTCACGTCTAAATCTCGTACTTATTCCTTTCTTTCAGAATATCCATGTGCCAAAATTTAACACCAGCGTGGGTGGCGATTATTATATAATACATACAGAGATTGTCTTACAGTATTATTTTTAACTGTAGAACATAATTTAAAAAAAAAAAAATAGAATTAGAAATTTAATTACAAAACAAATAAAAGTTGGGGACTTAAATAAAAAAAAAAAATGCTATTAACTCTTTATTTAAAGGAAGGAATTGTTAATCATCCCGAATGCGACCTCCTCTAATATATTCTACCACGCTGTACCTGGTTAGGTGGAATTTATAATTTTTAATTTCAAATTATTAAATTATTATTATCCAAAATCTGACGCGTTAAAAATATTCTATTTTAAAATTTTACAACATTACCCTGGAATGTGAACTCATTAATTTAGCATGAACTATAACACCTACATAATAATAATAATAATAATAATAATAATAAGGAAAATGCTACTTATACACCCCATTTGGGGGTGTACATCGTACACCCCACCCATCCAATGGGTGGGGTGTGGTGAGAGGTCACTTCACAATTTGTGAAGTGGTCCCCCCACCCTTAGATAGGTGGGTGTAAAATGTACACCCCCTCTGGGGGTGTACATGTAGCGTTGCTCTAATAATAATAATAATACTACGCTACGTGATTCGGCGAATCGCATACTTAATTTAATATTATCATGTGGTGGTCCCACAGATTTCTATGCGGACTTTCTACGTGGCGAAAAAGGACAAATCCCGGGGTCTCCCACCATCTTCACAAACCCACGTGGAACAGGGACCTCCGCCTTATCCCGACAGCGGAAGCCCGCGCAATGATCTCATCTCAGTCGTCCAATGATATACAGAGAAAGGGGTGGAGATGCGCCACGTTGTCGTTCTACTATTGGCCAGGCTAATGCACAGTGAATAATACCTGCGATCCATGGTGGCCTCCCCCCCCCCCCCCCCCCCCCCCTAGACCAAAACATTTCCTTTTTCTTTTTCTTTCATGTGCGCGCTCAAAGCAACGGTACGTGAAGTCACACACATTCCATAACGATGGCCCGATAAACATTTTCAAATTTTTTTTTTCTTTTTTTCTATTTCTTGGTTTTTGGTTTAGTGACGCTGCGGAAACAAAATGCATCAAAATTGGGTATCTTGGTTCCGGGGCATATTTAGATTCCAACTTTAAACGGTGCAAAATTCTGCACAACTAATAAATAATTAATCTGTCGCTCATCTACAGTGGAAGGGATCGAAACAGTAAAGAGCATCCGACAATTTAAATCTATCTTTATCACAAATAAGAATTAAGATTATTCATGTATAGAATTTCTTTTTTTGTACATTAAATAAACAAGAAAATGGGAAAGAGATCTCGCAACTTACAATCCTACCATAATAAAAGAGCAAGACTTTTCCTCTCAGGAAAAAGAAAGGTGCAAGGACTTCTGAGAGAGAGAGAGAGAGAGAGAGAGAGAGAGAGAGAGAGAGAGAGAGAGAGAGAGAGAGAGAGAGAGAGAGAGAGAGAGAGAGAGAGATTGCTTGCTCTTCCATCCTTTCTATTGCTTTGGTATAAATTAAACTTTTTATGGATATTATATATATATATACTTGAGAGCTAGGCACTTTATTGTTTGATGCCAAACTTTGGATACGTTGGGACATACGACAGCTAAAGCTTTTAAAACAATATGACCTGATGATTGATGATGGCGAGCTCAAATGAAAATCAATATATACATGAACCTAGTCCTCCAATCTCTCTACTTTTGTTTCCTAATGACAATGCAATATGGTTTTTTTTAATATATATATATATATATATATATATATATATATATATATATATATATATATATATATATATATCACGCACCGAGACCGCCAATTTGTACAGTTCGGGCACGCCAACAGATCCGCCAATCGAGTATGACCTCTCACTACCCGAAAGGAACGGTAATATCCAAAACAATACATCAAATGTATGCGGAAGCTCAATATCAGAGTACTAAAAATCACTACTAATTTAAAACTTTCATTCAATAAACAAATAGTTTAAGCGGAAATGAAAACATACAAGAGTGAACCATAATATAACCTTATTACATTTCCATCTCTCAGCTTACAATTTAATAATATTACAATTTTTTTACATCTTTTACTCACCATACAAAGTTCACTTAAGAAATATAAAAAGGGTACCTTGCTAGACCTGGCCTCTAGGTCTCTATGCTGCTGGGCCCTTGCCCCTGTCGCATGCCTCGCTGACTGCATCTGAACCTGAAAAATTGGTCACCCGAGGGTGTGAGAACTACTTAAAGTTTCCAGTGGGTTCAACCACCGAGAAAAAGTGTCCTACACCGCTTAGTCCAATGGAAGCAATAACAATAGAATGCTAGGAAACTATAATCCTCAATATTAAAATATTGATATGCATATAATAGGTCACTACACTATCTGTGTATACTCATCGACCCAACACTACTCTGTCTAGCCATACCAGGCTACTATCCACCAACTCGGCCACTATGCCGCTATATACAGGGTTAAACTAACCCGGCCACCTAGGCCACTCTACTTTTCTCTTTACCAATTTCACATTCTTGTGCTTTAATTCAAGTTGCTAACCCTCGAAAATTCTTGCCCGAAGGGCCCCAGCTCGGCAGTCATGCTGCCATAAGACAAGACTTTCAAGGTTGCCGATAGCACCTCAAGTGCTACCCCGTCCTACGGGGAACTTGTCATACGGGACACTGCCCGGGAGAGGGTCACTACCCTTGCACTCCGACAAGATCTACGTTTTACCACCGAAGGTACGCCCGTTTTATCTTTTCTTTTTCTTTTCTTTTCTTTTAGCTTTTAACTCTTTACTTACCTTCCATTTGGGAAGCTGAGTCTTGCTCACACACTTCCCCCAGGAGTGAAATATGCTCAACCCTCCCGTTGGCATCTTGGCTTTAATTCTTTAATTCACTTGGGAGTGACATATGCTCAACCCTCTCATTAGCCATTTAGACATTTCTTTTACAGCTTACATTTACCGGGTCCGAGGGTTCCAAAAGACAGATGCCTACAACCCCAATCAAACAAGAACAGGTTGTAGCACCGCCTCCCGTAGTGCTCGGCCCAATGTACTTTATTTTTCTCTTTTTACCTTTCTTTAAGCATTACCTTCTTTTGTTCAATTAAGCCTTTAGCTTCTTTGCTCTTTAAGCATTTTCTTTACACCTTGATTTCAGATGAGTTTAAAGCACCTTGGCACTCATCTACCCGGGAGTGACATATGCTCAACCCTCCCGTTAGCATTTATGCCTCAATGCTTTCTCTTATACTTTTCTCTTTTATCCTAAGTTCTTTACTCTAGGATAGCTTGAGTGTCTCTAACCCAAATTTAGATTTGAACCTCTTGTTCATTTGTTTTTACACTTAATCTTGCCACTTGACAATTTTTCTTAGCTCTTTAGCCACTTTTAACTTGCTTTTAAACTTTGCCTTTTGTTTTAATTTACCTCTTATCCTAGGTCTCGCCATAAGGATACTTAGAGAGTCTCTTGGACTCTTGTCATTTCTCTTTCATTCATTTAACTCAAATTGAAGTTAAAGTGTTTGTCCATTTGCCCAGACACCCTATGACCCAATCTAGTGTTGTATTGTTTGGCTTTTTATCTTTGTGATCACACATACCTGTCCTTAGAGTTTGACTCTAAGTTACTCACTTTGCTATCAGCTTAATTCTTTAAACTTTGTGGCCACTTACTCTTTTCCCTGCTGAACCTGGAGTTACATTAACTCTATTTACCTGTTCCACTTTGCATTTAGAGTTACCTTGACTCTAATTCATTTTCCGTGAGTTTAAACTCCACTAGCTCACCTTAGGTTTCCTTATCTAAGTTTCATATCATGTTTAACCTAGAGTTCCTTGACTCTATGTTAAATAGTCTATTCTCAACCCACTAGCTCACCTTAGGTTTCCTTTACCTAAGTCTTAAATCATGTTTAACCTAGAGTTTCTTGACTCTATGTTATATAGTCCATTCTCAACCCATTAGCTCACCTTAGGTTTCCTTTACCTAAGTCTTATATCATGTTTAACCTAGAGTTCCTTGACTATATGTTGATCACTCTATCCAATGTCCTTAGGTTATCTCCTAAGACAATGCCACTCGTTCAATCCTAGGATAAACTCCTAAGTTTGATGTCACTCATTAAACCCTGAATCTAGGTTTTCTCCTAGTCTTACTACCAACATATTCTTTTCCTTATGCATTAACATGATTCTTAGGGTTATACCCTAACATGATCACAATCATCAAATAAATGACCATTTTTACGCGGCAATTATTTCCATCTCGATCATAAATAAAATTCATCATCTATTAGATAAATCAAATTGCATTTTCCTCTATGTTCACTTGAACATGCAAATTTATCATGATTTCCTAACGTCTCTAACAGGCTACTATCATGCTTCTAGATCCAAAAGCAAAGGAGCAAGGGGAGAGGTCACCCAATTTCGGCAGAATCCCCCACCTCGTGGTGTACCCAATTGCTTGTAAACACTTGCAATTGGTCTCTGCGCGATTTTTCTTGTTTCCTCGAGCTTGCACACAAAATGATGCAAGTCCCTCGAACCCGCACGAAAAACGGTGCATGTCCTCCGAACCTGCACGCAAAACGGGGCACATCATTAGAGACCGCGCGCAAAACGATGCACATCATCTCAACTTGCATGCAAAATGATGCACGTACCACCGGTTTGCACGCAAAATGGTGCACATCAATTCAAACTGCACGTAAAACGATGCACGCTTCTCTTCAAGGTTGCACACAAAACGTTACACGTTCTTCTAACCTTGCACGCAAAATGGTGCACAATATTAGAGACTGCAGGCAAAACGGTGCGCGTTAATTCAAACTGCACGCAAAACGGTGCACGTTAATTCAAACTGCACGCAAAATGATGCACGCTTCTCTTCAAGGTTGCACGCAAAACCGTGCACGTTTCTCTAGCCCTGCACGCAAAACGGTGCACAATATTAGAGACTGCACGCAAAACAGTGCGTGTTAATTCAAACTGCACGCAAAATGGTGCACGTACCTAGAATTTGCATGCAAAACGGTGCACGTACTTTCCAAAGGTTGCACGCCAAACGGTGCACGTTCTTCAATTCCGCAAGCAAAATGGTGCACGTACCTCGAATTTGCACGCAAAACGGTGCACGTACTTTCCATAGGTTACACGCCAAACGGTGCACGTTCTTCGATTCCGCACGCAAAATGGTACATGTTCGTCGAGTCCGCACGCAAAACGGTGCAAGCCTTCCTCAAGCTCGCATGCAAAACGGTGCATCCCGTCACGCCTGGCGACACTTCTTGTAGTAAGATGGCACAGTAAAACTCGGTCCCTAACATGCAAAAGGGCATGGGGTCAAATCCAAAATCTAACAGGAAAACCCAAAACTGTGCCAAAACACCCCCAAAATCACATACGGGACCTACCTCGACAACGTCGCGCCGTCCAACGCGTGCACTCGCGTCCATCTGGCTCCTTGGAACACCTTGCGCGCACTCCACGGGGTCATCGGCATGCTCGCGACACCCCAAAACCCCCCACGAAATCCCCTCTTCCCTCCCCTAGTACGCTCGGTTTGGAGCAAAAAGGGGAAAAGAGGAAGAAACGGGGCAATTCGGGCCTTTATAGGCCGAAATCCCCGATTCGGGCGCATGATTCGGGCGCCCGAATTGCGGTTTCGGGCGGCTACAGTAACCCCGTACTGCGGTCCACGCGTCAATGCCGCGCCAGCTAGGCTCCACGTCATCCTCGCTCGGCCAATCGGGAAGCGACACGTGTCCCTGGACACGTGCACCGCGACCACGGACCAGCGGCAGCCAATCAGCGGCTGCCACGTGGACCGCACTCGCGCCCAACGAAAGGCCGACAAGTGGCATGCCCGCAGACACCACGCCAGAGGGCCAGCGCGCCTTCCCCGCGCGCCTGACGCCCTCGGCCGCTGTGGCCAATGGGGCGCCGCCACGTGGCGCGCCCCACCTGCCCCGCAGGCCTCGAGCCGCGCGCCCCTGTGCTTTGCTCGCGCGTGCCGTGCCTCGGGATTCATGCCCGCATCTCGGGATTCGCTCCAACTGCCTCGGGATTCGTGCCATTGCCTTAGGATCCTTGTCAGCTGCCTCGGGATCCGTGCATCTCGGGATTCGGGCGTTGCTACAGTACTTTTTGGGCACTGCTATAGTACTTTTCGGGCGCTCGCCCGAGCCCAAACCGGGCTGCTACAGTGAACCGGGTTCGCTACAGTGCAGCCTGGTTCGCTGCAGCCCAAAACTCAGCCCGCTACAGTACTTTCCGGGCGCCCGGAACCAACTTTCGGGCGCCCGAAAGTTGGGCCCAAGCCCGGTTTCGCTCGTTTTCGTCCGTTTTCGCCCGTTTCTCGCCCGTTTTCGTTCAAATTTGACAGATAGCCACAGTTTAACTTGATTTACCTCAAGATACTTTAAATTTTCAGTTTGGACCATTTCTGGGTCGCCAAAAGCCTCGCTGTATTCAGAATCGATGGCGGACCCCGTTCTCACTATCAGGGTATCCGATCAACGCGAAATTTTTACTATTGCAATAAAACATAATTACAGAGCTCCCAGAATTTTCTCAGAATTTTCCCAGATTGGCTTTCGGCTGCTTTTGCCGAATTTTAGAAAGGGTTTTGGGCCAAACAGAGGTTGGATTTGGATTCAGCACGGAAAAACGCTTGAAAACGGCTATTTGCTTGTTTGATTCTGAGTCCGGATGCCCAAAAAGGAACTCCCGGAAGTTTTCAGTGGTTTCTGGTGCATGGGGGGACTGTAGACCGCCGGAATGCCACGTGGCGGCCTGTCATTGGCCGGTTTACAGCGTGCGGTCCACAGAGCAGCGCGGGGTGGCGCATGGACCTGGTGGGAGACACGTGGCGGTCCCTGATAGGTCGGCGCAGGTTGCGCGGTTCACGGAACCCCTCGCGGGTGCATAGACCCGGCGTGGGGGGCACGTGGCGGCCTACTACTGGCGGGTGCACGGTGCGCGGCCCACGGTGTCACGCCCCTGGTGTAAACCAGAACTCGGGCCCGTCTACAGATCCGCCGTGCACACGGTATTTCCCGCGCACACGAAGCGCCAGTAACCTGCTCAAATATAAGATATAATAAAGAGCATAAAACAGAGCTGAACTAAAAACTAATACATCTCAGACTGAAGCTGGAAATAAAATACAGTACATTTGTAAAAATAATACATTTGTCTCTCCCAGCTCACCAAAAAGATACAAACAGTTGGCTAAAGCCGGACCCAAAAGTAAAGTACAACCGTCTGAGGAAATAATGGTACACCAACAGTCCAGCTAACTCACTCATCCTGCCTCGAGATCTATCTACTCAGTCATCCTCTCTCCTTGACCCGCCGCTGAAACCCCATCAGCACCCGCAGAAGACACTGCAAAACAAAGGAGAAGAAAAAGAGGAAAGAAGAATGGGGGTGAGAACTACTAATAAACCAGTAGCCTCCCTTAGTAGGTAAAGCCTCAAACTCCGACGCACCCACTAGGTCTACCAGATGCAAAAAGGGGAAGAAGAGTGGTAAGCAATGAAACTGCTGAAAAAGAAAACTATCACTACTATGCCTCTAAATGCATCAGTAACCAAACTGTCCCGGTAACCCAATCTAACCGCCAGTAAAAACTGGTACTGCTTGCTGTCGCCCTCATCATCGGGCAAGTAATGCCGCGCCGATGTGATGGCAAAAACTTAATAACTGTTTGACCCCCACGCTCCAGAGGGAAACTCCCCCACGCTCTAGTTGTGAGGACCCGGAACCCCACGATGAGTTTACTGGTTGATTGGCAGCTTACGGAGGCCTACGTGGTGTGTCGGTGGTGTTTGTGCACAATTTGGACACAAGTGACGGACTTCGGGCTTAAAATGGATCACGTGAATGATCGGAGGACCCCGTTGGATGTTTAGAAGTAGTTTCGCGCGAAGCGGATATTAAAATTGGACTCAGCGCGAAGTTTGGACAAAATAACACCTTCCCGGATGCCTTCGGCAATTTTTAGAGTTGGAATTTGGCAAAACGGACGGCGGATTTGGATTCAGCGTGCGAAAACGATGAAAACGGACTATTCACTTATATTTTTCGGAGCCCGGATGACGCGCACGGATTTCGAGGCACTCGACACTGTTCTGGCGGCCGGCGGGCAGCGGCGGAGCGCGGCGGAGCGGGCTCGGGCAGGCGGCGGAGCTAGCGCGTGCAGGCGCCCGGGCGCGCGGTGCACAGGGGCGGCGTGCCACATGTCACTTTCCCGTTGGTTTACCAAGGGACGCGTGGCAGCAGGAGGTAGGTCGGTGTTGTGGGATGGGTGCACGGAGCGGGTGCGGTGGCCTCGGGGCGCGTGCAGGCGGCGGCGCAGGCGCGCACATGGGCGCGTTGACGCGGTTTCCCGCGCTCGGGCGCGCCACGCGTCGGCAGCAGGTTGGACCACGTGGAGCGCGGCGGGTGGTCACTTCTGCTGTTTCCTGTTCTGTGATGACGTGGCACCATCTCAGTGATTTGGGCGCAGGTTGGATGGTCGATTTGGGCGACACTGTGTGCGCCCGGAAGCTCCGGGCGCCCGGAAATTGCACCAGGAAGTGCAATTTTGGCCCGGATTTCAGCCTATAAATAGGCAGTAAAGGCTTTTGGTGCGGGATTTTGGCAGTTTGGGAGCCTCCCCTTTGAGCAGAGCACTCCCCACGTTGTCCTCTATCCTTCCTCGAATCTTGGGCATTTTTTGGAGACTGTGGCTTCGGCATTATCTGCGACGCGCCGCACATCGACGCACTTTGGATTTTTGGCTATTACCGTCGCTCTTCAGTCCACAAGGCACACCGGATCACCCTGATGGAATTTTGAGCCGATTTTCATGGCAGCGCGTTCATGAGAGGTAAGGCTTCATTTTCCGTGTTGATCACTTCTCCTTGTTTCGAGTTTTCGGCACTGTTCCCGAGGTGTTTCTGTGACTCCTTTTTCTGTTGTGAGGTTTTGGACAGCGGAGGCTTGTCGATTTTCTATCTTTGCGCTCAGGCATCGGATGGAGGCGTGCCTATAGTTGTTTTGCATCTACACATCGCAAGGAACATCCTCGTAATTTTTCTGGATTTTACTGAATTTTTCCGAAGGTAAGGAAATTCCATTTTTCTGGACAGAGTTGTACAGTTTTTGTACTCGGGGAATTTCGAGATGGTCACCTTGTGGAATTTGTAACTTGAGCTACAAAACTCGGATTGGGACGTGCAGGTACTCGTTTCGAAGGGCTCGACGCGACAAACGCAGCGGTTATTTTTCCAGATTTTTCCGAGTTCATCTCGCAGGTGAGATTTAAGCTTTTTCGGGGTTGTATCCCGCAGTTTTGCAGTGTAGTGGATTGTCGGTGCCCCGCATTGTATAATTTGTATCTTGGCCTACAGGTGTCGGAACGGGGCGTATAAATACTCATTTTGGGGCTACTCGTCGCGAGGATCGCAACCGTGCATTTTTTGGAATTTTTGGAGTGCTACCTGGAGGTAAGAATTGCCTATCTCTGTGCTGTTTGGGAAAAACAACAATGTTGTTGGTGTTTGTTGGGGTAGAGTTGTATCGTGATGTTGTTTGTTGTGGTGTTGCATGGTTGGCGTGATGTTGTTTGGAGCCGAGGCTTGCACGACATGTACCAAGGATACGGGTTCAGCGGATTATGTTAGCAGGTGGCCACGCTCTTCACCGACTTCAGCTTTGCCTGCGGAAAGCGCTTCAGGTGGGTGCTTTGTTTCCAGAACCGGTGGACGGTTCTCTAATTCTTTACGTTAGGATGCATGCATGTCTAGGGTACATGTTTTGTGATTGAGAGGTAGGTAAGCTTGGTAATGATAATTGTGTAAATAATTGCAAGAATAGTATTTATGATGTATACTGAGGGCTTGCATGATTTGGAAATCTATGTTGGTGATTAGTTTAAGCTTACCTAGGATAATGTTACCCTATGTGATTATGTAGCATGCCATGTTAGCACATAGCCTTTTATGTGGTTGGTTTATGCGATGGGGCAGGATTATATAGCTATGTGCGGATTTTTACTCTGAGGAGTTATTATGATCGAGGATTATGGACAGGTGTAGGCATAGGTGATTTTGGCATGTGGTTTACTTTCTTATATTCTTCTTGAGAACAAATGCATGCTTGTATGGACATATAGTTAGGCCACCTTTTACTGCTACACTACTTATTGGAACTTGACTTAGGAGAAACCATGTTATCCTTTTCTCCTTCTTTGTTAGTCAGGCGGTCTGTGTTACTCGGGTGCGAGCAGGGGTCTGGGGTAGTGTAGCCGGGACATTGGTGTCAGGGACGGGTTGTGATGGATTGCGGTTGGCAGGGTTTTGCGGTGACCGCGGATATTGGGCGGTTGACCGGAGGTCGGCTATAGGACTTGGTTATAGACGGCAGGGTATTGCGGCAACCGCGGATATTGGGCGGTTGACCGGTTGTTTACTTTTGCATCAGATTGGGTATCAGTTTTCTCTAGTGGACGGAGATTCCCACTATTTGAGTACTTTTGCATCTGATTGAGGACCGAGGCTTTCTTTAGTGGTTGGGCTTTCCCACTTTGATCAGAGTCATGATCCAGTCCTGCTGATTTATACTACTTATTATACTTATCACTGAGATAATTTACTCGTGTGGGTCGCTCCCCTCGAGTTCCACTCCGGAGTGTGTTACAGACAGACTTTGAGTCCTTGAGACTCCTTTTCATCGGTGTTATGCGTCGGCTAGCATACCCGATACAGGCAAGGCACAGTAGGCAGTACCAGTTTTACTGGTGGCACAAGATTGGGTTTATTACAGGCAGTTAATTTATTGTTGCACTCGTGTCAGGGGGACCGAGTGGAGTCTAGTAGCTGTGTTTAGACCAGTGCTAGTGTTGTTGGGAACCGTTTGGGGATTGGCGGTGGTCCCGAGGTCGTTGTGAGTTAGTCGACCGTTGTGCGAGAGGTTTGGTGATCTTGAGGCTATCCGTTCTGAGAGAGAGCGTGGATTTTGACTATAGCCTGCATGAGCCACTACTCGATAGCGAGTTAGTCCGTTTGGACGCCCTACATAATTCCTGCCCGTCAGCGGGAGGTGGTTGTAGGTGGGCGCAGGTTTGACTGGACCCGATGTAGCAGTCAGCTCGATTGGGTCGATTGAGCACCTCGTGTGCGAGTGTTGCATATCTTTATCAGAGTTTCCCCTTTTGAGCATTTAGATAGAGGCATGGTAGCTGTTGAGGGGTCTCCAGCTTTCTTGTTCAGTTTTTACTGCATTGGTTATCTTATGCCTCTAGTGGACTTAGTGGGCAGATCGTCGGGCCTGGTGGCGGTACCCACTGAGAACTTCCTTTTTGGTGTAGTTCTCACACTCGTTGGGGGTTTTCCCCCTCCCATTCTTTTCTCTTCTTTGTTTTGCAGAGTCTTAGCGGGTGTTGCTGATTCTGCGGTTGTTGATCGAGGCGAGGGAGTCGCGTGCTAGATCCCTACCCGTCGTTGGAGAGTAGCGGGACCTCTTCAGAGGAGAGCTCCAGTAGATTAGCTATTTTATTTTCCTCTTTTGAGAGACTGATGTAGTGAGGATATGATATGTATTGAGAGCTTGTACACTGATGTATTTATTGGAGATACCTTCCTGTTGAGTTCTGAGTTTTGTATATGAGGATATTGTATGATTATTATTTTTGGGAGATGGACATTGTTGTATTATTTCTAGATGTACAGTGGTTGATTTTAGTTTTACAGCAGATTTTTATTTATAGCTCTGATATCTGTTAGCTGTAGTACTTTTCTTGCAGGTAGGACGTTTCGCCTATGCGGAGTTTGGCAATGGTGGTGGATCTGTTGGCGAGCCCGGGTCGCAGTTTCGACCCCGGGGTGTGACAGATTAGGTTGGTATCAGAGCCTAGGTTGTAGGTCATGGTGGACTTAGAAACCCTAGGCTTATCGTTTGACCCTTGGATGACTTCGTGAGAGTCGTGACTTGTAGCGAGAGTCCTGATTGAGTTTTATACCTCTCCCAGGGGACGGGATGAGTGATTGGCATGTTTATTCTCCTAAGTGATTATGTTGGCTGCAGACAACATAATGCTGCGGAATGGGTAACATGCTCTAGACTTTCGTTGGATTGGGTCGAGCGTTGTTGTGTGCTGTTTTGTGGTTTTGTCGTGGTGAGCTGTGTCTCCCCGACGCTGGGTTTTGACCCGTGTGCATCCTGTCATAGCAGTTGAGCTTGAGCGGTTGGTTTTGGGCCGGATACCCGAATTGAGGTCAGAGCACTCCGGACCCAGATGACAGGATTGTCTGAGGTCTTTCAGCAGCAGAGTGAGCAGCTGGTTTGAGTGACACAGTTGTCGGAGCACTGAGTAGCCCCTCCGTGCCAATGTTTAGTGTCGAGGCACCGAGGCAGGGTGGATAGTTGACAGCTGGTGAGCTGAGGGGACATGATCGATCTATTGAGCCAGATTTGGCAGATGAACCACCCCGACTCGTAAGATTGAGTTGGAGCCTTTGGAGGCAGAGTCGTGGTTAGTGGTGATGGAGTGATCAATTGAGAGCCTCACTGTGCTAGAGAGTTTTTGTAGTTGTTGAACTGCGCGCTCTAGGTTCAAGGGACGAGGCGCATAGGATATGTGAGACTGGGAGTGGATTGCGCCAGAATACCTTTCAGTTTATTCAGTCCCTCCGTTACAGGTTCGACGCCTCGTTGGAGTAGGCGTTCTGTTTGGAGCGTGGCGCTGCAGTTCCTTTGGATAGGGATCTGCCGCCAGAGGCGAGTTTTGGATATTGGTGCTTGGCGCCGGGTGATGGAGGACAGATCGGCCGGCAGAGGCATTTCTGATTTCTTTTTCCAGGATAACGAGTTCCCGAGATGCCAGAGATCGGGTGGACCCCGATGGTAGCCTCAGCATCTATATCAGAGTGGCGCAGCGGTAGCGTGGATTTGTTATCTGCGGAGGACCTTATTCGTCGCCTCAGTGTGAGCAGAGACAGAGGTCGTGCTCCTTATGTGTTTGGTCTAGATTTTCCTTGCAGATTGAGCGACAACCGCCGGCACCGAATGGATGAGTCGTGCCACCCGGTTGGAGGGCGCCACGGCAGTGGATGGAGTTGTTGCAGGTGTGTTTTCATCACAGCAGCCGGAGTTAGAGCATGTTGCATTCCTGCATGGACTAGAGGCATAATTGTTACCACGTGCACTAGAGGTACAGGTTTCTGTTGTTGTTGTGCATGTGGAGGAGGCTTTTGGATCATGTCCAGTGCAGCTGAGATTGCGAGTTACCAGCAGATTTATTGGTAATTGTGGCAGTTCGGTATTTTGACCCTGTGCTTGAGATTGATTGGCACAATGCCACAGGATGTTTTGACTGAGGAGGGAGATGACGTTGACATTCTGCGAGGCAGACGAGAGGAGGCTTGGTTGTTGAGATTGTTAGAGCACACAGGTTTTAGCGACAGTGTGAGTGTAATGAACCGGAATTTTGGTATATAAATAAATGTAAATAAAATGGTATGAAATGCTATTTTATTAAATTTATAGAAGTAAATGATGACCTGGAAACGAATTAGGCCCAAATCGGGATTAGAATGTAAGATCTTGAATCTTACATGAGAAAGTGGGCCCAGATTGTAAGTGGAAAATTCACAGTTTCAAAAAATTCCGAGAAAATTACGGGAGCTCCGTAAATGTGTTTTAAGGCCACAGTAAAAGTTTCGCGTTGATCGGACACCCGGATAGTGAGAACGGGCTCCGCCAGTGAAATTAAATACAGTGGGACTTATGGCAACCCAGAGGTGGTCCAAAGTGAAAAGTTTAAGTACCATGAGGTAAATTAAGTTAAACTGTGGCTGCCCGTAAAATTTGAGCGAAAACGGGCGAGAAATGGGCAAGAACGGACGAAAACGGGCGAAACTGGGCTTGGGCCCAAGTTTCGGGCGCCCGAAAATGAGTTCCGGGCGCCCGGAAAGTACTGTAGCAAACCGGTTTTTGAGGGCTGCAGCGAACCGGGCTGCACTGTAGCGAACCCGGTTCACTGTAGCAGCCCGGTCCGGACTTCGATGCGCCCGAAAGTTACTGTAGCAGCGCCCGAATCCCGAGTTGGCACGGATCCCGAGGCAGTGGCACGGATCCCGAGGCAGCTGGCGCGAATCCCGAGGCACTGGCGAGAATCCCGAGGCAAGCTTTTCGCGCGTGGCGCGCTGTGGCGCACGGCCCGAGGCGCGCGTGGTAGGTGAGGAGCGCCACGTGGCGCTTCCTCATTGGACGCCCTGACCGAGGGAGCGGGGGCGCGTCGGGAACACGCGCGGACCCCCTGGCGCGGTGTCAGCGGGGAGGCCACATGTCGGCCTCCCATTGGGCGGTCAGCGTGACGCGACGCGCTGACGCGACCCATCGCTGCGGCCGGTGTCAGAGCAGGCGTCGGTGCGGTCCACGTGGCGGCCCTTGATTGGCCGCCGCTGTTCGGTGGTCGCGGTGCACGGGTCCAGGGACACGTGTCGGCCCCTAATTGGTCGAGCGGCGCTGACGTGGCACCTAGCTGGCATGGCGTGGACCCGTGGACCTGGGCGGGACGATTACTGTAGCCGCCCGAAAGTTTTCGGGCGCCCGAAAAGTTGCGCCCGAAACTTTGGTATCGGCCTATATAAGCCCAAATGGCCCCATTTTCCTCCTTTTCTCCCTTTTGGCTTCACCCGAGCGTACCAGGAGGGGAGCGGGCGATTCCGAGGCAGGATTTTCGAGGGCGCACGAACGCGCCGTGGACTCCGTGGAGCGCGCAAGGTGCTCCGAAGAGGCTAATGGGCACGATGGACGTCACGACATTGTCGAGGTAGGTCCCGTGTGTTGTTTTTGTGATATTTTTGGCACAATTTTTGAAGTTCCTTTTGGATTTTGGATTTGACCCCTTTGCCCACGTGCGTGTTAGGGACCCAACTTTCTGTGCCGTTTTACTACGCGAGTTTCGCGGGCGTTTTGGACGCGCCTCATTTTGCGTGCAAGCTTGTGGAGGTGTGCACCGTTTTGCGTGCGAATTCGGTAAATGCGCACAGTTTTGGACGCGAACTCGTAAAATGTGCACCGTTTTGCGTGCAACGTTGATAGAAGAACATGCACCGTTTTGCGTGCCAGTACGAGGTATGTGCTCCGTTTTACGTGTAGGTTGGACTAACGGGCATCGTTTTGCGTGCCGACTCTAACAATGCATCTCGTTTTACGTGCAGGGCCGGAAAAATGTGCACCATTTTGCGTGCAACCCTATAGTAGACTTGCACCGTTTTGCGTGCCAATACGGGGTACGTGCTCCGTTTTGCGTGCGGGTTGGACCAATGCGCACCATTTTACGTGTAGATTCTAATGGCTTGCATCATTTTTCGTGCAGGGCTAGAAAAAATGTGCACCGTTTTGCGTGCAACCCTACAGTCAGACGTGCACCGTTTTGCGTGCAGATTCGAGGTACGTACTCCGTTTCGCGTGCAGGTCGTGTTGTCGCGCACAGTTTTGCGTGCCGACCCTAATATTGTGCATCGTTTCTCGTGCAGGGTCAGAAAAGATGTGCATCATTTTGCGTGCAATCTTAAGAGAAGTATGCTCCGTTTTGCGTGCAAACTCGAGGGATGTGCACCGTTTTGCATGCAAGCTCGAGGAAACAAGTGGAATCGCACGGAGACCAATTGCAAGTGTCTACAAGCAATTGGGGGCATCACAAGGTGGGGAATTCTGCCGAAAATGGGTGACCTCTCCCCTTGCTCCTTTGCTTTTCGATTCGAAGCATGATAGTAGCCTGTTAGAGGCGTTAGGTAATTATGATTAAGATTGCATGTGTAGATGGATTCAGATGAAAAGTGCAACTGTTGGTTGCCAGAGATAGAGGAATAGATGTGCATGTGCAAATGGACACAGAGGAAAGGTGCAACTGTTGGTTGCCAAAGATATATGAGGAATATGCATGCGTAGAAGTAATTACTATTTATGAATAAGATGAAAATAATTACATGCATGAAAAAAAAAAGATTGGCTATTTATGATTGTGATCATGTTAGGGTATAACCCTAGGAATCATGTGACATCAGGAAAAAGAACAACATTTGTTGGTAGTAAGACTAGGAGAAAACCTAGTATAGGAGTTTGACGAGTGACATCAACTTAGGAGTTATCCTAGGATTGGACGAGTGGCATTGTCTTAGGTGATAACCTAAGGACACTGGATTGAGTGATCAACATAGAGTCAAGGATGTCACGCCCCGGGGTCGAAACTGCGACCCGGGCTCGCCAACAGATCCGCCATCTGTACGGAAACTGCCGTACAGACGAAGCGTCTACCCTGCAAGTCAGATCTATAGCTATAATGTATCAGAGCTGAAAAAGAACCAGTAGCTACAGAAATCCACTGAACATCTGATATAATAAAAAAAAGCTCAATACAAAGTCTCTCAGCTACAAAAGTACAAGAAATCCTCACTGATCTCTCAGAATGTCCAGTACAAAAGTGGAGTCATAAAATACCCAAGGTACATCTACTTCTGACTCTCAGTGCTGGTAAGGAACTAAACGGCCACGTCCTCACCTCGATCAGCTGCCTCCGCGCGAACCAAGCCGGAACAGCTACCACAGGAACCTGTCACCGCAGCGGGTGTGAGAACTACTGCAAAGGTAGTTCCCAGTGGGTACCGTCTCAATATCCACGGTATGCCCACTAAGTCTACTGGAGGCACAACAGATAGGTATGCAGATAGATAGATAGATAAAAGCTGAAAGGAACTAGCTATCATGTCTCAATCATCATGCTCAAGAAACTCTACAAATGATGAAGATATGCATACACCCACTACTGCTAACACGCCTCAAGTATCATGCTCAAAGGAAAACTCATCTATGAACAGGCTATGAAACTCACTCACACATATCACCCAATCCCAATGACTGTCCCGCTTTGGACCAGTCAAACAAGCCTGCGCTCATCTACTGCCGCGCATCCCGTAGGAACGGACTTACGTAGGCATCCACTGCCGCACATCCCGGAGGAACGGACTTACGTAGGGTGTCCCTCTAGGACCATCTCAGTAATCACATCGCAGCCTCGTCAGGCTCGGTATCATCATCGCACCCGGGGCGTAGCTCGAGGGGAGCGACCCCACCGAACTCAAGTATCACAAGTATCTCATAACTGGCATAAAAAGCCAGGCTCAGCAGGCTATAATCCACGATCAAACAGATCGGATCTCAATGCTCAACTAGCATAACTCAGTCGGAGGAAGACTCCACGACTCGAACAGAAAAGCCCAAACACTCTCACAGCTATGTCGGAGAACCCTCAACGACTCAAGGCTAAAATACACGATCAAACAGATCGGATCTCAATGCTCAACAAGCATACGCAGTCGTAGAAAGACTCCACGACTCGAACAGGAAAGCCCAACACTCTCACAGCTATGTCGGAGAACCCTCAACGACTCAATCTAATAATGCACGCCCCGTGGCTGAGTCGGGAAACCTCCACGACTCGATCTGCCAGAGCCCCCAAAACTCTCAAGGCTAAGTGGGAGAACCATCTCCACCACTAAATCAGAACACGACCCATGATCTAGAGTAACCCAATCAGGGAATACATCCTCAATACCCCGCGAACTCAAGTATCTCAAAACTCTCTCATGACACTAGAAAGTCATCTCATAATGCTCTAAAAATCCACTCGGCCCTCTGGCACGAGAACACATGCATTCTGAACCTACTCAACCCCTCGGGAAGATCTCAATATTTTAAAACTCTTTTCAAAACCCAGTTTTCATTAAAACAGGTCCGACGATTTTTAAAACGGTTCAGATGCCAATATAAAGCCAACTAAACATGCAGTCTAGTGTCAAATCACTTCTAGATCATGCTAAAAATATCTGGGGCTTGCAATTGTATTCCTACAATTTTCTAGGCAACTATCAGATTTACCAACTATGCAAATAATTAAGCTAAACATGATCAACATGCATTCAATAGCTTTAAAGGGCATTCCATACATCTTGAAGAAATTCCAACCCACCTCAAATGCTTTCCGAAGGCCGCGCCGAAATCGGTGAAGAAACGGGCGAAATCTGACGAAAAACTGAACTGCGCCTCTCGCGCGCACGCGCGCCGTTGCGCGTCTCGAAAAAATCCACGAAGCTCCAGTCAACCTCCACAGCACCCAGCTAGGCCACCACAAAAATTTCAGCACAAACCGATCACCCAATACACGAATACGAGCATTGCACAGTGCCGCGGATTTGCGCAGTAATCCCAGCCTGTTGCCTCAACCCGAGAGCACAAGAATGGAGCAAGGATGGAAATTAGCTCAAATTACCATTCATTTCCATCAATAAAACCCAAGAGGAGCACAAACAAATCCAAATCCATAATTTCCGATGATCAATTTACCTCAATTGTGCTCTCGTGCGCGCACGTTGACCGGGTCAACTCCACCAAGCACGAAGCTCACAGACCTTCTCTTCTCCCTCTACTTCCTCCTCTTCTTTCTCTTCTCTGGCAGCAAGAAAAAGGTGGAGGGGATAAGAAATGATGGGTGGAGAGGGAGCATGTGCCGGGGTATAAAAATCAACGATGGAGTGGTTGGAACAGAAGAAGCCCATACCTCAAGCTACAGTGCACCAAACCGAGCTAACTGGGCACTTTCTGTGCTTGTGTACCGGTACCACCCACTTGGTACCGGTACACGGGCCCTGGTTCCGGAACCAAATGGCTGGTTCCGGAACCAAGCCACCCAAAAGCTCCAGAACTAGCCAGAAAATCTCCGAAATGCCCCGTCAACTCACTTTCTCGCCTCGGGACCTCCGCATCACCCCGAAACCAACCGAACACCTCTGTAAACTCATAATACACATGTCCCAAGGGATCAACTCACATCAAACCCATCCATGAAACCAATGCTCGACCCGCAAGCTCTCAATCCGACGCCAACTCACTTTTCTACAAAAAAGCTTCCGCGTTGCTCCGGGACCACCCGAACCATCCTGTAAACGAAATTAGAACCTGCTGAAGGTATTTCCACAATACCAGGCTGCCCCGTGGAGTCGGCACACTGCCCGAAACTCCGGTACTCTACAAAGGAACTCTAGGATGAGTATCACATGGAACTTAGGTAAAGGTAACCTAAGGTGGTCTAGTGATCAACATAGAGTCAAGGAACTCTAGGATGAGTATCACATGAAACTTAGGTAAAGGTAACCTAAGGTGGACTAGTGATCAACATAGAGTCAAGGAACTCTAGGATGAGTATCACATGGAACTTAGGTAAAGGTAACCTAAGGTGGACTAGTGATCAACATAGAGTCAAGGAACTCTAGGATGAGTAAGACATGGAACTTAGGTAAAGGGAACCTAAGGTGGACTAGTGATCAACATAGAGTCAAGGAACTCTAGGATGAGTATCACATGGAACTTAGGTAAAGGTAACCTAAGGTGGACTAGTGATCAACATAGAGTCAAGGAACTCTAGGATGAGTATGTTATGGAACTTAGGTAAAGGGAACCTAAGGTGATCCAGAGGAGTTTAAACTCACAGGCAGGAAATTAGAGTTAGTGTAACTCTAAGATAAAAGTGGAACAGAAAAAAATAGAGTTAAGTTAACTCTAGGATTCAGTGAAGAATCAGGAAAGTGGGATAAGATCCCAAGGTTAAAGAGTTGATCAAATACAACCCTGTGTCTGGGCAAATGGACAATAACTTTAACTTCAATTTGAGTTAAATAAATGAAGGTGAAATGTTTAAGAGTCTAGGAGGCTCTCTAATTATCCTTATGGCAAGACCTAGGATAAGAGGTAATAAATGCAAAAGGTAAAGTTTAATAGCAAGCTAAAAGCGGCTAAAAGAGCATATTGAGAATGTAAATGGCGCCTTCGAATTTGAGACTCGTCATTGTGGAGCAGGACTCCCTGGGCAGTGACCCGTCGGACGAGGTACTTTCGAAAGGCTAAAAGTAAAAGTAAAGAGCTAAATGCTTAAAGAAAAGAGAAAGAGATTGCCAGTGGCAAAAAGGGAGCTACAAGCTCGTATAAGACAGAAAAGCAAGTGTTAAGAGCAAAGAGGCCAAGTGCTAAAGTAAAAGAAAAAGAAAAGAGAAAGAAAAAGAAAAGAGAAAGAAAAGAAAAGAAAGAGATAAAACGGGCGTACCTCCGGGGGCGAACGTACAACTGTCGGAGTTGGACAGGGTCCCTCTCCCGGGCAGCGACCCGTATGACAGGTTCTAGAGTACTCTTGTCAGAGTTGGGCAGTGACCCTATCGGGCAGTGTCCCGTATGACAAGTCCCCCCGGCAGGACGGGGTAACACTTGCGAGTGTTATCGGCAACCTTAGAAATCTTATCTGATGGTAGCAGGACTACCGGGCTGGGGCCCGTTGGATAAGAATTTCTGAGGGTTAACTTAAATTAAACCACCATAAGGTAAAGAATAAAAAGAACAGAGAGTGGCCAAGGTGGCCGGGTTAGTGTAACCCAGTATACAACGACTTAGTGGCCGAGTTGGTGGTTAGTTGCCTTGTGTGGCTAGACAGAGTAGTGATGGATTGGTGAGTATACACAGATAGTGTAGTGGCCAGTATATGCATAGTAGCATTATGATATTGAGGATTTTAATTTCCTAGCACTATTATTATTGCTTCCATTGGACCAAGTGGTGTAGGACACCTTTTCTCGGTGGTTGAACCCACTGGGAACTCAGTTGTAGTTCTCACACCCCTTGGGTGACTCCCCCCACAGGATCAGGTATGGATGCAGCGGTTGCGACGGTTCAGATAAGACGGCGAGGTATGCAACAGGGGCAAGGGCCCAGCAGCATAGAGACCTAGAGGGTCTAACAGAGGTATCCCATTTTTATATTTCTTGAGTGAACCTTGTATGGTGAGGAATTTATGTAAAGGAATTGTAATAATTTTATTTGCAAGTTCAGAGATTGTAAAGTGTAATAAAGTAATGCATGGTTCACTCTTGTATGCTTTCATTTCCGCTTTAACTATTGTTATTGAATGAAAGTTTTAAATTTGTAGTGATTTTTAGTACTCTGATATTGAGCTTTCGCATACACTTGTTGTGTTATTATGGATGTTACCGTTCCTTTCGGGTAGGAAAAGGTCTTACCCGACTGGCGGGTCTGTTGGCTTGCCCAAACCGTACAAATTGGCGGGCTCGGGGTGTGACAGTGAGAGGTGCTTGCGGCGGCACCGGAACTCAAGGATCTCTCTGTTGCCCACGAGATCCCGGGTGTGATTTCACCTGAGCTGTTGATGATGCCGCCGGTTAGGGAGATAGAGATTGCGTTTGACGTGGTTCGGGAAACCGCGCCACCCTCGACAGCACCTCATTGGATATCGCCGGTAGAGCTGAGAGAGCTGATGGCACAGTCGCAGGATCTGATGGATCGAGGGGTCTGTTTGACCTAGTGCCATGCCGTTGATACACGGTGGTGATGCCACGTCGTTGATACACGACTGTGAGGGTTCTTTTATGGTTCGAGTGTAGACAGGTCCGGGTGGTACCTAGGACCTTTTGATGGAGCTATACTCCGGCAGTTATTGTATGATGCGAGTACCTACTTGGAATCAGACAGCCGAGGACTTTGCCTTGATGGCATTCAGGATCCGGTAAGGGCATTATGAGCTCATAGTGAGGCCAAATGGAATAATTAATGCCCTGTTGTCTTCAAGATTTGAGGAATTGTGCGTTCCAGTTGTACTTGGACGGATTGGGAGTGGTGTTCCCCGAGGATATTTTGATTTACTCCCAGAGCGACTTGGAGCACGAGGAGCACTTGTGGATGTGCTACCAGGCCTGTGTGGATGAAGCTGTATGCCAAGTTATTGAGATACAAGTTTTAGCTTCATAAGCATACCTTCTTGGGTCACATTGTGTTAGCCGTAGGGGTGGCGGTGGAAATCCGGTCAATATGGATACTATTTGGAGAATTGGCCGAGATCGATAATTATTGTCGAGGTGAGGAGCTTCTTGGACTGGGCAGTGCCAGGAGAACTTGGCAATCGGATGATGAGACTGATACCAGCGCCAATGCTAGTATTTCTAGTGTTGGGAGAGAGATCTGCGAGTTTTAGTGATGCCTCCTTTATCGACTGTGGAATTACCGTTGGGTTATTGTTGAGCATTCTGGATTACCCCGACAGGGCCACTGTGATGGCAGATACCTGGAGCAGGAAAGCTGTCTGGGGTTGAGTTTGATGATTCCACAGCTGGCGCTGTGTGGACTATTGGGGCAAACATGGCTTATGGTTGTGTCACTGAGGGTTCCTTTGGATAATAGACCGCGGCTGAGTAGTCCACTCGGATGGTCAAGATTCGGGAGTGACCGAGTGAGGACCCCTCCTTGTTAGGGCTCTTTTCCTTATTGGATAATAGTGGGGGTATGCTTCGGGTTGCCTTGGTTGAGTTGACACAGGGTGTGGTTTGGTGCGTGTTGCACTGGTGGATATTTTGTTTCCCCCAGCTTTTTGGCGGAGCCCCTGTGGTGTTTCACGTCTCAGCTCAGGAGTGTTTTGCTTTTGGATCCCTCGCCCGTGATTGACTCACTCCATTTGAGAGCTAAGAGTGTTTGGGTACGAGGGACGCCCGTTGCGAATTCTGGCTCGTGAGGTGAGGGAATTGCGCAATCGGGCTATGCCGTTGTGACACCCCCGGAATTTGGATTAGTCCTCTATATAAATGATATAATAGGACTAAATCTCTAACCCGGCTATAGCATTTTGGATGGTAGCAAGATCCAAGAGGTTGTGAGAGTTAAGCGTGCTAGAGCTAGAGTAGTTCTAGGATGGGTGACCCCCTGGGAAGCGGGGAGTCACAATTGGTATCAGAGACATTCACCAGCCGAAAATGTGAGATGAGTCTCGGCTGAGCCAGGGTTATATAGCGGGTAGAGCGAGGCTCCCCGGCTAATGACCGTTGTGGGTGGAGTGCAGCTCCCCACAAGGTCGGCTAAGGCTAGCGAGACGAGTCTCACATCGCCTGGTGCTTGTGAGTGTGCTTGAGCCTGACGTGGACGTCAGGGCTTAAAGGGGGGAAGAATGTGACACCCCCGAAATTTGGATTAGTCCTCTATATAAATGATATAATAGGACTAAATCTCTAACCCGGCTATAGCATTTTGGATGGTAGCAAGATCCAAGAGGTTGTGAGAGTTATGCGTGCTAGAGCTAGAGTAGTTCTAGGATGGGTGACCCCCTGGGAAGTGGGGCGTCACAGCCGTACTGGTTGTTGCTATTGTTGTTGTTGAGGAGTAATCACGGGGAGTGAATGGTGACTTAGGAGCTGGAGATGGTGATGTTGAGTACTTACCCTTGGTGTTTGTGACTCCTGATAGAATTGAGCTAGTTTCGAGGACGAAACTTTCTCTTAGTGGGGGAGGATGTGGGGACCCGGAACCCCACGATGAGTTTACTGGTTGATTGGCAGCTTGCGGAGGCCTACGTGGTGTGTCGGTGGTGTTTGTGCACAATTTGGACACAAGTGACGGACTTCGGGCTTAAAATGGATCACGTGAGTGATCGGAGGACACCGTTGGATGTTTAGAAGTAGTTTCGCGCGAAGCGGATATTAAAATTGGACTTAGCGCGAAGTTTGGACAAAAGAACACCTTCCCGGATGCCTTCGGCAATTTTTAGAGTTGGAATTTGGCAAAACGGACGGCGGATTTGGATTCAGCGCGCGAAAACGAAGAAAACGGACTATTCACTTGTATTTTTCGGAGCCCGGATGACGCGCACGGATTTCGAGGCACTCGACACTGTTCCGGCGGCCGACGGGCAGCGGCGGAGGCGGCGGGCAGCGGCGGAGCGGGCTCGGGTAGGCGGCGGAGCTGGCGCGGGCAGGTGCGCGGGCGCGCGGGCAGGTGCGCGGTGCACAGGGGCGGCGTGTAACACTCGAGAAACTTGAGTTTGTGTAAAGGGTGATTTTCAGGTGTGAATGTGTGCGAGGAAACACAATTAACCTTAGTGGTGTGTATATCGGTGTGCGAATGGCACAGTTTCCGAAGCACAAATTCCGCCTTTCCGATCCGAGTCTGATCTCGAAAATATGAGGTCTCCAGTGCGACCGTCTCATGGAATCGAGTGAAAATGGTATAGACCGTTTGTCGATCCGACGGTCGGATTGTCCTGAACTTAGCAAGGAAACTAGTGGGACCCGCGATTTAAGTGAATAGTGATATGAATAGTAACTCCCTGATTTATTTCCCTCGCTAGCCAACGTCGGCCGATCGACTGTCTGGAGTTCGAATCCGACGATCCAGGTAGTCGATTTGAATGGCGTCGTCATTCTGAGCACAGTGGCGTTGACCGAATTTTTGTTTGACGAGCCGGAAGCATCGTAAAGCGTGCAGAACTGTTTATTTTACTGTATATGATGGATTTTAAAATTATAGGGGATCGAATGCGACAAACCAAAATCACTACTTTATAGATTTCGTCGAGTCGGACGTCGTGGTGGTGTCCGTTTTTCAGTTTGACCACCGAGGGCCTCGAAAAGCGTGAAAAGCGACGAAAAATGGTGTTTTTGCATAAGAGTCCCCGCATTTTATGTGTGGAACCCAATGGGATTCTTTGGAAAGGGGCCTATGTGTGAGTTAAAGTCCCTACAAGAGGACCCGTTTCTAAATGAGGTTAGTGGAGGGGCTTCTTAGCAATTTGTGCATAGGTATACAAGTAGTTGTGAATGGACCCAAGTTGCCCTAGCTTGGATCCATCGTACCCAGCCGCACCTGAGGAAGCTTCTCGACTTCCTCTGCCCCTGCTCCGACGGCTGCACCCGCAGCGCCGCCGGCCGCCACCACCCCTCGTCGGGAAAGCAGGATCTATTCTTGCTTTCGGATTTGTTGACAAGGGAAGCAACCAATGGGCTCGGGTCCTCTCCTAACCACATCTGGGAGCGTCCTTGGCCACCTGAGAGGCAGATCGGAGAGCCCCGACGCCCAGAACCGCCGCGCGCCGCCGGGCCATCATCCTCTTCTTCCTTGGGTCCGACGAGGTGAGCCCATTCTCTTTATGTTTTTTTCGGCAACTTGAGCCCCGACAGTCAGTTACTGACACCAAGAGGGCGATCTGGATCAATTCCCGAGGCCTGGGGACCTCGGGGTGCCGGCGGGTTAAACATGGGTCGCCGGAACCCTAATGCTTGGCCGAAGTTGCACGCGCGGCCTCCGGAGCTCCGGTGCCGGATCTAAGTTGATAGAAATTCTCCGCTGGTCCACAGGAGGGCCTCCATGAAGTTTGGTGGGCTTTGGTGCAGGGTGGAACACGAGGGAGCAAACCCTAGTTTCGGGTCATCTTCCTCGTGGCCGAGCTCCACCGCCCGGCGCCGCCACTGCCCCACACCGCCGGACCGACCCTTGGCAAGCTCCATAGCACCGTGTGGAACACTTTAGTTCAAGTCAGAGGGACTCAAAAGCGCTGATCGAAAATCCAGCACTAGAGCATCTCCTTCTTCACCAAGCTCGGTTGGGCTTCGTCTCCGGCGATCGCCGCCGCTCCCAACCGCCGCCCGATGACTAGGGTAAGCTAGTTTGGTCATTTGTAAGTCCTTCATGAAGTTGCATGGGAGTTCTAACGTGGGGTTGTTGCCCACTGCAGTTGCACCAAGAAACTTGACCGAGCTCCGCCGCCGGCCGCCGCCGCCGCCTATGGTCGCCGACCATCTACCTAGGTGAGCTGTAGGCACTATTTGAATGCTTTCCATCAAGTTAGTTTGGGCTGAAAGCCTCTGAAAAATAAGTTTTTCACAACCTCGCTTTTAAGTGTTTGTGTTGGGTTTTTCCCGGCCATCCGCCGCCTCCGGCTGCCGGCGCCAGGTGGGCTGCGACCAACCTTCATCTGGGAGGGTCTGGGTACCGAGGCTTGGCTCTGTAGGCGTCTGGCACCAGTGTTGATCAAGGGTTGGCCAACCCGAGCCTTACTTGTCTTAGGGTGTTGCTCCGGCGACTTCTCCGGCCACCCTCCGGCGCACCTCAGGTGAGCATCTCACTCCTCTGTCCAATCTAAGCACCATGCTCACAGTAGATCTCAGTTTGATCAAGTGTGTAATTAGTTGTAGCAATGTGTCATTTTTGGGCCCTAAGAGTTTATGGGCCAACTTTGTAATTGGGCCTCATTCTGTCCAATCTAAGCACCATGCTCCAGAAGAATTGTTAGTAGTAAATGTCATTTCATAAGTTTGTAATGAACCAACTAATTCTTCTACACGTATTTCGTCCGGGTGTTTAATAGTTTCAATGGCAGTAACCTTTGGGCGAAATCGTTCAGGAAGAGTTCTTAAGATCTTTCTTACAATCTTAAATTCTGGAATCTTCTCTCCCAGATTAGCACATGAGTTTACGATGTCTTGCAATCGTGTATAGTAGTCCGTGAAAGATTCATTTTCTGCCATTAAGATAGAGTCAAACTTGCTCGTAAGCATTTGCAGTTTCTGAATCTTCACGAGGTTAGTTCCCTCATGTGTAACCTGAAGAACATCCCAGATTTCTTTCGCAGTCTCACATGCCGAGACGCGAGAGAATTCAGTTTGAGATAAGGCATTAAAGATAGCATTAATTCCCTTGCCATTGTAAGAAGATGAATCTAACTCTTCCTTGGTCCATTTCGACCTAGGTTTTAAGGTGCGAACATCACCAATAAATTCAGTTGGATTAGACCATCCTAATTCAATTGATTGCCACACCCGTTCGTCGATGGAAATTAAAAAGGCTTTCATCCGTACTTTCCAGTACGCATAATTTGTTCCATCGAAGAACGGGGGTCGGTTGATGTTTCCACCTTCAACCATTGTTTACAACCCTATTCCCTCTGTGATACCACTTGTTGGGTTATATGTAATAAGGATCTAAATAGGGGAAAAAACACCTAGAGGGGGGTGAATAGGTGTAAACGTATAAACACTCAAAAATCGTTGCGATAAAAACCCGATGCGGAAATAAAAAATAATACGCAAGATTTTTACGTGGAAAACTCCATCACCGGAGTAAAAAACCACGGGACCGATAACACGGCAGAAATCCACTAGAATTAAAACACGTACAAGGTGATTTACCGTACACAATTACGACTCAACCTTTTCCATACGCTCCTAGAGGATCTTCTCCGCTCGCTCCGCGACGCTTCTCGAATCCACGATCTGCGCCCAACGCCGAATCCACGGCGTCCAACGTCGAATCCACGACGTCCGACCGAATCCACGGTCTTCACCCAATAGCACCCTTCGAATCCACGAACGTGCCTCGCTCCGAATCCACGAGAGCGGTTGAACCTTGAATCCACAAGGACACGCGAATCCACGCGCCGATTTTTGGGGTAAATCGTTGTTTTTGGGTGGTGATGATCCGCCGAATACTTAGATCAAAGATAGATCGGAAATACCATCTAAGTATTCATTAGTTTGATTCAACTCAAGATGTGAGTGTGAAAACCTAGAATCAAACTAATCAATATAGATGAAGAAACATAGAGTATTCTCTAATGATTTCCTTTCTTCTCTATATGTGGATCTAGAGCCGTAAAAAATGATATAGGAAAATGACGGCTATATTGATTCACTGTGGATTAACCCTAGAAAAAGAGTCATAGGGTCTATTTATAGGTTAGAAACCCTAGGAAGGAGATAAGAATCAAAAACCTAACATTTCTGGAGATTTTACGGACGGCGATCCGGATCGGATTAGCTGTGATCCGGATCGTCGTAACGAGTCAGGCAATTCCAGAAAAACGAAGGTTCGGGATCCGGATCGAAGTGCTTGATCCGGATCGTTCATACAGTTCACCAAACATCAACGTTCGGGATCCGGATTGCGAAGCCTGATCCGGATCGTTCAAGGAAGATGGTAAACTCAGTGTTCGGGATCCGGATCAAGAGAGGCTACGATCCGGATTGAACTGGTGTATGAACGAACCACCTTCGGGATCCGGATCGAACAACCTGATCCGGATCCTGAACATGTCCCAAGTCCAGTTTTTGATTTTTATGCAATGAAAGATTCTTCCAAGTGTTTCTACACTACAAGAAGTATTCGGATCACACAAAATCTTTAGTTAAACATACCTGATCCTTTTGAATTCTTCTTTCTTGAGATTGAGTTAAATGATCCAACTTTCTTCACCTTCAATCTTCAAGACTTGAGACTTTCACGAAACTACGCCAACTCAAATTCCGTAACAATCTCCCCCTTTGGCGGTTTCGTGACAAAACACAGATCCACTAAAGAAAATTCAAAAAGTTATTTTTGTTGCTATCACCATACAACAAAAATTTACAATGGAGATCCAAAAGTTTAAAAACATGAGATAAACTCCTAAAACAGACTCTAGACTTAGACATCTGTACTCTCTGCACAAAGAAATCATTCTTGACAAAAAGAGATCGTTAGATACCTCAAGAATATTTAGCATACAAAACCTAGTACAGAGATAGAGTTTATCTGATCATCATGACATTTGAGAATTCAGATATGTAAGAGAATCATAGTCAAAAACCAACATATCTTCTATGCAACCAAATGTCACAAAATGTTAGTCCAACATCAACTTGTTAGTCATATTACATGCCCAAATAGTTAGTCGAATAGTTAGTCGAGACATGCAAACAATCACAAGATAAAAACCAAAGTTGAAGTTGAAGTGATACTTACCTTGATGTATACAAAATCTTCATCAGCAAGATTTTCACAATCATTGTTCAAGTTCCCTTGATGTTCACTTACCTTGATGCAGTCATCATTGTTCATCATTGATGTATACAAGATCACAATTTTCACAATATCATTGTTCAAGTTCTCTAAACTCTCTCCCCCTTTTTGTCACAAACAAAGCCAAAGTTACCAAAAAAAATGAAGGAGAGTTAAAAAAAATCAACGAAAACGTTCCGAAATTTAAGAACTAGAACTAAAAGTAGGTCCTAAAAACTGAAAAACCTGCACAAAAAGATTAAAAATCTGCAAAAGAATAAAAAGAAGGAATCAGTCATCAGATTCGGAGTCATCAGAGCTCGTGCAGCCCATCTTTGAGAACATCTTTTTCACCAGCTTGTTCATAGAATTGATCTTCTTAGTTAAGGTAATGTGAGCTGCCGTGATGAGCTCGAGCTCATTGGAGATT
Organism: Tillandsia leiboldiana; assembly: GCA_029204045.2. Taxonomy (NCBI): domain Eukaryota; kingdom Viridiplantae; phylum Streptophyta; class Magnoliopsida; order Poales; family Bromeliaceae; genus Tillandsia; species Tillandsia leiboldiana. The sequence continues at coordinate 14,438,939 of CM055065.1, forward strand.
CTCGTCTGTGCCTTCGAGATCTGTTCCTGCTCAACCGATAATCGTTGTTGTTCTTTGTAGATGGATGAGACTGATGCTTCATCTGCTGGTGTGGGTGCTGGTTGTGATGGTGACACGGAAGTGCCGCTACTAGGTCTCGTTCCGCACGTTGGGACTGGAGTGACATGGGGCAATTTGTGAAGTGACTTCACGACGGTGGACTCATCGATCATGCCCAAACATTGATGATAAGTCGGTGAGGTAATGTCAACCTGAAATTTCTTCAAAATCCTCATTATAATCAGTGGAAATGGAATTCTCTCTGTGGGATGAGGGTGCTCAACATATCTTGTCATTCTATTCCAAATAATGTATGGAATGTTGATATTCAATCCCATTGCCTCAGACGGATGTCCTAAGAGATACAAAAATAGCATTCGATCCCATCTCAAGACTTTCGTCTGCAAATTTGGAAGGATATTGTAACAAGTGATGAAGTTTAGAAATCGGTACTCAAGACGAAGTTCCTTGGATCTGATCGATTTCTCCGTTGATTGCGTTCCTTCCAAACAAATTCCCTTTATAACCATTTGCCACACAGTGTTCGTCAAAACCTTTCCCTTCAAGTAATTAACTCCTGTCTTGCTGGCAGGCATTCCCAAAACATCGCCAATCAATTGTGGAGTAATTTTGAATCTTGTGCCTTGGATGTTCGTGTAAAATTCCATTGGACCGTTTTCAATTTCACGAAGGTGCCGTGCATTTGTATAGAGGGCCCTTACAAGATGCAGACAGTATCCAAGTACTTCTGGAAATCGACAAACTTGAATAAGGTTTGCTTGTTCAATTAGAACGCCAAACTCAGGAGAGTGATCTCGTAGAGCCTCTATATTGACATGCCTCTCACCAATGCATTCACGATTCTCAAATGCCCTTAGGCGATCCGAATTAACGAACACTTGTTCCTCCCGAGGTGGAGAATCCGGAATAATCGGTTCGTTAGCCATGAAACCTCGTGCTCGTCCAAACCGTCGAGCGAGTCGTTTCCTTTTCACTGAGATGGTTGGTGCAGTCATAGGTGCTTTACCTTTGTCCATGGGTGCTTTTTCTTTCGATGCATCGGACGCCTTTTGTTCAGGCAATGAGTCATCATCATCTGTCAATGCAGTCCAATCTACCTCGTGACAATCTACTTCTGTGTCGCTGATCACATGAAACTCACCCTTTTGTTGTGTTTTCTTAGCTCTTTTTAACTTATTTGTGGCCCGAGTGTGCACCATAGTGACCAATAAGAGAATGATCCATGAGAATCCCATTGATTCAAGTGCTTTAAGAAGATTAAAATCCTGTGAGCAACAACTCAAGAACACATGAGAAAATTGTTAATTTTCAAAGATTGAAAAATTGTACCCAAACAATCATAATCATGTAGAGAGACTAAGAATCAAATTAGTTTTGCAAGAGGACTTTTAAAAATAGATCAATTGCATGTTTTTCAAAAATCCTTATTATATGCCCTAAAACAGAAATTTTAGAAATCGAAGCCTAAAAATCCGTTAATCAGGAGAATACCTAGCATATAATCAAAACTAATCTACCCAGAGTTCTTATTTCAAAAGAAATTTGATCAAAAACCATCCACAAACAAAGTTGATCCAAGAAATTCATGACGTTTGAGGAAGAAGAGAGAAAAACGATGAAAAACCGAGATTTTGATCAATAAAACTTACTTGGAGTTGAAGAACTTGAGTTTGAAAGCTTCCAGGAAGGATGAAATCTAGAGAGAGAGGCTCTGGAAACTTTGGAACAAAAGATTGGAGTAAAAGAAATCAAAAACCCTTTTGTTCTTTATAAAACCAAGCCGCGATCCGGATCAGTTCATAACTGCGATCCGGATCGGCTACCCGCAGTGAGAAACTGCGTTCGGGATCCGGATCGGCAGATACAATCCGGATCGTCAGCCCGCAGAAGAATTCCTGCGTTCGGGATCCGGATCATCTGGCCCGATCCGGATCGGCTCCAACTTTTTCTTTAGAAAATTTCAGAGAAATTCAAGAAAAACCAGAAAAAGATTGTAAGCACAAATGTGTATCAACTTTAAACAGAAAACATCGTTTCATACAACAAGAATTAGATTATGCCAAATCTATCAATAATATCCAAAAATGAAACGAAAATTTACAAAAATTAAATCCCTTAAAGTTGAACACCTTCAATTACATCTAATTTGATCTTATGAGTAATGCCTTTATCAAATCATCAATTCAGTAAAGAAAATGAAATACAAAGATCAATAGATGTTTGAAATCGCAAATATAATAGATAATGTATCTAGACAATCTGTTGAAGAGAGTGGCTCTTTGAGCATCTTTCTTTAAAAACCCACCTTATACCAACCTTGAAATTTGACGGAGTCAAGTATTCCAACATGCATTTTACTTAATCAAAAAAATTTGAACAACCATGCTTGGTATACATGTGGTAGCTGCACACAATACTCGGACGACCGAGGTGGTAGCTCTTTCCTCCATGTGGTGGTAGTTTTCACACTCCTCATTGGGATGTAACTCTTTCCACATCTTTTGAGCATTTTACTTTTTCTATGACTCCCCCTCAATTGGCTATCAATTATTTAAGATATAAAGTATTCAACCAAATATTGATCTCGATTTCATACTCGACTAAGCAGTCAAATAAGATAATGACTATACCAAGAGATCATAGAGAGAGAGAAATTGACTTTGATCACTTAGAAGATGATTTAATTAACATAAATGATCATTGCAACAGTGGAATATTATGATGGCAAAAGCATAATAAACTTCTAAATGTGCGAAAAGATGCAATTAAAGTCAATTATGATCTATGCTCAATTAATGTCCTATGTACAAACATAGATAATGAACAAAACAAAAACAAATACAAAACCTATCCTAAGCAAAGGTTTCAAAAAGAAGTTTATTTCAAGGAAAGCATTCCAATTGCTTTTCGTAAATGAATAAAACGTTTTTGATCCAAAGGTTTTGTTAGAATGTCAGCTAATTGATCCTCAGTTGAAATATATGAAAGTTGAAGAGTATTTGATTCAACTAGCTCTCTAAGAAAATGATATCTAAGTTCAATATGTTTTGTTCTAGAGTGCAACACAGGGTTTTTAGAAATGTTAATTGCACTTGTGTTGTCACAAAGAATTGTTACCGAAGATGCTGAAATGCGGAAATCGCTCAATACGCTTTTCATCCAAATGAGTTGAGTTGAGCAGCTTCCAGCTGAAATGTATTCCGCTTCGGCAGTCGAGAGTGCTATGCAATTCTGCTTTTTACTGTGCCATGCAACAAGGCAATGGCCAAGATAGAAGCATGCACCACTCGTGCTTTTCCGATCATCCACTGATCCTGCCCAATCGGCATCTGAGTATCCAACAATATCCAAACTTGTTCCCATAGGATACCAAATTTCGAAATTAATTGATCCTTTGATATACCGGATGATCCTTTTCACCGCTTTCAGGTGAACCTCCTTTGGTGCTGATTGATATCTCGCGCAAATCCCAACACCAAAAGATATATCCGGGCGACTAGCCGTGAGGTAAAGTAGACTTCCAATCATACTTCGATACAGTTTCTCGTCTACATTCTCACTATGTGATTCACTTCCAAGTCCCTTGTGGCTAGTTCCCATTGGAGTCGGAAAATCTTTACAATTTTCTAGATCAAACTTTTTGACCAACTCCATTGCATACTTGGATTGACTCAAGTGAATACCTTCATCATTTTGTTTAATTTGCAATCCAAGGAAATAAGTCAATTCGCCCATCATGGACATCTCAAATTCGCTTTCCATGGTCTCCGCGAATTTAGAAGCATCATTATCTCTTGTTGCGCCAAATACAATGTCATCGACATAGATTTGTGCTACAATGAAATTGCTTTGATAATGCTTCACAAAGAGAGTCCTATCAGCTCCCCCTCGAGTATAGCCCTTCTCCAAAAGGTGCTTTGTTAACCTTTCGTACCATGCTCGCGGTGCTTGTTTCAGACCGTAAAGAGCCTTTTTCAAACGAAAAACATGGTTAGGTTGTTTATGATCTACAAAACCTTTCGGTTGAGCCACATAAACTTCCTCATTTAAAAACCCATTTAGAAATGCGCTCTTAACGTCCATTTGAAATAATTTGATTTTAAAATGACAAGCAATAGCAAATAGTATACGAATGGACTCGAGTCTAGCTACAGGGGCGAATGTTTCATCAAAGTCTATACCTTCTACTTGAGAGTAGCCTTGAGCAACTAATCGTGCCTTGTTCCTGATGATAGTACCATCCTCATTTTTCTTGTTCTTGAAGATCCATTTGGTACCTATCACATTGTGTTGCTTTGGAGGCTTCGTTAATTCCCAGACTTTGTTTCGCTCAAATTGATGGAGCTCTTCCTGCATTGCTTTAATCCAGTAGTCATCCTGAAGAGCTTCATCTATGTTCTTTGGTTCGATTAAAGATATGTAGCAAGCGAATCCACAAACCAACTGCCTCCGAGTTCTGACTCCTTCTTGTGGATCTCCAATAATATTCGATTCCGGATGATCCTTGGAGATTCGTAACGTTTGTTGAAACGGAGTACTCGGAGATACATGAGATGATTCCTGCACATCAGATAAACTTGAAGAACCATTAGATGCATCATCAATATTGGAAGTATTATTATGAGAAGATGCATTAGCAGGAGAATCATCATCTAGAGAGATATCGAGGGTAGATTTTCCAGATCCAAAGTGAAAAGCTTCATCTACTTTAACATTTATAGATTCTACGATCGTCTTAGATTCAATGTTAAATACTCGATATGCTCTGCTATTCGTAGAATAACCCAAAAAGATCCCTACATCACTTCGAGAGTCGAACTTTCCAAGATTTTCACGGTCACGTAAAATGTAACATCGACTCCCGAAGACACGAAAATATTTGATGTTGGGTTTTCTACTAAACCACAGCTCATATGGTGTATTTAAAGTTCCTGGGCGCAAGTAAACTCTATTAATGACATAGACAGCGGTGTTCACGGCTTCAGCCCAAAAATATAGCGGTAAATTCCGGCTATGAAGCATCACACGCGCCATCTCTTGAACAACCCTGTTCTTGCGCTCAACAACACCATTCTGCTGAGGTGTATAGGGTGCCGAGAATTCATGTTTAATGCCATTTGAAGTGCAAAAATCAATGAATTTTGAATTTATGAATTCTCCACCTCTATCACTTCTAACACGAATGATCTTTTCATTCTTTTCAATCATAATACGATGGCAAATCTCATGAAAAGAGTCAAACGTATCAGCTTTCTCTTTTAAAAATGCTACCCAAGAAAACCGAGAGAAATCATCAACCAATAAAAAAATGTACCATTTACCTCTCAAAGATGGTTGACGGGTCGGCCCCATTAAGTCCATGTGCAAAAGTTCCAAGGGCCGTTTTGTACCAATGTGGTTCAAGTTCTTGTGTGCAGTCCTAGACTGTTTTCCCTTTTGGCAACCACCACACACAACGTTTTGTTTAAATAAAAGCTTTGGAACCCCCTTGACCACGTCCTTGTTTGAAATTCAAGTAAGTTCCTTAAAATTTAAGTGACCTAGCCTTTCATGCCAAAGAGTTTCATTATTCAAAGCGGCTAAGTTACAATTTTCAGAAATTTTATTAGGAACAACATAACAATTGTTTTCAGATCTAACCCCTTTTAAAAAGAAGACATGGTCCTTATCAGTTACAACGCATTCAACAGATGAAAAGTTAACTGAAAAACCATTGACGCAAAGTTGACTTATGCTTATGAGGTTAGTCTTAAGGCCATCAACAAATAAGACGTTTTTCAAAATCGGGCCATCTGGAATAGCTACCGTCCCTTTTCCAACAATTTTGGAAGATCGACCGTCTCCGAAAACTACGTGTCCTCCGGAGATTTTCTCAAGGTTTTGAAAACTATTTTTGTCACCGGTCATGTGACGGGAACACCCGCTATCCAGATACCAAGGCGAACTATCATATGCATGCAAGGAAACATTGGAAACAAGACAAGGGAAAATTTCACCTTTGCGCACCCAAACCCTTTTGGGGTGCGTCGGTAATGGTCGTGAAGTTATATGCCTAGGTGAAAGCGTCTTGTTATAGCGATTGTTGTTCCTTGATGAAATCGTCTTGCGCGATGAACTACCAAGTCTCTTTTCATTTGAAAAGTTTTGCTTTGATTTTCGGGGAGGAGCCTTTTTGGTAGTTGTTGCAAGAGGTCCTTGAGATGGGCGTTCGACTCCCGTCTTGCAATATCTTCTTATGTGCCCTGAAACACCACAACGAAAACATACCTTAGATCTTGACGATCCCAAAGAGGGTGAAGTAGGTTTGTTGTCGTTGTTTGTCTTGAATTCCGGTGTCGGAGGAGGAGATACCGACTGAGGCACAAAAACTGTCTCACTCGAACTTGGACTGTTTCCAGTTTGAGTGTATCCGAGGCCGAACCGATTTGATTGACCAAGACCAAGAAGTCTATCCAACTTACTCCTTCCTGAAGAGAATCGCTGTAAGTCATTCTTGAGTTGGAAAATGGTCTTTGTCATTTCCAGGTTATCCTGTCGAGCCTCGTTGTAGAGCTTTGAGAAGTGATTCGCGTTATCCACCAGATTTGTATGTTCCTTCTCAAGTTGCTCATTGGACTCTTGAAGGGAAACATTTGCCTTTATCAGGTTTTCCCTTTCCACTTCAAGATCGTTTGAGAGAGAAGTCGCTCTTTTTGCTTCTTCTTCGAGATCATGCACTCTCCCTCTCAAACTCTTGTTTTGCTTAGCCACTTTCTTTGAGTCCCTCAAAAGTCTGTGGTAGGCTAGAGCAAATTCTTCACCTTCCGAATCATCCGATTCGTTGTCCGTTGCATTCTTTTCAACAGTGGAGTTGGACAACGACTCGGATGTACTTGCCATAAAGCACATGAAGGGTGAAGATACGGACGCGTGGAATGCGGTGGAGCTCTTTTCTTCATCACTCGAAGATGACTTATTTGACGTTGAGTTGTCATCCCAAGTGACGACTTGCATCGCCTTCTTCTTTGCCGGATACTTGTTAGGACACTCCGTTGCAATGTGGCCGTAGCCTCGACATTTGAAGCATTGTAGTTGTCCTTCTGAACTTTTCTTATCCTTTGAGAAGTTCTCTTGCTTTCTTGACTTGTAACTTGAAGTACCCTTGCCTTTGTTCGACTTTCCGAAGGATGGAGATTTGCTTGAATTACCCCTTCGAAAGTTGCGGCGAAACTTCCTTGTCAAGAGAGCGAGCTGCTTCTCAAATTCCTCCATAGAAAGGTTCTCGTCATCGTCTGAGGAGGATGTATCCGCGTCTTCTTCCTTAGTTGTTTTCAACGCATAACCTGAAGACTTAGAAGTGGATGCCTTTCCAGAAGAATAGTTAGTAGTAAATGTCATTTCATAAGTTTGTAATGAACCAACTAATTCTTCTACACGTATTTCGTCCGGGTGTTTAATAGTTTCAATGGCAGTAACCTTTGGGCGAAATCGTTCAGGAAGAGTTCTTAAGATCTTTCTTACAATCTTAAATTCTGGAACCTTCTCTCCCAGATTAGCACATGAGTTTACGATGTCTTGCAATCGTGTATAGTAGTCCGTGAAAGATTCATTTTCTGCCATTAAGATAGAGTCAAACTTGCTCGTAAGCATTTGCAGTTTCTGAATCTTCACGAGGTTAGTTCCCTCATGTGTAACCTGAAGAACATCCCAGATTTCTTTCGCAGTCTCACATGCCGAGACGCGAGAGAATTCAGTTTGAGATAAGGCATTAAAGATAGCATTAATTCCCTTGCCATTGTAAGAAGATGAATCTAACTCTTCCTTGGTCCATTTCGACCTAGGTTTTAAGGTGCGAACATCACCAATAAATTCAGTTGGATTAGACCATCCTAATTCAATTGATTGCCACACCCGTTCGTCGATGGAAATTAAAAAGGCTTTCATCCGTACTTTCCAGTACGCATAATTTGTTCCATCGAAGAACGGGGGTCGGTTGATGTTTCCACCTTCAACCATTGTTTACAACCCTATTCCCTCTGTGATACCACTTGTTGGGTTATATGTAATAAGGATCTAAATAGGGGAAAAAACACCTAGAGGGGGGTGAATAGGTGTAAACGTATAAACACTCAAAAATCGTTGCGATAAAAACCCGATGCGGAAATAAAAAATAATACGCAAGATTTTACGTGGAAAACTCCATCACCGGAGTAAAAAACCACGGGACCGATAACACGGCAGAAATCCACTAGAATTAAAACACGTACAAGGTGATTTACCGTACACAATTACGACTCAACCTTTTCCATACGCTCCTAGAGGATCTTCTCCGCTCGCTCCGCGACGCTTCTCGAATCCACGATCTGCGCCCAACGCCGAATCCACGGCGTCCAACGTCGAATCCACGACGTCCGACCGAATCCACGGTCTTCACCCAATAGCACCCTTCGAATCCACGAACGTGCCTCGCTCCGAATCCACGAGAGCGGTTGAACCTTGAATCCACAAGGACACGCGAATCCACGCGCCGATTTTTGGGGTAAATCGTTGTTTTGGGTGGTGATGATCCGCCGAATACTTAGATCAAAGATAGATCGGAAATACCATCTAAGTATTCATTAGTTTGATTCAACTCAAGATGTGAGTGTGAAAACCTAGAATCAAACTAATCAATATAGATGAAGAAACATAGAGTATTCTCTAATGATTTCCTTTCTTCTCTATATGTGGATCTAGAGCCGTAAAAAATGATATAGGAAAATGACGGCTATATTGATTCACTGTGGATTAACCCTAGAAAAAGAGTCATAGGGTCTATTTATAGGTTAGAAACCCTAGGAAGGAGATAAGAATCAAAAACCTAACATTTCTGGAGATTTTACGGACGGCGATCCAGATCGGATTAGCTGTGATCCGGATCGTCGTAACGAGTCAGGCAATTCCAGAAAAACGAAGGTTCGGGATCCGGATCGAAGTGCTTGATCCGGATCGTTCATACAGTTCACCAAACATCAACGTTCGGGATCCGGATTGCGAAGCCTGATCCGGATCGTTCAAGGAAGATGGTAAACTCAGTGTTCGGGATCCGGATCAAGAGAGGCTACGATCCGGATTGAACTGGTGTATGAACGAACCACCTTCGGGATCCGGATCGAACAACCTGATCCGGATCCTGAACATGTCCCAGTCCAGTTTTTGATTTTATGCAATGAAAGATTCTTCCAAGTGTTTCTACACTACAAGAAGTATTCGGATCACACAAAATCTTTAGTTAAACATACCTGATCCTTTTGAATTCTTCTTTCTTGAGATTGAGTTAAATGATCCAACTTTCTTCACCTTCAATCTTCAAGACTTGAGACTTTCACGAAACTACGCCAACTCGAATTCCGTAACACGGTTTGCTTTAGCTATAGCCCTTCATGCATTTCATACTTTATATCATGTGTCGCTGACTTCCCACTCTATGACAGGTTCAGTCAGGGGTGAGAGCTAGGGCGACGGTGAGGCCGCACGAGAGATCTTTTGGCCCTTCGAGGCTGCAGACTAGGTTTACTCTCTACCTTATGCTCATTTCATTATCTGCTAGTAGCTATATGGGTTTGATGCCTTTGTGGGTTCGATGTGGATGTTGGTACGATTATTACAGTACTCTGTGGATGAATGTTTAGTTGCTATCTGATAGTTGACCGTTTTCAAACTAAAAAGAAAAGAAAAGAAAACATTGCGAAATGATTTGAAAAATATTGGTGTCGAGTGGGCACCGTATTCAAAACTCTGTTGATTTATGGATTTCAAAATAGCTTTGCAAAACATAGGTGTCGAGTGGGCACCGTTTTCAAAACTCTGTGTATTTATGGCTTTCGAAACGGCTTTGAAAAACCTGGGTGTCGTGTCGGCACTGTTTTTAAACCCTGTGGTTTTATCCTTTCAAAGTTAGTCGGCCTCTTTATTAGTTTGGGAAAAAAAGGGCCGTATGTACTTGACTGTTGAACTAGTGTGGTTAAAGTGATGATTGTATGGATATTGTAGTCAAGACGCCGTGCATATACAAAGGAGACTCTGCCCGTTTGCAGAGTGAATTTGTATATGCGGCGGGTCTGGGTAGGCACCGGGGAAGATTGATTTCAAAAAAAAAAATATACGCAAATTCAACTCTTTCAGTGATCGTCTTCCGCTTAACGAAACCCCGGGGCGTGACAGATTAAGATGGTATCAGAGAGAAACAACTTTAACCACAGTAGTCGCTGTCCAACATCCACAGAAGCACATTACCACTGGCTACTAACTAATGAAATGATCAGGGTATAGGTGCGTAGAGATGCGAGAGTGCGGTATTGTTAAGTTTTGTTTCTCGGTTTAGCTCGGGTGTTGAGCTAGTGTAGTCGGGTTGTTTTGGAGGTTGGGGGTCGAGGCCGGCTGCCACCGGGGTCTTGATGGTTGCGGGGAATCAAGGGATTAAACAACCAGCACAGGACACGGTGGGCCTGCTGACAGAGTTCATGCACTTGGTGCGGTGGTTAGCAAAGCAAATCGTTGCGCCGGCTTTTGTCTTCCAAACCCCT
>CM055065.1:14449642-14531460 GCA_029204045.2 Tillandsia leiboldiana
TGTTATGATCTACAAACCTTTCGGTTGAGCCACATAAACTTCCTCATTTAAAAACCCATTTAGAAATGCGCTCTTAACGTCCATTTGAAATAATTTGATTTTAAAATGACAAGCAATAGCAAATAGTATACGAATGGACTCGAGTCTAGCTACAGGGGCGAATGTTTCATCAAAGTCTATACCTTCTACTTGAGAGTAGCCTTGAGCAACTAATCGTGCCTTGTTCCTGATGATAGTACCATCCTCATTTTTCTTGTTCTTGAAGATCCATTTGGTACCTATCACATTGTGTTGCTTTGGAGGCTTCGTTAATTCCCAGACTTTGTTTCGCTCAAATTGATGGAGCTCTTCCTGCATTGCTTTAATCCAGTAGTCATCCTGAAGAGCTTCATCTATGTTCTTTGGTTCGATTAAAGATATGTAGCAAGCGAATCCACAAACCAACTGCCTCCGAGTTCTGACTCCTTCTTGTGGATCTCCAATAATATTCGATTCCGGATGATCCTTGGAGATTCGTAACGTTTGTTGAAACGGAGGTACTCGGAGATACATGAGATGATTCCTGCACATCAGATAAACTTGAAGAACCATTAGATGCATCATCAATATTGGAAGTATTATTATGAGAAGATGCATTAGCAGGAGAATCATCATCTAGAGAGATATCGAGGGTAGATTTTCCAGATCCAAAGTGAAAAGCTTCATCTACTTTAACATTTATAGATTCTACGATCGTCTTAGATTCAATGTTAAATACTCGATATGCTCTGCTATTCGTAGAATAACCCAAAAAGATCCCTACATCACTTCGAGAGTCGAACTTTCCAAGATTTTCACGGTCACGTAAAATGTAACATCGACTCCCGAAGACACGAAAATATTTGATGTTGGGTTTTCTACTAAACCACAGCTCATATGGTGTATTTAAGTTCCTGGGCGCAAGTAAACTCTATTAATGACATAGACAGCGGTGTTCACGGCTTCAGCCCAAAAATATAGCGGTAAATTCCGGCTATGAAGCATCACACGCGCCATCTCTTGAACAACCCTGTTCTTGCGCTCAACAACACCATTCTGCTGAGGTGTATAGGGTGCCGAGAATTCATGTTTAATGCCATTTGAAGTGCAAAAATCAATGAATTTTGAATTTATGAATTCTCCACCTCTATCACTTCTAACACGAATGATCTTTTCATTCTTTTCAATCATAATACGATGGCAAATCTCATGAAAAGAGTCAAACGTATCAGCTTTCTCTTTTAAAAATGCTACCCAAGAAAACCGAGAGAAATCATCAACCAATAAAAAAATGTACCATTTACCTCTCAAAGATGGTTGACGGGTCGGCCCCATTAAGTCCATGTGCAAAAGTTCCAAGGGCCGTTTTGTACCAATGTGGTTCAAGTTCTTGTGTGCAGTCCTAGACTGTTTTCCCTTTTGGCAACCACCACACACAACGTTTTGTTTAAATAAAAGCTTTGGAACCCCCTTGACCACGTCCTTGTTTGAAATTCAAGTAAGTTCCTTAAAATTTAAGTGACCTAGCCTTTCATGCCAAAGAGTTTCATTATTCAAAGCGGCTAAGTTACAATTTTCAGAAATTTTATTAGGAACAACATAACAATTGTTTTCAGATCTAACCCCTTTTAAAAAGAAGACATGGTCCTTATCAGTTACAACGCATTCAACAGATGAAAAGTTAACTGAAAAACCATTGACGCAAAGTTGACTTATGCTTATGAGGTTAGTCTTAAGGCCATCAACAAATAAGACGTTTTTCAAAATCGGGCCATCTGGAATAGCTACCGTCCCTTTTCCAACAATTTTGGAAGATCGACCGTCTCCGAAAACTACGTGTCCTCCGGAGATTTTCTCAAGGTTTTGAAAACTATTTTTGTCACCGGTCATGTGACGGGAACACCCGCTATCCAGATACCAAGGCGAACTATCATATGCATGCAAGGAAACATTGGAAACAAGACAAGGGAAAATTTCACCTTTGCGCACCCAAACCCTTTTGGGGTGCGTCGGTAATGGTCGTGAAGTTATATGCCTAGGTGAAAGCGTCTTGTTATAGCGATTGTTGTTCCTTGATGAAATCGTCTTGCGCGATGAACTACCAAGTCTCTTTTCATTTGAAAAGTTTTGCTTTGATTTTCGGGGAGGAGCCTTTTTGGTAGTTGTTGCAAGAGGTCCTTGAGATGGGCGTTCGACTCCCGTCTTGCAATATCTTCTTATGTGCCCTGAAACACCACAACGAAAACATACCTTAGATCTTGACGATCCCAAAGAGGGTGAAGTAGGTTTGTTGTCGTTGTTTGTCTTGAATTCCGGTGTCGGAGGAGGAGATACCGACTGAGGCACAAAAACTGTCTCACTCGAACTTGGACTGTTTCCAGTTTGAGTGTATCCGAGGCCGAACCGATTTGATTGACCAAGACCAAGAAGTCTATCCAACTTACTCCTTCCTGAAGAGAATCGCTGTAAGTCATTCTTGAGTTGGAAAATGGTCTTTGTCATTTCCAGGTTATCCTGTCGAGCCTCGTTGTAGAGCTTTGAGAAGTGATTCGCGTTATCCACCAGATTTGTATGTTCCTTCTCAAGTTGCTCATTGGACTCTTGAAGGGAAACATTTGCCTTTATCAGGTTTTCCCTTTCCACTTCAAGATCGTTTGAGAGAGAAGTCGCTCTTTTTGCTTCTTCTTCGAGATCATGCACTCTCCCTCTCAAACTCTTGTTTTGCTTAGCCACTTTCTTTGAGTCCCTCAAAAGTCTGTGGTAGGCTAGAGCAAATTCTTCACCTTCCGAATCATCCGATTCGTTGTCCGTTGCATTCTTTTCAACAGTGGAGTTGGACAACGACTCGGATGTACTTGCCATAAAGCACATGAAGGGTGAAGATACGGACGCGTGGAATGCGGTGGAGCTCTTTTCTTCATCACTCGAAGATGACTTATTTGACGTTGAGTTGTCATCCCAAGTGACGACTTGCATCGCCTTCTTCTTTGCCGGATACTTGTTAGGACACTCCGTTGCAATGTGGCCGTAGCCTCGACATTTGAAGCATTGTAGTTGTCCTTCTGAACTTTTCTTATCCTTTGAGAAGTTCTCTTGCTTTCTTGACTTGTAACTTGAAGTACCCTTGCCTTTGTTCGACTTTCCGAAGGATGGAGATTTGCTTGAATTACCCCTTCGAAAGTTGCGGCGAAACTTCCTTGTCAAGAGAGCGAGCTGCTTCTCAAATTCCTCCATAGAAAGGTTCTCGTCATCGTCTGAGGAGGATGTATCCGCGTCTTCTTCCTTAGTTGTTTTCAACGCATAACCTGAAGACTTAGAAGTGGATGCCTTTCCAGAAGAATAGTTAGTAGTAAATGTCATTTCATAAGTTTGTAATGAACCAACTAATTCTTCTACACGTATTTCGTCCGGGTGTTTAATAGTTTCAATGGCAGTAACCTTTGGGCGAAATCGTTCAGGAAGAGTTCTTAAGATCTTTCTTACAATCTTAAATTCTGGAACCTTCTCTCCCAGATTAGCACATGAGTTTACGATGTCTTGCAATCGTGTATAGTAGTCCGTGAAAGATTCATTTTCTGCCATTAAGATAGAGTCAAACTTGCTCGTAAGCATTTGCAGTTTCTGAATCTTCACGAGGTTAGTTCCCTCATGTGTAACCTGAAGAACATCCCAGATTTCTTTCGCAGTCTCACATGCCGAGACGCGAGAGAATTCAGTTTGAGATAAGGCATTAAAGATAGCATTAATTCCCTTGCCATTGTAAGAAGATGAATCTAACTCTTCCTTGGTCCATTTCGACCTAGGTTTTAAGGTGCGAACATCACCAATAAATTCAGTTGGATTAGACCATCCTAATTCAATTGATTGCCACACCCGTTCGTCGATGGAAATTAAAAAGGCTTTCATCCGTACTTTCCAGTACGCATAATTTGTTCCATCGAAGAACGGGGGTCGGTTGATGTTTCCACCTTCAACCATTGTTTACAACCCTATTCCCTCTGTGATACCACTTGTTGGGTTATATGTAATAAGGATCTAAATAGGGGAAAAAACACCTAGAGGGGGGTGAATAGGTGTAAACGTATAAACACTCAAAAATCGTTGCGATAAAAACCCGATGCGGAAATAAAAAATAATACGCAAGATTTTTACGTGGAAAACTCCATCACCGGAGTAAAAAACCACGGGACCGATAACACGGCAGAAATCCACTAGAATTAAAACACGTACAAGGTGATTTACCGTACACAATTACGACTCAACCTTTTCCATACGCTCCTAGAGGATCTTCTCCGCTCGCTCCGCGACGCTTCTCGAATCCACGATCTGCGCCCAACGCCGAATCCACGGCGTCCAACGTCGAATCCACGACGTCCGACCGAATCCACGGTCTTCACCCAATAGCACCCTTCGAATCCACGAACGTGCCTCGCTCCGAATCCACGAGAGCGGTTGAACCTTGAATCCACAAGGACACGCGAATCCACGCGCCGATTTTTGGGGTAAATCGTTGTTTTTGGGTGGTGATGATCCGCCGAATACTTAGATCAAAGATAGATCGGAAATACCATCTAAGTATTCATTAGTTTGATTCAACTCAAGATGTGAGTGTGAAAACCTAGAATCAAACTAATCAATATAGATGAAGAAACATAGAGTATTCTCTAATGATTTCCTTTCTTCTCTATATGTGGATCTAGAGCCGTAAAAAATGATATAGGAAAATGACGGCTATATTGATTCACTGTGGATTAACCCTAGAAAAAGAGTCATAGGGTCTATTTATAGGTTAGAAACCCTAGGAAGGAGATAAGAATCAAAAACCTAACATTTCTGGAGATTTTACGGACGGCGATCCAGATCGGATTAGCTGTGATCCGGATCGTCGTAACGAGTCAGGCAATTCCAGAAAAACGAAGGTTCGGGATCCGGATCGAAGTGCTTGATCCGGATCGTTCATACAGTTCACCAAACATCAACGTTCGGGATCCGGATTGCGAAGCCTGATCCGGATCGTTCAAGGAAGATGGTAAACTCAGTGTTCGGGATCCGGATCAAGAGAGGCTACGATCCGGATTGAACTGGTGTATGAACGAACCACCTTCGGGATCCGGATCGAACAACCTGATCCGGATCCTGAACATGTCCCAGTCCAGTTTTTGATTTTTATGCAATGAAAGATTCTTCCAAGTGTTTCTACACTACAAGAAGTATTCGGATCACACAAAATCTTTAGTTAAACATACCTGATCCTTTTGAATTCTTCTTTCTTGAGATTGAGTTAAATGATCCAACTTTCTTCACCTTCAATCTTCAAGACTTGAGACTTTCACGAAACTACGCCAACTCGAATTCCGTAACACGGTTTGCTTTAGCTATAGCCCTTCATGCATTTCATACTTTATATCATGTGTCGCTGACTTCCCACTCTATGACAGGTTCAGTCAGGGGTGAGAGCTAGGGCGACGGTGAGGCCGCACGAGAGATCTTTTGGCCCTTCGAGGCTGCAGACTAGGTTTACTCTCTACCTTATGCTCATTTCATTATCTGCTAGTAGCTATATGGGTTTGATGCCTTTGTGGGTTCGATGTGGATGTTGGTACGATTATTACAGTACTCTGTGGATGAATGTTTAGTTGCTATCTGATAGTTGACCGTTTTCAAACTAAAAAGAAAAGAAAAGAAAACATTGCGAAAATGATTTGAAAAATATTGGTGTCGAGTGGGCACCGTATTCAAAACTCTGTTGATTTATGGATTTCAAAATAGCTTTGCAAAACATAGGTGTCGAGTGGGCACCGTTTTCAAAACTCTGTGTATTTATGGCTTTCGAAACGGCTTTGAAAAACCTGGGTGTCGTGTCGGCACTGTTTTTAAAACCCTGTGGTTTTATCCTTTCAAAGTTAGTCGGCCTCTTTATTAGTTTGGGAAAAAAAGGGCCGTATGTACTTGACTGTTGAACTAGTGTGGTTAAAGTGATGATTGTATGGATATTGTAGTCAAGACGCCGTGCATATACAAAGGAGACTCTGCCCGTTTGCAGAGTGAATTTGTATATGCGGCGGGTCTGGGTAGGCACCGGGGAAGATTGATTTCAAAAAAAAAAATATACGCAAATTCAACTCTTTTCAGTGATCGTCTTCCGCTTAACGAAACCCCGGGGCGTGACAGATTAAGATGGTATCAGAGAGAAACAACTTTAACCACAGTAGTCGCTGTCCAACATCCACAGAAGCACATTACCACTGGCTACTAACTAATGAAATGATCAGGGTATAGGTGCGTAGAGATGCGAGAGTGCGGTATTGTTAAGTTTTGTTTCTCGGTTTAGCTCGGGTGTTGAGCTAGTGTAGTCGGGTTGTTTTGGAGGTTGGGGTCGAGGCCGGCTGCCACCGGGGTCTTGATGGTTGCGGGGAATCAAGGGATTAAACAACCAGCACAGGACACGGTGGGCCTGCTGACAGAGTTCATGCACTTGGTGCGGTGGTTAGCAAAGCAAATCGTTGCGCCGGCTTTTGTCTTCCAAACCCCTTCCTCTGTCGGTGTCCTGGTCGTCGTTAGTAATGGTAACTGGTGGTAGTGTAATCCGCCGATGGTTGTTAGTGTGTCAGCTGTTTTATCGGACGTGGGTAACCGGGTGACTCTTGCCTAAGGTTGTTGTGACACCCCCGGAATTTGGATTAGTCCTATATATAAATGATATAATAGGACTAAATCTCTAACCCGGCTATAGCATTTTGGATGGTAGCAAGATCCAAGAGGAACATGAGAGTTAAGCGTGCTAGAGCTAGAGTAGTTCTAGGATGGGTGACCCCCTGGGAAGTGGGGCAATTAGTTGGTATCAGAGCCATTCACCAGCCGGAAATGTGAGATGAGTCTCGGCTGAGCCAGGGTTATATAGCGGGTAGAGCGAGGCTCCCCGGCTAATGACCGTTGTGAGTGGAGTGTAGCTCCTCACAAGGTCGGCTAAGGCTAGCAAGACGAGTCTCACATCGCCTGGTGCTTGTGAATGTGATTGAGCCTGACGTGGACGTCAGGGCTTAAAGGGGGGAAGAATGTGACACCCCCGGAATTTGGATTAGTCCTCTATATAAATGATATAATAGGACTAAAATCTCTAACCCGGCTATAGCATTTTGGATGGTAGCAAGATCCAAGAGGAACATGAGAGTTAAGCGTGTTAGAGCTAGAGTAGTTCTAGGATGGGTGACCCCCTGGGAAGTGGGGCGATTAGTTGGTATCAGAGCCATTCACCAGCCGGAAATGTGAGATGAGTCTCGGCTGAGCCAGGGTTATATAGCGGGTAGAGCGAGGCTCCCCGGCTAATGATCGTTGTGGGTGGAGTGGAGCTCCCCACAAGGTCGGCTAAGGCTAGCGAGACGAGTCTCACATCGCCTGGTGCTTGTGAGTGTGCTTGAGCCTGACGTGGACGTCAGGGCTTAAAGGGGGGAAGAATGTGACACCCCGGAATTTGGATTAGTCCTATATATAAATGATATAATAGGACTAAATCTCTAACCCGGCTATAGCATTTTGGATGGTAGCAAGATCCAAGAGGAACATGAGAGTTAAGCGTGCTAGAGCTAGAGTAGTTCTAGGATGGGTGACCCCCTGGGAAGTGGGGCGATTAGTCCTATTATATCATTTATATATAGGACTAATCCAAATTCCGGGTGTGTCACATTTGGTATCGGAGCCATTCACCAGCCGGAAATGTGAGATGAGTCTCGGCTGAGCCAGGGTTATATAGCGGGTAGAGCGAGGCTCCCCGGCTAATGACCGTTGTGAGTGGAGTGTAGCTCCTCACAAGGTCGGCTAAGGCTAGCAAGACAAGTCTCACATCGCCTGGTGCTTGTGAATGTGATTGAGCCTGACGTGGACGTCAGGGCTTAAATGGGGGAAGAATGTGACACCCCCGGAATTTGGATTAGTCCTCTATATAAATGATATAATAGGACTAAAATCTCTAACCCGGCTATAGCATTTTGGATGGTAGCAAGATCCAAGAGGAACATGAGAGTTAAGCGTGCTAGAGCTAGAGTAGTTCTAGGATGGGTGACCCCCTGGGAAGTGGGGCGTCATAGTTGTACCTTTTAGGTCTTCCGGTTTTAGGTTACAGCGGATCGTCGGCCGAACCTTTTGCATCTTGGGCAAGGTATGCGCGGGGATGAGGATTCTTTCCCTACAGTTGTTACCCACAGTTCAACTGTTGCGGTGAATACTGCGACGGTTGTAGAAATCTTCCTGGTAGAGTTTGGGGTGCCCCTTTAGGTTAAAAAGGAGACCACCGGGACTAGTAAACCTTGTTCGTTTGGGATCAATTTTGTTTAGAGAGGCCATGCCTCGTTTCGCACAAGTGTGCGTAAGTGGCGACTTTTTATTGGGTGTTTAGCTTTTTGACGCTGGGTGGTGCCGGTTAGCTCCTTTTAAGGGGGTTGTGATGGTGTAGCTCTAAGTTGAGTTCTCACTAATGGGGTGACACGTGATCCCTCGAGTGCGCATAGTAAACCGAGGCAGTTTAATGACAGGGTGATTCTCGCTATTATCGTTGCTTATCCTTTCCCGACCCGATGGGTTTTGGATGGGTAGTGTACTGTATTTGGAGGCCATTGTCTTAGCGGACCTAGAGCTCAGAGTCCTCTCGGTTGGGAGTGTGACTGCTTGGTCTGAGTGTTTGCTGCTCGGTTCGTTGCCCGGTGCTTGGAAGGGCGACGGATTGGGACCGAGCGTCAGTGGTTAATCAGAATGTCGCACCCCTTTCGGTGCCAGAACGGAAGGAGGTCTTAGAGCTGAAACCTAGCTTTAGTTTTGACTGTCGCCTCAGTAGGACAGACAGTCGGAGCGGACAAGCCGGGATAGTGGTTATGCTCCGAGCTAGTGGCCCGTGTTGGTGACGGGTGGAAGTGGCCCGTGTTGGTGACGGGTGGAAGTGACCCGTGTTGGTGACGGGTGGAGGTGGTCCGTGTTGGTGACGAGCGGGTTCATTGTTTCAGAGGAGGATTACTCGTAGGCGGTGACCCGGCTGGTTTGGTTGGCACAACCTGGAGTTCGCGAGGGTATTAGTGTGGTTTCTCCCCCTCTTTTGCTGTGGGGTTATTTTGGGCATTTAAGGGCCCGTCGGTCCGGGTTTGGTGGTAGGACCGGGGTACCTCGACGCATCGCGAGACTTTGGTTGCTGACTGCTCAGCACCGTCAGAGGTGGTCTGCGAACCGGTGGCGTCATAACGAGGAACTCCAAGTCGAGGAGCAGGCTTACTCAGGTTAGTTTCGATCAAGAGGGACGGGACGGTAGGGTTGCCGGGCGGGTTGACCCCGTCGGTTGTCTGAAATCTTAGGGCGCTTCGTGTGTCATTGCTTCGGGGGTGGATATTTGAACGCCCCAGCGGTGTTCATGGGTATGATGAACAGAATGTTCAGACCCTTCATGGATCAACTCGCGTACGGGCGAGGAGCGTTTACGAGTGACCTCGCAGACTCTCAGGGATCAGAGAGTGTAGGCCAAACTCAAAAGGTGTGAGTTTGGGCATCGCGAGGTGGGCTTTTTGGGACGACTAAAAGTCAGGAGAGCTTCGAAGAACGCGAGGTTAGGCTAACACGGGCATCAGTGTATGCACTAGCGGCACCGATGAGAATTTTGAGGTTTATGGTGATGCATCACGGAACGGACTTGGAAGTGTGGTAAGGTAGCAGGGGAAAGTTAAGACCCTAAGCAGACTTTTGGTGGCTTAAATTGACAAGGGATGTAGCACAACTCGTGGCTCGCTATTGGGTTGGTCGTCGAATAAAGGCCGAACATCAGCGCCCGTCGGGGAAACTGCAATCTCTCCTAGTGCCAGAGGGAAATGAGAGGATCACGAGGGGCGCGAAGCCTTTTGTGGGCGCAAGTCGGACAGGTTCGGCCACTTCCCCCCCCCCCCCCTACCCTAGCTATTGGATTCCTGGTGTATTTAAGTTTCGAGGACGAAACTTCCTTTAAGGTGTGAGTGATGTAACACTCGAGAAACTTGAGTTTGTGTAAAGGGTGATTTTCAGGTGTGAATGTGTGCGAGGAAACAAAATTAACCTTAGTGGTGTGTATACGGGTGTGCGAATGGCACAGTTTCCGAAGCACAAATTCCGCCTTTCCGATCCGAGTCTGATCTCGAAAATCTGAGGTCTCTAGTGCGACCGTCTCATAGAATCGAGTGAAAATGGTATAGACCGTTTGTCGATCCGACGGTCGGATCGTCCTGAACTTAGCAAGGAAACTAGTGGGACCCGCGATTTAAGTGAATAGTGATATGAATAGTAACTCCCTGATTTATTTCCCTCGCTAGCCAACGTCGGCCGATCGACTGTCTGGAGTCCGAATCCGACGATCCAGGTAGTCGATTTGAATGGCGTCGTCATTCTGAGCGTAGTGGCGTTGACCGAATCTTCGTTTGACGAGCCGGAAGCATCGTAAAGCGTGCAGAACTGTTTATTTTACTGTATATGATGGATTTTAAAATTATAGGGGATCGAATGCGACAAACCAAAATCACTACTTTATAGATTTCGTCGAGCTGGACGTCGTGGTGGTGTCCATTTTTCAGTTTGACGACCCGGGGGCCTCGAAAAAGCATGAAAAGCGGCAAAAAATGATGTTTTTGCATAAGAGTCCCCGCATTTTATGTGCGGAACCCAATGGGATTCTTTGGGAAGGGGCCTATGTGTGAGTTAAAGTCCCTACAAGAAGACCCGTTTCTAAATGAGGTTAGTGGAGGGGCTTCTTAGCAATTTGTGCATAGGTATACAAGTAGTTGTGAATGGGCCCAAGTTGCCCTAGCTTGGATCCATCGCACCCAGCCGCACCTGAGGAAGCTTCTCGACTTCCTCTGCCCCTGCTCCGACGGCTGCACCCGCAGCGCCGCCGGCCGCGACCATCCCTCGCCGGGAAAGCAAGATCTATTCTTGCTTTCGGATTTGTTGACAGGGGAAGCAACCAATGGGCTCGGGTCCTCTCCTAACCACATCTGGGAGCGTCCTTGGCCACCTGAGAGGCAGATCGGAGAGCCCCGACGCCCAGAACCGCCGCGCGCCGCCGGGCCATCATCATCTTCTTCCTCGGGTCCGACGAGGTGAGCCCATTCTCTTTATGTTTTTTTCGACAACTTGAGCCCCGGCAGTCGGTTACTGACAGCAAGAGGGCGATCTGGGTCAATTCCCGAGGCCTAGGGACCCCGGGGTGCCGGCGGGTGAAACATGGGTCGCCGGAACCCTAATGCTTGGCCGAAGTTGCATGCGCCACCTCCGGAGCTCCGGTGCCGGATCTAAGTTGATAGGAATTCTCTGCTAGTCCACAGGAGGGCCTCCATGAGGTTTGGTGGGCTTTGGTGCAGGGTGGAACATGAGGGAGCAAACCCTAGTTTCATGTCATCTTCCTCGCGGCCGAGCTCCACCGCCCGGCGCCGCCACTGCCCCACACCGCCGGACCGACCCTTGGCAAGCTCCGTAGCACCGTGTGGAACACTTTGGTCCAAGTCGGAGGGACTCAAAAGCGCTGGTCGGAAATCCACCATTAGAGCATCTCATTCTTCACCAAGCTCGGTTGGGCTTCATCTCCGGCGATCGCCGCCGCTCCCAGCTGCCGCCCGATGACTAGGGTAAGCTAGTTTGGTCATTTGTAAGTCCTTCATGAAGTTGCATGGGAGTTCTAACGTGGGGTTGTTGCCCACTGCAGTTGCACCAAGAAACTTGACCGAGCTCCGCCGCCGGCCGCCGCCGCCACCGCCGCCTATGGTCGCCGGCCATCTACCTAGGTGAGTTGTAGGCACTATTTGAATGCTTTCCATCAAGTTAGTTTGGGCCGAAAGCCTCTGAAAAATAAGTTTTTCCCAACCTCGCTTTTAAGTGTTTGTGTTGGGTTTTTCCCGGCCATCTGCCGCTTCCGGCTGCCGGCGCAAGGTGGGCTGCGACCAACCTTCATCTGGGAGGGTCTGGGTACCGAGGCTTGGCTCTGTAGGCGTCTGACACCAGTGTTGATCAAGGGTTGGCCAACCCGAGCCTAGCTTGTTTTAGGGTGTTCCTCCGGCGACTTCTCCGGCCACCCTCCGGCGCACCTCAGGTGAGCATCTCACTCCTCTGTCCAATCTAAGCACCATGCTCACAGTAGATCAGTTTGATCAAGTGTGTAATTAGTTGTAGCAATGTGTCATTTTTGGGCCCTAAGAGTTTATGGGCCAACTTTGTAATTGGGCCTCATTCTGGCCCAAGCCCATGAGCACGAGCTTCGTCTCGTCGTTTCGGACGCGCTGAAACATACGGCGTTGTCTTTGGCTTCCGGGATTTCAAGAACGAGTCGAAACAACGTTTAAAACAAAGTTATTATGCAATTTAGAGAAGTTTAATGGGTTAACTTGCAATTGTAACCTTATGGACAGTATTTAAACAGAGTAAACATGTCTCAGGGCAATTTGTTAGATTTCCGTAGACTCTCGTTGAGCGGAAAATGGATATCGTTCCGTAAATCGGCGAAATCGTCGGTTTTACGATTTCTAGCGCGTGTTTCGCGTACCACGGTATGAAAGAATGGATTCAGGTTACTGTAGTGTTGTCGGGATGGGTATGAGTGAGTCTTTTTCTGATCACAGCTTCTGTTTAGGGCCCAGCAGTTCAGCACCAATCTAGTCTAGCGGGAGTTCGGGATCGGCCTACATTCAGGTGGTTCGTTCGACTGACTTCGAGGTGGGTACTTTCCGATGTTTCAGGGTTCGGAATACTTGGGAAATATTTAGACATAAAATATTGGCATGATACTTATGTTAACCCGGTTGATCCTTATGATATGACATTATTGTTCTTATGGCGACCGAGTATCGCGGTGCTTGGTTACGATGCTCGAGGCTGCAACACGCACACCGACGGTTTGGCCACCGCGAGGGTGTGCTTTTCTGGAAAAGTGGTATGTTGACCCGTGTACCCCACAAGGTGACGTAGTGGGGGCCCCCGTAGGTGGGGGGTTAGAGGCGCCAAGGTGCGAGCGGTGCGACCCGCCGAGGTAGGTGCTCGGCGTGGTTTACCGAGGTAGGTGCTCGGTCTGGTTTTCCGAGGTTGGTGCTCAGTCTGGTTTTCCAAAGTTGGTGCTCGGTCTGGTTTGCCGAGGTTGGTGCTCGGTCTGGGTTGCCGGGGCAGGTGCCCGGTTCAGGTTATGCAGGGGAAGGGGATACCGTCGATTGCACGATGAGGAGGGCGGTTGCTCTGGTTGTCTTACGGTTTGCTTTAGCTATAGCCCTTCATGCATTTCATACTTTATATCATGTGTCGCTGACTTCCCACTCTATGACAGGTTCAGTCAGGGGTGAGAGCTAGGGCGACGGTGAGGCCGCACGAGAGATCTTTTGGCCCTTCGAGGCTGCAGACTAGGTTTACTCTCTACCTTATGCTCATTTCATTATCTGCTAGTAGCTATATGGGTTTGATGCCTTTGTGGGTTCGATGTGGATGTTGGTACGATTATTACAGTACTCTGTGGATGAATGTTTAGTTGCTATCTGATAGTTGGCCGTTTTCAAACTAAAAAGAAAAGAAAAGAAAAACATTGCGAAAATTGAAAAACATTGGTGTCGAGTGGGCACCGTATTCAAAACTCTGTGAATTTCTGGATTTTGAAATAGCTTTGCAAAACATAGGTGTTGAGTGGGCACTGTTTTCAAAACTCTATGTATTTATGGCTTTCGAAACGATTTTGAAAAACCTGGGTGTCGTGTGGGCACTGTTTTTAAAACCCTCTGGTTTTATCCTTTCAAAGTTAGTCAGCATCTTTATTAGTTTGGGAAAAAAAGGGTCGTATGCACTTGACTGTTGAACTAGTGTGGTTAAAGTGATGATTGTGTGGATATTGTAGTCAAGACGCCGTGCATATACAAAGGAGACTCTGCCCGTTTGCAGAGTGAATTTGTAAATGCGGCGGGTCTGGGCACGCACCGGGGAAGATTGATTTTAAAAAAAAAAATATACGCAAATTCAACTCTTTTCAGTGATCGTCTTCCGCTTAACGAAACCCCGGGGCGTGACACGGCGTGCCACGTGTCACTTTCCCGTTGGTTTACCAAGGGACGCGTGGCAGCAGGAGGTAGGTCGGTGCTGTGGACTGGGTGCACGGAGCGGGTGCGGTGGCCTCGGGGTGCGTGCCTGGCAGGCATCGCAGGCGGCGGCGCAGGCTCGCACATGGGCGCGTTGACGCGGTTTCCCGCGCTCGGGCGCGCCACGCGTCGGCAGCAGGTTGGACAACGTGGCGCCCGACGGGTGGTCACTTCGGCTGTTTCCTGTTCTGTGATGACGTGGCACTATCTCAGTGATTCGGGCGCAGGTTGGATGGTCGATTTGGGCGACACTGTGTGCGCCCGGAAGTTCCGGGCACCCGGAAATTGCACCAGGAAGTGCAATTTTGGCCCAGATTTCAGCCTATAAATAGGCAGTAAAGGCTTTTGGTGCGGGATTTTGGCAGTTTGGGAGCCTACCCTTTGAGCAGAGCACTCCCCACCTTGTCCTCTACCCTTCCTCGGATCTTGGGCATTTTTTGGAGACTGTGGCTTCGGCATTATCTGCGACGCGCTGCACATCGACGCACTTTGGATTTTTGGCTATTACCGTCGCTCTTCAGTCCACGAGGCACACCGGATCACCCCGATGGAATTTTGGAGACTGTGGCTTCGGCATGCTTGTATGGACATATAGTTAGGCCACCTTTTACTGCTACACTACTTATTGGAACTTGACTTAGGAGAAACCATGTTATCCTTTTCTCCTTCTTTGTTAGTCAGGCGATCTGTGTTACTCGGGTGTGAGCAGGGGTCTGGGGTAGTGTAGCCGGGACATTGGTGTCAGGGACGGGTTGTGATGGATTGCGGTTGGCAGGGTTTTGCGTTGACCGCGGATATTGGGCGGTTGACCGGAGGTCGGCTATAGGACTTGGTTATAGACGGCAGGGTATTGCGGCAACCGCGGATATTGTGCGGTTGACCGGATGTTTACTTTTGCATCAGATTGGGTATCAGTTTTCTCTAGTGGACGGAGATTCCCACTATTTGAGTACTTTTGCATCTGATTGAGGACCGAGGCTTTCTTTAGTGGTTGGGCTTTCCCACCTTGATCAGAGTCATGATCCAGTCCTGCTGATTTATACTACTTATTATACTTCTCACTGAGATACTTTACTCGTGTGGGTCGCTCCCCTCGAGTTCAACTCCGGAGTGTGTTACAGACAGACTTTGAGTCCTTGAGACTCCTTTTCATCGGTGTTATGCGTCGGCCAGCATACCCGATACAGGCAAGGCACAACAGGAAGCACCAGTTTTTCTGGTGGCACAAGATTGGGTTTATTACAGGCCGTTACTTTATTGTTGCACTCGTGTCAGGGGGACCGAGTGGAGTCTAGTAGCTGTGTTTAGACCAGTGCTAGTGTTGTTGGGAACCGTTTGGGGATTGACGGTGCTCCCGAGGTCGTTGTGAGTTAGTCGACCGTTGTGCGAGAGGTTTGGTGATCTTGAGGCTATCCGTTCTGAGAGAGAGCGTGGATTTTGACTATAGCCTGCATGAGCCACTACTCGATAGCGAGTTAGTCCGTTTGGACGCCCTACATAATTCCTGCCCGTCAGCGGGAGGTGGTTGTAGGTGGGCGCAGGTTTGACTGGACCCGATGTGGCAGTCAGCTCGATTGGGTCGATTGAGCACCTCGTGTGCGAGTGTTGCATATCTTTATCAGAGTTTCTCCTTTTGAGCATTTAGATAGAGGCATGGTAGCTGTTGAGGGGTCTCCAGCTTTCTTGTTCAGTTTTTACCGCATTGGTTATCTTATGCCTCTAGTGGGCTTAGTGGGCAGATCGTCGGGCCTGGTGGCGGTACCCACTGAGAACTCCCTTTTTGGTGTAGTTCTCACACCCGTTGGGGGTTTTCCCCCTCCCCTTCTTTTCTCTCCTTTGTTTTGCAGAGTCTTAGCGGGTGTTGCTGATTCTGCGGTTGTTGATCGAGGCGAGGGAGTCGCGTGCTAGATCCCTACCCGTCGTTGGAGAGTAGCGGTACCCCTTCAGAGGAGAGCTCCAGTAGATTAGCTATTTTATTTTCCTCTTTTGAGAGACTGATGTAGTGAGGATATGATATGTATTGAGAGCCTGTACACTGATGTATTTATTGGAGATACCTTCCTGTTGAGTTCTGAGTTTTGTATATGAGGATATTGTATGATTATCATTTTTGGGAGATGGACATTGTTGTATTATTTCCAGATGTACAGTGGTTGATTTTAGTTTTACAGCAGATTTTCATTTATAGCTCTGATATCTGTTAGCTGTAGTACTTTTCTTGCAGGTAGGACGCTTCGCCTATGCGGAGTTTGGCATAGGTGGCGGATCTGTTGGCGAGCCCGGGTCGCAGTTTTGACCCCGGGGCGTGACACTAGTGGGGAACTCGAGGGGAGCTACCCACACGAGGAAAGCATCACCGGTGTGATAACCAAACTCAATCACTGTCTGACCCCCACACTCAAGAGGGGAACTCGAGGGGGGCTACCCACACGAGGAAAGCATCACCGGGCATATAAAGCCGCGCCGGTGTGATAACAAAACTCAATCACTGTCACAAGTATCATAAAAGCAGGACTGGATCACTATAATGCCTAAGTGGAACAAATCCCTCAACTAAAGAAAACCCCGATCCCAAATCTGATGCATAACTACACATACGGTCAACTGCCCAATATCCGCGGTTGCCGCAATACCCACTGTCAACAATCAAGCCCAACAACCGACACGCGGTCAACCGCCCAATATCCGCAGTCACCGAAATAACCCACAATCACATTCATGTTCCACATCCGACATCCGGTCAACCGCCTACTATCCGCGGTAGCCGCAATAACCCCCAATCCGAAATCGGATAAAATAATCTGTATCCGGTCAACCGCCTACTATTCGCGCGCGGTAGCCGCAATACCCCACAACCCATAATCAAATACCATCTGTCCCCGACCCCAAGGTCCCGACTACACTATCCCGTACCCCTGCTCAAACCCGAGCAACAAGAATCACCTGACTAAAGAATAAGGAGAAAAGAAGCAAGCATGGTTTCTCCTAAGTCAAGTTCCAACATGATAGTGTAGCGATAATAAATGACCTAACTAGATGTCCATACAGGCATGCAAAAGTCCCGAGAAGATAGAAAGAGTACATATATCATTTTTTGACTTATGTTTAGCATGATAACAGTTCCTGACATTCAATATAGCATGATATCCCAAGTCCCATACCGTTCCCACATGAATAGCAAATATTAAACATGTAAACCGCTATTCGTCCACAAATAACTATCCACCTATGCATGTCCAAAAATATTCCCAAGTGGTACCCACCATCCAGGTAAATTACATGGCCTCAATATCATAGTTAATCCACATGCAAGGTTATGTGCTAACATAGCAATCCACATGTATAATTCCAACCCCGATCATGATTAATCAAAATGTCCAATATAGGGATCTCTCTAATATTTCTAGCGGGTATGTCAAAATAGAGGGATATAGCAACCACCCACCTGGAAAAGCGCAATCCACAGCTGTAAAAGTCTCCTCGCTGACTAACACTCCTTTTTCCTCAAAGCACCCAAAAGTACGTATCACAGCACCACACACACACGGCGTACAATTAATCCCAATAATGTACAATAAGCCGCTGTTCAACAACCAGTCCCGAGAATGGCTAAATTTTACCTGCGAGATGAACTCGGAAAAAATCCAAAAAATTAACCGCTGCGATCCTCGCGGCGAGCCGATAGAAACGAGTACTTGCACGACCAATTCCGACACCTGTAGGGCAAGAAACAATTAGAACATCGTCGTAAGCCAAAACCTTTACGAACACAAGCCTGCAGAAACTCAGTCCCTAAGAAACTTAATTATCACCTTCAAAGAGTCCTCCAAATATTCTAATAAAAATACGGGTGCGTTCCTCACGAAGCGTAGATGTCGATCGAGTCCTCATACGTCTTATTCCGATGCCCGAAGACCGAGAAATCACAACAATATTCCACCGCTGTCCAAAACCTTGCAACGGTACAAGGGGTCAAAAGATATCTTGAGAACCGTGCCAAAAACCCAAAATAAGGCAAAGAGATCAACACAAAAATCGAAGGCGTACCTCTCATGAACGCGCTGTCGTGAGAATCGTCGAAAAATTCCTTCGGTGCAGAACAGAGGGCTTCTCCAACAGAAAAGCGACGAAAACGGGCCGAAAAAAAGGAACGTCGAGGCGCACTGTAAAACTAAGATCGTCATTGCCGAGCCTCCAAAAATCCAGGGGATCCACCACGAGATCAAAAACATCAAGAGGAACAAGTTTTCTAAAGGCCTCTCCCTCTCAATCCCTCTCTAAGTCTCGGAAAAAGTAGAAAAAGAGAGAGAGAAGGGGTATAAATAGGCCCAGCCCAGCCCACATGGGCTTCCAGATTCGGGCACCGGATTCGGGCTCCCGAATCCGGCCCAAGGCCCGTTACTGTGCGTGCCCGAAAGTCCCAGGGCACGCCACGTCACCCGGTCAACGTCCGGCGCGCCCGCCAATCGCGGCGCGCCGCGTGGCGACGCGGTCCACGGCAGGGTGCACGCACCGCGGTCCGCGCCGGGCCACCCGGGTCGCTGCGCCCGCCAATGGGCGAGCGACACGTGGCCTGGCGGGTCCACCGTGCGCCGCGCCCGGCGCTCTGTCCCGCGTGTGTTGACCAACCAATCAACGCGCACCACGTGTCACCGCCTCCACTCGCTGCGTCTGGTGCACACACCCGATGCACCCGCCGATCCCGAAGCCGCCACGTGTCCCCAGTGCGCCCAATGGGGAGCCGCCACGTGGCACACCAACTCAGAACACCGCGCCTACCCGCGCGCCCTGCACGCCTGGCCCGCACACCTGCCCGCGCTCGCTCCTGTGGGCCGAGCCCACTGCACCACCTCTCCAGCTCCGCCACGTGGCGTACGGCACCACTAGAAAGCCGCCACGTTGCACACTCCACGGTCCACCGGTCCACCGTGCACCCGAAAACACTGAAAACTTCCGGGTGTCCTTTTTCGGGCGTCCGGACTCAGAAAAATACAAGTAAATAGCCATTTTCTATCGTTTTTCCGCACTGAATCCAAATAAGGCCTCCGTTTTGCCCAATTCCGCTTCTAAATTTTGACGGGTGCCTTCGACTACACTCGGGATTAGTTCAACACACTGAGTCCATCTCTTGAGTCCGAAACGCACCCAAAGAACTCTAACACCCAACAAAGGCCTCCAGAAGCTGTTGATCCAACAGTAATCCTCTTGTGGAAATTGGGGTCCTCACACACGGGATCCCCGCGCAGGTGCATAGACCAGCGCGGGGGACACGTGGCATCGCACCATTGGCGGGCTCAGCGCACGCGGTGCACGGAGGCGCACGGGGGCGCCTCGGGATGCGTGCCTGGCGGGCGGGCAGGTGCGTGGCAGGCGGGCAGGTGGCGCGGCATGGGCGCGGTCAGAGGTGGGGGACACGTGGCGCCCTACGATTCGCGGGCGCCACCTACCCGCTGACCGCTGCGGAGACACGTGGCGGCACCCGGCTGAGCCTGCACCGCTGTCCCGTGTTCGGGACACGTGTCAAGCCCAGGAAGATTCGGGCGCTCCTCGCGGGCCGACCTTCAGGACTTTCGGGTGCCCGAAAGTGGGCCGAGCGCCCGAAAGTGGGGACATGATGGGTATTTTTGGAATTATTCATTTGGGCCTATAAATAGGCCCAGAACTTGTTCTTTTGCTCCTTTTCTGCTCAGATTTTGACAGAGTGTTCTATAGTGAAGTTCTTCTCCATCCTGTGCTGCATCCACTGGAGTCCCCCTGGGATTTTTGGTGGCACTCACTTTGAGATTTACAATTTTTTGGCGCATCGCGACGTTCCTTCACTGGTGATCTTCTCCGTCGTGTTTCGGTGCGCGGGCTCCCCCGGCCTACTTCGACCATATTTTTGGGCGATTCTTGCGCCGTTGGCTTCACGACAGGTAGGGCTATGTTTTTAATATCTTTATCTTTCCCTCATTTCGAGTTTTTCTTGGAGTTTTCCGAACATCTTGTGACCTCTTTTCTACGGTGGAGTTTTTGGACAGCACCGGATTGTTTTGAGGATTTCTCCGCGCTCGAGCGTCGGATTAAGGCGTTCCTATACTCGTTTCGCATCTAAGCATCGAAAGGATCATCGTCGTATTTTTTTGGGAATTTTCTGAGGCTTTCCCGAAGGTATAAATTCCACCTTTTCTGTGCGGATTGCTACAGTATTTGTGTTTGTGGAGTTTCGCGCTCACCGCATTGTAGATTTTGTAACTTGGCCTACGGGACTCGGTTTGGGACGTACAGGTGTACTCGTTTCGAAGGGCTCGTCGCGACGATCATAGCAGTATTTTTGTTGGAATTTTCGGAGTCCATCCTGCAGGTGAAAACCGAGCATCTCTGGACTATTATTTTGGACAGCGGTTAACTGTAGAATTGTATGTTTAATTAGAGCCGCTTGGTCACTTTTGCAGTTTTCGCGGCGGGCGACTTTCTTCTTGGGCGAGAGTGCTATCTGGTTTTGGAGTTAGCGATCGAGGTGGGTGATTATTGTGAACCTCTTATTTTGACTACCCA
Source organism: Tillandsia leiboldiana (assembly GCA_029204045.2). Lineage (NCBI taxonomy): Eukaryota > Viridiplantae > Streptophyta > Magnoliopsida > Poales > Bromeliaceae > Tillandsia > Tillandsia leiboldiana. Next base: position 14,470,300 of record CM055065.1, read on the forward strand.
CTAGGCATATTGGAGTAACCCTTTGTGTTAAAATGTTAATTGGACCCTATGAATAAAATTTGCATGCTTGTATGAGTTCAAGGGACATCATGTTAGTAATGAGCCTTCATGAGAGATCGTTTAATTGGGGGTTAGAATATCATATTATAATGAATGTTAGAAAACTGTTAACTGTATTCCTGATCACTTTGGGACATTTGCATGCTTGTATGGACATCTAAATAGGCCACCTTTGTTAAGGAATTTGTTTTGACGTATTTCGTGAAAATGGTTGTCTTGAAGATTGAAGATAAAGAAGTATGGATCATATACCTCAATCTCAAGTAAGAAGAATTCAAACGGATCAGGTACGTTTACCTAAATAATTTTGGTGATCCGAATATCTCTAATAGTGTAGAAACACTTGGATGGATTTTGAATCGCATAAAAATAAAAAACTGGACATGTTATATGTTCAGGATCCGGATCATGTGTCTATAGTCCGGACCCCGAACATAGGGTAGTTCATGCGCAAATCCAGTCCGGAACACATTGGTTCAGTCCGGACCCCGAACGTGGAGTTTGCAGAAACTGCATGAACAGTCCGGACCGTGGATCTTCAGTCCGGATCCCGAACGTGTGTTTTTCTGGAAATAGTCTGTTTAGTTATGACAGTCCGGATCGTCTTATTCCAGTCCGGACCGTCGTCCTGAAAAATTCCAGATAAGGTTAGTTTTTGATTCTTATCCTCTTCCAACGGTTTCTAACCTATAAATAAACCCTACGATTCATTTTTTAGGGTAATCCAAAATACGGTCGAAAAAGAGATATCCACATATAGAGAAGAAGTTTATGTGGCTCAACCGAAAGGTTTTGTAGACTGTAAACAACCTAACCATATTTTTCGTTTGGAAAAGGCTCTTTACGGTCTAAAACAAGCACCGCGAGCGTGGTACGAAAGGTTGACAAAGCACCTATTAGAAAAGGGCTATACTCGAGGGGGAGCAGACCGAACTCTCTTTGTGAAGCATTATCAGGATAATTTCATTGTGGTACAAATCTATGTCGATGGCATTGTATTTGGTGCAACTAGAGACAATGATGCTTCTAAATTCGCTGAAACCATGGAAAGCGAATTTGAGATGTCAATGATGGGCGAACTGACATACTTTCTTGGATTGCAAGTGAAACAAAATGATGATGGCATCCATTTGTGTCAATCCAAGTATGCAAGGGAGTTGGTAAAGAAATTCGATTTAGAAAACTCTAAAGATTTTCCGACTCCTATGGGAACTAGCAATAAGGGATTAGGAAGTGAATCTCTTAGTGCGAGTGTAGACGAGAAGCTTTATCGCAGCATGATAGGAAGTCTACTCTATCTCACGGCTAGTCGCCCGGATATATCCTTTAGTGTTGGGATTTGCGTGAGATATCAATCAGCACCAAAGGAGGTTCACCTGAAAGCGGTGAAAAGGATCATCCGGTACATCAAAGGAACTTTGAATTTCGGAATTTGGTATCCTATGGGAACAACGCTTGACATTATAGGATATTCAGATGCCGATTGGGCAGGATCTGTGGATGATCGGAAGAGTACGAGTGGTGCATGTTTTTATCTTGGCCATTGCCTTGTTGCATGGCATAGTAAAAAGCAAAACTGCATTGCACTCTCGACTGCCGAAGCAGAATATATTTCAGCGGGTAGTTGTTCAACCCACCTCATTTGGATGAAAAGTGTGTTGAGCGACTTCCGGATTTCAGCAACTTCGGTAACGATTCTTTGTGACAACATAAGTGCTATAAATATTTCTAAAAATCCTGTGTTGCACTCGAGAACAAAACACATTGAACTTAGATATCATTTTCTAAGAGAGCTAGTTGAATCAAATATTCTTCAACTTTCCTACATTTCAACTGAAGATCAATTAGCTGACATCTTAACAAAACCTTTGGATCTAAAACGATTTATTCATTTGCGTAAGGCAATTGGAATGCTATCCTTGAAATAATTCCTTTTTGAAATCATTGCTTAGGTTAGGTTTTGTTTAGTGTTTTTGTTCATTATCTATGCTTAGACATAGAACATTAATTGAGCATTAGTATTATTGACTTTAATTGCATCCTTTCATTTATTTAGAAATTTATTATGCTTTGAATATCATAATAATTCATTTGATGCAATGATCATTTATGTCAATTAAGTCATCTTTGTTTTGATCAAAGTCAATTTCTCTCTCAAATGACCTCTTGGTTTAGTTTTTATCTTATTTGACAATTGAGTCGAGTATGAAATTGAGATCAATTTTTGGTTGAATACTTTATATTTTAAATAATTGATAGCCAATTGAGGGGGAGTTAATGAAAATTGTTATGCTCAAAAGATGTGGAAAGAGTTACATCCCAATGAGGAGTGTGAAAACTACCACCACATGGAGGAAAGAGCTACCACCTCGGTCGTCCGAGTACTGTGTGCAGCTACCACATGTATACCAAGCATGATTTTTCGAGTTGATTATATAAAATGCTTTTTGGAATACTTGACCCTGTCAAATTCCAAGGTTGGTATAAGGTGGGGATTTTATTGAAAGATGCTCATAGAGCCACTCCTTACAATAAATTGACTAGATATATTATCTATCTTATCTGGGATTTCAAACATCTATTGATCTTGGTATTTCATTTTCTTTACCAAATTGATGATTTGATAAAGGCATTACTCATAAGATTGTGATAGATGTAATTGAACTTGTTCAACTTTAAGGGATTTAATTTTTATAAATTTCTGTTTCATTATTTGGATATTATTGATAGATTTAGCATAATCTATTTCTCTTGACATGAAACGATAATTTTGATTTAAAGTTGATACACAAAAGTGCTTACAATCTTTTTCTGGATTTTCTATAATTTTTCGGAATTTTTCTGAAGAAAAAGTTTGGAGCCAATCCGGACTGGACAATCCGATCCGGATCCCGAACGCAGGAATTCCTGCGGGTAGCCGATCCGGACTGGATTCTTGTGGCAGTCCGGACCGCGGTTAGGGTTTTATATAGAACAAAAGGGTTTTGATTTCTTTTTACTACAATCTTTTGTTCCTAAGTCTCCAGAGCTTCTTTCTCTAGAAAGGAATCAATTTGAAGCCTTTCCAACTCAGGTTCTTCGATTCAAAGTGAGTTTTCTTGATCAAAACTTCGGTTTTTCACTGTTTTCATCTTTTTGCTCAAAAACGTGAAGGAAATCATGTAACTTCATCGTTAGAGATTGATTTTTTATCAAATTTCTTCTGAAATAAGAACTCTGAGTAGATTAGTTTTGATTATATGCTATGTTTTCTCTTGATTAACGAATTTTTAGGCTTCGATTTCTAAAAATTCGGTTTTAGGGCATATAATAGGAATTTTTGAAAATCATGGGATTGATCTATTTATAAAATTTCTTTTGCAAAACTAATTTGATTCCTAGTCTCTCTACACGATAATGATTGTTTGGGTATAATTTTTCAAATTTTTGAAAATTAATGATTTTTTCGTGTTCTCGAGTTCTTGCTCACAGGTTGCTCTTGACTAACGCACTAGCAAGAACGGTTTTTGCTTGGATTATTGTGCTCATTGTAGCATTAGTAGAAACTCGAGCATCTGTTAAAAAGGAAAAAGATGGAACAAATCAAGAAGAAACAAAGAATGTTCCTCAAACTGAGTCAGAATCAGAAGATGAAGAGGATTGGGACACATTTTGTAAAGAAGTACAACAAGCTGTTGATGACGAAGATAGGTTCTATTTAAAGAACAAAAAGCTGATGAAGTCTTCTTCAACAACAAAGCAGTACTCTAGGCGAAAGAATTCGAGGGGCACTGGAATTCAGATTAATGAACCCCTCGACAGAGCACGCTCTCTGCCTAGAGAACATCCATGGAATGAAGGTCAATATGCACCGTCAGCGTCCACACAATCCCCTTCGACCTCCAGGAGAAACACCACAGAGGCTGATATACTATCTATCCAACGAGCACAGAGAAGAATGTCTGCAGAACAAGAAAGAATGTCTACAAACATTCACAAGATGAAAAGAAAATGTTCTAAAATATCAGGAATGCTCAAAGGAATTTTGAACAAATTGAACTGTAGTAGTTCAGACCAGTCTGATCTCGAATGATCATTTGCTCTGTTGCTCTAATCTGTGGTTTCTGTCTTGTTCTAACTAATTTTCTCTTTTTTGCAGGATTTTAGTTTAGTTCTCACATTTTCCTTGTTTTGAACTTTTAACTCTCCTTTGTTGTATAATTTTGGCTTGATTTTGTGACAAAAAGGGGGAGAGAGAACGAACAATGATCGACTAATGGTTGTGCATTTTGAACATGTTTGTGAGAACTAAGAACTTTGAACTATGAAAGGTAAGTATCAAAGCAACTTTTGGTTTTGTATTGTGATTGCATGCATGCTTCGACTAACTATTTGACTAACTATTTGGGCATTATTATTACTAACAAGTTGTTTGATTACTAACAAGTTCTGTGACATTTGGATTTTATTGCTTAGAAGATATGTCTATTTCTGATTAGGAAATCTTAATACATATCTGAGTTCATAAATGTCATGGTGAGTATAAACTCTATCTCTGTTTGGTTTTTGAATGCATAACATTCCTGAGGTATCTAACGATTTTGTTTTGTCAAGAATGATTCCCTTTTTGCAGAGAGCACAGATGTCTAAGTCTAGAGTCTGTTTTAGGAGTTTATCTCATGTATTTATTTATTGGTTCTCAAATGTAAATTTTTGTTGTATGGTGATAGCAACAAAAATATCGTTTTGAATTTTCTTAAGTGGATTCTCAGTTTTGTCACGAAACCGCCAAATCGGGAGATTGTTAAGGAATTTGTTTTGGCATATTTCGTGAAAATGGTTAAGTCTTGAAGATTGAAGATGAAGAAGTTTGGATCATATACCTCAATCTCTAGAAAGAAGAATTCAAAAGGATCAGGTACGTTTAACTAAATAGTTTTGATGATCCGAATACTTCTTATAGTGTAGAAACACTTGGATGAATTTTTAATTGCATAAAAATCAAAAACTGGACATATTACATGTTCAGGATCCGGATCAGGCACTACAGTCCGGACCCCGAACATAGGGTAGTTCATGCGCAATTCCAGTCCGGATCGGGGTTACTTCAGTCCGGACCCCGAACGTGGATTCTGAAGGAATTACATGAACAGTCCGGACCGTGGTATTTCAGTCCGGACCCCGAAGGTATGTTTTTCTGGAAATAGTCTGTTTAGCCACGACAGTCCGGACCGCCAAAATTTCAGTCCGGACCGCCGTCCTGAAAAGTTCCAGATAAGGTTAGTTTTTGATTCTTATCTTCTTCCAACGGTTTCTAACCTATAATTAGACCCTACGATTCATTTTTACGGCAATCCAAAATACGGTCAAAAAGAGAAAAATTCACATATAGAGAAGAAAGGAAATAACTAGATTAAATCTATGTTTCTTCATCTATATTGATTAATTTGATTCTAGGTTTTTCAAACTCAGATTTTGAGAAGAATCAAATTAATGAATACTTAGATGGTATTTCCGATCTATTTTTAATCTAAGTATTCGGCGGATCATCACCACCCAAAAACAATGATTTTCCCAAAATCAGCGCGTGGACTCGCGTGGCCTTGTGGATTCAAGGTGCAACCGCTCTCGTGGATTCGGAGCGAGGTACGTTCGTGGATTCGAGACGTGCTACTGGGTGAAGACCGTGGATTCGGTCAGACGTCGCGGACTCGACGTTGGACGCTGTGGATTCGGCGTTGGACGCAAATCGTGGATTCGAGGAGCGTTGCGAAGCGAGCGGAGAAGATCTACTAGGAGCGTATGGAAAAGGTTGAGTCGTGAGTGAGTGCGTTACATCACCTTGTACGTGTTATAATTCTAGTGGATTTCGCCGTGTTATCGGTCCCGTAGTTTTTAACTCCTGGTTTTGGAGTTTTCCACGTAAAAATCTTGCGTGTTATTTTTCATTTCCGCATTGGGTTTTATTGCGCAAAGATTTTTGAGTGTTTACTGTTTACACCTATTCACCCCCCTCTAGGTGTTTTTTTCCCTATTTAGATCCATATAGTATAAACCCGACACAATTGGTATCAGAGCGGGTATAGGGTTGTAAACAATGGTTGAAGGTGGAAACATCAACAGACCCCCGTTCTTCGATGGAACAAACTATGCCTACTGGAAAGTACGGATGAAAGCCTTTTTAATTTCCATCGACGAACGGGTGTGGCAATCTATCGAGTTAGGATGGTCAAATCCAACTGAAGTTATTGTTGATATTCACACCATCAAACCTAGGTCGAAATGGACCAAGGAAGAGATTGACTCATCTTCTTACAATGGCAAAGGAATTAACGCCTTATTTAATGCTTTGTCTCAAACTGAATTCTCTCGCGTCTCGGCATGTGAGACTGCGAAAGAAATCTGGGATGTTCTTCAAGTTACACATGAGGGAACTAACCTTGTGAAGATTCAGAAACTGCAAATGCTTACGAGCAAGTTTGACTCTATTTTCCTGGCAGAAAATGAATCTTTCACAGATTACTATACGCGATTGCAAGACATCGTAAACACATGTGCTAACTTGGGAGAGAAAATTCAAGAATTTAAAATTGTAAGAAAGATTTTAAGGACTCTTCCTGAAAGATTTCGTTCCAAGGTTACGGCCATTGAAACTATTAAACACCCGGACGAAATCCGTGTAGAAGAATTAGTTGGTTCATTACAAACATATGAAATGACATTTCCTACTAACTATTCCTCTGGAAAAGCATCCTCTTCTAAGTCTTCAGGTTTTGCGTTGAAAACAACAAAAGAAGAAGACGCGGATTCATCCTCCTCAGACGATGATGAGAACCTATCTATGGAGGATTTTGAGAAGCAGCTTGCTCTCTTGACAAGAAAATTTCGCCAAAACTTTCAAAGGGATAATTCAAGTAAAACCTCATCCTTCGTAAAGTCGAAGAAAGGCAAAGGTTTTTCAAGCCACAAGTCAAGAAAGCAAGAGAGTTTTTCAAAGGATAAGAAAAGCTCAGAGGGACAAGTCCAATGCTTCAAGTGCCGAGGGTACGGCCATATCTCAACGGAGTGTCCCAATAAGAATCCGTCAAAGAAGAAAGCGATGCAAGCCGTCACTTGGGATGACACATCAACGTCAAATGAGTCATCTTCAAGTGATGAAGAAAATAACGCAACGGCGTTCCACGCGTCCACATCTTCACCCTTCATGTGCTTAATGGCAAGTACATCCGATTCATTGTCCAACTCCTCCCAGGTTGAAAAAACTGCAACGGACGACGAATCGAGTAATTCTGAAGGTGAAGATTTTGCTCTAGCCTACCATAAACTTTTGAGGGATTCAAAGAAACTGGCTAAGCAAAACAAGGGGTTGAGAGGGAGATTGCAGGATCTCGAAGAAGAAGTAAAAAGGGCAACTTCTCTCTCGACCGGTCTTGAAGTGGAAAGGGATAACCTGATAAAAGCAAATGCTTCACTTCAAGAGAAAAATGAGCATTTCGAGAAGGAACATGTAAAAATGGTTGATAAAGCTGGTTACTTCTTGAAGCTCTACTCCGAGGCCCGACAAGAAAAAATGGAGATGACGAAAACCATTTTCCAACTTAAAGATGATTTACAGAGATTTTCTTCTGGAAGGAGCAAGTTGGATAAGATGCTTGGTCTTGGTCAAACAAACCGTTTTGGCCTTAGATACAATCGAACTGAAGACAATTCTAGTTCGGTTGGGACAGTTTTTGTGCCCCAGTCGGTAACTCCTCTGACGACGACGGAAATCACTGCAATCAACGACAACAACCTTACCTCACCTACTTCGGGATCGTCAAGTACAAAGGTATGTTTTCGTTGTGGTTATGCAGGGCACATAAGAAGAAATTGCAAGATTGGAGCGAAACGAACAAATCAAGCACCTCTTGCAACGACTACCAATGAGTTCACTCCCCGGAAATCAAAGAAGGATCTTTCAAAAGGAAAGAACATTGGTATAGTACATCAAACAAGACAACGACGTCAAGGAAAAGCGATGGATAAATCAAGACGCTTTCACCTAGGAGAATAACTTCACAATCATTGCCGACGTACTCCAAAACTCAAAAGGTTTGGGTACGCAAAGGTGAAATCTTCCCTTGTCTTGTTGTTCATACCTCTTTACACGCTTATGACAACTCGTCTTGGTATCTGGATAGTGGATGTTCCCGTCACATGACCAGTGACAAAAACAGTTTTCAAACTTTAGAGAAAAATCTCCGGAGGACATGTTGTTTTCGGAGACGGTCGTTCTTCCAAAATTGTTGGAAAAGGAACAATCGCTATTCCAGAAGGCCCGGTTTTGAATAATGTCCTATTTGTTGAAGGCCTTAAGACTAACCTCATTAGTATAAGTCAACTTTTGTGACAATGGTTTCTCAGTTAATTTTTCTTCTTTAGAATGTATTGTAACTGATAAGAACCATGTATTCTTTTTGAAAGGGGTTAGGTCAGAAAATAATTGCTATGTTGTTTCAAACAAAATTTCTGAAAAGTGTAACCTAGTTTCTTTAGATAATGAAACTCTTTGGCATGAAAGACTAGGTCACATAAATTTTAAAGAACTAGCAAGGATTTCAAATAAAGACGTGGTTAAGGGGGTTCCTAAACTTTCTTTTAAAGATAACATTGTGAGTGGAGGTTGTCAAAAGGGAAAACAATCAAGGGTTGCACACAAGAACTTGAACCACGTTGGTACCAATCGGCCTTTGGAATTACTGCACATGGACTTAATGGGGCCGACTCGTCAACCATCTTTGGGAGGTAAATGGTATATTTTTCTTTTGGTTGATGATTTCTCTAGATATTCATGGGTAACATTTTTAAAAGAGAAAGAGGATACTTTCGATTCTTTTCATGAGGTTTGTCATCGTATTATGATTGAAAGAAATGAAAAGATCGTTCGTGTTCGAAGTGATAGAGGTGGAGAATTCATTAATTCTAAATTCATTGATTTTTGCACTTCCAATGGCATAAAACATGAATTCTTAGCACCCTATACACCTCAGCAGAATGGTGTAGTCGAGCGCAAAAACAGGGTTGTTCAAGAGATGGCGCGTGTGATGCTTCATAGCCGGAAACTCCCGTTACATTTTTGGGCTGAAGCTGTGAACACCGCCGTCTATGTAATTAATCGAGTTTATTTGTGCCCGGGAACTTTAAATACACCATATGAGCTGTGGTTCTGTAGAAAACCGAATATCAAATATTTTCGTATCTTTGAGAGTCGTTGTTATATTTTGCGTGATCACGAAAATCTTGGTAAATTCGACTCTCGAAGTGACGAAGGGATTTTCATGGGTTATTCTACAAACAGTAGAGCATATCGGGTATTTAACTTGGAATCTAAAACGATGGTAGAATCTATAAATGTTAAAGTAGTTGAAGCTTTCCATTTTGCATCTGATAAATCTACCCCTGATATGTTTCTAGATGATGATACTCCTGTAAATGCATCTTCTCATAATAATTATTTTGATAAAGTTGATGCATCTAATGGTTCTTCTAGTTTATCTGAAATGCAGGAATCATCACATGTACCTCCGAGTACTCCGTTACCTCAAACGCTACGGATCTCCAAGGATCATCCGGAATCGAACATTATGGAGACCCACAATAAGGAGTCAGGACTCGGAGACAGTTGGTTTGTGGAGTCGCAAGTTACGTCTCCATGGTAGAACCAAAGAACGTCGATGAAGCTATTCAGGATGACTACTGGATTGAAGCAATGCAGGAAGAGCTCTATCAGTTCGAAAGGAACAAAGTCTGGGAACTAACGAAGCCACCGAAGCAACACAACGTGATTGGTACTAAATGGATTTTTAAGAATAAGAAAAACGAGGATGGTACCATCATCAGGAACAAAGCACGCCTAGTTGCTCAGGGCTACTCACAAATAGAAGGTATAGACTTTGATGAGACGTTCGCCCAGGTTGCTCGACTCGAGTCGATTCGTATTTTGTTCGTGATTGCTTGTCATTTTAAAATCAAACTCTTTCAAATGGACGTTAAGAGCGCGTTTTTAAATGGGTTTTTAAACGATGAAGTTTATGTGGCTCAACCGAAAGGTTTTGTAGACTATAAACAACCTAACCATGTTTTTTGTTTGAAAAAGGCTCTTTACGGTCTAAAGCAAGCACCGCGAGCGTGGTACAAAAGGTTAACAAAGCACCTATTGGAAAAGAGCTATACTCGAGGGGGAGCAGACCGGACTCTCTTTGTGAAGCATTATCAGGATAATTTCATTGTAGCACAAATCTATGTCGATGACATTGTATTTGGTGCAACTAGAGACAATGATGCTTCTAAATTCGCTGAAACCATGGAAAGCGAATTTGAGATGTCTATGATGGGCGAACTGACATACTTTCTTGGATTGCAAGTGAAACAAAATGATGAAGGCATCCATTTGGGCCAATCCAAGTATGCAAGGGAGTTGGTGAAGAAATTCAATTTAGAAAACTCTAAAGATTTTCCAACTCCAATGGGAACTAGCAATAAGGGATTAGGAAGTGAATCTCTTAGTGAAAGTGTAGACGAGAAGCTTTATTGCAGCATGATTGGAAGTCTACTCTACCTCACGGCTAGTCGCCCGGACATATCCTTTAGTGTTGGGATCTGCGCGAGATATCAATCAGCACCAAAGGAGGTTCACCTGAAAGCGGTGAAAATGATCATCCGGTACGTTAAAGGAACACTGAATTTCGGAATTTGGTATCCTATGGGAAGAACGCTTGATATTATAGGATATTCTGATGCCGATTGGGCAGGATCTGTGGATGATCGGAAAAGTACGAGTGGTGCATGTTTTTATCTTGGCCATTGCCTTATTGCATGGCATAGTAAAAAGCAAAACTGCATAGCACTCTCGACTGCCGAAGCGGAATATATTTCAGCGGGTAGTTGTTCAACTCAACTCATTTGGATGAAAAGCATGTTGAGCGACTTCCGAATTTCAGCAACTTCGGTAACTATTCTTTGTGACAACACAAGTGCTATAAATATTTCTAAAAATCCTGTGTTGCACTCGAGAACAAAACACATTGAACTTACATATCACTTTCTAAGAGAGCTAGTTGAATCAAATTTACTTCAAATTTCCTATATTTCAACTGAGGATCAATTAGCTGACATATTAACAAAACCTTTGGATCAAAAACGATTTATTCATTTGCGTAAGGCAATAGGAATGCTTTCCTTGAAATAACTTCTTTTTGAAACCATTGCTTAGGTTAGGTTTTGTTTTGTGTTTTTGTTCCTTATCTATGCTTAGACATAGAACATTAATTGAGCATATGTAATTGACTTTACTTGCATCCTTTCATATATTTTGAAATTTATTATGCTTTGGATATCATAATAATTCATTTGATGCAATGATCATTTATGTCAATTAATTCATATTTAATTGATCAAAGTCAATTTCTCTCTCATGTGATCTCTTGGTATAGTTTTTATCATATTTGAAAATTGAGTTAAGTATGAAACTCGAGATCAATTTTTGGTTGAATACCTTATATCTTAAATAATTGATAACCAATTGAGGGGGAGTTTGTTAAAATATTTATGCTCATAAGATGTGGAAAGAGTTACATCCCATTGAGGAGTGTGAAAACTACCACCACATGGAGGAAAGAGCTACCACCTCTGTGACGCCCCACTTCCCAGGGGGTCACCCATCCTAGAACTACTCTAGCTCTAGCACGCTTAACTCTCATGTTCCTCTTGGATCTTGCTACCATCCAAAATACTATAGCCGGGTTAGAGATTTAGTCCTATTATATCATTTATATAGAGGACTAATCCAAATTCCGGGGGTGTCACAACCTCGGTCGTCCGAGTACTGTGTGCAGCTACCACATGTATACCAAGCATGGTTTTTCAAGTTGATAAGATAAAATGTTTTTTGGAATACTTGACTCTGTCAAATTCCAAGGTTGGTTTAAGGTGGGAATTTTATTGAAAGATGCTCAAAGAGCCACTCCTTACAATAAATTGATTAGATATATTATCTAACATATTTGGGATTTCAAACATCTATTGATCTTGGTACTTCATTTTCTTTGCAAGATTAATGATTTGATAAATGCATTACTCATAAGATCAAGTTAGATGTGATTGAACTTGTTCAACTTTAAAGGTTTTAATTTTTATAAATTTTTATTTCATCATTTGGATATTATTGATAGATTTTGCATAATCTATTTCTTTTGATATGAAATGATGATTTTTGTTTAAAGTTGACATGCAAAAGTGCTTACATACTTTTTCTGGATTTTCTGGAATTTTCCTAAATTTTTCTGAATAAAAAGTTTGGAGCCGATCCGGACCGGAACATCCGTTCCGGATCCCGAACGCAGGAATTTTCTGCGGGTAGCCGTTCCGGACTGCAGTCATAGGGCGTTCCGGACCGCGGCTAGGGTTTATATGAAACGAAAGGGTTTTTGATTTTATTTCATCTCAATCTTTTGTTTCCAAGTCTCCAGAGCTTCTCTCTCTAGAATTCATCTAATTTGGAGCCTTTCCATCAAGAGTTCTTCGAATCAAAGTGAGTTTTCACGATCAAAATTTCGGTATTTCACTGTTTTTCACTATTTTCCTCAAAACGTGGATGAAATCATGCAGCTTTTTCGTTTGAGATTGGTTTTTGATCAAATTTCTTTTGAAATAAGAACTCTGAGTAGATTAGTTTTGATTATATGCTTGTTATTCTCTTGATTAAAGGATTTTTAGGCTTCGATTTCTGAAAATTCGGTTTTAGGGCATATAATAGGAATTTTTGAAAATCATGGGATTGATCTATTTTTAAAATTTCTTTTGCAAAACTAATTTGATTCCTAGTCTCTCTACATGATTATGATTGTTTAGGTACAGTTTTTCAAAATTTTGAAAATAAACAATTTTTCGTGTTCTTGAGTTGTTGCTCGCAGGATTCTCTCATTCACAAGAAATAGCAGAGATGGTGTTCACTTGGATAATCGTTCTTCTGACTGCTATGGTTCATACTAGAGCAACAAACAAATTGAAAAGAGCAAAGAAAACTCAACGAAGAGGTGAGTTTGTCCTCATTAACGAATCAGAGACAGAATCGGATAAAGACGACGTGAATTGGGATGAATTACTAGAGGACGACACAACGCCTATCAAGACAAAAGAGAAGTCCCCTAGTTTGCTTAAGGAAAAGGCAACACCGACTGATGTGGAAAAAGGCAAAGCACCAATGTCATCATCATCTATCTCGGTGAAACGAAAGAGACTAGCTCGACGGTTAGGACGAGCACGAGGGGTCAAAATTAACGTACCAATAGCTCCTGATTCACCACCCCGTGAGGAATAAGTGTTCGTTAATGCAGATCGTCTAAGGGCGTTTGAGAATCGTGAATGCATTGGCGAGAGGCATGTTAACATTGGGGCTCTACGAGACCACTCCCCGGAGTTTGGTATTTTGATTGAACAAGCCAACCTTCTTCAAGTATGCCGATTCCCAGAAATGCTTGGATATTGTTTGCATCGCGTAAGGACCTTCTACACAAATGCACGGCACCTTCGAGAAAATGAAGACGGTCCGATGGAGTTTTACACGAATGTCCAAGGCACGAGACTTAAAATAACTCCACAATTGATTGGCGAGGTCTTAGGAATGCAAGCTAGTAGGTCAGGAATTAACTACTTGAAAGGAAAGAGTTTGACGAACACGATGTGGCAAACGGTTATAAGGGGAATATGTTTGGAGGGAACTCAGTCAACGGAGAAATCTGTCAAGTCCAAAGAACTTCGTCTTGAGTACCGGTTCCTAAACTTCATCACATGTTACAACATTCTTCCAAACATGCAGACGAAAGTCTTGAGATGGGATCGAATGCTATTTTTGTATCTCTTAGGACATCCGTCAGAGGCAATGGGATTAAATATCAACATTCCATACATTATTTGGAATAGGATGACAAGATATGTTGAGCATCCTCATCCCACGGAAAGAATCCCATTTCCATTGATAATAATGAGGATTTTAAAGAAATTTCAGGTTGATATTAGTTCGACAACTTATCAACACTGTTTAGGCATGATCAATGAGTCCACCGTGGTTAAGTCCTTCCATAAGCTGCCTCATGTCACCCCAACTACTCCGTACGGAACAAAACCCTCCGTCGGCACTTCTGTATCACCTTCAAGGCAAGCTCCTATGCCAGATGATGAAGCATCCGTCACATCGATTTATAAGGAGCAGCAACGCTTATCCTTTGAGCAAGAGCAAATAAGTAAAGAGCAGAAGCGAATTTCTGATGAACTTGAACTCATTACAGCAGCCCAGATCACCTTGACAAAGAAGTTCACGTCAATGAAAAAGTTGGTGAAGAAAATGTTTACGAAAATGGGTTGTAGTAGCTCTGAGGACTCAGAGTCCGATGATTGATTCTTTTCAATTCTTTTCTTTTGCAGGTTTTTTGTTTAGTTCTTACATTTTTCTGTTTTGAACTTTTAACCTCTCCTTAATTTTTGTAATTTTGGCTACTTTAGTGAAAAAAAGGGGGGGAGAGATATGAACAATTGGACAATGGTTTGTAAGAACTTGTGAACTTTGAACTGTGAAGGTAAGTATCAAAGCAACTTCTGGTTTTGTATTGTGATTGCATGCATGCCTCGACTAACTATTTGACTAACTATTTGGGCATGTATTATTACTAACAAGTTGTTTGATTACTAACAAATTTATGACATTTGGTTTTATTGCTTAAAAGATATGTCTTTTTCTAATGATGATCTTAATACATATCTGAGTTCATAAATGTCATTGTGACGCCCCACTTCCCAGGGGGTCACCCATTCTAGAACTACTCTAGCTCTAGCACGCTTAACTCTCATGTTCCTCTTGGATCTTGCTACCATCTAAAATGCTATAGCCAGATTAGAGATTTTAGTCCTATTATATCATTTATATAGAGGACTAATCCAAATTCCGGGGGTGTCACATTCTTCCCCCCTTTAAGCCCTGACGTCCACGTCAGGCTCAAGCACATTCACAAGCACCAGGCGATGTGAGACTCGTCTCGCTAGCCTTAGCCGACCTTGTGAGGAGCTGCACTCCACTCACAACGGTCATTAGCCGGGGAGCCTCGCTCTACCCGCTATATAACCCTGGCTCAGCCGAGACTCATCTCACATTTCCGGCTGGTGAATGGCTCTGATACCAACTGTGACGCCCCACTTCCCAGGGGGTCACCCATCCTAGAACTACTCTAGCTCTAGCACGCTTAACTCTCATGTTCCTCTTGGATCTTGCTACCATCCAAAATGCTATAGCCGGGTTAGAGATTTTAGTCCTATTATATCATTTATATAGAGGACTAATCCAAATTCCGGGGGTGTCACAGTCATGGTGAGTCTAAACTCTATCTCTATTTGGTTTTTGAATGCAAAAATTTCTTGAGATATCTAACGATTTTATTTTTTCAAGAATTAATTCTTTTGCAGAGAGTACAGATGTCTAAGTCTAGAGTCTGTTTTAGGAGTTTATCTCATGTATTTATTTATTGGTTCTCAAATGTAAATTTTTGTTGTATGGTGATAGCAACAAAAATATCTTTTTGAATTTTCTTAAGTGGATTCTCTGTTTTGTCACGAAACCGCCAAAGGGGGAGATTGTTAAGGAATTTGTTTTGGCGTATTTCGTGAAAATGGTTAAGTCTTGAAGATTGAAAATAAAGAAGTATGGATCATATACCTCAATCTCAAGTAAGAAGAATTCAAACGGATCAGGTACGTTTAACTAAATAATTTTGGTGATCCGAATATCTCTAATAGTGTAGAAACACTTGGATGGATTTTGAATCGCATAAAAATCAAAAACTGGACATGTTATATGTTCAGGATCCGGATTAGGTGTCTACTGTCTGGACCCCGAACATAGGGTAGTTCATGCGCAAATCCAGTCCGGAACACATTGGTTCAGTCCGGACCCCGAACGTGGAGTTTGCAGAAACTGCATGAACAGTCCGGACCGTGGATCTTCAGTCCGGATCCCGAACGTGTGTTTTTCTGGAAATAGTCTGTTTAGCTATGACAGTCCGGACGGTCTTATTCCAGTCCGGACCGTCGTCCTGAAAAATTTCAGATAAGGTTAGTTTTTGATTCTTATCCTCTTCCAACGGTTTCTAACCTATAAATAAACCCTACGATTCATTTTTTAGGGTAATCCAAAATACGGTCGAAAAAGAGATATCCACATATAGAGAAGAAAGGAAATAACTAGATTTAATTCTATGTTTCTTCATCTATATTAATTAATTTGATTCTAGGTTTTCTTACTCAGATTTTGAGTAGAATCAAATTAATGAATACTTAGATGGTATTTCCGATCTATCTTTGATCTAAGTATTCGGCGGATTATCACCACCCAAAAACAACGATTTTCCCAAATCGACGCGTGGACTCGCATGGCCTTGTGGATTCAAGGTGCTACCGCTTTCGTGGATTCGGAGCGAGGTACGTTCGTGGATTCGAGACGTGCTAGTGGGTGAAGACCGTGGATTCGGTCAGACGTCGTGGACTCGACGTTGGACGCTGTGGATTCGGCGTTGGACGCAAATCGTGGATTCGAGGCGCGTTGCGGAGCGAGCGGAGAAGATCAACTCGGAGCGTATGGAAAAAGGATGAGTCGTCTGTGAGTGCGTTATATCACCTTTGTACGTGTTATAATCTTAGTTGATTTCACCGTGTTATCGGTCCCGTGGTTTTTTACTCCTGGTTTTGGAGTTTTCCACGTAAAAATCTTGCGTATTATTTTCATTTCCGCATTGGGTTTTTATTGCGCAAAGATTTTTGAGTGTTTATCGTTTACACCTATTCACCCCCCCCTCTAGGTGGTTTTTTCCCTATTTAGATCCTTATTACAGAGGTGACCCAACAACCTTTTTCTGCTACACTATAATGCTTGAATTTGACTTAGGAGATACTATGATTGCTATTTCTTTCTCCTTTTATTGTTAGACTCAAGGTGTTAGCAGCTCGGGTTCGAGCAGGGTTGTAGGATAGTGTAGCCGAGATTGTCGAGTTGGATTGGTTATACCAGATTGTGGGTATGTGGCGTGTTGCGGCGACCGCGGACATTGGGCGGTTGGCCGGATGTTTTACTTATGCATCAGATTGGGGATTGGGTTTCTTTAGTGGATGGATTTTCCCACCTTGATCATGGTTGTGATCCAGTCCTGCTATATTGTGATACCTATGACAGTGATACTTTACTCGTGTGGGTCGCTCCCCTCGAGTGCCACTCCGGAGTAGGCTTTAGACCGTGACGGGTGCCGGTCAGTTGGATAGTTGGAGATACTGAGTTTGTGAGATTGATGACAGGGCAGGCAGTACCGGGGTTATACCGGTTCATCTGATTGGGTTTTATTGGTAGACTCGTGTACTGATGCATTCTGTAGTTACTCTTTCCGGCTTTGCATTTAGAGGCATAGTAGTGGTAGCTTCATTTCATATGTTGATATACTTCTAGCATACCACCTCTTTTCCCTTTTAGCCTCTAGTAGACCTAGTGGGCACTTCAGAGTTTGAGGCTTAACCTACTAGGGGAGGCTACTGTTTTTATGGTAGTTCTCACCCCCATTGTCCTTCTTCTTTTTGTTCTCCCCTGTTTTGCAGAGTCTTCTGCGGGAGTAGCTGGATCATCTTCGGCAGATCGACGTAAGAGAATAGCGGACTAGATAGTCGTCTTCCCGTCTGCGAGCATAGTAGTATTTTGGTTATATCCCCTACACTCAGACTGTTGTATTTTCTTTTATTTTTGGGTCTGGCTTCGGCCAGCTGGTTGTATTTTATTTGGTGAGCTGTGTTAAGGATTTTGTTTTTGCGTATTTCATGAAAGTGTTTAAGTCTTGAAGATTGAAGATGAAGAAGCTTGAATCATATACCTCAATCTCAAGAAAGAAGAATTCAAAAGGATCAGGTAAGTATAACTAAACAATCTTGGTGATCCGAATACTTCTTATAATGTAGAAACACTTGGATGGGTTTTTAATCGCATAAAAATAAAAAACTGGACATGTTATATGTTTCAGATCCGGATCAGAGTACTACAGTCCGGACCCCGAACATAGGTTAGTTCATGCGCAAATTCAGTCCGGAACACATCTTGTTCAGTCCGGACCCCGAACGTGGATTTTGCAGAACGGGGGGCCGCGCCGCCGCCGTTATCATGTTCGCGGGGTCGTCGCCGGAGTCGCACGGGAGTGAAAACGGAGAAGAAAACGCGAACGGGGGAGTTACTGTTCAACCCCGTACGGACTCCTCCAGCGTGGTCCACGGGCCCGGGCGTGCACTCGGCGCACGCCCCCACAGCGCGGAGACGCGGACCCGGTGCACGCCCCCGTGCGCCAGCGTCGCTTGATGCTGCACGGTGCACGCTCTAGGCGTGCACCCGGCGCACATCTCCGCGCCCGGAAGGCATGGACCCGGCGCGCGCCAGCGCCGTGCGCGGCCCGGCCCAAAGCGCTGCGGCCTACCGCACAGTGCGCGCCTGGTCTGCGGCCGCCGCCACCCTTGGCCGCAGACCCGGTCCATGCCTGGCCCCGTGCACCACCCGTCAGCCGGAAGTTCGGTAGCTCCGTTTGGGTCCGTTTTTCACCGTTTTGAGCGCCGTTTTCGCCGTTGGGATCACCGTTTCCGCCGTTTTCTTGGCGTGCCTACTCGGAATCATCTAAGTCACCGTTTCTCCATGTCATATGCTAGTTTCACCGTCGCTCCGCGCCTTGACAAAATCGTCGGGGTCGCGCCGTCGGGTCTTTTTCTCATCATTTTCACCGTCGGGGTTTCCTTGGCTTGACCATTGATGTCCCGAGTTGGCTACCAGTTGAGAATTGGGTTTTGTTGGATTTCGGTTAGCGGTTTTGGGTTCCAATGGAGTTCGCGATGAAATAGTCGCGGTCCGGTTGTTGTTAGCCTTTGATGTTACCGGTTTGATCTGAGTTTTCGGTTTTACTTGACGATTTTGACTTGTTGGTTTTTTGATTGATGTCGCGGTCCTCCAGGCACAGTGATTTCGGTTTTTGTGGGTTTATTGTTACAGTGGTTGGGACCACTAATTTTACCTGATTAGGGTAAGGTGTTAAATTGTGCTCTTGGATATTTTAGTAGGCCGCGAGGAGTTCTGATTTGCTTAGGAGGGTCGCGGGCGCGGTCAGTTATCTTCATTCCAGGTGGGTACCCTTGCAATAAGTGCAACTAGTGCAATAAATGCACCATGTCATCGTAAAGAAAAATATGTTAATCTGTTTAATAAAGTAGATGAGGTGTTTCAATTGAATTAACCTTTCGCATGATTGTTTTACTAATCTGACTAACGCGGCTGAGGTCGCAACATTATTTTACACTCATATTACTTACACGCACACCGGCGGCTTGGCCACCGCACAGGGTGTATTTTTCCGAAAAGATGGCACGTTGGCCCGTGTACCCCACGACTAGTAATGATGGGGACCCCTCAAGGGGAGGCGACTGCTACTTGGGCAGTGGAGGGGTGGGAGGCACCAAGAAAATAAGTACGGTATTCTGGGGTTGGTGCCCAGCTCGATTGGGTATTCTGGGGTTGGTGCCCAGCTCGATTGGGTATTCTGGGGTTGGTGCCCAGCTCGATTGGGTATTCTGGGGTTGGTGCCCAGCTTGATTCGGTATTCTGGGATTGGTGCCCAGCTTGTTTTGCGGCAGGGATTTAGCGATACATGAGGGAAAAGCGAAAGGTTCCGGTGCATTTGTTTTTGTTTTAAAGTTATTGCTAATTGTTTGAAACATCTACTTTATTTGTCACTGACTTTACCCACTCCGTGACAGGTTTGACTAGGTGTAGTAGTCGGGACGACGGTGAGGCATGTTTCGAAAATGTTTCCTAACATAAAGTGATTCTTAATGATTTATATGCGGCATGTTTTACACTGAACAAAAAGGGTTTCGAAAATGTTTTCCAAAACCAAGTGTCGTGTGGGCACTGCTTTGTAAACCTCTGGATTTATCCTTTCCAAAAAGATGTAGCCGCTCTTTTGTGAATGCGTAAACGTTTTGAAAAACTGGGTGTCGTGTGGACACCGTTTGCAAAATCGTAGTTATATCTCTTAATGGCATGAATGAAAGTTTGTAATGCGAGTGAATGGAAATACCCTCTCTTGTTCTTTTCATTGTGACTGTGTGGTTAAAGAATCTAGTTGTCGTTGTTGTGTTAAATATGACGCCGTGCATATACAAAGGAGACTCTGTCCGCTTGAAGAGTGAATTTGTATATGGGGCGGTCTGACACGCACCGGGGGCGAGGTCGATACTTATTTTTAAAGAAAAAAAAAACATACGCTTTTCCGCTTATCCTTAGACCTCCGGGGCGTGACAGATTAAATGGTATCAGAGAGAAACAATTTTAACCACAGTAGTCGGTGACCAACATCCACAGTGCATGATGCCAAAAGCAAATTGAGCATGAGATAACCAAGATGTAGGTGCAGTAGATCGTGAGTGTACGGGGGAAAAAGGGATTTAATTTCGGTGCGTTTGTAGGTCCTGGTGCTAGACCAGTTAGGTCTAGGATTGACTTGTTTTCTTTGTTTATAGCGAATAATGGCCCAGACTAGGTTTTCAACGGAGAACGCAGGGGCAGAAAGTACGGTGCCAACAGCGGCGGAGTATCAGTGTGAAGACTCGAAATTTCCAATATTAGACTACTGTGGCATCTACAGCTTCTGGAGGCCTATGTGGCGCGTCGGGGGCGTTTGTACACCAATTGGACACTAGTGATGGACTCGGTGTGTTAAATGGATCACGGGAGTAGTCAGATGACCCCGTCGAATGCTTAGAAGTGATTTTGCGCGCAATGGATATTAAAGTTGGGCTCAGCGCGAAGTTTGGACAAAAGAACATCTTTCTGGATGCCTTCGGCAATTTTTAGAGTTGGAATTTGGCACAATGGACTTCGGATTTGGATTCAACGCGCAAAAACGATGAAAATAGACTATTCACTTGTATTTTTCGGAGCCCGGATGACGCGCGCAATTTTCGAGGCTTCTTGGTACTGTTCCGGCGGCGGCGGCGGCGGCGGCGTGCGGCGGCGGCGGCGGCGTGCGGCGGCGGGCAGCGGCGGTGCAGGCGCGGGCTGGTGCGCGGTCCACCGCGGAGGCGTGCACCGGGCTCGGGCCACGTGGCGGATCCCGGTTGGCCGGCGCAGCGGGCGCGGTCCACGGGAAAAACGCGGTGTACGGTGGACCGGAGGGTGACACGTGGCGGCGTGTGGTTGGTGAGATGTAGCACGCTCGGTCCACGGAGCAGGCTGGGGAGCGCCTCGGGAAGCGTGCGTGTAGAGGCGCAGGCGGCGGGCGCAGGGCGCACGTGGGCGCGTTGACGCGCTGTTCCCGCGCGTGGGCGGCCACGTGTCGGCGTCTGGGGGCGCCACGTGTCGCGTTGTGAGCGGCGGGCGTTGCTGTCGCCTGTTCGGCGGGCTACGTGGAGGCCCACGGGAGATTCGGGCTGCTACAGTGTCGGGCCGGCCCAACACTGTGCGCGCCCGAATGTTCCCTTGCGCCTGGAAACCGGGACACGTTCGGTATTTTCCGAATTGTTTCGGGCAGCCTATTTAAGTGATCCGAGCTTCTTCTTCTTCCCTTCTTTTCGTATTTCTGAGCTTCAAACCGAATGGAGGTCTTCATAAAAGTTGCTCCCCTACATGTTGCGCACCCTCTGGAGGATTTCTAGGATTTTTTGTGGCACTCTTATCAAGGTTTCCATTTTTACGGCGCGGCGCGACGCTCGTCCATTTGGGTTCCTCTTCGTCGTGTTTCGGTGCGCGAGCTCCCCCGGCCTACTCCGACCACCTTTTCAGGCGATTCTTGCGCCATTCGATCGACGACAGACAGAGCTATGATCTTCGTATTTCCTGCTTCCCCTCATTTCGTGCTTTTCGAGGTGTTTTTCGAGTTTACTGTGACACGGTTTTTGTGGTGGAGTTTTGGACAGCGGTTCGGCCTTTCGGCGTTATCTCCGCAACCAGACATCGGATTGAGACGCTCCTATACACTTTTTGCATCTACGCGTCGCAAGGATTCTCATCATATTTTTTAGGGATTTTTCTGAGATTTCCCCGAAGGTATATTCTTCTCCCTTTTTCTGTGCATGGAAATACAGATGTGTGGTTGTGTGTTTGTGAGCGCCCTGTATTGTGGAATTTGTAACTAGGCCTACAGGGCTCGGAATTTGACGTACATGTACTTGTTTCGAAGGTATCGACGCGAGGAACGCGACAGTAATTTTGTTGGATTTTTCAGAATCCGTTCTGCAGGTGAAAACTGCACATCTTCGGGGCTGTTTTCTAATGTTTTATACACTTGGAATATTTTGGATTAAGTGTAATGTTGGACCTTATTGTTGTACCCAGGGGTGTTTGCAAGTGTTGCTGGACCTGTTGGAACTGGAGAGAATTGGACATAGTGGATTCCGGGTGTTTTCAGCTGTTTGAAGCCGTGGCTTTCGCGTCTTGTACCGAGGGTGCTGTTTTGGTGGATTTTGGACTGTGAGCGTCTACACACTCCACCGACTTCGGCTTTGCCTGCGGAAAGCGCTTCAGGTGGGTGCTTTGTTTCCAGAACCGGTGGACGGTTCTCTAATTCTATATGTTAGGATGCATGCATGTTTAGGGTACATGGTTTATGTTTGTAAGGTAGGTAAGCTTAATAATGATAATTGTTTAAATAATTGTAAGAATAGTATTTATGATGTATACTGGGGACTTGCATGATTTGGATGCTTATGTTGGTGAATAGTGTAAGCTTACCTAGGATAATGTTACCCTATGTGATTATGTAACATGCCATGTTAGCACATAGCCTTTTATGTGGTTGGTTTATGCATTGGGGCGGGATTTAGTAGCTATGTGCGGATTTGTACTCTGAGGAGTTATTATGATCGAGGATTATGGTCAGGTGTAGGCATGTGGATTACTTTGTTGTATCTTTCTTGAGGACAAATGCATGCTTGTATGGACATATAGTTAGGCCACCCTTTATTGCTACACTACTTATTGGAACTTGACTTAGGAGAAACCATGCTTCTCCTTTCTCCTTCTTTGTTAGTCAGGTGGTCAGTGTTGCTCGGGTTCGAGCAGGGGTCTGGGACAGGTTGGATTAGTTGTGGGGCTTTGCGGCAACCGCGGATATTGGGCAGTTGACCGGATGCTTATCTATGCACCAGATTTGGGTATCAGTTTTCTCTAGTGGATAGAGTTTCCCACTTATCGTTTAGTTGCATCCGATTGAGGTCGGGTCTTTCTTTGGTGGTTGAGTTTTCCCACTTTGATCAGATTTGTGATCGAAGTCCTGCTATGCAGAGATACTTGTTACTGAGATACTTTACTCGTGTGGGTCTCTCCCCTCGAGTGCCACTCCGGAGGTGGGCTTTTCGGACCCAGCCTTGTGTGCCGGTCTGATACTTATTTTGGGATGCGAGCCGTGCGGGCCGATCCCGCGGTTTCGAGCCATGTGTGCAGATTCCGCTGAGCAGTCAATGCCAGTTGTACTGGTGCACCAGATTGGGTTATTACCGGCATTTACTTTCTTGTTTCACTCGTGTCAGGGGGACCGAGTGGAGTCTAGTAGCTGTGTTTAGACCAGTGCTAGTGTTGTTGGGATCCATTTGGGGACTGTGGTCCCGAGGTCTTTGTGAGTTGTTGACCGTTGTGCGAGAGGCTTGGTGATCTTGAGTTTATCCGTTCTGAGAGAGAGCGTGGATTTTGACTATAGCCTGCATGAGCCACTACTCGGTAGCGAGTTAGTCCGTTTGGACGCCCTACGTAATTCCTGCCCGTCAGCGGGAGGTGGTTGTAGGTGGGCGCAGGTTTGACTGGACCCGATGTGGCAGTCAGCTCGATTGGGTCGATTGAGCACCTCGTGTGCGAGTGTTGCATATCTTTATCAGAGTTTTCCCCATTTGAGCATTTAGATAGAGGCATGGTAGCTGTTGAGTGTCTCCAGCTTTCCTATTTCAGTATTTACTGCTTTGGTTATCTTATGCCTCTAGTGGACTTAGTGGGCAGATCGTCGGGCCTGGTGGCGGTACCCACTGAGGACTCCCTTTTTAGGTGTAGTTCTCACACCCGTTGGGGGTTTTCCCCCTCCCCTTCTTTTCTCTCCTTTGTTTTGCAGAGTCTTAGCGGGTGTTGCGGATTCTGCGGTTGTTGTTCGAGGCGAGGGAGTCGCGTGTTAGATCCCTACCCGTCGTTGGAGAGTAGCGGTACCCCTTCAGAGGAGATCTTCAGCAGATTAGTTGTTTTATTTTCCTCTTTTGAGAGACTGATGTAGTGAGGATATATTATGTATTGTGAGACTGTACACTGTTGTATTTATTGGAGTTACCTCCCGGTTGGGTTCAGAGCTTGTATTTGAAGATATTGTATTATTATTATTTTTGGGAGGCGGACATTGTTGTATTATTTCCAGTTGTACAGTGATTGATTTTAGTTATACAGCAGGTTTTTAATTATAGCTCTGATATCTGTTTAGCTGTAGTACTTTTCTTGCAGGTAGGACGCTTCGCCTATGCAGGTTGGCATGGGTGGCGGATCTGTTGGCGAGCCCGGGTCGCAATTTCGACCCCGGGGCGTGACAGATTAGAGTGGTATCAGAGCCTAGGTTGTAGGGCATGGTGGACTTAGAAACCCTAGGCTTATGGTTTGACCCTTGGTTGACTTCGTGAGAGTTGTGACTTTTAGCGAGAGTCCTGATTGAGTTTTATACCTCTCCCAAGGGACGGGAAGAGTGATTAGCATGTTTATTCTTCTAGGTGATTATGTTGGCTGCAGACAACATAATGCTGTGGAACGGGTGACATGCTTTAGACTTTCGCTGGATTGGGTCGAGTGGCTTTTGTGTGCTGTTTTGTGGTTTCGTCGTGGAGAGCGGTGTCTCCCCGACGCTGGGTTTTGACCCGTGTGCATCCTGTCATAGCAGTTGAGCTTGAGCGGTTGGTTTTGGGCCGGATACCCGGATTGAGGTCAGAGAACTCCGGACCCAGATGACAGGATTGTCAGAGGCTTATCAGCGGCAGAGTGAGCAGCTGGTCTTGGTGACACAGTTGTCGGAGCACTGAGTAACCCCCTCCATGCCAACGTTTAGTGCCGAGGCACCTAGGCAGGGTGGATAGTTGACAGCAGAGGGGCTGTGGGACATGATCGATCTATTGAGCCAGATTTGGCAGATGAACCACCCCGACTCGTAAGATTGAGTTTGGAGCCTTTGGAGGCAGAGTCGTGGTTGGTGGTGATGGAGTGATCAATTGAGAGCCTCCCTGTGCCAGAGAGTTTATGCAGTTGTTGAACTGCGCGCTTCAGGTTTCGAGGGACGAGGCGCATAGGATATGTGAGACTGGGAGTGGATTGCGCCAGGACACCTTTCAGTTTATTCAGTCCCTCCGTTATAGGTTTTGACGCCCCGTTGGTGTAGGCGTTGTGTTTGGAGCGTGGCATAGCAGTTCCTTTGGAGAGGGATCTGCCGCCAGAGGCGAGTTCTGGATTTTGGCGCTTGGCGCCGGGTGATGGAGGACAGATCGGCCGGCAGAGGCATTTCTGATTTCTTTCTCCTGGATAACGAGTTCCCGAGATGCCGGAGAACGGGTGGACCCCGAAGGCAGCAACAGCATCGATATCAGTGTGGCGCAGCGGTAGCGTGGATTTGTTATCTGCGGAGGACCTTATTCGTCGCCTCAATGTGATCAGAGACAGAGGTCGTGCTCTCTTGTGGATAGTCCTGGTTTTCAGGCAGATTGAGCGACAACCACCTGCATTGAGCGGATGAATCTGTGCCGCCCGGTTGGAGGGCGCCACAGCAGTGGATCGGATTGTCGCAGGTGTGAATTCAACACAGCAGTCGGAGTTAGAGCATGTTGCATTCCTGCATGGACTAGAGGCAGAATTGTTACCACGTGCACTAGAGGTACAGGTTCCTGTTGTTGTTGTGCATGTGGAGGAGGCTGTTGGATTCTGTCTAGTGCGGCCGAGACCGCGAGTTACCGGCAGATTTATTGGTAATTGTGGCAGTTCGGTAATTCGACCCAGTGCTTGGGTTTTGGTTGGTGCAGTGCCACAGAATGTTTGATTTCGGCGAGAGAGGACGTTGACCTTCTGCGAGGCAGACGAGAGGAGGCTTGGTTATTGAGATTGTAGAGCACACAGGTTTTAGCGACGGTGTGAGAGGTGCTTACGGCGGCACCGGGACTCAGGGATATCCTTGTTGCTCATGAGATCCCGGGTGTGATTTCACCTGAGCTGTTGATAATGCCGCCGGTTAGGGAGATAGAGATTGCGTTGGACGTGGTTCGGGGAACCGCGCCACCCTCGACAGCACCTCATTGGATATCACCTGTAGAGCTGAGAGAGCTGATGGCGCAGTTGCAGGATCTGATGGATCGAGGGGTCTGTTTGACCTAGTGCCACGCCGTTGGTATACGGTGGTGAGGCCACGTCGTTGATATACGACCGTGAGGGTCCTTTTATGGTTCGAGTGTAGACAGGTCCGGGTGGTATCTAGGGCCTTTTGATGGAGCTATACTCCGGCAGTTATTGTATAATGCGAGTACCCACTTGGAATCAGACAGCCGAGGACCTTGGCTAGAGGGCATTCAGGACACGGTAGGGGCATTATGAGCTTATAGTGAGGCCCAATGGAATGACGAATACCCTGTCGACTTCAAGACCTGAGGAATTGTATGTCCTAGTTGTGCTTGGACGGACTGGGAGTAGTGTTTCCCGAGGATATTTTGATTTACTCCCAGAGCGACTTGGAGTACGAGGAGCGCTTGTGGATATGCTACCATGCCTGTGTGGATGAAGCTGTATGCCAAGTTATTGAGGTACAAGTTTTAGCTCCAAGTGCATGCCTTCTTGGGTCACCTTATTCTGGCCATTGGAGTGGCGGTGGAATCCGACCAAATGGGTGTTATTCGAGTTTGGCTGAAACCAACATTTATCCTTGAGGTGAGGAGCTTCCTAGACTTGGCAGTGCCGGGAGAGCATGGCCAATGGATAATGAGACTGATGCCAGCGCCAATGCTAGTGTTTCCAGTGTTGGGAGATGGATTTGTGTGTTTTAGTGATGCCTCCCATTGTGGCTGTAGAGTTACCGTGGGTTGATTTTTGGTCCACACTTCATTAGTCCAACCCTATGAGTATTGAGGTAGGACGAACCGCTGTTTTGTAGGCAGCTTGGATCCCACAGATGAGCCTTTCCGTACGCGTATTATTTCCGGCTTTGATTGATATACCTGGGCGTAGGCCATGCCTGCTTGGCTATCAGTCCTGATTACTCAGCATTTCTGTTCTATATTATATGATAGATTAAGATTTCAGCTTCAGTTTACAGTTTCTACCATGCGGCATCAGTGGAGCCTACAGCTTTCAGCATCTTGGGTGGGATTTACGCGGATTGTCGTTGATGGTTCGGACTTTTGACCGCGAGTTTGGGCATCAGCATTATGATCGCCTTTTTAGCCAGTTTTCAGTCCCGTTTACTGACGGTTTGGTCCCCGTTAGGGTGTCCTTTATTAGTTGAGAGATCGACTTCAACCCGTGGGTCTGTTGGGGTTACGTTGGCATGTTGAGTGACCAACTGTGGCATGAGACTGTGCCTCTTGAGGATCCCTTTTGAGGGTAGCCCGCAGTTGAGTAGTCCACTCGGGTGATTTTGGATCGGGAAGTAACCGAGTGAAGACCCCAGCTTATTGGATGAATGTGTGGGTATGCTTCGGGTCGCCTTGTTGAGATTGGCACCAGGATGTGGTTTGGTGCGTGTTGCACTGGTGGTTATTTTGTCTCCCCCAGCTTTTGATGGAGCCTCTGTATTGTTTCACGTCTCGGCTCAGGGGTGTTTTGCCTTTGGATCCCTCGCCCGTGATCGACTCGTACCATTTGAGCGCTAAGAGTGTTTGGAGTACGAGGGACGCCCGTTGCGAATTCTGGCTCGAGAGATGAGGGAATTGCACAATCGGGCCATGCCGTTCTGGGTATTGTTGTTTTTGGGAAGTGAACACGGGGAGTGAGTGGTGTTTGGGGAGCTGGAGGCGTTATTGATGGATACCTACCCGTGGTATTTGTGACTCCTGGTGGATTTGAGCTAGTTTCGAGGACAAAACTTTCTTTTAGTGGGGGAGGATGTGAAGACCCAAAATTTCCACCATTAGACTACTGTGGCATCTACAGCTTCTGGAGGCCTATGTGGCGCGTCGGTGGCGTTTGTACACCAATTGGACACTAGTGATGGACTCGGTGTGTTAAATGGATCACGGGAGTAGTCAGATGACCCCGTCGAATGCTTAGAAGTGATTTTGCGCGCAATGGATATTAAAGTTGGGCTCAGCGCGAAGTTTGGACAAAAGAACATCTTTCCGGATGCCTTCGGCAATTTTTAGAGTTGGAATTTGGCACAATGGACTTCGGATTTGGATTCAGCGCGCGAAAATGATGAAAATTGACTATTCACTTGTATTTTTCGGAGCCCGGATGACGCGCGCAATTTTCGAGGCTTCTTGGTACTGTTCCGGCGCCGGCGCCGGCGGCGTGCGGCGGCGGGCAGCGACGGAGCGCGGCGGTGCAGGCGCGGGCTGGTGCGCGGTCCACCGCAGAGGCATGCACCGGGCTCGGGCCACGTGGCAGATCCCGGTTGGCCGGCGCAGCGGGCGCGGTCCACGGGAAAAGCGCGGTGTACGGTGGACCGGAGGGTGACACGTGGCGGCGTGTGGTTGGTGCGGTGTAGCACGCTCGGTCCACGGAGCAGGCTGGGGAGCGCCTCGGGAAGCGTGCATGCAGAGCCGCAGGCGGCGGGCACAGGGCGCACGTGGGCGCGTTGACGCGCTGTTCCCGCGCGTGGGCGGCCACGTGTCGGCGTCTGGGGGCGCCACGTGTCGCGTTGTGAGCGGCGGGCGTTG
Source organism: Tillandsia leiboldiana (assembly GCA_029204045.2). Classification (NCBI taxonomy): domain Eukaryota; kingdom Viridiplantae; phylum Streptophyta; class Magnoliopsida; order Poales; family Bromeliaceae; genus Tillandsia; species Tillandsia leiboldiana. Next base: position 14,499,298 of record CM055065.1, read on the forward strand.
CTGTCGCCTGTTCGGCGGGCTACGTGGAGGCCCACGGGAGATTCGGGCTGCTACAGTGTTGGGCCGGCCCAACACTGTGCGCGCCCGAATGTACCCTTGTGCCTGGAAACCGGGACACGTTCGGTATTTTCCGAATTGTTTCGGGCAGCCTATTTAAGGGATCCGAGCTTCTTCTTCTTCCCTTCTTTTCGCATTTCTGAGCTTCAAACCGAATGGAGGTCTTCAGCAAAGTTGCTCCCCTACATGTTGCGCACCCTCTGGAGGATTTATAGGATTTTTGGTAGCACGTTTATGGAGGTTTCCATTTTTACGGCGCGGCGCGACGCTCGTCCATTTGGGTTCCTCTTCGTCGCGATTCGGTGCGCGAGCTCCCCCAGCCTACTCCGGCCACCTTTTCAGGCGATTCTTGCGCCATTGGATCGGCGACAGACAGAGCTATGATCTTGGTATTTCCTGCTTCCGCTCATTTCGCGCTTTTTGAGGTATTTTTTTGAGTTTACTGTGACACAGTTTTTGTGGTGGAGTTTTGGACAGCTGTTCGGCCTTTCGGCGTTATCTCCGCTACCGGACATCGGATTGAGACGCTCCTGTACACTTTTTGCATCTACGCGTCGCAAGGATTCTCATCATATTTTTTGGGGATTTTTCTGAGATTTGCCCGAAGGTATATTCTTCTCCCTTTATCTGTGCATGGAAATACAGATGTGTGGTTGTGTGTTTGTGAGCGCCCTGTATTGTGGAATTTGTAACTCGGCCTACAGGGCTCGGAATTTGACGTGCGGGTACTTGTTTCGAAGGTATCGACGCGAGGAACGCGACAGTAATTTTGTTGGATTTTTCAGAATCCGTTCTACAGGTGAAAACTGCACATCTTCGGGGCTGTTTTCTAATGTTGTATACACTTGGAATATTTTGGATTAAGTGTAATGTTGGACCTTATTGTTGTACCCAGGGGTGTTTGCAAGTGTTGCTGGACCTGTTGGAACTGGAGAGAATTGGACATAGTGGATTCCGGGTGTTTTCAGCTGTTTGAAGCCGTGGCTTTCGCGTCTTGTACCGAGGGTGCTGTTTTGGTGGATTTTGGACTGTGAGCGTCTACACACTCCACCGACTTCGGCTTTGCCTGCGGAAAGCGCTTCAGGTGGGTGCTTTGTTTCCAGAACCGGTGGACGGTTCTCTAATTCTATATGTTAGGATGCATGCATGTTTAGGGTACATGGTTTATGTTTGTAAGGTAGGTAAGCTTAATAATGATAATTGTTTAAATAATTGTAAGAATAGTATTTATGATGTATACTGGGGACTTGCATGATTTGGATGCTTATGTTGGTGAATAGTGTAAGCTTACCTAGGATAATGTTACCCTATGTGATTATGTAACATGCCATGTTAGCACATAGCCTTTTATGTGGTTGGTTTATGCTTTGGGGCAGGATTTAGTAGCTATGTGCGGATTTGTACCCTGAGGAGTTATTATGATCGAGGATTATGGTCAGGTGTAGGCATGTGGATTACTTTGTTGTATCTTTCTTGAGGACAAATGCATGCTTGTATGGACATATAGTTAGGCCACCCTTTATTGCTACACTACTTATTGGAACTTGACTTAGGAGAAACCATGCTTCTCCTTTCTCCTTCTTTGTTAGTCAGGTGGTCAGTGTTGCTCGGGTTCGAGCAGGGGTCTGGGTAGTGTAGTCGGGACTTCGTGTCTGGGACAGGTTGGATTAGTTGTGGGGCTTTGCGGCAACCGCGGATATTGGGCAGTTGACCGGATGCTTATCTATGCACCAGATTTGGGTATCAGTTTTCTCTAGTGGATGGAGTTTTCCACTTATCGTTTAGTTGCATCCGATTGAGGTCGGGTCTTTCTTTGGTGGTTGAGTTTTCCCACTTTGATCAGATTTGTGATCGAAGTCCTGCTATGCAGAGATACTTGTTACTGAGATACTTTACTCGTGTGGGTCTCTCCCCTCGAGTGCCACTCCGGAGGTGGGCTTTTCGGACCCAGCCTTGTGTGCCGGTCTGATACTTATTTTGGGATGCGAGCCGTGCGGGCCGGTCCCGCGGTTTCGAGCCATGTGTGCAGATTCCGCTGAGCAGTCAATGCCTGTTGTACTGGTGCACCAGATTGGGTTGTTACCGGCATTTACTTTCTTGTTTCACTCGTGTCAGGGGGACCGAGTGGAGTCTAGTAGCTGTGTTTAGACCAGTGCTAGTGTTGTTGGGATCCATTTGGGGACTGTGGTCCCGAGGTCTTTGTGAGTTGTTGACCGTTGTGCGAGAGGCTTGGTGATCTTGAGTTTATCCATTCTGAGAGAGAGCGTGGATTTTGACTATAGCCTGCATGAGCCACTACTCGGTAGCGAGTTAGTCCGTTTCGATGCCCTACGTAATTCCTGCCCGTCAGCGGGAGGTGGTTGTAGGTGGGCGCAGGTATGACTGGACCCGATGTGGCAGTCAGCTCGATTGGGTCGATTGAGCACCTCGTGTGCGAGTGTTGCATATCTTTATCAGAGTTTTCCCCATTTGAGCATTTAGATAGAGGCATGGTAGCTGTTGAGTGTCTCCAGCTTTCCTATTTCAGTATTTACTGCTTTGGTTATCTTATGCCTCTAGTGGACTTAGTGGGCAGATCGTCGGGCCTGGTGGCGGTACCCACTGAGGACTCCCTTTTTAGGTGTAGTTCTCACACCCGTTGGGGGTTTTCCCCCTCCCCTTCTTTTCTCTCCTTTGTTTTGCAGAGTCTTAGCGGGTGTTGCGGATTCTGCGGTTGTTGTTCGAGGCGAGGGAGTCGCGTGCTAGATCCCTACCCGTCGTTGGAGAGTAGCGGTACCCCTTCAGAGGAGATCTTCAGCAGATTAGTTGTTTTATTTTCCTCTTTTGAGAGACTGATGTAGTGAGGATATATTATGTATTGTGAGACTGTACACTGTTGTATTTATTGGAGTTACCTCCCGGTTGGGTTCAGAGCTTGTATTTGAGGATATTGTATTATTATTATTTTTGGGAGGCGGACATTGTTGTATTATTTCCAGTTGTACATCGATTGATTTTAGTTATACAGCAGGTTTTTAATTATAGCTCTGATATCTATTTAGCTGTAGTACTTTTCTTGCAGGTAGGACGCTTCGCCTATGCAGGTTGGCATGGGTGGCGGATCTGTTGGCGAGCCCGGGTCGCAGTTTCGACCCCGGGGCGTGACAATCAGCTTCTCCGACAACAACTACGAGAGATGGCCGAGCAGTTAGCAACCTTTATGGAACAAGTGCGTCAGTTGACGCAACAGCCGACTACACCAGTGGAGGTCACCCAGGCTCCTCTGCCCGGTCCAGCCGCACCAGTGACGGGACCGCCGGAGGCGGACAGCGAGGCTATGGTCGCCCCTCCTCCGACCACGGTAACCGGGGTACCGTCGGTTCAGCCAACAACGCCTTCAGTAGCACTAACACCAGCAACTTTGCGACTTCCGCCGGGAGCCACTGTTGGAGCCCCCTTGGGAGAGACCGTGGTGACACCTATCCCCAGAATGACCGCCGATGCTGCGGGGGAAGCCCTTATCCGGCAAACCGAATGGGATGGGGTGACAGCGAACTTGGCAAATTTCAAGAGGTACGACCCACCCGTGTTTGAGGGAGAGACGACCGACCCTTGGGTCGTGGGAAAATGGGTGGATACCATGGAGAAGCTTTTTGAAGACCTATTGATGGAGGAACATGAACGGGTCCCTTTGGTAGTCCACTTTCTTGAGGGAAACGCCCGCATGTGGTGGAAGACGGTGCGCCCAGACCCCTCGGAGGGCACCGCCCTTCCATCCTGGACCACGTTCCGAGAAAAACTGTTTGGGTCATTTCTCTCCGACAGCATCAAACAGCAGATGGAAGATGACCTGAGGCACATCAAGCAAGGAAGTCGGACAGATATGGGACACCAACGGGCATTTATGAGGTTGATCAAATGTGCTCCCTCTGTTATAAGAGATGAATCTCACAAAGCCCGTCTTTTTGGTGAATGGTTTATGAAGCGACATCTACAAGGTGGTGCAAACGGCAGATTTGCACACCTTCCAGGAGGTGGACGATAGAGCCACCACAGTGGAGCGCGAATTTGCGATTTCCCGAGCCCGACGGGAGAGCTCAGATCACAGCGGGGATAAGAAACGAGCTCGACCTTGCTTCGGAAGATAGCATACCAAGAGGAGCCGGCCTACTAAACACCCGAGATCGCAACAAGGAATCAAGAATGCGTCGACGGGAGGACAAAGGCCGGTGGGCAAGTCTTGCATTATTTGTGACGGAATACACCAAGTGACAGAATGTCCCCAGAAGCAAGACCACTGTTTTCGATGCGGCAAATCGGGGCACTTAGGTTTCAACTGCCATTTGAAAACAGGGACATCATCCGTAGCAGCATCTACACCCTCATCTCCGCAATCGGGAGGAGGGAGAGTCTATGCGATGACCCACCAAGGGACGGACCCACCGGAGACGTCGTAACAGGTAATACTCGAGTTTCAGATCATCGTGCTAGAACTTTTGTGTCAACACCTGAGCATCCCACTCTTTCGCCTCGCTTCATGTTTTCGCCCTACCTTAGTTATTAGAAGAAATCCCCACCATAGAAACAAGTTCGGTCGGATCTTCAAGCTGCCCCTCGAGGCAGGCGGCCTTACTCCTTCCTGCCCAGCGAGGGTGGGGCGGGTTCTTAGTCTCTAAGGACTAGTGGGGTTTTCCGTTAAGGGTTATCGGCATAGCGCTTGGGGCCGACAGTCGCGGCAATCTTTAAACGGTAGTTGACTGCTTGAAGTTCCAAGCGTGTCTCCGGGAACTGGACTTACCGGAACTTGTAAACTTAGCTTGTAGGAGTGCCTTCTGCTCGCTTTTCTTTGTTGCGGGCAAGAAGCTTGGTAGAAGGCAGTCGAGTAGCGTTCACGAGCACCGTATGGATCACGACACGAGAAGAACAAGTACCCCCTACCTCGGATGGATGACCTATTCGATCAACTACATGGAGCAATGGAGTTCCCAAAGATTGATCTGCGGTCCGGCTACCACCAGCCTGGAGTCCGGGGTGATGACATACCGAAAACAGCCGTGCGAGCTCGGAATAGTCGACATGAGTTTACGGTTATGCCGTTTAGACTCGTTAGCGCCCCAGCGGTATTCACGGGCATGATGAATAGGATACTCAAGCCCTTCTTAGACCAGCCGGTAATGGTCTTATAGTTGACGTTCCGATCTACTCTCGCACAAACAAGGGGTATGGGGAACACTCGCGAGTAATCCCCTAGACCCTCCGGGACCAGGAACTGTATGCCAAACTCATAAAGTGTGAGTTCTGGCTCCGCGAGGTGGACTTTTTGGGGCATATCGTTTCGGCGTCTGGAATTACAGTGAATCCGAGGAGGATCGAGTCAGTGACCAACTGGGCTCGGCCAACAACGGTGACGGAGATCCGAAGCTTCTTAGGACGGGCAGGCTACTACAGACGCTTCGTGGGAGGCCACTTCCCTAAATCGACTAACCCAAAGAGGGTAGAGATTCCTCTGGACAGCCCAGTGCCAAAAGAGTTTCAAAGAACTTAAAGACAGACGCACACAGGCGCCAGTGCTCATACAGCCGAAGCCCGGAAAGGACTATAAGATCTAGTTTGACGAATCTCCAAGAGGATCTTGGGAGACCAAACGACGGACACGTAACTACAACTGGTGCGAGACAGAATGTCCTCGGAGCAAGGCGGAATCTTTACGAGTGACTCAGATGATGTAATAAGGTTCCGGGGACGAATTCGTGTGCCCGATAAGCTAGAAACAAGGGAAGAAAATCTAGCAAAAGTATATAATACCTCCTATACCGCGCATCCCGGAGGTACAAAGAGGTGCAAGGATCTGTGGCAGACCTTCTGGTGGCCCAAATTGAAAGAGCGATGTGACACAATTTGTAGCGCAATATTTGGTGTGCCAACAGGTGGAAGCGAAACATCAGCAACCGGCGGGGAAACAGACGGTTCGGCTTACGAGGGAAGTAGTAGCAGGAAAGACCCCTTACGAAGAGTAATGTTGGTCTCGAACCCAGGAGGACCCTTAGAAGTAAATACTTCATACCTTCCTGCCCAATAAAGAGGTGAAGACTTAGTTGTCTTATGTGTTGGCTATTTAGTTAAGGGTTAAATAGGTCCAACTCCCTGCCTCAAGACAATAGACCCAAGGGACTCACAAGCTGAGTTGGGTGAGCCTAGTAAGTTGAGTGGGGCTGCGGTCCACAATAGACCTAACGGCAAGAGGCCCAACAATAGACCCAACGTCCAGGTGGGGTTGAGTCAGGTCAAGATCTGTGGCGTTGTGACAGTACGCTTTAAGTAAATGGGTTGCGTATTTCTAATAGTTCGAGCTTTTGGGATTGTTGGTTGGCGTCAATGACCCGATATTCGGGATTTTGGAGCGCGTAGGCCCGGTGACATACCGGATGGCTTTACTGCCGAACCTCGATGCGGAGGCTGGCACGGGAGGAAAAGAAACTTCGCAACCGGACAATCCCTTACGTAAAGGTGCAATAGAGTAACCATGAGGAGCGCGAGGCGACTTGGGGACTTAAGACGAAAATGAAGGAAGGTTTCCCAGAATTGTTTAACGAGGGTTGAGTTTAAGTTTCGAGGACGAAACTTTTTATAAAGTGTGAGTGGTGTAATGACACGACTTTTCTAGTAATTTTTACCCTCCTGTTAATAAAGTGTTTCTTATAGTGATTTTGAATTATCGAGTTTCTGTAAGTTGGTCGGTGTGTTGCATGAGTTTTTTTCTGTGAAAGAGCACGAAAAACGATGACCGACGGTGCGATCGGATCGGGAATCCGACCTTGGGATCTTCCGGAATAGGGTTTTTAGTGTCGCGATGACTTAGCGCGCATCAGAATCCGTGCAAAAGATCTGGCACGCTTTTCGAGGAATCTTAGAATTATCTTGTGAATAGATATTTATTGTTAAATAATAAATATCCGAATACGGGATTTTCCTTTTTACGTACGTATAATAAAAGGATATAATAAAATAAAATAAAAGAAAATAAATTAATAATAATAATAGGATAATTAAACCCCGTTTTACCGAAGGAAAAGCCCTAGTTTAAAATATCGCCTCCTCAAACCCTTCCCTCTCGTGCGTACCGAAGACCAAATTAATAAAACCCTAGTTCGGAGAAGAGAAAAGAAAGGAGAACCCTAACCGGAGGAGAAAAGAATGAAAGAAGGAGAAAGCGGAGGAACCCGATCGCCTCGATTGACGTGCCGGAGATCGGAGAACGAGACGCCATCATCTACTGGGAGCGGATCCGGATCCCCAACGCCGCAAAGGAACAAGATCGATTCTTTAATCCCGATAGATAGAGGTTAGCGATCGTCATTCCTTTTGTCGAATTAATCGGGGGTTTTTCGTGTTCTTTTAAGGTCAACTTATTCGGTGCGTTGATCACGGGCTTTCGATTTTGGTTTTTGATCAATGTTTTGTTCTTATTCTTGATTGGGTTAATCGGTGGTTTCTAATCGGTCTTTTGATCGGGATTCCGATTGATGTTTTGGTTGTTCGTCGATCAATGGTTTAGTCGTTAGATTTACCGCGGATTTGTTTGGGGGTTATTTGGGTGTTCCGTCGGAGCATGGGGGAGTTAACGGGAGGCCGCCGCCGCCGTTGTTAAACGGGGGGCCGCCGCCGCCGCCGTTATCATGTTCGCGGGGTCGTCGCCGGAGTCGCACGGGAGCGAAAACGGAGAAGGAAACGCGAACGGGGGAGTTACTGTTCAACCCCGTACGGACTCCTCCAGCGCGGTCCACGGGACCGGGCGTGCACCCGGCGCACGCCCCCACAGCGCGGAGACGCGGACCCGGCGCACGCCCCCGTGCGCCAGCGTCGCTTGATGCTGCGCGGTGCACGCTCTAGGCGTGCACCCGGCGCACATCTCCGCGCCCGGAAGGCATGGACCCGGCGCGCGCCAGCGCCGTGCGCGTCCCGGCCCAAAGCGCTGCGGCCTACCGCACAATGCGCGCCTGGTCTGCGGCCGCCGCCACCCTTGGCCGCAGACCCGGTCCATGCCTGGCCCCGTGCACCACCCGTCAGCCGGAAGTTAGGTAGCTCCGTTTTGGTCCGTTTTTCACCGTTTTGAGCGTCGTTTTCACCGTTGGGATCACCGTTTCCGCCGTTTTCTTGGCATGCCTACTCGGAGTCATCTAAGTCACCATTTTGCCATGTCATATTCTAGTTTCGCCGTCACTCCGCGCCTTGACAAAATCGTCGGGGTCGCGCCGTCGGGTCTTTTTCTCATCATTTTCACCGTCCGGGTTTCCTTGGCTTGACCATTGATGTCCCGAGTTGGCTACCGGTTGAGAATTGGGTTTTGTTGGATTTCCGTTAGCGGTTTTGGGTTCCGATGGAGTTCGCGATGAAATAGTCGCGGTCCGGTTGTTGTTAGCCTTTGATGTTACCGGTTTGATCTGAGTTTTCGGTTTTACTTGACGGTTTTGACTCGTTGGTTTTTTTATTGATGTCGCGGTCCTCCAGGCACAGTGATTTCGGTTTTTGTGGGTTTATTGTTACAGTGGTTGGGACCACTGATTTTACCTGATTAGGGTAAGGTGTTAAATTGTGCTCTTGGATATTTTAGTAGGCCGCGAGGAGTTCTGATTTGCTTAGGAGGGTCGCGGGCGCGGTCAGTTATCTTCATTCCAGGTGGGTACCCTTGCAATAAGTGCAACTAGTGCAATAAATGCACCATGTCATCGTAAAGAAAAATATGTTAATCTGTTTAATAAAGTAGATGAGGTGTTTCAATTGAATTAACCTTTCACATGATTGTTTTACTAATCTGACTAACGCGGCTGAGGTCGCAACATTATTTTACACTCATATTGCTTACACGCACACCAGCGGCTTGGCCATCGCACAGGGTGTATTTTTCCGGAAAGATGGCACGTTGGCCCGTGTACCCCACGACTAGTGATGATGGGGACCCCTCAAGGGGAGGCGACTACTACTTGGGCGGTGGAGGGGTGGGAGGCACCAAGAAAATGAGTATGGTATTCTAGGGTTGGTGCCCAGGTCGATTGGGTATTCTGGGGTTGGTGCCTAGCTCGATTGGGTATTCTGGGGTTGGTGCCCAGCTCGATTGGGTATTATGGGGTTGGTGCCCAGCTTGATTCGGTATTCTGGGGTTGGTGCCCAGCTTGTTTTGCGGCAGGGATTTAGCGATACATGAGGGAAAAGCGAAAGGTTCCGGTGCATTTGTTTTTGTTTTAAAGTTATTGCTAATTGTTTGAAACATCTACTTTATTTGTCACTGACTTTACCCACTCCGTGACAGGTTTGACTAGGTGTAGTAGTCGGGACGACGGTGAGGCAGCGATTAAAGAACATTAGCTGTATGAGGTTTATTCCGTTGTTCTTGCTTGGGTTATCTCATCTCTTTTTATCTAAGTTTAAGTTCTCCACTGCTTGACTGTGGAATGTTGTGGATGTTGGATGGAGAGACTGTTTTTGTGATGTGATCTTGATAATGATTCTTAATGATTTATATGCGGCATGTTTTACACTGAACAAAAAGGGTTTCGAAAATATTTTCCAAAACCAAGTGTCGTGTGGGCACTGCTTTGTAAACCTCTGGATTTATCCTTTCCAAAAAGATGTAGCCGCTCTTTTGTGAATGCGTAAACGTTTTGATAAACTGGGTGTCGTGTGGACACCGTTTGCAAAATCGTAGTTACATCTCTTAATGGCATGAATGAAAGTTTGTAATGCGAGTGAATGGAAATACGCTCTCTTGTTCTTTTCATTGTGACTGTGTGGTTAAAGAATCTAGTGGTCGTTGTTGTGGTAAATATGACGCCGTGCATATACAAAGGAGACTCTGTCCGCTTGAAGAGTGAATTTGTATATGTGGCGGTCTGACACGCACCGGGGGCGAGGTCGATACTTATTTTTAAAGAAAAAAAAAAAACATACGCTTTTCCGCTTATCCTTAGACCTCCGGGGCGTGACAGCATGAACAGTCCGGACCGTGGGATTTCAGTCCGGAACCCGAACGTTGTCTTTCCAGAAAAACTCTGTTTAATGACGACAGTCCGGATCGCACTAATTCCAGTCCGGACTGTCGACCCGAAAATTTCTAGATAATGTTAGTTTTTGATTCTTATCCTCTTCCAATGGTTTCTAACCTATAAGTAAACCCTAATTCTATTCTTTATCCACAATAAGTTTTATACTCCGGAAAATGACGGAAAAATATTAACAGAGAAAAACTTATAGATCCACATATAGAGAAGAAAGAAAATAACTAGATTTAATTCTATGTTTCTTTATCTATATTAATTAATTTGATTCTAGGTTTTCATACTCAGATTTTGAGTAGAATCAAATTAATGAATACTTAGATGGCATTTCCGATCTATCTTTGATCTAAGTATTCGGCGGATCATCACCACCAAACAAAACAACGATTTTCCCCAAAATCGGCGCGTGGATTCGCGTGGCCTTGTGGATTCAATGTGCTACCGCTCTCGTGGATTCGGAGCGAGGTACGATTCGTGTGATCGAAACGTACTACTTGGTGGAGACCGTGGATTCGGTCAGACGTCGTGGATTCGACGTTGGACGCCGTGGATTCGGCGTTGGACGCACATCGTGGATTCGAGACGCGTTGCAGAGCGAGCGGAGAAGATCAACTCGGAGCGTATGGAAAAAGGTTGAGTCGTCTGTGAGTACGTTATATCACCTTTGTGCGTGTTTAATCTTAGTTGATTTCATCGTGTTATCGGTCCCGTGGTTTTTTACTCCTGTGATGGAGTTTTCCACGTAAAATCTCTGCGTGTTATTTTATTTTTCCGCATTGGGTTTTATTACGCAAAGATTTTTGTGTGTTTATCGTTTACACCTATTCACCCCCCTCTAGGTATTTTTTTTCCCTATTTAGATCCATATTAGATATAACCCGACAAGTGGTATCAGAGCGGGAATAGGGTTGTAAACAATGGTTGAAGGTGGAAACATCAACAGACCCCCGTTCTTCGATGGAACAAACTATGCCTACTGGAAAGTACGGATGAAAGCATTTTTTATTTCCATCGACGAACGGGTGTGGCAAACAATCGAGTTAGGATGGTCAAATCCAACTGAAGTTATTGTTGATGTTCACACCATCAAACCTAGGTCGAAATGGACCAAGGAAGAGATGGACTCATCTTCTTACAATGGCAAAGAAATTAACGCCTTATTTAATGCTTTGTCGCAAACTGAGTTCTCTCGCGTCTCGGCAAGTGAGACTGCGAAAGAAATCTGGGATGTTCTACAAGTTACACATGAGGGAACAAACCTTGTGAAGATTCAAAAGCTGCAAATGCTTACGAGCAAGTTTGACTTTATTTTCATGGCAGAAAATGAATCTTTCACAGATTACTATACGCGATTGCAAGACATCGTGAATACATGTGCTAACTTGGGAGAGAAAATTCCAGAATTTAAAGTTGTAAGAAAGATTTTAAGGACTCTTCCTGAAAGATTTCGTTCCAAGGTTACGGCCATTGAAACTATTAAACATCCGGACGAAATCCGTGTAGAAGAATTAGTTGGTGCACTTCAAACATATGAAATGACATTTCCTACTAACTATTCTTCTGGAAAGGCATCCTCTTCTAAGTCTTCAGGTTTTGCGTTGAAAACAACAAAAGAAGAAGACGCGGATTCATCCTCCTCAGACTTCGACGAGAACCTATCTATGGAGGATTTCGAGAAGCAGCTTGCTCTCTTGACAAGAAAATTTCGCTGAAACTTTCGAAGGGGTAATTCAAGTAAAACTTCATCCTTCGTAAAGTCGAAGAAAGGCAAAGGTTCTTCAAGCTATAAGTCAAGAAAGCAAGAGAGTTTTTCGAATGAAAAGAAAAACTCGGAGGGACAAATCCAATGCTTCAAGTGCCGAGGATACGGCCATATCTCAACGGAATGTCCCAATAAGAATCCGTCGAAAAAGAAAGCGATGCAAGCCATCACTTGGGATGACACCTCAACGTCAAATGAGTCATCTTCCAGTGATGAAGAAAACAACGCAACAGCATTCCACGCTTCCACAACTTCACCTTTCGTGTGCTTTATGGCAAGTACATCCGATTCATTGTCCAACTCCTCCCAAGTTGAAAAGAATGCAACGAACAACGAATCGAGTACTTCCGAAGGTGAAGATTTTGCTTTTGCCTACCATAAACTTTTAAAGGATTCAAAGAAGCTGGCAAAGCAAAACAAGGGTTTGAGATGGAGATTGCAGGATCTCGAAGAAGAAGTAAAAAGGGCAACTTCTCTCTCAAACGATCTTGAAGTGGAAAGGGATAACTTGATCAAAGTAAATGTTTCCCTTCAAGAGAAAAATGAGCATTTCGAGAAGGAACACGTAAAACTGGTGGATAAAGCAAGTTACTTCTTGAAGCTCTACTCCGAGGCTCGTCAGGAAAAAATGGAAATGACGAAGACCATTTTCCAACTTAAAGATGATTTGAAGCGATTTTCTTCTGGAAGGAGCAAGTTGGATAAGATGCTTGGTCTTGGTCAAACAAACTGTCACGCCCCGGGGGTTTCAATCAGCGGAAACAATCAACGAAAAGGATTTGTTTTGCGTATCAATTTTTTTTTTGAAATTCCTTCTTCCCCAGTGCGTGCCCAGACCCGCCGCATACACAGAATCACCCTGCAAACGGACAGAGTCTCCTCTGTATATGCACGGCGTCGCGGCTAATACAACATGCAACCATAGTAGTTTATTCAATCACAACAGTTCTCAACACTTACACAACAGAACCATTCTCAAGGCCGACCAATTTGAAAGGATAAATCCACAATTTTAAAAGCGGTGCCCACCCGGCACCCAGATTTCTAAAACAGTTCGAAAATCATAAATCCACAGAGTTTTTAAAACAGTGCCCACACGACACTCAGGTTTTGAAATCCGTTTTCTAAAATCCATAAATCCACAGGGTTTTGAAAACGGTGCCCATACGACACCCAAGTTTTGAAAACGATTTTCGCAATTCCTTTTTCATTTTCTTTCTTTCCTTTTGAAAGACGGCCGAACAGAGATAAGAATTCATCATCCACATAACCAAAGAGTAGAGTACCGACATCCACACCGACCCCACGAGGGTATCGAGAACCACACAATAGTCTACAAGTAGTAAATAAAATACGACAGAAAAGGGAAAGTACAGTCTGGGATCTCATAGGACCCGAAAGCTCCTGACTCGGCCTCACAGTCGCCTAGCTCTCACCCCTGAAGGAACCTGTCACGGAGTGGGAAGTCAGCGACACGATAATACTAATAATAGAGCAGGAAAAAGTAGTAAAGCCAATCATCAGACGATCCGGAGCAACCACCCTCCCAAGAGGGGAAAAGAAACACGAGCACCTGTAAAACCTGACCACGTCGAGCATCTACGTCGACGGGTCGCACCGCTCACAAAGAGCCACGAACACCTGTAACACCTGACCACGTCGAGCACCTACCCCGACGGGTCGCACCGCTCACACCTTGGCGCATCAAAACCCCACACCTACAGGGGCCCCACTACGTCACCTCGTGGATATACACGGGTCATAGACCACTTTTCCGGAAAAGCGCACCCTTTGCGGTGGCCAAACCGCGGGTGCGCGTGCTGCAGCCTCGAGCATAGTAACCAAGTACACCAGATAAAGCCGATAGTAATGAACCATAAAGATCACCAAATATACCAAGTATAACTCAATAGCGAGGACCATAGAGACTATCCACGTTAGCACAGTTAAACGTATAATCAAAAGTAGTTGCAACCGTCGGAAGCCCGACACTAAGTCTCAAAATAAAAACCCACCTCGAAGTCAGTCGAACGAACCACCCGAATGTAGGCCGATCCCGAGCTCTCGCTAGACTACTGGGCGGCTGGTGCTAAACAGCTGTGCCCTGAATAGAAACTGTAATCAGTAACAGACTCACACATACCTATCCCGACAACACTACCGCAATAAAACATTCACACGGGATAATATAGCCGATTTACGGAACAATATCCGATTCCCGCTCAACGAGAGCCCACAGAATTCTAACAAAATGCCCAGTAGGTATGAAAATACTGTCTAAAGACAGCCAGCGTGTCCCAATTACATTTAGGTCCTTAATACATCTTAACTTGGCATAAAAACATTAAGTTGATTACTTGTTTCGACCCGTTCTCGCAATCTGGGAAACCAGAGACAACGCCGTAAGTTTCAGCGCGTCCGTTTCGACGAGACGAAGCTCGTGCTCACAAGCTTGGGTTGGCACGGGACCCGAGGGCAAAGTTGGCCCATGAACTCTTAGGGCTCAAAACATAACTATTCAACTTGATGCTATATACTTGATAATACTAAGCTATAACTAGAGCATCATGTATATTAACAACTAAGAAATGAGATGCTCACCTGAAACCTGCCGGGGACTGGCCGGAGAGATCGCCGGAGCAACACAACAAAAGCTCAAGGCTCGGGTTGTGTGCAGCTTGCAGCAAACCAGGTTTAAACCTGGAACAGAGGTGAGCTCGAGTTAAAACAACTTCCCAGAAAGGGTCTGGACACAGCCTGGCCCACCGCCGGCGGCCGGAGGCGGCGGCGGCCGGAAAACAACCCGCAAAGACCCTCCAAAACATAAGTTGGAAAACTCTACTTCCACAGGTTTTTGACTCAAACCCAAATGATGGAAAAAGTCTAGAAGGTGTTTAGGACTGACCTGGGTCGGTGGCCGGCGTTCCAATGCAGCGGCGGCGGCCGGAGCTCGAGCTCGGTCAAGCTTCAAGGTGCAACTATATAACATGGAAAGCTTACGTTAAAAGCCTCATGCAAGTTCATGAGAAGCTTCCAATGATTAAATCGTGCACAATCAGTCCACTTACCAGCGGTGGAAACGCCGGCGACGCGCGGCGGCGGAGCTCGGCCAACTCTCGGCCTCTAATGGCGGATTCCGACCGGCAGCTTCCGGGCCAGCGCAACTTGGACCAAAACACTCCTCTTTGTGCCACGGTGCTTGCTGACGTGATGGCCGGCGACGGGGGTGAGCGGCGGCGCCGGGCGGTGAAGCTGTCAGCGGAGTTGCAATTTAGCCCGAACCTAGGGCAAGCTCATACGGCCCAGATCCTTCACTGATGACCACCAAACCTGGAGAGTCTCTTGAAGTCGACGAGAGGAAGAGATGCAATGTCTCAGATCCCTCATCCAACGGCCGGATTGATCCCGCGCCCGAAACCGACCAAAACTAGGTTTCCGGTCACCCACGTCTCCGCCGGTTAACCGGAACACGGCTGGCCTCGGGGCTACACAGGGATGATCCCCACAATGTCAGAAGAAGAAGAGGAGGGTTCTTGGGCAAATAAAAACTAAGAAAAGAGGAAGACCTACCTCGCCGGAAAATCCCCAGGGAGAAGATGACCCCGCGGCGGCGCCCGTCGGTGTAGAGTACCGGAGTTTCGGGCAGTGTGCCGACTCCACGGGGCAGCCTGGTATTGTGGAAATACCTTCAGCAGGTTCTAATTTCGTTTACAGGATGGTTCGGGTGGTCCCGGAGCGACGCGGAAGCTTTTTGTAGAAAAGTGAGTTGGCGTCGGATTGAGAGCTTGCGGGTCGAGCATTGGTTTCATGGATGGGTTTGATGTGAGTTGATCCCTTGGGACATGTGTATTATGAGTTTACAGAGGTGTTCGGTTGGTTTCGGGGTGATGCGGAAGCTTCCGGGGCAAAAAGTGAGTCGACGGCCAAGAAAACAGAAGCTTCATATGAGATTTCGGTTTTGGGGGGTTGAGTTCCGGAACGAGCAGGTTGGTTCCGGAACTGCTTGGTTGAGTTCCAGAACCAACAGGTTGGTTCCGGAACTGCTTGGTCGGTTCCGGAACCAGCTGTTTGGTTCCGGAACCCAGTGGTGGGTACCGGTACCCAATGGGCAGTACCGGTACCCCAATCTTCCAAGCCAGTTTTTCAGCAGATTGGATATTTTGAAGGGCACATTGGTCTTTTCACCTCCCCAGCCGCCCTGTACCCCACGCCACCTCCTATATATGAGCAACCCAACCCTTCTTCTTCACCATTTCAACCAGAGGAAAAGCAAGGAAAGAAAGAGAAGAAGAAGAAGGAGAAGAAGAGGATTGAAGGAGTGTGTTGTTGGAGTTTTTTCTTGTGATTTGATCTTGAGCAGTTTCGCGCGCGCGTCGAGCAACATGTGAGGTAAGTGGCAGATTCTTCAAGATGGATCCTTGGATTTATTTTATGGATTTTGAATGAGATTTTGAGTTGGAATTTGGGTGTTTTTCTTCTCTTTTCCATTTACACTTGAAGAGCAGCTTGTTGTGTGGTTTGGGCTGAGACTTGGGGTTTTACTATGCCGAGCCGAGGGTGCACGCATGCATGCACACGTGCTATGAGCCGGCTGTGGAGTGGGCCGGAGTGCGCGCAGGATTTTGTGGAGGACTCGAGAGATTTGTTTGAGCTTCCGGGAATTTTTTTCCGAGGTTCACGACAGTGTGCGAGCGCGCGCGGCGCGGTTTTGGAGTTTCGGCAGACTTTGATGCGGCGCTTCCCCAATTTCAGTGTTGCCTGTGAAAAACGATCCAGGTGGGTTGGAATTTCTTCAAGATGTATGGAATGCCCTTTAAAGCTATTGAATGCATGTTGATCATGTTTAGCTTAATTATTTGCATAGCTGGTAAATCTGATAGTTGCCTAGAAAATTGTAGGAATACAATTGCAAGCCCCTGATATTTTTAGCATGATCTAGAAGTGATTTGACACTAGACTGCATGTTTAGTTGGCTTTATATTGGCATCTGAACCGTTTTAAAAATCGTCGGACCTGTTTTAATGAAAACTGGGTTTTGAAAAGAGTTTTAAAATATTGAGATCTTCCCGAGGGGTTGAGTAGGTTCAGAATGCATGTGTTCTCGTGCCAGAGGGCCGAGTGGATTTTTAGAGCATTATGAGATGACTTTCTAGTGTCATGAGAGAGTTTTGAGATACTTGAGTTCGCGGGGTATTGAGGATGTATTCCCTGATTGGGTTACTCTAGATCATGGGTCGTGTTCTGATTTAGTGGTGGAGATGGTTCTCCCACTTAGCCTTGAGAGTTTTGGGGGCTCTGGCAGATCGAGTCGTGGAGGTTTCCCGACTCAGCCACGGGGCGTGCATTATTAGATTGAGTCGTTGAGGGTTCTCCGACATAGCTGTGAGAGTGTTGGGCTTTCCTGTTCGAGTCGTGGAGTCTTTCTACGACTGCGTATGCTTGTTGAGCATTGAGATCCGATCTGTTTGATCGTGTATTTTAGCCTTGAGTCGTTGAGGGTTCTCCGACATAGCTGTGAGAGTGTTTGGGCTTTTCTGTTCGAGTCGTGGAGTCTTCCTCCGACTGAGTTATGCTAGTTTAGCATTGAGATCCGATCTGTTTGATCGTGGATTATAGCCTGCTGAGCCTGGCTTTTTATGCCAGTTATGAGATACTTGAGATACTTGAGTTCGGTGGGGTCGCTCCCCTCGAGCTACGCCCCGGGTGCGATGATGATACCGAGCCTGACGAGGCTGCGATGTGATTACTGAGATGGTCCTAGAGGGACACCCTACGTAAGTCCGTTCCTCCGGGATGTGCGGCAGTGGATGCCTACGTAAGTCCGTTCCTACGGGATGCGCGGCAGTAGATGAGCGCAGGCTTGTTTGACTGGTCCAAAGAGGGACAGTCATTGGGATTGGGTGATATGTGTGAGTGAGTTTCATAGCCTGTTCATAGATGAGTTTTCCTTTGAGCATGATACTTGAGGCGTGTTAGCAGTAGTGGGTGTATGCATATCTTCATCATTTGTAGAGTTTCTTGAGCATGATGATTGAGACATGATAGCTAGTTCCTTTCAGCTTTTATCTATCTATCTATCTGCATACCTATCTGTTGTGCCTCCAGTAGACTTAGTGGGCATACCGTGGATATTGAGACGGTACCCACTGGGAACTACCTTTGCAGTAGTTCTCACACCCGCTGCGGTGACAGGTTCCTGTGGTAGCTGTTCCGGCTTGGTTCGTGCGGAGGCAGCTGATCGAGGTGAGGACGTGGCCGTTTAGTTCCTTACCAGCACTGAGAGTCAGAGGTAGATGTACCTTGGGTATTTTATGACTCCACTTTTGTACTGGACATTCTGAGAGATCAGTGAGGATTTCTTGTACTTTTGTAGCTGAGAGACTTTGTATTGAGATTTTTTTATTTTATCAGATGTTCAGTGGATTTCTGTAGCTACTGGTTCTTTTTCAGCTCTGATACATTATAGCTATAGATCTGACTTGCAGGGTAGACGCTTCGTCTGTACGGCAGTTTCCGTACAGATGGCGGATCTGTTGGCGAGCCCGGGTCGCAGTTTCGACCCCGGGGCGTGACAGTCGGAGCTGGGGTCTCGGCTCGGGTTTCAAACGCACAGAAACACCCTCAGAGAAGGTTTGGTGCCATCCATTCTCCTCTGGTTGCTTCCTCACCAACAAAACCCGAGATCAAGAGTTTCCTTGCTTGTTCTTCTTCTTCTCCGGCGTGGTACGACGGCGGCCGGCGGCGCAATGCCAGGAAGGGACGCAGAGGGAGAGAAGTCTCTGGTGTGGGACGGCTAGGTCTAGGGTTCTGGATTGCTACGGTTTCTAAGAGGGCTCTTATACACTATATATATCCATGTAACAAAATGCTAAAAACCCCGCTCAACTCAAGGTATTTTGTGCTGGGTCCTTCACAGAGTATTTATTCCACATTTAGGTCCCTCTCCACAAAGCCGCACGCAATTCGGAGCATAAAATATAGGGGTTCGTGTGCAAAAATACGGCATTTTTTGCTATTTTCACGCTTTTCGAGACATTTTATTCGTCGAATCGAAAAACGGACTTCGCCACGACGTCCGGCTCGACGAAACCTATCAGGTAGCAATTTTTGTTTGTCGAGAAAAAGCCCGGATAAATTCTCGGTCCATAAATACTGTATCAAAATACAGTTTATCGCGCTTTTCGAGACTCTAGGGTCGTCAAAAGGAAATTCCGTCAGCGCCATTACGTTCAGAACGACGAAACCGATCAAAACGACTACCTGGATTATTGTGATCGGAGTCCAGACAGCGAACTAACTAACGTTGGCCAACGCGGGAGACCAAATCAAGGTGTTACTATTGAAAACACTATTCACTTAAGTCGCGGCCCCACTAGTTTTCTTGCTGATTTCCGGACGATCCGACCGTCGGATCAGCAAACGGTCTATACCATTTCCACTCGATTCGCTGAGACGGTCGCACTGGCGACCTCAGATTTTCGAGATCAGACTCGGATCGGAAAGGCAGAATTTGTGCATCGAAAACTCTGCAATTCGCGCACCGGTATGCAAATCACTGAGGTTTAGATCTACTTCCTCGCCCGCAAACACACTTGAATTTCTCGAGTGCTACACAAACCGTTTCGGCCTTGGATACAATCGAACTGGAGACAGTCCTAGTTCGGTTGGGACAGTTTTGTGCCCCAGTCGGTATCTCCTCCTCTGGCGACGGAATTCACTGCAATCAACGACAACAACCTTACCTCACCTACATCGGGTTCATCAAGTACAAAGGTATGTTTTCGTTGTGGTTTTTGCAGGGCACATATGTCACGCCCCGGGGTCGAAACTGCGACCCGGGCTCGCTAATAGATCCGCCATCTGTACGAAAACTGCCGTACAGACGAAGCGTCTAACCTGCAAAAAGAATCAACTACAGTATACAGATATCAGAGGTGAAAGTAAACTACTAAAAACTGAAATCCAAACACTGTACAACTGAAAATAAATACAATATCCATCTCCCAAATTCGATCATATAAAAAGTCCTCTGATACAAAAACCCAAAAGCGAGATATCTACAATAAAAACATCAGTGTACAAGCTCTCAATACAAATATCCTCACTACATCAGTCTCTCAAACTGAAAAATAATTTATAACTCTATACCTCACAACAAAGGTCTCTCAACAGAGGAAAAAGAAGTAAACTAATCTACTGAAGCTCTCCTCTGAAGGGGTACCGCTACACTCCAACGACGGGTAGGGAACTAGCTCGCGACTCCCTCGCCTCGGTCAGAAGGATCAGCAACTGGAGCAACAGGAACAGGAGAAGAAGTTCCTGGGGAAAAAGACACCACGACGGGTGTGAGAACTACTTCCCACAGTAGTTCTCAGTGGGTGCCGTCAACAAGCCCAACGGTCTGCCCACTAAGTCTACTAGAGGCAAAAGATAACAGTGCAATGAAATCTGAACAAGAAAAGCTGGAGCTACTCTACAGCTACCATGCCTCTATCTAGATGCTCAAAAGTGGAATAGATAAAAGTAAATGTGACCACACGCACCCAAGGTGCTCAATCGACCCAATCGAACTGACTGCCTCATAGGGTCCAGTCAAGCCTGCGCCTGTCGACTTGGAACGCACCTGCCCACTACCACACATCCACATGAGGACGGGATTTACGAGGGGCGTCCTGTCCGACTAACTCACCCCTCGCGCAAAACTGCCTCAACAGGCCCATCGTTGCATCCACTGCGGAAAACTGCCTCAACAGGCCAACCATCGTATCCACAGCGGCATCTCAGGGACGCGACTCCAACTGAGGAAAACGGCGCGGCATAGAGTATCAAACATTGGCATAAGCTGGCTATAGTCAAGATCCACGCTCACTCTCAGAACGGTAGGACTCAAGATCCCCAAATATCTTGCACAACAGTCGGAGCACTCTCGACGACTCAACTGATCAGCTAACACGAAACACGAGACACTAGCCTCTCCAACAGCTCGCAGCACAAAGCACACTGGCTGGAGGTACTCCACAGCCAGGAACGACCCACAACTCAGGCTAACAACACTGGTCGGACAACACTCAACGACCTGGGACCACCGTCAACCACAACGGTTCCCAACAACACTGACCGGAAGATACTAGTCGGCCCGGGACTACCGTCTGCTCAACGGCTCCCT
This sequence comes from Tillandsia leiboldiana, assembly GCA_029204045.2. Classification (NCBI taxonomy): domain Eukaryota; kingdom Viridiplantae; phylum Streptophyta; class Magnoliopsida; order Poales; family Bromeliaceae; genus Tillandsia; species Tillandsia leiboldiana. The sequence continues at coordinate 14,520,314 of CM055065.1, forward strand.
CCCACGACAGCACAACAGGGATACAAGACCTCCCGGGACTACCGTTTACCCAAACGGCTCCCGGCATGAATAAGCAACCCACTACAACTACCAGACTCCACTCTGCTCCCAAGCACGAGTGCAAATGCATCCCACACTAAAAGACAGTCCCGACCTCTCGGCCCACTACCCGGGCGAGAATAACACTATGTCCAGGAATAGAAAAACAGTGTGGGTGTCTAAACATAAATAACCCTAGCCCAAGTGAGGGTTTTCTACTGGTCTGGTTACACATGCAACATATGACGGGGGTGCTAGGTCAAGTTCCAAGATAACTATATTAACAGATGATAAAAGGAATAACAATTCCTACAATCTATCATGCTACACAAGGGAATAAACTATCATGCATAGTCCTACATCAGTAGAATTACTGTACAGTCCATAAAACTTAGAGATAAGGCCACCCACTTCGAAATGCCACCAATTGCTCGTAAACACTTGCAATTGGCCTCCACGCGATCCGCACGCAAAACGGAGCACGGTGCCGAAACCCGCGCGCAAAACGGAGTTCGCACGCAAAACGGTGCACGGCGTCGGGGACCGCACGCAAAACGGAGCACGGTGCCGAAACTCGCACGCCAAACGGAGTCCACACGCAAAACGGGGCACGGCGTCGGGGACCGCACGCAAATCGGAGCACGGTGCCGGAAACAGCACGCAAAACGGAGTCCGCACGCAAAACGGTGCACGGCGTCGGAGACCGCACGCAAAACGGTGCAGTAACACGATCCCTAACACAGATAAGAGCAAGAGGGTCAATTTACTGTCCAAAAGAACGCTCCAAACTGTGCCAAAAACACCGCAAAATTAGCACAGGGACCTACCCGACTGCGCCGCGCCGCCCAACTGCTCCGTTGGAACACATCGCGCGCTCCACGAGGTCCACGACGCACCGCCACACCTCACCCAAACTCCTCCCTCACACCCTCTCGCTCTCGGAGAAGAAAGAAAAGAAAAAGGAGGAGAAAACGGTGTGCGGGGGAGAAAGAAGAAGAAGAAAAGAGAGGGGAGGGAGAAGGGTGGTCCACGGTGCACCGGTCCACGGTGCACCGGCCAACCAGGAGCCTCCAGCCGCTGGTCCACGCAGCCGGGCGCGTGCGCCGGGTCCACGCACGCGCCCAGCGCGCCAAGTGGCGCGTGGTAACGCGCCCAGCGCGCCACGTGGCGCGTGGTAACGCGCCCGCTACACGGGCGAGTTACACCGCGCCACCCCCAAGGCGCGGGACACGCGCACGCCACACGGCGCGTGCCCCCGCGCCCGCGCGGGCGCCAACGGGGGCCCGCCACGTGGCGGCCCCCGCGCGACCCGCGCCGAAGCGCTCTGACGCGCGCTGCCCCGCCGTACGCCGCCTCGATCCGCGCGCTATTGCCTCGGTTTCCGTGCCTCGCCTCGCCACGGGAAACGTGCCGCGATGCCTCGAAAAACGCGCAACTCAACCGGGCTTCCAAACAAACAAGTAAATAGTCCATTCTTGGCGATTTCGCGCGCTGAATCCAAAAACGATGTCTGATTCTCCAAATTCTCATCCGGAAAATTGCCGATTGCCCCCGGAAAGCCCACTTGATCCGATTTTCGCGCCGGGTCCATTCCAAAAATCCGATTTGCCAATTTCCAACTCTAAAAATTCCCGAAGGCAACCGGAGAGGAAATCTTTTATCCAAACTTCGCCCGGAGTCCAAATTTGACACCCGCGTCGCGCGAAACCACCTCCAAACACTCGACGGGTCCTCCAAATTTTCCACGGGATCCCTTTTTAAGCCCGAAGTCCAACACTTGTGTCCAAATTGCGCGCAAACACCACCGACACACCACGCAGGCCTCCAGTGATGCAACTAAATCCCAAATTGCAACACAAATCCATTTCTCGGGCCCGACAAGCGCACAAACACCCCCAACGGCCACAAAAAGCTGCCCAACAACCAGCAAACCCTACGCGGGGGATTCCGGGACCTCACACTCTCCCCCACTAAAAGAAAGTTTCGTCCTCGAAACTAGATCAAGTCCATCATGAGCCACAAATCCCACGGGTAGGTATCCATCAATACGCCTCCAGCTCCCGAAACACGATTCGCTCCCCGTGATTACTCCTCAACAACAACAACAACAAGTACGGCATGGCCCGATGTGCAATTCTCTCATCTCTTGAGCTAGAAATTGCAACGGGCATCCCTCGCACTCCAACAATCACAGATCTCAAAGGGGCAAGCAAAACACGGGCGAGGAAAAACACATCACTCCTGAGCTGAGACGTGAAATACCCAAGGGCTCCAATAAAAGGCTGGGGGAAAACGGAAATAACCACTAGTGCAACACGCACCAAACCACATCATGGTGCCAACCTCAACAAGGCGACCCGAAGCATACCCACACAATCATCCAATAAGGAAAGGAATCCAATAAGCTGGGGTTTTTACTCGGTTACTTCCCGATCCAAAACCACCCGAGTGGACTACTCACTGCAGGCTAACCTCAAAAGGGATCCTCAAGAGGGATCCTCAAGAGACACAATCTCATGCCACAGTTGGTCACTCAACATGCTATCATAACCCCAACGGACCCACGGGTCAAAGTCGATCCCTCAACTAATAAAGAACACCCTGACGGGGACCAAACCGTCGGTGAACGGGACTGAAAACTGGCTCGCAAGGCGATCATAACACTGATGCCCAAACTCGCGGTCAAAAGTTCGAACCATCAAAAAAACTCTCACCGTTGTGTACCTACAACGTGGCACCACTGCCGTGCACTAACAGCGTGGCATCACCACCGTGTATCAACGGTGTGGCATCACCACCGTGTATCAACAGTGTGGCATCACCACCGTGTATCAACGGTGTGGCAACACCACCGTGTATCAACGGTGTGGCATCATCACCGTGTATCAACGGTGTGGCATCACCACCGTGTATCAACGGTGTGGCATCACCACCGTGTATCAACGGTGTGGCATCATCACTGTGTATCAACGGTGTGGCATCATCACCGTGTTTCAACGGTGTGGCATCACCACCGTGTATCAACGGTGTGGCATCACTCAAGCATCAAGGTCTCAGATCCTCACAGTCCTATACCCAACACTACCTCGAAATCCCGGAGCTGAGGAAGGGCCAAAAGATCAACGGGCAAAAACCAGGGCCCTAACTGCACTGGGCAGGACCAACAACACTCATCTATGTGCAACACGTGATCAGGTATCTGAACCTCACGAGCACAAGCTAAGGGTCCTATCTCTAGCCCATACAACAATGCAAATGCCCTACAGAAGAAATGAATGTGATGCTCCGGTAACAAATAACGCTCAAGTGCGTGAAGGGGAGATAAGATTAATACCTGCCACCACGAGGCTAGCTGCCCCCGAATCCTCATCCTGTGCGACATAGACGCTCCCGCTCGGGGGTGGTCGTCCGTCGGACTGCCGCGAAGAAGTGGCCCTAACTATCTGGCCATAACCTGTCGAAGCTCCGCCTGTCTGGAAGAGCAGAGGAGGAGGAGCCGAAGCTGCCCAAGCGACTGATGATCCCGCTTTAGGACAAGACCATGATCTGTTTCCTGCCTGTGGTCACACTGCGGCGCAAAATGCGGCCCACCACAAAGGACACAGTCATCCCGCTGCTGCTGCTGATACATCGGCTGTGGAGAACCTCCTGGTCTCTGTCTCCTCTGAGACTCACGACCCTCAGCCTGGAATCGTGGCGGCCCCGGGGTCTCGATCTACTCGACTGTCCAAAATCAGGCGGCACTGGATGCCTCTCCCCGGAGCTGGTCCCTGGCGCTCCGTCTATCTCTGACATGATCACTGATCCTCGGTCAACCCGCTAAGCATGCTCAATCGCTGCATCTAACGTCGGCACCCGCCGAGAATACACCAAGTGATAGATATTCCGATGCAGTCCTTTCTCAACTAGCTCAACCTCCTGGGCCTCATTCAGGCGACAAGGGGTACACGGCTCAACAATCGCAAAACTCGCGAACATACTCCAAAAGAGGTCGACTCCCCTGCTGCAGGAGTTTAAGATCCCCTTCCAGTTTCTGCTTACACTGTCAGGAAAGAAGGCCCTGAGCAGCAAAGCACGAAACTGGTTCCAAGTCAACAACTGCGCTCCCGGTAGTCCAACAGGACGAACTCGACGCCACCAAATCTCGGCGTCCTGTCAGACCATCTCAATCTCACTAAAGCAACCACCTGGTAACTCGACCAGGGCATGTACCCACCTAGTAACTCGGCCAGGGGTATGTACCCATCTGGTAGCTCGGCCAGTGGAAAGTATCCTCCTGGTAACTCGGCGAGGGCATGTGCCCACCTAGTAACTCGGCCAGGGGCATGTGCCCACCTGGTAACTCGACCAGGGGCAGTGTATCCATCTGGTATCTCGGCCAGTGGAAAGTATCTACACAGCTGGGACTGCCGTCACTCCAAACGGCTCCCATAACGACACCCCACTCATAGGCGAGATGAACCGACTGACGCGGCAAAGATCCGAAAATCCCGATAGACCGGTGCTTAGAACCCCAATCAAACAAGAACAGACTCTAGGCTCAGCCTATCGAAGTTCTCGATCCTTTATCGTTCAGGGATTTGGCCCTTCTCGGTTAAAGTGGGAAACTATCTCAACACGCAAACTCCTGGGTCTCGCTCCGCTCTGTTAGCTTTGCCTCCCGCTGCTCGGGTACTCATCAGATGCGGGGTGTGTGTCCTCTTCCCAACACGACGTCTCAGGGGTATCACAATCCACTACACAATAACAAACATCAGGACACAACAACCATACGACCCAATCCAGCGAAAGTCTAACAGATGTCATCCATTCCATAGCATTATGTTGTCTGCAGCCGACATAATCGCTTAGGAGAATAAACATGTCAATCACTCATCCCGTCCCTTGGGAGAGGTAAAAACTCAATCAGGACTCTCGCTAAAAGTCACAACTCTCACGTAGTCATCCTAATATCCAACCACAAGCCTAGGGTTTCTAAGTCCACCACGACCTACAACCTAGGCTTTGATACCACTCTAATCTGTCACGCCCCGGGGTCGAAACTGCGACCCGGGCTCGCTAACAGATCCGCCATCTGTACGGAAACTGCCGTACAGACGAAACGTCTAACCTGCAAAAAGAATCAACTACAGTATACAGATATCAGAGGTGAAAGTAAACTACTAAAAACTGAAATCCAAACACTGTACAACTGAAAATAAATACAATATCCATCTCCCAAATTCGATCATATAAAAAGTCCTCTGATACAAAAACCCAAAAGGGAGATATCTCCAATAAAAACATCAGTGTACAAGCTCTCAATACAAATATCCTCACTACATCAGTCTCTCAAACTGAAAAAATAATGTACAACTCTATACCTCACAACAAAGGTCTCTCAACAGAGAAAAAAGAAGTAAACTAATCTACTGAAGCACTCCTCTGAAGGGGTACCGCTACACTCCAACGACGGGTAGGGAACTAGCTCGCGACTCCCTCGCCTCGGTCAGAAGGATCAGCAACTGGAGCAATAGGAACAGGAGAAGAAGTTCCTGGGGAAAAAGACACCACGACGGGTGTGAGAACTACCTCCCACAGTAGTTCTCAGTGGGTGCCGTCAACAAGCCCAACGGTCTGCCCACTAAGTCTACTAGAGGCAAAAGATAACAGTGCAATGAAATCTGAACAAGAAAAGCTGGAGCTACTCTACAGCTACCATGCCTCTATCTAGATGCTCAAAAGTGGAACAGATAAAAGTAAATGTGACCACACGCACCCAAGGTGCTCAATCGACCCAATCGAACTGACTGCCTCATAGGGTCCAGTCAAGCCTGCGCCTGTCGACTAGGAACGCACCTGCCCACTACCACACATCGACATGAGGACGGGATTTACGTGGGGCGTCCTGTCCGACTAACTCACCCCTCGTGCAAAACTGCCTCAACAGGCCCATCGTTGCATCCACTGCGGAAAACTGCCTCAACAGGCCAACCATCGTATCCACAGCGGCATCTCAGGGACGCGACTCCAACTGAGGAAAACGGCGCGGCATAGAGTATCAAACATTGGCATAAGCTGGCTATAGTCAAGATCCACGCTCACTCTCAGAACGGTAGGACTCAAGATCCCCAAATATCTTGCACAACAGTCGGAGCACTCTCGACGACTCAACTGATCAGCTAACACGAAACACGAGACACTAGCCTCTCCAACAGCTCGCAGCACAAAGCACACTGGCTGGAGGTACTCCACAGCCAGGAACGACCCACAACTCAGGCTAACAACACTGGTCGGACAACACTCAACGACCTGGGACCACCGTCAACCACAACGGTTCCCAACAACACTGACCGGAGGATACTCGTCGGCCCGGGACTACCGTCTGCTCAACGGCTCCCTCCCACGACAGCACAACAGGGATACAAGACCTCCCGGGACTACCGTTTACCCAAACGGCTCCCGCCATGGATACGCAACCCACTACAACTACCAGACTCCACTCTGCTCCCAAGCACAAGTGCAAATGCATCCCACACTAAAAGACAGTCCCGACCTCACGGCCCACTACCCGGGCGAGGATAATACTATGTCCAGGAATAGAAAAACAGTGTGGGTGTCTAAACATAAATAACCCTAGCCCAAGTGAGGGTTTTCTACTGGTCTGGTTACACATGCAACATATGACGGGGGTGCTAGGTCAAGTTACAAGATAACTATATTAACAGATGATAAAAGGAATAACAATTCCTACAATCTATCATGCTACACAAGGGAATAAACTATCATGCATAGTCCTACATCAGTAGAATTACTGTACAGCCCATAAAACTTGGAGATAAGGCCACCCACTTCGAAATGCCACCAATTGCTCGTAAACACTTGCAATTGGCCTCCACGCGATCCGCACGCAAAACGGAGCACGGTGCCGAAATCCGCGCGCAAAACGGAGTCCGCACGCAAAACGGTGCACGGCGTCGGGGACCGCACGCAAAACGGAGCACGGTATCGAAACCCGCATGCCAAACGGAGTCCGCACGCAAAACGGTGCACGGCGTCAGGGACCGCACGCAAATCGGAGCACGGTGCCAGAAACCGCACGCAAAACGGAGTCCGCACGCAAAACGGTGCACGGCGTCGGAGACCGCACGCAAAACGGTGTAGTAACACGGTCCCTAACACAGATAAGAGCAAGAGGGTCAATTTACTGTCCAAAAGAACGCTCCAAACTGTGCCAAAAACACCACAAAATTAGCACACGGGACCTACCCGACTGCGCCGCGCCGCCCAACTGCTCCGTTGGAACACCTCGCGCGCTCCACGATGTCCACGACGCACCGCCACACCTCACCCAAACTCCTCCCTCACACCCGCTCGCTCTCGGAGAAGAAAGAAAAGAAAAAGGAGGCGAAAACGGTGTGCGGGGGAGAAAGAAGAAGAAGAAAAGAGAGGGGAGGGAGAAGGGTGGTCCACGGTGCACCGGTCCACGGCGCACCGGCCAACCAGGAGCCTCCAGCCGCTGGTCCACGCAGCCGGGCGCGTGTGCCGGGTCCACGCACGCGCCCGGCGCGCCACGTGGCGCGTGGTAACGCGCCCGCTACACGGGCGCGTTACACCGCGCCACCCCCAATGCGCGGGACACGCGCACGCCACACGACGCGTGCCCCCGCGCCCGCGCGGGCGCCAACGGGGGCCCACCACGTGGCGGCCCCCGCGCGACCCGCGCCGAAGCGCTCTGACGCGCGCTGCCCCGCCGTACGCCGCCTCGATCCGCGCGCCACTACCTCCGTTTTCGTGCCTCGCCTCGCCACGGGAAACGTGCCGCGATGTCTCGAAAAATGCGCAACTCAACCGGGCTTCCAAACAAACAAGTAAATAGTCCATTCTTAGCGATTTCGCGCGCTGAATCCAAAAACGATGTCCGATTCTCCAAATTCTCATCCGAAAAATTGCCGATTGCCCCCGGAAAGCCCACTTGATCTGATTTTCGCGCCGGGTCCATTCCAAAAATCCGATTTGCCAATTTCCAACTCTAAAAATTCCCGAAGGCAACCGGAGAGAAAATCTTTTATCCAAACTTCGCCCGGAGTCCAAATTTGACACCCGCGTCGCGCGAAACCACCTCCAAACACTCGACGGGTCCTCCAAATTTTCCACGGGATCCCTTTTTAAGCCCGAAGTCCAACACTTGTGTCCAAATTGCGCGCAAACACCACCGACACACCACACAGGCCTCCAGTGATGCAACTAAATCCCAAATTGCGACACAAATCCATTTCTCGGGCCCGACAAGCGCACAAACACCCCCAACGGCCACAAAAAGCTGCCCAACAACCAGCAAACCCTACGCGGGGGATTCCGGGACCTCACAACATAAGAAGAAATTGCAAGATTGGAGCGAAAAGATCACATCAAGCACCTCTTGCAACAACTACCAAAAAGGTGATTCTCCGAAAATCAAAAGAAAATTTTTCAAAGGAAAAGAGCCTTGGTAGTTCACCTAACAAGACGATGTCAAACGATCACTCAAACAAGACGCTTTCACCAAGGAGAATAACTTCACATTCATTGCCGACGCAGTCCAAAAAGGTTTGGGTGCGCAAAGGTGAAATCTTCCTTTGTCTTGTCATTCATACTTTTTTGCATGCTTATGACAATTCGTCTTGGTATCTGGATAGTGGATGTTCCCGTCACATAACCGGTGACAAAAACAGTTTTCAAACTTTAGAGAAAATCTCCGGAGGACTTGTAGTTTTCGGAGACGGTCGTTCTTCTAAAATTGTTGGAAAGGGAACAATTGCTATTCCAGAAGGTCCGGTTTTGAACAATGTCTTATTTGCTGAAGGCCTTAAGACTAACCTCATTAGTATAAGTCAACTTTGTGGCAATGGTTTTCTGTTAATTTTTCTTCTGTAGAATGTATTGTAACTGATAAGGACCATTTGTTCTTTTTGAAAGGGGTTAGATCTGAAAATAATTGCTATGTAGTTCAAAATAAAATTTTTGAAAAATATAACCTAGTTTCTTTAGATAATGAAACTCTTTGGGATGAAAGACTAGGTCAGATAAATTTTAAAGAACTAGCAAGGATTTCAAATAAAGACGTGGTTAAGGGGGTTCCTAAACTTTCTTTTAAAGAAAACATTGTGTGTGGAGGTTGTCTAAAGGGAAAACAATCAAGGGATGCACACAAGAACTTGAACCACGTTGGTACCAATCGGCCCTTAGAATTACTGCACATGGACTTTATGGGGCCGACTCGTCAACCATCCTTGGGAGGTAAATGGTATATTTTTCTTTTGGTTGATGATTTCTCTAGATATTCATTGGTAACATTTTTAAAAGAGAAAGCGGATACTTTCGACTCTTTTCATGAGGTTTGTCATCGTATTATGATTGAGAGAAATGAAAAAATCGTTCGTGTTCGAAGTGATAGAGGTGGAGAATTCATTAATTCTAAATTCATTGATTTTTGCACTTCCAACGGCATAAAACATGAATTCTCAGCACCCTATACACCTCAGCAGAAAGGTGTAGTCGAGCGCAAAAATAGGGTTGTTCAAGAGATGGCGCGTGTTATGCTTCATAGCCGAAAACTCCCGTTACATTTTTGGGCTGAAGCTGTGAACACCGCCGTCTATGTAATTAATCGAGTGTATTTGCGCCCGAGAACTTTAAATACACCATATGAGCTTTGGTTTTGTAGAAAACCGAATATCAAATATTTTCGTATCTTTGGAGTCGCTGTTATATTTTGCGTGATCGCGAAAATCTTGGTAAATTCGACTCTCGAAGTGACGAAGGGATTTTCATGGGTTATTCTACAAACAGTAGAACATATCGGGTATTTAACCTGGAATCTAAAACGATGGTAGAATCTATTAATGTTAAAGTAGATGAAGCTTTTCATTTTGCATCTGATAAATCTACCCCTGATGTGTCTCTAGATGATGATACTCCTGTAAATGCATCTTCTCATAATAATTCTTTCGATAAAGTTGATGCATCTAATGGTTCTTCAAGTTTATCTGATATGCAGGAATCATCATATGTACCTCCGAGTACTCCGTTACCTCAAACCTACGTATCTCCAAGGATCATCCGGAATCGAACATTATTGGAGACCCACAATAAGGAGTCAGGACTCGGAGACAGTTGGTTTGTGGAGTCGCTTGTTACGTCTCCATGGTAGAACCAAAGAACGTCGATGAAGCTCTTCAGGATGACTACTGGATTGAAGCAATGCAGGAAGAGCTCCATCAGTTCGAAAGAAACAAAGTCTGGGAACTAACGAAGCCACCGAAGCAACACAATGTGATTGGTACTAAATGGATTTTCAAGAACAAGAAAAATAAGGATGGTACCATATCAGGAACAAAGCACGCCTAGTTGCTCAGGGCTACTCACAAATTGAAGGTATAGACTTTGATGAGACGTTCGCCCCGGTTGCTCGACTCGAGTCGATTCGTATTTTGTTCGCGATTGCTTGTCATTTTAAGATCAAACTCTTTCAAATGGACGTTAAGAGCGCGTTTTTAAATGGGTTTTTGAACGAGGAAGTTTTTGGTGGCTCAACCGAAAGGTTTGTAGACCATAAGCAACCTAACCATATTTTTCATTTGAAAAAGGCTTTTACGGTCTAAAACAAGCACCGAGAGCGTGGTACGAAAGGTTAACAAAGCACCTTTTGGAGAAGGCTATACTCGAGGGGGAGCAGATCGGACTCTCTTTGTGAAGCATTATCAGGATAACTTCATTGTGGCACAAATCTATGTCGATGACATTGTATTTGGTGCAACAAGAACAATGATGCTTCTAAATTCGCTGAAACCATGGAAAGCGAATTTGAGATGTCATATGATGGGCGAACTAACATATTTTCTTGGATTTCAAGTGAAACAAAATGAGAAGGCATCCATTTGTGCCAATCCAAGTATGCAAGGGAGTTGGTGAGAAATTTGATTTAGAAAACTCTAAAAATTTCTGACTCCAATGGGAACTAGCAATAAGGGATTAGGAAGTGAATCTCTTAGTGAAAGTGTAAACGAGAAGCTTTATCGCAGCATGATTGAAGTCTACCTACCTCACACGCTAAGTACCCGCCCGGTATATCCTTAGTTTTGGGATCT
>CM055065.1:14531560-14536560 GCA_029204045.2 Tillandsia leiboldiana
GCTCCAAACTGTGCCAAAAACACCACAAAATTAGCACCGGACCTACACGACGGCGCCGCGCCGCCCAACTGATCCGTTGGAACACCTCGCGCGATCACGATGGTCCACGACGCACCGCCACACCTCACCCAAACTCCTCCCTCACCACCCGCTCGCTCTGGAGAAGAAAGAAAAGAAAAAGGAGGCGGAAAACGGTGTGGGGGGAGAAAGAAGAAGAAGAAAAGAGGGGGAGGGAGACGGGTGGTCCACGGTGCACCGGTCCACGGCGCACCGGCCAACCAGGAGCCCCAGCCGCTGGTCCACGCAGCCGGGCGCGTGTGCCGGGTCCACGCACGCGCCGGCGCGCCACGTGGCCGGTGGGTAACGCGCCCGCTACACGGGGCGTACACAGCGCCACCCAATGCGCGGGACACGCCGCACGCCACACGACGCGTGCCCCCGCGCCCGCGAGGCGCCAACGGGGGCCCACCACGTGGCGGGCCCCGCGCCGACCCGCGCCGAAGCGCTCTGACGCGCGCTGCCCCGCCGTACGCGCCCCGATCCGCGCGCCACTACCTCCGTTTTCGGCCTCGCCTCGCCACGGGAAACGTGCCGAGATGTCTCGAAAAATGCGCAACTCAAACCGGGCTTCCAACAAACAAGTAAATAGTCCATTCTTAGCGATTTCGCGCGCTGAATCCAAAAACGATGTCCGATTCTCCAAATTCTCATCCGAAAAATTGCCGATTGCCCCCGGAAAGCCCACTTGATCTGATTTTCGCGCCGGGTCCATTCCAAAAATCCGATTTGCCAATTTCCAACTCTAAAAATTCCCGAAGGCAACCGGAGAGAAAATCTTTTATCCAAACTTCGCCCGGAGTCCAAATTTGACACCCGCGTCGCGCGAAACCACCTCCAAACACTCGACGGGTCCTCCAAATTTTCCACGGGATCCCCTTTTTAAGCCCGAAGTCCAACACTTGTGTCCAAATTGCGCGCAAACACCACCGACACACCACACAGGCCTCCAGTGATGCAACTAAATCCCAAATTGCGACACAAATCCATTTCTCGGGCCCGACAAGCGCACAAACACCCCCAACGGCCACAAAAAGCTGCCCAACAACCAGCAAACCCTACGCGGGGGATTCCGGGACCTCACAACATAAGAAGAAATTGCAAGATTGGAGCGAAAAGATCACATCAAGCACCTCTTGCAACAACTACCAAAAAGGTGATTCTCCGAAAATCAAAAGAAAATTTTTCAAAGGAAAAGAGCCTTGGTAGTTCACCTAACAAGACGATGTCAAACGATCACTCAAACAAGACGCTTTCACCAAGGAGAATAACTTCACATTCATTGCCGACGCAGTCCAAAAAGGTTTGGGTGCGCAAAGGTGAAATCTTCCTTTGTCTTGTCATTCATACTTTTTTGCATGCTTATGACAATTCGTCTTGGTATCTGGATAGTGGATGTTCCCGTCACATAACCGGTGACAAAAACAGTTTTCAAACTTTAGAGAAAATCTCCGGAGGACTTGTAGTTTTCGGAGACGGTCGTTCTTCTAAAATTGTTGGAAAGGGAACAATTGCTATTCCAGAAGGTCCGGTTTTGAACAATGTCTTATTTGCTGAAGGCCTTAAGACTAACCTCATTAGTATAAGTCAACTTTGTGGCAATGGTTTTTCTGTTAATTTTTCTTCTGTAGAATGTATTGTAACTGATAAGGACCATTTGTTCTTTTTGAAAGGGGTTAGATCTGAAAATAATTGCTATGTAGTTCAAAATAAAATTTTTGAAAAATATAACCTAGTTTCTTTAGATAATGAAACTCTTTGGGATGAAAGACTAGGTCAGATAAATTTTAAAGAACTAGCAAGGATTTCAAATAAAGACGTGGTTAAGGGGGTTCCTAAACTTTCTTTTAAAGAAAACATTGTGTGTGGAGGTTGTCTAAAGGGAAAACAATCAAGGGATGCACACAAGAACTTGAACCACGTTGGTACCAATCGGCCCTTAGAATTACTGCACATGGACTTTATGGGGCCGACTCGTCAACCATCCTTGGGAGGTAAATGGTATATTTTTCTTTTGGTTGATGATTTCTCTAGATATTCATTGGTAACATTTTTAAAAGAGAAAGCGGATACTTTCGACTCTTTTCATGAGGTTTGTCATCGTATTATGATTGAGAGAAATGAAAAAATCGTTCGTGTTCGAAGTGATAGAGGTGGAGAATTCATTAATTCTAAATTCATTGATTTTTGCACTTCCAACGGCATAAACATGAATTCTCAGCACCCTATACACCTCAGCAGAAAGGTGTAGTCGAGCGCAAAAATAGGGTTGTTCAAGAGATGGCGCGTGTTATGCTTCATAGCCGAAAACTCCCGTTACATTTTTGGGCTGAAGCTGTGAACACCGCCGTCTATGTAATTAATCGAGTGTATTTGCGCCCGAGAACTTTAAATACACCATATGAGCTTTGGTTTTGTAGAAAACCGAATATCAAATATTTTCGTATCTTTGGGAGTCGCTGTTATATTTTGCGTGATCGCGAAAATCTTGGTAAATTCGACTCTCGAAGTGACGAAGGGATTTTCATGGGTTATTCTACAAACAGTAGAACATATCGGGTATTTAACCTGGAATCTAAAACGATGGTAGAATCTATTAATGTTAAAGTAGATGAAGCTTTTCATTTTGCATCTGATAAATCTACCCCTGATGTGTCTCTAGATGATGATACTCCTGTAAATGCATCTTCTCATAATAATTCTTTCGATAAAGTTGATGCATCTAATGGTTCTTCAAGTTTATCTGATATGCAGGAATCATCATATGTACCTCCGAGTACTCCGTTACCTCAAACGCTACGTATCTCCAAGGATCATCCGGAATCGAACATTATTGGAGACCCACAATAAGGAGTCAGGACTCGGAGACAGTTGGTTTGTGGAGTCGCTTGTTACGTCTCCATGGTAGAACCAAAGAACGTCGATGAAGCTCTTCAGGATGACTACTGGATTGAAGCAATGCAGGAAGAGCTCCATCAGTTCGAAAGAAACAAAGTCTGGGAACTAACGAAGCCACCGAAGCAACACAATGTGATTGGTACTAAATGGATTTTCAAGAACAAGAAAAATAAGGATGGTACCATTATCAGGAACAAAGCACGCCTAGTTGCTCAGGGCTACTCACAAATTGAAGGTATAGACTTTGATGAGACGTTCGCCCCGGTTGCTCGACTCGAGTCGATTCGTATTTTGTTCGCGATTGCTTGTCATTTTAAGATCAAACTCTTTCAAATGGACGTTAAGAGCGCGTTTTTAAATGGGTTTTTGAACGAGGAAGTTTTTGTGGCTCAACCGAAAGGTTTTGTAGACCATAAGCAACCTAACCATATTTTTCATTTGAAAAAGGCTTTTACGGTCTAAAACAAGCACCGCGAGCGTGGTACGAAAGGTTAACAAAGCACCTTTTGGAGAAGGGCTATACTCGAGGGGGAGCAGATCGGACTCTCTTTGTGAAGCATTATCAGGATAACTTCATTGTGGCACAAATCTATGTCGATGACATTGTATTTGGTGCAACAAGAGACAATGATGCTTCTAAATTCGCTGAAACCATGGAAAGCGAATTTGAGATGTCTATGATGGGCGAACTAACATATTTTCTTGGATTTCAAGTGAAACAAAATGAAGAAGGCATCCATTTGTGCCAATCCAAGTATGCAAGGGAGTTGGTGAAGAAATTTGATTTAGAAAACTCTAAAAATTTTCTGACTCCAATGGGAACTAGCAATAAGGGATTAGGAAGTGAATCTCTTAGTGAAAGTGTAAACGAGAAGCTTTATCGCAGCATGATTGGAAGTCTACTCTACCTCACGGCTAGTCGCCCGGATATATCCTTTAGTGTTGGGATCTGCGCGAGATATCAATCAGCACCAAAGAAGGTTCACCTGAAAGCGGTGAAAAGGATCATCCGGTACGTCAAAGGAACACTGAATTTCGGAATTTGGTATCCTATGGGAACAACTCTTGACATAATAGGATATTCAGATGCCGATTGGGCAGGATCAGTGGATGATCGGAAGAGTACGAGTGGTGCATGTTTTTATCTTGGCCATTGTCTTGTTGCATGGCATAGTAAAAAGCAAAACTGCATTGCACTCTCGACTGCCGAAGCGGAATATATTTCAGCGGGTAGTTGTTCAACTCAACTCATTTGGATGAAAAGCATGTTGAGCGACTTTCGAATTTCAGTAACTTCGGTAACTATTCTTTGTGACAACACAAGTGCTATAAATATTTCTAAAAATCCTGTGTTGCACTCGAGAACAAAACACATTGAACTTAGATATCATTTTCTAAGAGAGCTAGTTGAATCAAATATTCTTCAAATTTCCTATATTTCAACTGAAGATCAATTAGCTGACATTTTAACAAAACCTTTGGATTAAAAACGGTTTATTCATTTACGTAAAGCAATTGGAATACTTTCCTTGAAATAACACTTTTTGAAATCATTGCTTAGGTTAGGTTTTGTTTTGTATTTTTGTTCCTTATCTATGTTTGTACATAGAACATTAATTGAGCATATGTAATTGACTTTACTTGCATCCTTTCATATATTTAGAAATTTATTATGTTTTGGATATCATAATAATTCATTTGATGCAATGATCAGTTATGTCAATTAAGTCATTTTTAATTGATCAAAGTCAATTTCTCTCTCATACGATCTCTTGGTATAGTTTTTATCATATTTGAAATTTGAGTTAAGTATGAAACTCGAGATCAATCTTTGGTTGAATACCTCATATCTTAGATAATTGATAGCCAATTGAGGGGGAGTTTATTAAAATATTTATGCTCAAAAGATGTGGAAAGAGTTACATCCCAATGAGGAGTGTGAAAACTTCCACCACATGGAGGAAAGAGCTACCACCTCGGTCGTCCGAGTACTGTGTGCAGCTACCACATGTATACCAAGCATGGTTTTTCGAGTTGATTAGATA
>CM055065.1:14549060-14623862 GCA_029204045.2 Tillandsia leiboldiana
GTATAGCGCATTTCTCCAAAAGAATGGATCAATTGAGTCAAATTAAGTGACCCCATTATTTCGAAAAGAAATACTAAGTATAAAACTCAAAATAACAATAAAAATAATAATTTCTACAATCCCTTATCTAAGGGTGCTGATTAAAATTTACTAACTTTTTATTTATTTTTAGTAGAGTACTAGAAAAAAAAAATAATAATAATAATAATAATTGGGCTTTGGAAGAGTATTATAAGATTACTAGTCAATTTTTAGAATTATAAAGCAAGAATTATATACTGAATCCGAACCGGTGGCACAGCAGCAAAGAAGCAGGCAATTGTGGCCGGCCATCCGCCACTCGCCCTTCCGGTCGCGGACGTCGTTTTCCTCGTTACAACTTGTGCTTCTCCTCCGCCCTAACCAACCGTGCTATGTCTGCTATGGTAGTAGAGCGGAGCGGCAGCAGCAGGATGCAAACAGACAGCAAACGCAAAAATGCAGGCGACTGCTGCGGGGAAAGAAATTAATTGAAAATGCAGAACTGATCAGCTTCATCTGGTCAGTCAATCCGAACAAAAGAAAAGAAATTTTAAAAAAGAAAAATTCGAAGAAAAGAATAACAGAAGAAGAAGGAAGAAAAAAGAGAGACCTAAATAGACCTTTAATTATCCTTTTCTTTTGTCTCCTGGAGCAGCAATTAGCTAGCCAGCTGTACAAAATGAAAATATTTGGGAGACGGGGATGAGAGCTACTTGCCGTTAAACGGGTTACATATCAGATCGAATTTTTGGATAATATGGTACAGAATCAAATTAGAATTTCTTCATTCTCATCGGTGGAACCGGAACTCCGTCAATCCTGATGCCGTCGCCCTTGGAAGATCTACCGAAGACGTCGTCGGTGAAACTAGTTCTATGGTTTCGAGATCCTTGTGCCGCCAGACGTCGTCATCATCGTCGCCGCCATTAATTCTCGATCCGCTGCCTCTTAATTTGTAGTAGCATCTTGGCTCACTTGGAAGTTCACATCAGATCGGTAGAAGAAGATAAAATATATGAGAAGAAGGGATGCAAAATGATGATGCATATTATAAAACTGAGTTGGGCTGGAATGCTATTGATAGCACCAACCCAACTTTGCCACCCATTTTTTAGCCTTTAAATCGCATTGAGATTTGTGCATGCTCTTTAATGAAAAAGAAAAGCTTTTTACTTTTTATTTTTTCTTTTTACTTTTTCTTTTTTCTTTTTTTCATTAAAGAGCATGCACAAATCTCAATGCGATCTAAAGGCTAAAAAATGGGTGGCAAAGTTGGGTTGGTGCTATCAATAGCATTCCAGCCCAATTCTTATAAAACTTACCCATCATCAGTACGTAAAGAAAATTATTATTAATAGTAATAGCCAATGTGATTCAGACGAGGTGCGGGACTTCTGCGCCTTCACTCCCCGTCCTTCTCTCCTCCTCCTCCGAAAGCGGAATATATATAATTGATAGAAAATACTAAATATGCATTCCAAATAAAATATATATCTTACATCCTATTCATTCTAGAATAAAATAAATTTTATTTGTCATTTCAAAATAACAAATAAATAAATATTCATTCTAAAATAGACTACATATAAAATATACACTCTAAATACATATAGGATAGCTCATAATTGATTTCAATCATGCATTTATGAGAGGCGAAATTACGAGTGAGGAGTGAATCATGCATGTCACTAAAAAGATAGAGGGTGCCACGTCCACGTATACATCCTTTGAATCCTGCTTCGAATGCATCCAGAGAAAGGGTGATAATTAAGATGTGACTCGTCTCGTCATGCTCTGATTTTATATATATATATTTATATATATCTTTGTTATTGTATAGACGGACCGCAGTTTTACCCTACTATTCTTCGGCCATTCGTTTATTATTATTATTATTATTAGGTTTTCGAAGAAAGAAATATCCTATAAATTTTGAATATTCTATAAGTTTTTAATTGTCAAAATGTATTTTTAGATAATAATAATAATAATAATAATTTATAAAATATTACTTTTTTTAAAAAAAATCTTATAATAATTACTAATTTACAAAAGAGTAATACTACATGTACACCCCGAAGGGGTGTACATCCTACACCTCCACTCATTTAATGATGTCGATATTTTTTACGGGTCACATCAAGTGACCCCTCATCTACCCCGAAAGGATGTACACATAGCATTTTCCTTTACAAAAAGATGTTTTATTAAGAAAGTTTTAAAAATATACGATATTGGAAGGCATCTGTGATGCATCGGTGTGAAAGGTGAACTCGTCCCGTTGTAAAAAATAATAATAATAATAATAAAAAAAAAAAAAAAAAAAAAATATCTCTCTAGTCGCGGAGGGGGGGTTGGTGGGTCCGACACGAGCGGGGGCTCCCGATTTTCCTTTTTCCCGTACGCGTAAAAATGTTCCTGACTGTGCTGGCCGCTGCTGCCGCACATGCCTCAAAAGTGGTCAAGGGCGAGCGGACCCTACCACACCGTCCGATACCGGTATAAATATTATTATTATTATTATTATTATTATTATTTAACGGTGGGGCCCGCCATAAAGTATTAGAAATAAGAAAGAAAGAGAGAGAGAGAGAGCGAAAAAGAAAAAAACAAAAAAAGACAAACCACCTGTGCACGTCCCTTTCTGTGAACGAACGGCCGAGATTCGACGACGTGCGGCGTGATCTCTTCCCCAGTTCTCCCCCCCGGGCCCCTCTCACTGGCGGGATAAGGTTTGGTTGCCCCCGTGGGTGGGGCGCACTCGTTCGGCGAAACGAACCCAACGAACGAATGAATTAATGAATGAATGGTCCACGTGTGAAGGATCCAGAAGAGGCTTTCCTGGACCCGCTAAAAAGTTGGGTACCACCGAGCGCGCACGTCCTTTCCTTACTTGCTTGCCACGTGGACGGTTTACTACTCGACCGCGTCGATTTGGTTGTTTTACATCTTTGTTAGTAAAAGCCGTGGGCCCCACGCACGGCGACGAAGTAGTCTTATTAGAATCTTACTTCAAATTAATTACGTGAGATTAAAATAAAATAAAATAAAATAAAATAAAAAAGCTCATCAGAAATAAAATAATAATTATTAGAATAATATTTTCAAAAAATAATTATTATTTATATAATATAATTATTTTTGATTGAATATTATATATATATATATATATATATATATTTATATATATATAATATTCAATCAAAAAAATTTATATTATATAAATAATAATTATTTTTTGAAAATATTATTCTAATAATTATTATTTTATTTCTGATGAGCTTTTTTTTTTTTTAATCTACTATATATATATATATATATATATATATATATATATATATATATATTAGATCTTATATTTTTTTAAAAGGAAAATGCTAGATGTACACCCCCAAATGGGGTGTACATCTTACACCCACCCCATCCTAGGGGTGGGTGAATTCCACTCGTCACATCGAGTGACGAGTGGATGAATACCCACCCTAGGATGGGTGGGTGTAGGATGTACACCCCATTTGGGGGTGTACACCTAGCACTACTCTTTGTTTTTTTTAATTAACTTTACAAAAATTCAAATACAAATATATTTATATTTATGAATTTTTTATTATTATATTTGTATTGAAATTTATTTTTTTTTTTTTGTTTTTTTTAATTAACTTTACAAAAATTCAAATCTCATTACAAATTTAATAGTAAAAAATTTACAAATATAAATAAATTTGTACTTTTACAAATATATATATATATATATATATATATATATATATATATATATATATATATATATATATATATATATATATATATATATATATATATATTCTGGGCTTTTTTTGAAAATGACCCTATCAAAATTTAAATTTTTAAAAATGGCCCTGCAAAATTTAAATTTGCAAAAATGGCCCTCTTCTTGCCACGTCAGCGGCCACGTCAGCCCGGTCCGCCACGTCAGCGAGCCACAGCCGCGGTGCGCCGGGGGTGAGTTAGTGAAACACGCAGGCTCTACCTGCGTGTTCTAAACACGCAGGGTCAACCTGCGTGTTTAGAACACGCAGGCCCAACCTGCGTGTTCTAAACACGCAGGCTCAACCTGCGTGTTTAGAACACGCAGGTAGAGCCTGCGTGTTTAATCAAACCCTATACCCCCCGCGGCCGAGCCCGACCCTCCTTCCTCACTTCATCCCTAAACTCTCTCTCTCTCTCTCTCTCTCTCTCTCTCTCTCTCTCTCTCTCTCTCGTTCCCGTGCCGCTCCCGCCGCACCCGCCGCACCCGCCGGCCGTCGTCGGAGGTGAAAGAGGCGGCCGACTTCAGACTCTCTCCCTTGTAATTTTTGATCCTCTGCTATATCAAAAATTCATGTAATTTTTGATCCTCATTCATGTAATTTAGGGCATTTCATGTAATTTTTGATCCTCATTCATGACTTGCATTTCAAAATTTTTGATCCTCATTCATGTAATTTAGGGCATTTCATAGATCATATGATCCTCATTCATGTAATTTTTGTGTATATAATAGGTCAAAATTTAGGGCTTTTTTTTGTTTTTTTTTTTTTAAATCTGTAATTGTGCTTTGTGTATAATAGGTCAAAATTGTGCTTTGTGCATATAATTTGTGCATATAGTAATTGTGTAATTGTGCTTTGTGCATATAGATCATATGCATTTGTTTGTGCATATAGTAGATTTTAAAATACTAATGTAGAGAGAGAAAGGGCTTAATGTAGAGAGAGAAAGTCTTTAATATAGATTTTAAAATATATGCATAAAATGTAAATAAATTATATAAAATTAATGTGTAATATATATATATAAAGAGAAAGGGCTTATATACTTTTAAAAGCATAAACTATATCTGAAGTTTGTATTAGAACATTCGAATTTTAAATGTTAAGCTTTTGGGCCCTAATTGCCAAAAGGTCTCGCAAGTTCCAAAACATGAATAATTTCATAATACCTTAGATGATTAATTTCATGAATAGCAAGTTCCAAAACATGAATAATTTCATAATACAACTAAATTTTCATCAAAAATAGTAAATAAAACTTGCAAGGACAATTTTGAAAAATAAACTTGTAAGGACAGATAGTGATTCACTATGATTATTATTAAAAATAACAAAGTTTATAAATTTTTTTATTGTCAAGCTCAAAATAGTGATTTTAATTTGTCGAACTAGAGTAGTCATCAAACTGACGAATGTTATATTATTTATTGTTATTTTTAGTACGTCAGTATGTCTGGTGAATGTGTTCCGTTTTCTATTCATTGGGACGGAAATTTAGTCGTGAACAATAATATACCACAATACATTGGTGGCTATAAAGAACTGATCGGAATTCGCCGCGACATCACATTTCGGGATTTCGAAGCAGAAATATACAAGGTCACTAATTATGATCGAGCGGAGTTCCGTATACGCATAACAGTTCGATGTCCAATGGGACCTAATGAATGGGAATTATTTGACATATCAAGTGATCATGGCCTTGTAGGCGTGATGAGTTTTTTCCCATTTCATGGTTGCATGAAAGTATACGTAGAGAAGCAAGTGTTGACTACACGTCACCGTCCAACCTCTGTTTACCAAAGAGATTATGTCGATCTTGAACGAATTCGTACATCAAGGTATGAAAATTTAGGAATTTTCAATTTCAATCTTTGTCCTTTAATAGTATAGGTGCGGAAAATGGATAATGTACATTGTATAAGTCTTGCGGAGCGTCTGAAGTCCCATATGTGCCAGTGAGTACATCATTACCATATATTACTGTGGATCCATCTTTATTCGGTGGAGTTGATGAGCGGTAAGTGATTATATGATTTAATTACATATATTATCTCAATAGATTCGAATAGTTAATCATAAATACCATTGCAGATCAACTATACATCATAATCTATATGAGGGTCCATCATCTAGCAATCGACACGTCGCTGATGTAGAGTTGAGAAATATAAATGAAAATGAGGAAGTAATAGAAAGTGATAATGAGCAAATAAATAGCAGTGACGATGAGCATGTAAGTGAAACTGATATGGACTCAACAGATGATGATAGTGATGGTATCCCACAATCTATTGATGTTGGACATGATGGCGGTTTGAATTCTCTCGCATGCGCCATTCAAGATGAAGGGATTGAATGGATTGAAAATTCATTTGCAAACAACGATGATGTCGAGGATCCGGTAGAATTTGAAGAATTTGAAGATCACCGACAGCGTTTTTTACTGGGCAATGAAGTAATTCACCAAACCGTTGTTGATCAAAACATTTATCAAGGTCCTCCGAGTGATGATCAATGGAAAGATCGGGTATATTCTGACAAGACGTCCTTGGTGAATGCTTTGGATCGATGGCACATTCTACATAATGTGCAACTGAGAGTTGTTAAATCAAACACAACTAGATATACTGTGAGATGTTTGGTCAATTCATGCCCATGGAGATTACATGCCTCTCGACCTAAAGGTTCAACACATTTTAAAGTAAAGACTTATGCGGGACCACATACATGCATGATTCCTATTTTGAATACAATGCATAGGAATTGTACATCTTCGTTTATATGTGAACATATACTACCCACAGTGAAGGCAAGGCTTGCTATGAGCCCTACAGAAGTTCAAACCAGAGTTCAGAGTGATTTTCACGTCACCATTTCATATAGCAAGGCTTGGCGGGCACGGAATAAAGCCTTGCAAATTATATACGGTAGTTGGGAGCAATCATATTGTGACCTTCCTCGATATTTCTCAATGTTGGAAACAACAAATCCCGAAACTATTACCAAGATTGAAACTATAAGTGTGACGAGTAATTCAAGAATGTTTGCACGCGCCTTCTGGGCTTTTGGACCCTCGATTCTTGGTTGGTCATTTTGCCGGCCAATACTTAGTATCGATGCCACGCAAGTGTAGTATGTGTAAACAACCCGGCCATTATAAAAGCACATGTCCTGAAAATCAACAAAGAAGGACCGGAAGACGTCGTCGTTTAGGTTGATTAGTTTCATATCTTGTTTGTTGTCGATTATTTTAATTAAATTACAATACTTCACGCATATTATAATTTGTTTATTTATTTATTCGTATTATTACAGATGGACGATCACGAGGAGGCAGGACCGATTGATGGATCTGTATTGACAGATCAGACTCACCACAGATGTACTTGCATTCGAGATGAGGTTATATATAACTCTTTTTTAAATTAACTTTTTTATTTCTTTGAAATTTCATGTACTAATATTATGTGAATTTTATATTATTGCAGGATTATTCTCCAGTTGAATTTGTGGAGCATAGTCGCACACTGAACCGCTGGCAGATGGAGCATCCTGCAGTATTGGAGCTACTGCGACGTGCAGGATTCTATTATGTATCACGGTTGAGGCGCGTCATGCTCGATCAGGCTTTGTTAGGATCCTTAGTGGAGCGGTGGCGGAGGGAGACGCAGTCCTTTCACTTGAGACATGGAGAGATGACGGTCACATTGATGGATGTGGCTGTCATTACTGGACTCCGCATTGATGGGGGGGCGGTGACCGGACTAGGCTCGTATCAGTGGGGGGCGCTGTGTGAGCTCTTGCTTGGGGTGCTTCCTGCAAATATCAGAGGCGGAGAGATCAGACTTGAATAGTTGTATCAGCAGTTTCACGACATCCCCGTAGATGCACATCCCGCAGTGATACAGGCTACAGCCAGAGCGTATATTCTGTTTCAGATAGGTTGTAGCCTAATGCCAAACCCAAGCAGAACTAGAGTACATTTAAGGTGGTTGCCTCTATTAGAGGATTTTGATGCTTGTGGTGCCTTGGCATGGGGTGCGGCGACGCTAGCTCATCTCTATCGAGCATTAGCAAATGCTTGCATGAGGGGGAAAGCGGTGTGTTGCTGTTTTGCCACATTACTTCAGGTACATTCCTTTACTAGTAATTTCATTCATGAAATTCATTTATTATTTCTAAGTAGCTTAATATGTAGATTTGGGCATGGGATCATCTGCACATTGGACGACCTGAGATAGTCGGACCGCAGTTTGATCTTATTGATCTGCCACTAGGTTGCAGGTATGTATTAAATTTTAAGGTTTCTGTGTTTTATATTATCATTACTAATATATTATATGTGAAACAGGTGGAATAATAGGTTAGCTTTTCGAGACAATGTCAGGACGGCCGACATTGAGTTTTATCGCGATCAGCTTGATTGCCAGTTGGAGTCTCAGGTACATGAGTTAATTATCATAAATTTTTATTCACATAATTTTTTTTTTTTATACAAGTTACTAATCATTTACTTTTCACAATAGATTATATGGAGTCCATATACAGATGATATACTAGGGTCACTTCCACCTTTTTGTCTACTGGGGTCTCCGGTATGGCGATCACGGACGACCCTAGTATGCTTTTATATTATTGAGCTACATCTTCCGGATCGGGTACTTCGTCATTTTGGATTTCGACAGCATATACCCGACGCAGTACATGCTCTACCTCGCATCACTTCACAAGGTAGACCGGATGAGAACTGGGCGGCATTTCATGCCATACATATTCAGGATTGGGACAATCGACTGCAGCATATAGTAGAGGTGGACCCCCATGTAGATCCCGATTATATACGCGCCGCTTCTATCTACATGCAGTGGTATTGGAGTATCACCAGGCGGTGGATATCTACTCCAGGACAGCGTCCCCCCCTTGCATATGAGCCCCATGGACATCGCGAGAGATTTTTGGTATGATATACTAATTAATTTCATTTACTAATTAATTTCATTTCCAATATATAATTATTGTGATACTGTTTTCATTTCAGGTCGATCTTCTTCAACAAACAGAATATACGATCAGAAGTGTACTACCCCAGCTTTCACATATTGGAGCACCTTTCGACATTCTGACAGGTGGTGCTGCTAAGGTGGAGGAAGGTTTACTGACTTTACAGACAATACCATATACTACACCACGCCCAGCGGATCATGGTGGAGCATCGACGTCGGGGCATGCACCATCACCTAGTCCATCGGGGACACAGCCAGCATACCATGGTGGAGCATCGACGTCGGGGCATGAACCATCAGATATTACGCCACCATCGGGGTACGTACCACTTGGTCATCGTCAACGAGGACCTGATCTTTTTATTTTAGGCGAGCACGGCACCGACAGTCCTCCCAGACTGATCAGCCATCATCTTCAGGTCCTTCACAGCCAGAGGGCACGGCTATTTCACAGTTGGACCAATTGGACCGTATAGAGCCTTTTGATTAGTGTATATTGTTATATATTGTTACATTTCTATTATTTTGTTGTGATGAGCTGTGTTGTTGTGTTGTTGTGTTGTGCGATGTGATGTGATATGATGTGTTGTTATGATGCTGTGTTGTGCGATGTTCTACGATGTGATGTGATGTGATGTGATGTGATGTGATGTGATGTGATGTGATGTGATGAAACGTGTTGTGATGTGATGTGAAGTGCTATTGTGTTGTTGTGATGTTGTGTTGTGTTGTTGTGATGTTGTGCGATGTTCTGCGATGTGATGTAATGTGTTGTGATTGGGTTGTGCTTTGTTATGCTTTATTGTATTGTTGTGTTGTTGTGTTGTGTTCGTAATCATGTATTTTGCTTTTTCTTTGAAATGTTGAAACTTACTGTAATAATTGTTCAATGTAATATTTATAATTCCTCTTATTCATTCCTTTCTTTTTTAAAAAAAAATGCTCACTATGTATATGCTTTGCATTTATTATTTGTTTAAAGCTTTGGTGATTGTGAAGAGATTGTTTACTTAATTTTTTGATGAGCTCTTGAATGATTGTCCACCTTTTAGCATAATTACTGTTCTTGTTTTCAAAATTGTTGCTTTTAAATTTTCAAGATCCTGATGAAATAGAATATTAGACACTGCATTTGATTTTCGTTTTGCACTAGTTAAACACAAAGATTCATTGTTAGCTTTTAAAATAAAAAAATCCACCAGTATTCTACATCGAGCATTGACTCCCCAGGTATTTACAGAAAAAATTAAAAATTCTTGCATCATGTGTATTTTATATTTACAGTGTGGTTCGGGTGGTTTCAGACTTTGGCGGAAGCTCCCGGGGTGAAAAGTGAGTTCGCGGCGCAAGAATTGAGCACCCTGGTAGTGGAGTGAAGAACACGCAGGGTCAACCTGCGTGTTTAGAACACGCAGACTGAGCCTGCGTGTTTAGAACACGCAGGCCGAGCCTGCGTGTTTAGAACACGCAGACTAAGCCTGCGTGTTTAGAACACGCAGGCTGAGCCTGCGTGTTCTAAACACGCAGGCTCAGCCTGCGTGTTTCACTAAAACGCACCGGGCACACCCGCGGCTGTGGCTCGCTGACGTGGCGGACCGGGCTGACGTGGCCGCTGACGTGGCAAGAAGAGGGCCATTTTTGCAAATTTAAATTTTACAGGGCCATTTTTAAAAATTTAAATTTTGATAGGGTCATTTTCAAAAAAAGCCCATATATTCTTCTTTTTCACCATTGTAGCCCCAGTCCCGATCACATTACAGCAGATATGGCACGTGGATTAATGACGTGGCTCTAGCATAACTCAGTATTTATATATATATATATATATATATATATATATATGAGTGAGTTGGGTCAACTAAAATATCGTCTTTATACGATGTGTGTCGGCTCATAATGTCAAATTAACATTTTTGGAATAGTTGCACACTTGACACACAAGTTAAAATAGGAGATTTATATGTTCATATATCTATTTTTTACCCCATTAAAATATGAGCAATGCTATATGTACACCCCGAAGGGGTGTACATCATACACCTCCATCATTTTAATGGTGACGATATTTTTTACGGGTCACATCAAATGACCCATCATCACACCCCCACCCTTAGATGGGTGGGGTGTATGATGTATACCCCGAAAGGAATGTACACATAGCATTTTCCTTAAAATATAATGTTATTATTTGTTCTTCGTTGAATCCTGCATCTTTTTATGTGATGGATAAAAGTATCTATCGTCTCTTTCTTCCACTATTATTATTAAATGAATAAAAATATGATGTATATCCATTTAAAATATATTTAATATTTTTTTTATTATTAGAACTATACTAATTATACACTCCAAATGAGATATATATTATATACCCCACATATTCAAAGTTGAAAACTTAGCCACCAATCACCATCCATTCAAGAGTGAAAACTTAATCACAGGTCATTTTAAAATGACCGATAAAATTTATCTTATCTTTAAATAAATATAGTGTTTAATATATACCCCATTTGAGGTGTACACTTAACATTTACCTTATTATTATGACTTAATTGCTATGATTTATGAAGAGACATCTTTATCATTTGATTTGATTGCCAGTTACTTTGACCACAGAAGAGTCCCCAAATATCATCTTACAAAGCAAATATGCTAACTAAATGATATAAAAAGAACAAAAAAATTAATTGATGCATTACATCTAATTTCAATCACCACACAAGATGACCGGAAGAGCACTAATCCACAGAAGAACCACTGTGGTCCCAAAGCATTCGAAGCATTTCCCAGCAAAAGGAGAGAGAGAGAGAGAGAGAGAGAGAGAGAGATCTACTGGACCAACGAGGGCCGATGACATCTTTGTGTTGGCCACCAAACACTGGAACAACACAGCTAAACGCATTGAAACAAGATCTACAGAGAAGCAGTAGTAGCAGCAAACACTAATGCAGATCTACAAAGGAAATCAAGCAAACACTAAAGCAGATGCTTTCTGTTTTTCTTCTTACCTCTTTTAGAGGAGGATTCCAAACAAATGAAACACAAAATCATACAACTAGATGGGTCATATAAAAGGCACTAGTCCCTCCCCTTATCCTTTTAAATAAATCTGGGCCAAGAACAGAAGAAAAGAACATAAACTAGACCAACATTGTGGTATATGTTAGCAATTGATCACCATGCCCACAAGAGAGACTTTATACACATAAAAGAGTCTTTAGCTTTTTTTCTTCCCACAAAATCAAAACAGAGATGGGATCAATTAAAGTCACCCCATTCCAAGCCGGTGCGCATAGGAGCCGGGCCCGCCCTAAGAGGATGTCAGCAATATCATCAGCATCATCCTTGCCACCGACCGCTCTCTCTACCATCTTCTCTCTTTCTCAGGTTGCCACCAGGGATTGCAAACTGTCATTTTGTGCGGCACTCCAACGGTTTCTCTACAAAACAGAAACAGTTGTTTTTTTTTTTTTTTTTCGTTGTTGTTGCTGCTGTTGTTTCCCTTTTTTTCTCCTATAAATGGTAACTCTGCGACCCAAGGAGAAGGGAGGGGTTCATTTACTTACCACCAGCTGCAGGTTTCTGGTCAGTGGCCGCAGGTTTGATGGAGACAGGTTGCATGGACATACAAGGGAAGGTGGCAGACATGATGGCATGTGGGTTGCCGGGAGCATGCAGCAAACCGGGCTGTGGCATTCCTCCCTTAACGCCGTTGGCAGCTGCTGCAGACTTTGCAGGATCAGCTGCAGTCACAGCACCCGTCAACGCTTGGGAAGATGGGGAAAGGGCAAGAAGCCCCATGGAACTCGGTCTCAAAATCTGCTGCTGTGACTGTGCTGCCTGTTCCGCCGGCCGTTTTTGATAATAAGCAGCGGCCACGGCATTGGACTGGTGCATGTACCCAGAGGAAAATAAATGTTGCGATTGTGCGAATGGCTGCGGCCTTAACTGCTGCTGCTGTTGCGATTTGGTGTTTGCAGTCGGTGCAGGTGACAGCTGTGGCTGGCCAAGAATAGATGGTAGGCTCCGATTGTTTGCCGAGGATGACTTCTGAGTTGAATTTGATGGCGAGTTCTTGACAGATGATTGCTGTGGGAGAGGCGATGTTACAGTCGACTGGCCCGGCTTTGCACTGGTAGAAACCCCTAGGCTCTCACCGCTGCCCTTAGAAGTAGAATTTTGGGGAGAGCCAGCAACAGCAGTTGATGCAGCAGCAGCAGATGAAGGTGGATTGCTAGCCGTCCTGGAGGGTACACCCTTCATCGAGTTCACACCAAAAGATATCTGTGTTTGCTGAGAAGAAGCTCTAATTTGCGGCTGAGGAAGATTAATATTCTTTGAGATTGGTGGAGTAGAGACAGGAACAGAAAAAGGCATAGCAGCTCGGGATGATCCACCGCTCGGGATAAGACCTGGACTATAAACAGACAGGGCAGCTTGAGTTTGAGGAAACTTGCCCCCAGAAGAGCCTGCAGGGAGACGCTCAGCATAGGCGCCGCCAGCATTGCCGCTCAAAGCGGAGGACTTCATTCGGGATGATGCAAGCTGCTGTTGTATCTGCATCTGTTGCTGCTGCTGCAGCTGCTGTTGCTGCTGCTGCTGCTGTTGCTGCAGCTGCTGCTGCAGCTGCTGCTGCTGCTGCTGCTGCTGCTGTAGCTGATGCTGATGCTGATGCTGATGCTGATGCTGATGCTGATGCTGATGCTGATGCTGATGCTGATGCTGCTTTTGGTTCTGAATCAGCTGAGGCTGCTGCGAGTTGGGAATGCTTATAGTGGCACCGACTGCTGTAGTAGAAGTTGCCGGCATACTTGTCGAATGATGCATCTGACCAGAAATCAGGCTCAAGGTCTTGGAAGAGCTGTCTAATACAGTATCTAGACGAATGGTAGAAACTGGCACAGCAGCATCAGGCTTGTAGGTGAAGGAATGCAGTAATCCATTGCCCGGCGCTTTGACAGACGCCACCATTTTCCGATCATCTTTTCGCGAATTGTCAGAGTTTGCAGCATGGCCCTTCCTATCTTCTGAGATGGGATGCTGGGTCTTCTTTTGCTGAGCTGCCTCTGCAACTGCAGTTAGCTGACTGTTGATTGCATGCCTAGCGGCTTCAGGAAAGGTCTGAAAAAGAGTATGGTTATGCACAACGGAAGAGAAATCCAGGCCAGAAGCTGCAGCAACACCATTCAGCGGAGCAAAGGGCATGGTCATGGTCATGGTCATGGCTTGGGATGTCGTGAGATCCACTTTCATGGTCGGGTGTGGCGGCTGCTGCTGTTGGACAGTCTGCTTCTCATTGTGACCGGCACTGCCCCCGCTGCCACCACGCCCCAATGCAGCTGAGGCAGCAGGGGCAGACATCAGAGGATGAGTAGGCGGCATGGGTAAGTTGTAACCATACAAATTCTTTTGAGCCTGCCAAGCCCTGCTATCGGCAGGGGATGGGTTATCCTCAATGCCCTTCTCACTCTCCTGCTTCCGAGGCTGCTGAAGGAGCTGCTGATGCCGCTGGGTGTTTGCAGGAAAGTCATGGGAGCTCCCAGCAGCACCATTAGCAACAGATGCAGGAGTGTGCTGTGATGACTGCCGTTGGTGCTTCTGAGAGGAAGATGAAACGCTCGATGTGCTTGTGTTCTGATGGCCTTGTTGAACATGCTGAGGTTGCTGAGGACTCTGCGCTTGCGGCTGCTTCGGCTGCTGCTGCTGAGACTGGAGTTGCGAGGGATGCAACATTTGGGAAGGATAGAAAGATCCATTGAAGAAAGGCATTGCTTGAGGAGGACTTGCTCCGATGTATGATGGAGGTCCGGCAACATGCGGTGGTATAGTAAAAGGATATCCATTGTTCTGTAGTATAGCCATATACTGATGAGCTTCATTAGCGCGAAGACCAGCAAAACTCAAATTTACAGCAGGAGCTGATCCACCAGCCTTAGAACTCGCCACTGATGGACCGGAGGCTCCAGAGGCTGGTGGTCCACTAGTAACTCCAGCAACCGATGTTGTTGCTCCCGCTCGGCTCGCTGCAGAAGCAGCAGCCGCGGCAGCAACTGCAGCCTGCTGCTGCTGATTGAGAGGAAGAATGAAAGCAGGGCCATGCTGAAGAGAAGAAAAATTGACGGAAAGGAAGAAAAACCTATCAGTATTTCTTGTTCAAACTAACAAATTATGATGTTGGACAAAATTATTTGCTCAAGGACTAAAGGCTTACAAGAATATTTGCTGCTGATGCGCCCTGGGGTGCTTGCTGAAGGACTGGCTCCTTCCTCTGGGCAGGATCAACGATCACATTATTAACGGCCGAGATCTTCTCATTAGAAGGATTTCCTGAGATGGCGGTGACCATGGGAATCTCTCTACTACCTTGAAGAGACCCCATATTCCTCCCTGAAAACATTCCCTGCATTTGGCTTCCAAACAGAGCAGCAGCGCCCGCTGGCGGCACCAAACTGAGATTGTAAGGTTTAGCCCCGTAAGGGGCGGCAGTGCCAGCTGCAGCAGGCCAGAAAGGATTCATCTTCGCAAGTTGTTGCTGATAGTGTATGCTCTTAGCGATGTAGCAATGCGTAGCACACCGCTTCGAGCGGGGTTCAGGTGATATCAATACAGGCGGCTGACAGTGCACAAAAAAAGAAAAAAAACCCATCAGGTTAGAGAGAGAGAGAGAGAGAGAGAGAGAGAGAGAGAGAGAGAACCTGTAACATATTGGAGGATCGTGAGTTTGCATCCAACGGAACAACTGCAGGTAGAGATGGGACTTGACCAACAAACCTGTTAATGGACATAATGGTAAGCCCTCAAGAGTATCGTCAAAGAAAGAATTGCGTAAAACGGAACAGAAAAAATTGGAAATGAATAACTCACCCGAAAGGAGGAAAGTTTCCTGGCCATCCTGCAACTGTCATTGGGACAGGCATAGACCCAGGGAGAGCTGGAAAGCAACAAAGCCAGGGTAGAAGCCCAAGTCAATAAGATAGATACAGATGACAACAACAGCAGATATTAGCGACGAACAACCGATATAGACTATTATAAAAGTAATAAAAGTAAAAAGAAAAAAAGAACACAAGTAAAAAAGAAAATGTAACTGATCGGATCATAAATTAATTTACCGGGTTTATCTCGTTTAGGCTCTGCTTCAGAGGCTCTGGTTTGAAGCTTATCAAATTGCATTTTACTGCAGCTCGGGCCGTCTCTGTCTAGCTGCTCCAAGTCAAGTTGCAGGTCAAGGTTTCTCTCCTTGACAATCTGCTTCTTTGGGTTGAATTCATCGCTTGGGAGCTCTTCAATTTTCTTCCTCTGTAACGAAACTTCATCTTTCCCAGCCTTATCTTCCTTTTTCTCAGTGTTTAACTTTGATACCTAATGAAAAAGAGGGAGGAAAAAAAAATTAAAGCCAAATACAGCATATTTCCCACTTACACAAGAAAACTCTTGAAGAAGATTATCCACCATGTCAATTTCTGTAGCAGTTGCCGTGTGCCCTGTATCGAAATTACAAGAGCCATCCCTCTCTGGAGAAAATTTCCCCGGAGGAGGTGCCTTCAAAGAAAAAAAAAAAGAAAAAAGAAAAAAAAACTCGTAAAAATCCAATCTACAGGAGAACAACTCTCACAAAATTCTTCAATATTGCAAAAAAAGAACACACACCATGAGATCGATAGTGAACTTCTCCCGGATGTCGTCAGATGCCAGAGTACTGGAAAAGCCAAAACAATATGAGAAAAGCAATCTCTTTAAAAGCACAAATTTTTTTTTTGAAAAAAAAACCTCAAATCTGACATTTTTGTCGAAGTTGTCTTGCAGCGGTTGGTGTCGAGATCAGCCAAATCATTGCAGGGAACTTCCTTCGCAGGTGCAACAGCTTCTTTAGGTTTCTCCGGCGGATCGTGCTTGTGCTTGTCGGACTCTCCACCCGATAGGTTCAGTTCAGGAACAAGTGCTTTCTCCCTCACATCCGAATCTTGCTTCTCTACTGTGGCGGCTGCAGCCTCAGAAGCCGCAGACCCCGAGACCGAAGCGCCTCCGTTCTCGTGAGGAAAGGATTCGCCGTTCTTCTCCGA
Organism: Tillandsia leiboldiana; assembly: GCA_029204045.2. Taxonomy (NCBI): domain Eukaryota; kingdom Viridiplantae; phylum Streptophyta; class Magnoliopsida; order Poales; family Bromeliaceae; genus Tillandsia; species Tillandsia leiboldiana. The sequence goes on from CM055065.1 coordinate 14,565,942, forward strand.
CTTGGACAAGGTGGCTTCCGACTTCACCTGATTCTCTGCTTCCATCTTGACTGCAGACAAAGCAGTTGCGCTCGACGCAGCAACCGAGCCGGGCGTTGTCGTCACGGTGCTCTCATCTTCACACTTGAAGAACCTCGGCCGTTTTCTCTTCACAGCTGAAAGAGACAGGAATTACTCCGTCAATCAAATGCCGGCCTAAACAATTTAAGCGAATAAAACCTAGAGACGACTGCCGCTCACCAACAGCAGTAGGTAAAGAGGATGGATTCGAGCTAGATTCCGAGGGGCCAAGAACAGATGATTGTTGTGCCAACAGCGGATGAGGGGAGGCCGTATTCGGCGGGGAGGCTGCAGATCTAGATTCGTTGGCGAAGCCAGTGTTTGCGTCTCTGGAATCAACCGCGTCGCTCTCCTGCTTCAGAGGGCCCTGGAACTGCCGGGTCATGCCGAACAAGACCTCGGCGACCTCGATCTCCTCTTGTATGAAAGAAGCCTGCTTGGCGATCTTCGGGGGCCGTTGCTTTGATCCAATCACGGGCTTCTAAATAAACGAAAAGGAGAGGGAAAAGGATCAGCAAAGCGGGTTGAGCGAAGATTAGGATCGCGTCATTTCCACAAGGAATCTGACCATTTTCTTGCGAACTGAGGCGTTGGAGGAAGACGGCGAGATCTGGGAGGTGGAAGCCGGGCTCATCCGCGATGGAGACGGCGAAGCTTGCCGCTGGATCTGCGACGGATCTACACCTCCGCTGCCGCCACCGTTGCCGCCGCCGCCGCCTCCACCGCCACCGCCACCGCCACTTCCTCCACTACCTGAAACCAACCACTCATGTGATGACCTTTTCGTGGACGCTGCAACCACCAACAACAAAGAAGAAGAAAATAAAAACACCCTCAAAATTCATCCTCTCAACAAAAAAAAAAAAAAAAAAACAAAAAAAACAAAAAAACAAAAAAACAAAACAACAACAACAACAACAACAAGCAAACTAAAATCTCAAAAGAATAAAAAACAAAGAAAAAGAAAAAATCTTATTTTCAGGAGCTTTTCTTTTCCTGCCATCTTTTTATACCTGACCGCGCTTTTCTTGGAACTTGAACTCCGATCATCTCGTCGGTCTTCCACACAGCCGGAGACTTCGCCGGAAAGCTCTTCCGCTGCAGCAGAAGCAGCTGCTGCTGCTGCAGATGGTGGTGATTATTGTTTTGTTGTTGATGGTGGTGATAGTGGTTGGCCGACGGCGTCATCGAAGCGGGATTATTCGGCAGAGGAGTCGGCGGAAGGAGACGAACGGCCGTGGTGACGGAGACGGTGTCCTCCTCATCGTCTTCTTCGTCTACGCTGTCGTCGGAGGTGTCGTCCCCTTCGTCCCTGTTGCTGTCGTGGAGCATCATCCTCTCCCCTCTCCTCCTCTTGCTCCGGCCCGATCTCTCCCTCTCCCGATCCCGCTCGCGATCCCGATCTCGCTCTTTCCTCGCCGCCCGCTCCCGCAGCCTCGTCGTCTCCGCCATCTCCATCCCTCCATCCGCCTCTGTCAACAAAACATAAACCAATCAAATTCAAATCCACAACCGAAACAAAATCCAAAAAGAAAAAAAAAAAAACATTAACAAAAAAAAAATACAGATCTAGGTGTTCGTCAAGACCTGGCGAGTCTCTTAAGCCGCCAGTCCTCTGCCGCCTTCTCGACAGCCCACCGTTCAGAGCCGCCATGCTTCCTCTTCTCGCTTCTCGGCTCCTCTCCATCCTCTTCCGATCTCTCTCATCCAATCAGATCTATTCTATCCTTATCTTCTTCTTCAAAAAAAAAAACGAAATCTACTTTTCACAACAACACGGCGAATTACCTGATCAGATCTTCACCGATTTCGCCGGATTTGGACCTCTCCGATCGATCCGATGCCCCAATCTTCTTCTTCTTCTTCAGCGAGAGCCAACACAGAGATTTTATCCCTTTTTTTTTATTCTTCTTCTTTTTTCTCTCCTTCCCTTCAGAGACCCTACTCTTCTCTCTTCTTCACCCTCTTCTTCTCTCCTTTTCCTCTCTACTCTTCTTCTCTCTCTCTCTCTCTATCTATCTCTCTCCCTCCCTCTCGGTTTGGTTTCTTCTCTTTTTGCTGTCCCCTACCCTCATCCCCTTTGGCTTTTGTCCACTCCGCAACCACACCGCCCCTCCCCCACATGCCATTCAACGGACCAGATCGCTCCACCCACGTGCCCCCCAAATCCCCCGCGTCCGCTCCTCTATCCCATCCAACGGCCCCCGTTCCTCCTTGCCAACGTGGAGCGAGCGCCATCCGTCCGATCCGTTAGGTCTACGGATGGGAAAGAGCCTAATCCCACAAAAACGCCCCGTGTGTTGAACATTTGCTCACTTCCTCCCGAAGCATCCTCTAATCACTTCCCCCTTCTTAAACCGCACCTTCTTGCGAACGCCACGTGTCCATCGACATAACAACGAGAGACCGGCTATAGCCAGTTAAAAGCTATAATATTCCCTCTCCTCTTCCACTGCTTTCCCAAGGGCCCACCACAAAAGCGACAAGAGAGTCAAGTAACGGCCGAGATCGCGTGATGCATCCACAAAACGCTATCGTCCGTCGGATCCTTTGCTGACGTGGCGACAGCTTCGTTCGGCGAACAAGACGCCGAAGTCTGAGCCTCCCGAGCCTACCTGTCTACATCCGAAACGGATCCGAACCGGATGATTTATCTCGACCTTCCGTTGTTTTCGAATCGACGGTTTACATAGATTAGGAGAGGCGAAGTTAGCGGTGGTGTCGCATGCGGACGTAGGCGCGGACGCTGTAAAGACGGTTACGTGGCGACAGCAATCCAACGGACAGTGGATGCCTCGCGTCCGCATACGTCCACCACCGTAGATTAGCTCCTCCTAATAGGTTCTCAGTCCAAGGGCAAATTTCACGTAATTCCCGACGCACCGTGGTCCCCAGGTATAATTATTGCGTGAATCCGGTTCATCCTTCCGACTCATACACCGTTTTTTTTTTTTTTTTTATGTCACTAAAATCTCAATTTTTTTAAAAAAATTGATAATGATATGTATAAAAAAAGAAAATTACTCAATCCATAAAGTCCAAATTTTATGATTTTTAATATATTAATGTTTTGGATTTTATACAACTTATTTTTAATAGTTATGCACCGGGAAATAATTTTTTTTTTTTTGAGCCCACTTCGTTCTCTTGACAGTTTATTATAATTAGGTCAGCCACGTGGACGTGGACAACGTCATCGTGGTAATGAAAATATTAATAAAAATTTCTGAAATAGATACTTAAAAAAATGGCGTAGAGAATTAGTTACTGCACTATGAATGAAGTATTCGTAATGGATCATTAGTTACTACACTATGAATGAAGTATTTGTAATGGAGCATTGGTTAAAGTGTACACGAAAGGCCCGTTTGATAATTACAGAAAAAAAAAAAAAAAAATTTTATATTTTATTATAATAGATTGATATAAAATTTTAAATATAATATAATATTTTATTTTATTTTTTTATGTTTGAATAAAATACTGTATTTTTAGAAGATTGAAATAATAGCTATTTTTTAAAAAAATTATTCGTTAGCTTCAAAAACTAGTTATGAGAGTATTTTGAATATATATATATATATATATATATATATATATATATATATATATATATATATATATATAATAATCAAATTAGTGATATAAATTTAATAATAAAATAATTTTAATAATCAAACTAGTAATATAAAATTTTAAAAAATTCACCATAAATGTCACGCCCTGGAGTCGAAACTGCGACCTGAACTCGCCAACAGATCCGCCGCCCATACGGGAAGCCCCGTATAGACGAAGCGACTAACCTGCAAAAGATCAACTACACTATACAGATATCATAGCTGAAAAGTAAACGGCTGAAAATAAATAAATACAACTCCTCACAAAGTACATGCCAGGTCCTCACAAATACATAAGTCTCTCAAAAGTAAAAGAAATGTACATGAAAAGTCCCAAAAGAAAACCCTAAGGCCCCGTTTGGTTCGGGGATTAATTTCTGATGTATAAATTTTTTTATACCTGGGATAGCTTGCTATTCCGGGATAAAGAAGTATAAAAGTTAAATTGCGTTTGGTTGAAAAGTTGGTATTCTCTGGAATAGCTAAAATAGTGTTTGGTTGAAATTATGGAATAGTGGAGGATAATGGAAAAAGAAGATAGAATTTTTTTCAAAATACCAACTTTGCCCTTATCTTTTTTTGTAGGAAAATTAATTTTAAAATTATATTTAATTTGAAGCAATTTAATTATAAGTAATAAATTATATCTTACGTAAAAAAATAATAATTTTTATTTTATAGTATATTTTAGTAAATGTAAAATTCAATGTAAAATTCAAGTTGTAGATAGCTTTAGATTGGAAATGAAAGTGTAAATTTTAAAAATTATAAATTTTAAATTTTAAATTTTAATTGTAATTATAAATTATAAATTATAAATTTTAATTTTAATTTAAAACTTTAATTTTAAATTTTAATTTTAAATTTTAAATTTTAATTTTAAACTTTAATTTTAAATTTTAATTTTCAAATTTTATTTTAAATTTTGAATTTTAAAAATTTAATTGTAAATTTTAAATTTAAATTTTAAAATTTAAAATTTATATTTGAAATTTTTTAATTTGAAATTTTAAATTTAAAATTTCACATTCAAATTTTAAAATTTTAAAATTCAAATTCAAATTTGAAATTTAAAATTTAAAATTTAAAATTTCACATTAAAATTTTAAAATTTTAAAATTCAAAATCAATTTTGAAATTTAAAATTTAAAATGTAAAATTTCACATTAAAATTCCCATCCACTGCCCCCGAGATAAACCCCTATTCCGAGGGGGTGGGGGGATAAATCTTAACGGGTTATCCTAGGATAACCCGTTAAGAAGGGGATAAAATAAAATTTTATCCCCTGTCTTTTTTGTAGGTTGTTTGGCAAGAATAGGGGGATAAAGGAGGTTATTCCCCCTTTATCCCCCAACCAAACGCTGCCTAACAGTACAAATACATCACCAAAAAGAGGGTACATCTACTCTCTCTGGAAGAAGACTGGTAGGGATCTAGCTCGCGACTCCCTTATCTCGATCAGCAGGATCAGCAACTGGAGCAGCAGGAACAGGAGTAGAGGTCCATGGGAAAAAAGACACCACAGCGGGTGTGAGAACTACATCCCACAGTAGTTCTCAGTGGGTACCGCCAACAAGCCCGACGGTTTGCCCACTAAGTCTATTAGAGGCATAAAGTAACAAATGCAGTGCTGAAAGGAAAAGAGCTGGAAAAATAAACTCTACAGCTACTATGCCTCTATCTAGATGCTCAAAGAGTGGAATAGAAGGGAACATGATGCATCTACTATCCCTCAACTCAAATCACCCAATCTGCACTGACTGCCACATAGGGTCCAGCCAAACCTGCGCTTACCTACTGCCGTTACATCAAAAAAGGACCGGACTTACGTAGGGTGTCCGTGACTGTCAAAACTGGCCTAGCCAGAAGGACTGCGTCGACAAGTCGCGATAGCAAATATCAAGCCCAGCTCCAGAGTAGCACTCGAGGGGCGCGACCCCACCGAGGAAAGTATCCGCGCATCTCTGTCGAGCTCAAATGTGGCTCATGCAGGCTATAGTCCAAATCCTCTGTCACGCCCCGGGAGTTTTTCAATTTAAGCGGAAAACGTGTAATATATATATATATATATATATATATATATATATATATATATATATATATATATATATATATATATATTTTCAACGTCCCCCGAGACGCGCCAGACCCGCCACACATACAAATTCGCCTCCACAAGCGGACGGAGTCTCCTTTATATGTGTTCGGCGTTTCAGTCACGATACATATACTTTAACCACATCGGTTGAACAACTAAGTAGAGGAGAAAGACAACATAAACAATAATTGAAGCGGCCGCCGATGTTTTAAAAGGGATAAATCCACGAGTTTGTAAAAACGGCACCCACACGGCGCCTATTCTTTTCAAAAGTCATTTTCGCAATCCTTTTCTCTTATTTGAAAGAAAAACGACCAAACTAGAGTAAGCATGAAAGTAAATCATTCGTCACAATAATCCAACATCCACAATACACACAGATAAATACCACACTCACAAATCCAACTAACTAAAGGGAGAGAAACTAAAATAAACATCAGTCATTAGCGGAGGAAAACTAGACCCTCAAGTCGCGGTCTCACCGTCATCCCAGATCCCGCCCCTGACCTGTCACAGTGTGGGAAGTCAGTGACACTACCAGTAAGAAGTATATATATAAAACGAGTAAGATGCTATAAACCAGAAACTGAGAAAAATGCAAACCGAAACACCAGAACATCCACTCTCCTCCTCGAGAATCAACACTACCCCTGTAAATTGAAAACGTGCACCTGCCCTCACCTTGTCGCTTATAACCCCTCCACGGCATTTGTGCAGCACCTTAAGTAACCGCGAGGGGTCCACACTAAAGCACCTCGTGGGGTACACGGGTCAACGTACCATCTTTCCGGAAAAATACACCATGTGTGGTGGCCAGACCGCCGGTGTGCGTGCAAGCAACTATGGGCTTAGAATTCAAGGATTATGTGTATTTCAAAGCACCGCGACACTAGGTCGCCAAAGATAATGATAATAAAGATCCATATGCGAAATAGGAGTTAGACGAGATTACAACGTATATTTGCTTTACTTATGCATAAACATGATATACCGAGTTCCAAAGACGATAGAGATGGTACCCACCTCAAACGCGTTTGACCAGAACTCCCAAAATCGATCTGCACCCTCGATCAGCTCCCGGACCTAGAAAGTCCCAAAGAGAAACATCAATAAGCTAAGATTGTCCCCTTAAAAGCTCGTAACCCCCAAACTCGTCCAGATGCGACGCAAGAGCGGCGCGGCGCAGGAACGACGTGGTGCGGCGCGGCGCGCTCATGCAACATCCCCGCGCGGCTCAAGCCCCGCGTGGTGGCGCTGCGGCAGCGAGGTGCCCCACGCGGGCACAAGCCCCACGCGGGTGGCGCGGCAACGGCAATGTGCCCCGCCCGGGCACGCGCGGCGTTGCGGCGCTGTGGGCGCGGATGGCGGCAAGGTGCCCCGCGCGGCGTTGCGGCGCTGCAGCGCTGCGGGCGTGGATGGCGCGCTCTGGCCGCGCAGCAGCGAGGTGCCCTGCGCGGGCAAGAGTCCCGCGCGGGCACGATCGGGCAAGAGTCCCGCGCGGGCACGCGCGGCGCTGCGGCCGCGGATGGCGCGCCCCGACCGCGCTGCGGCGGTAACGGCGGGTGCGGGCAGCGTGCCCTAGCCGCGTGGCGGCGATAGCGTCGCTGGTAGCGCGCCCCGGCAGCGCGGCAGCGGCAGCGGCGGGTGCGGGCAGCGCTCCCTAGCCGCGCGGCGGCGACAGCGGCACGGGTAGCGCGCCCTGGCTGCGCGGCAGTGGCAGCGGCGGCGGCGCTAGGGCATCCTAGCACCGACAACAAACAAACCTGAAAACCCTAAAAAGAACCCGACCGCGAACAACGGAAAAAGACCCAAAATTGAATGCCGCTTACCTTGATCTACGGAGTGAAAATCCGTTCCCGTTCTTCGGCTTCCGGCACGTTGATCGTAGGAGATCGGGTTCCGCCTCCCTTTTTCCCTCTTTTCTTTCTTCTAGGGTTTCTTGAAAGAGGAGGAGAGGAAATAAAACTTTGTGCATACTAAGAGAACCCTAAAATCGGGTACTTATATAGGGCCATGAAATCCCATCTCCTCGAAAAGCATGCAAGCCCCGATTAACACGGATTACGGTGCATACGACTAATACCGAGCCCTTCCCGGGCCCATTCCGGGAGATCCGAAAGTCGGATTTCAGATCCGATCTGTAGTAGTCCAGATTTCCCATGCAACCTTTCCGATGAATCCACTGTGTACCAGCGCTTCGTGTACACGGAAAATACCGTGTGCACGACGGATCTGTGGACGAGCCCGGGTTCTGGTTTACACCCGGGGCGTGACACGATCGCTCTGCCATTCACCAATTTCCGAGCTCTATCGTAGAAAATACCCGCGAGTACCAATTCGAAATTCCAAAAGTTGTTAAAAATAAACTCTTAAAATTTATGTTATTCTAAAAAGTCAAAGTCAACACAAGAAAAGTCAATGACACTACATCACACACCCCTTAAAAGAAGTTTCGTCCTCGAAACTTATTCTCTTTCTATACCAAACAATTCTCGGAAACACTCTCTCATCTTTGATTCTAACTCCCATTTTGCCTCTCGCTCCTCATGATTACTCCACTGCACCTTCACGTAGGGAATCACCCGGTTGCGCAATATTTTTGTCTTCCCATGCCAAAATTCGTATTGGTGCCTCCTCGAAGCTCAAGTCCTCTCGAAGCTCAAAAGCGGAACCATCCAAAACATGCGACGGATCGGGGAGATACTCCCGGTGTCACACCCCTGGTGTAAACCAGAACCCGGGCCCGTCTACAGATCCGCCGTGCACACGGTATTTCCCGCGTACACGAAGCGCCAATAACCTGCTCAGATATAAGAGATAAAAATAAAGAGCATAAAACAGAGCTGAACTAAAAACTAATACATCTTAGACTGAAGCTGGAAATAAAATACAATACATCTGTAAAAATAATACATCTGTCTCTCCCAGCTCACCAAAAAGATACAAACAGCTGGCTAAAGCCAGACCCAAAAGTAAAGTACAACCGTGTGAGGAAAAAGGGTACACCAACAGTCCAGTTAACTAGCTCATCCTGCCTCGAGATCTATCTACTCAACCGTCATCTCTCCTCGACCTGCCGCTGAAAACCCAGCAGCACCCGCAGAAGACACTGCAAAACAAAGGAGAAGACAAAGAGGAAAGAAGAATGGGGATGAGAATTACTAGTAAACCAGTAGCCTCCCCTAGTGGGTAAAGCCTCAAACTCCGACGCACCCACTAGGTCTACCAGAGGCAAAAAGGGGAAGAAGAGTGGTAAACAACAAAACTGCTGAAAAAGGAAACTACCACTACTATGCCTCTAAATGCATCAGTAATCAAACTGTCCCGATAACCCAATCTATCCACCAGTAAAAACTGGTACTGCCTACTGCCGCCCTCATCATCGGGCAAATAAAGCCGCGCCGATGTGATAGCAAAACTCCTGCTGCCGCCCTCATCATCGGGCAAGTAAAGCCGCGCCGATGTGATAGCAAAACTCCATCACTATCTGACCCCCACGCTCCGGAGGGGAACTCGAGGGGAGCGACCCACACGAGGAAAGCATCACCGGGCATATAAAGCCGCGCCGGTGTGATAATAAAACTCAATCACTGTCGCAAGTATCACAAAAGTAGGACTGGATCACAACTATACTCAAGTGGAACAAAACCCTTCACTAAAGAACCCCGATCCCCAATCTGATGCATAAGTACACATACAGTCAACCGCCCAATATCCGCGGTTGCCGCAATACCCACTGTCAACAATCAAGCCCAACAACCGACACCCGGTCAACCGCCCAATATCCGCGGTCACCGAAATAACCCACAATCACAATCATGTCCCACATCCGACATCCGGTCAACCGCCTACTATCCGCGGTAGCCGCAATAACCCCCAATCCACAATCGGGTAAAATAATCTCTATCCGGTCAACCGCCTAATATCTGCAGTAGCCGCAATACCCCACAACCCATAATCAAATACCACCTATCCCCGACCCAAAGGTCCCGGCTACACTATCCCGTACCCCTGCTCAAACCCGAGCAATAAGAACCACCTGACTAAAGAATAAGGAGAAAGAAGCAAGCATGGTTTCTCCTAAGTCAAGTTCCAATATGATAGTGTAGCAACAAATAGTGGCCTATCTAGATGACCATGCAAGCATGCTTATGTCCTCATGAAAGATAAAAGAAAGTGTGACAAATAGTGGTTCCACATGTGTATCAATTAATAGCTCCGCATGGATATAACCATCATGCTAAAATCATTATCCAACCACACATGTCTATAATCCACTAATTACCCTCACATAAATCATCCACCTATGCATGTCCAAAAGATCCTCAAGTGGTACCCTCCCACAAGACATTTCATATTATCCCAACATGAAAGTAAATTCCACATGCAAGGTTAAGTGATAATGTTATATCCTTATAAACATGTATAAGTCCCAACCACTATCAGATTTCCACAATAGTATATTCCATATGATAGGCTCACAATTATTTTAATTTAAGCATGCATGTCCATTAGGTGATCATTTAATATGTCCAACATGGAGGTTCTCTCTAATACACATAGTGAGCAAGTCGGAAATTAAGGTATGCAACAACCACCCACCTCGATCGCGAAGCACGGATCCAAATGCGCCCACACTCCAGGGAAATCTCAGTACACCGCAAAACTGCAACAATAACCCACACGAGGCACAATTAATCCTCTAATCCTCAATTTACCGCTGTCCACAAAACCAGCCAGAAAAAGGCTAAATTTAACCTGTGAGAAGACCTCAGAAAATTCCAGAAAAATAACCATCGCGATCCCCGCGACGAGCCGATCGAAACGAGTACTTGCACGTCCAAATCCGACATCTGCATGTCAAGAAACAATTAGAACATCGCCGTAAGCCAAAACCTTCACGAACACAGGCCTGCAGAAACTCAGTCCCAAAGAAGCTTAATTATCACCTTCAAAGAGTCCTCCAAAAATTCCGATAAAAATACGGGTGCGTTCCTCACGAAGCGTAGATGTCGATCGAGTCCTCATACATCTCATTCCGATGCCCGTAGACCGAGAAATCACAACAATACTCCTCCGCTGTCCAAATCCTCACAGCGGTACAATGGGTCAAAAGATACCTCGGGAACCATGCCAAAAACCCAAAATGATGTTGGGTTATATGTAATAATGGATCTAAATAGGGGAAAAAACACCTAGAGGGGGCTGAATAGGTGTAAACAATAAACACTCAAAAAATCATTGCGCAATAAAACCCAATGCGGAAATATAAATGAACACGCAAGATTTTTACGTGGAAAACTCCAAACCGGAGTAAAAAACCACGGGACCAATAACACGGTGAAATCCACTAGAATTAAACACGTACAAGGTGATATACCGTACTCACAGACGACTCAACCTTTTCCATACGCTCCTAGTTGATCTTCTCCGCTCGCTCCACAACGCGTCTCGAATCCACGATATGCGTCCAACACCGAATCCACGACGTCCGACCGAATCCACTGTCTTCACCCAGTAGCACGCTTCGAATCCACGAATGTACCTCGCTCCGAATCCACGAGAGCGGTTCCACCTTGAATCCACAAGGCCACGCGAGTCCACGCGCCGATTTTGGGGAAATCGTTGTTTTTTGGGTGGTGATGATCCGCCGAATACTTAGATCAAAGATAGATAGGAAATACCATCTAAGTATTCATTAGTTTGATTCAACTCAAAATGTGAGTATGAAAACCTAGAATCAAACTAATCAATATAGATGAAGAAACATAGAATTAAATCTCTTGATTTCCTTTCTTCTCTATATGTGGATCTTAGGCCGTATAAGATGATATTTGATTATGACGGCTTATTTTTTGGATTACCCTAAAAGATGAAATATAGGGTCTATTTATAGGTTAGAAACTATTGGAAGAAGATAAGGATCAAAACCTGTCCGTTTCTGGAAATTTTCACGACGGCGATCCGGATCGGATTTACTGTGATCCGGATCGTCGTAACGAGTCAGGCAATTCCAGAAAAACAGGGTTCGGGATCCGGATTGAACTGCCCAATCCGGATCGTTCATGTATTCCAGCAAAAACCCATGTTCGGGATCCGGATCGAAATGACCTTTGATCCGGATCGGATTTGCCAATGAACAAGCACCCTTCGGGATCCGGATTGGACTGTCTGATCCGGATCCTGAACATGTCCCATGTCCAATTCTTGATTTTTATGCAATAAAAAATTCTTCCAAGTGTTTCTACACTACAAGAAGTATTCGGATCACCAAAAATCTTTAGTTAAACTTATCTGATCCTTTTGAATTCTTCTTTCTTGAGATTGAGGTATATGATCCAAACTTCATTCATCTTCAATCTTCAAGACTTAACACTTTCACGAAATGCGCCAAAACAAAATCCGTAACAATCTCCCCCTTTGGCGGTTTCGTGACAAAACACAAATCCACTAAAGAAAATTCAAAAAGATATTTTTGTTGCTATCACCATACAACAAAAATTTACAATGGAGATCCAATACATGAAATAAACTCCTAAAACAGACTTAGACTTAGACATCTGCACTCTCTGCAAAAAGAAATCATTCTTGACAAAAAGAGATCGTTAGATACCTCAAGAATATTTAGCATTCAAAACCTAACAGAGATAGAGTTTATGCTTACCATGACATTCAGTAATTCAGATATGTAATAAGATCACAATCAAACATTGACATATCTTCTAAGCAATAAGATTCCAAATGTCATAACTTTTCTTTGTTAGTAATCAAACAACTTGTTAGTAATAATACATGTCCAAATAGTTAGTCGAATAGTTAGTAGGGACATGCAACAAATCACAAGATAAAACCAGAAGTTGTGATACTTACCTTTCACCAAAGTCAAAGTTTGTTCAAAGTTCTCACCAAAGTCAAAGTTGTGTTCAAAGTTCTCACAAAGTTCACTCTAAACTCTCTCCCCCTTTTTGTCACAAACTAAGCCAAAAATACAAAATTTAAGGAGAGTTAAGAAGTTCAAAATCAAGAAAAACCTGAGAACTAAAACTAAAGCAAAGTAAAAACAGAACATTAAAAACCTAAAAACTGAAATCCTGCACAAAAGATTAAAATCCTGCACAAAGAGATAAAAAAAGAGTGAAAGGCACAAATTAATCAATCATCCGAGTCGGTCTCATCCGAAACACTATATCCCATCTTCGAGAACATTTTCTGCATGACTTTCTTCATCGAAGTGACTGACTTAGTCAACGTGATCTGGGAGGCCGTAATGATCTCAAGCTCCTCTGAAATATGCCGCTGTTCCTTGGTGATTTGTTCCTGTTCAAAAATTAGGCGCTGTTGTTGCTTGACAATTGAAGTTACCGATGCTTCATCATGTGTGCCGGGTGTTTGTTGAGATGGAGAGGCAAAGGTGCCCACACACGGTTTCTTCTCAGTCGAAGGCGTCGGAGCAACATGTGGCAATTTGTGAAGGGACTTCACAATTGTTGGCTCGTCTATCATCCCCCAACAGTGTTGATATGATGTCGAGCTGATGTCAATTTCAAACTTTTTCAAGATCCTCATGATGATCAATGGAAATGGAAGTCGCTCAGAAGGATGAGGATGCTCAACATATCTTGACATTCTATTCCAAATTATGTAGGGAATGTTCATGTTCAATCCTACAGCCTCAGAAGGATGACCTATGAGATATAAGAATAACATTCTATCCCATCTCACTACCTTTGTCTGCATGTTAGGGAGAATGTTGTAACACGTGATGAAGTTAAGAAAGCGGTACTCAAGCCGAAGATGTTTGGATTTTAAAGATTTACCATCTGCTGATTCAGTTCCTTTCAAACAAATTCCTTCTATCACGGTTTGCCACAAGGCATTTGTCAAACTTCTTCCCGTCAAAAAGTTGATCCCCGATCTGTTGGAGTCCATTCCTAGGACATCGCCGATTAACTGTGGAGTGATTTTAAGTGTCATTCCTTGGATATTTGTATAGAAATGCATTGAAGCACGTTCATCTTCTTGGAGATGTCTTGCATTTGTGTAAAAAGTTCTTACACGATACAGACAGTACCCAAGTAATTCGGGGAATCGGCAGACTTGGATGAGATTAGCTTGCTCAATTAAATTCCCAAATTCTGGTGAGTGATTTCGGAGAGCTTCAATGTTGACATGTCGTTCACCGATGCATTCACGATGTTCAAAAGTTCTAAGGCGATCAGTGTTAACGAGCACTTCTTCCACGTGAGGTGGGGAGTCAGGAACTATCGGCTTGTTGATGTTAACGTCTCGTGGTAGTCCAAAGCGTCGAGCCAGATGTTTTCTTTTCACAGAGATAGTTGGTGCAGATATAGGTGCTTTCCCTGTGTCCATGGGTGCCTTTCCTTTTGATCGATCGGAAGCCTTTTGTTCAGGTTTAACGGGCATTGATTCATCATCATTCGTCAACTTGTCCCAATCCACCTCATCAGTATCTGCTTTAGTCTCTGAATCGCTGATAAGATGAAATTCACCTTTTCGTTGAGGTTTCTTAGCTCTTTTCAGTTTGTTGGTTGCTCGAGTATGCACCATTGTGACTAACAGCAAGATGATCGATGAGAATTCCATTGCTGTGCGTGCTTTAAGAAGTTTGAAATCCTGTGAATACCAACTCAAGAACACATGAAAAATTGTTAATTTTGAAAAATTTGAAAAATTGTACCCAAACAATCATAATCATGTAGAGAGACTAAGAATCAAATTAGTTTTGCAAAAAGAATTTTAAAAATAGATCAGCTGCATGATTTTCAAAAATTCCTATTATATGCTCTAAAACCGAATTTTCAGAAATCGAAGCCCAAGAATTCGTTAATCAAGAGAATACCTAGCATATAATCAAAACTAATCTACCCAGAGTTCTTATTTCAAAAGAAATTTGACCAAAAACCATTCACAAATGAAAAAGTTCCATGATTTCTACTCACATTTTGAGCAAACAAGGAAAAACAGTGAAAAACCGAGATTTTGATCAATAAAACTTACTTGGAATCGAAGAACTCGAGTTTGGAAGGCTCCAAGAAGGATGAATTCTAGAGAGAGAAGCTCTGGAGTCTTAAGAACAAAAGATTACAATAAAAGAAATCAAAAGCCCCATTGTTCTAATAAAACCCTAACCGTGATCCGGATCGGATCGAGATTTCAATCCGGATCGGCTACCCGCAGGAAGTACCTGCGTTCGGGATCCGGATCAACTTGTCCGATCCGGATCGGCTCCAACTTTTTCTTCAGAATAATTTAGAAAAATTCCATAAAATCCAGAAAAAGTATGTAAGCATTTTAGCACATCAACCTTAAACAAAAATCATCGTTTCATGTCAAGAGAAATAAATTATGTTAAATCTATCAATAACATTCAAATAATGACATGAAAATTTACAGAAATTAAAACCTTTAAAGTTGATCAAGTTCAAACACATCCATCATGATCTTATGAGTAAGGCGTTTATCAAATCATTAAAATGGTAAAGAAAATGAAGTACCAAGATCAATAGATGTTTGAAATCCCAAATAAATTATATAATATATCTAGTCAATCTGTTGAAGAGAGTGCCTCTTTGAGCATCTTTCATTAAAAATCCCACCTTATACCAACCTTGAAATTTGACGGAGTCAAGTATTTCAATCATGCATTTTATTTATTCAAAAATTACAAGACCATGCTTGGTATACATGTGGTAGCTGCACACAGTACTCGGACGACCGAGGTGGTAGCTCTTTTCTACATGTGGTGGTAGTTTTCACACTCCTCATTGGGATGTAACTCTTTCCACATCTTTTGAGCATTTTATTTTTCTTTGACTCCCCCTCAATTGGCTATCAATTAATTTAAGATATAAAGTATTCAACCAAGGATTGATCTCGAATTCATACTCAACTAAATAGTCAAATAAGATAAAAACAATACCAAGAGATCATTGAGAGAGAAATTGACTTTGATCAATTAAAAATGGTTTAATTTAAATAAATGATCAATGCATCAACTGAATTATTATGATATCCAAAGCATAATAAATTTCTAATTATATGAAAGGATGCAAGTAAAGTCAATAATACACATGCTCAATTAATGTACTATGTATAAACATAGATAATGAACAAAAACACAAAGACAAAACCTAACCTAAGCAAAAGTTTCAAAAAGAAGTTTATTTCAAGGAAAGCATTCCAATTGCTTTACGCAAATGAATAAAACGTTTTTGATCCAAAGGTTTTGTTAAAATGTCAGCTAATTGATCTTCAGTTGAAATATATGAAAGTTGAAGAGTATTTGATTCAACTAGCTCTCTAAGAAAATGATATCTAAGTTCAATGTGTTTTGTTCTAGAGTGCAACACAGGGTTTTTGGAAATGTTTATAGCACTAGTGTTGTCACAAAGAATTGTTACCGAAGTTGCTGAAATCCGAAAGTCGCTCAACACACTTTTCATCCAAATGAGTTGGGTTGAACAACTACCCGCTGAAATATATTCTGCTTCGGCAGTCGAGAGTGCTATGCAGTTTTGCTTTTTACTGTGCTATGCAACAAGGCAATGGCCTAGATAAAAGCATGCACCACTCGTGCTTTTCCGATCATCCACAGATCCTGCCCAATCGGCATCTGAGTATCCAATAATATCTAAACTTGTTCCCATAGGATACCAAATTCCGAAATTTATGGTTCCTTTAATGTATCGGATAATCCGTTTCACCGCTTTCAGGTGAATCTCCTTTGGTGCAGATTGATATCTCGCGCAGATCCCAACACCAAAAGATATATCCGGGCGACTAGCCGTGAGGTAAAGTAGACTTCCAATCATACTCCGATAAAGTTTCTCGTCTACATTCTCACTAAAAGATTCACTTCCTAATCCTTTATTGCTAGTTCCCATTGGAGTCGGAAAATCTTTACAATTTTCTAGATCAAACTTTTTGACCAACTCCATAGCATACTTGGATTGACACAAATGGATGCCTTCGTCACTCTGTTTCACTTGCAATCCAAGGAAATAAGTCAATTCGCCCATCATTGACATCTCAAATTCGCTTTCCATGGTTTCAGCGAATTTAGAAGCATCATTATCTTTTGTCGCACCAAATACAATGTCATCGACATAGATTTGTGCTACAATAAAGTTATTTTGATAATGCTTCACAAAGAGAGTCCTGTCAGCTCCCCCTCGAGTATAGCCCTTATCCAATAGGTGCTTTGTTAGCCTTTCGTACCATGCTAGCGGTGCTTGTTTTAAACCGTAAAGAGCCTTTTTCAAACGAAAAACATGGTTAGGTTGCTTACAGTCTACAAAACCTTTCGGTTGAGCCACATAAACTTCCTCGTTTAAAAACCTATTTAAAAACGCGCTCTTAACGTCCATTTGAAATAATTTTATTTTAAAATGACAAGCTATCGCGAATAAGATACGAATGGACTCGAGTCTAGCTACAGGGGCGAAAGTTTCATCAAAGTCTATACCTTCTATTTGAGAGTAGCCTTGAGCAACTAAACGTGCTTTGTTCCTGATGATGGTACCATCTTTATTCTTCTTATTCTTGAAAATCCATTTGGTACCTATCACATTGTGTTGCTTTGGAGGCTTTGTTAATCCCCAGACTTTGTTTCGCTCAAACTGATGGAGCTCTTCCTGCATTGCTTTAATCCAGTAGTCATCCTGAAGAGCTTCATCCAGATTCTTTGGTTCTATCATGGAAACGTAACAAGCGAATCCACAAACCAATTGCCTCCGAGTCCTAACTCCTTCTTGTGGGTCTCCAATAATATTCGTTTCCGGATGATCCTTGGAGATGCGTAACGTTTGAGGTAACGGAGTACTCGGAGGTACATGTGATGAATCCTGCACATCAGATAAACTTGAAGAGCCATTAGATGCATCATTATTATCGGAAGAATTGTTATGAGAAGATGCATTGGCAGGTGTATCATCATCAAGAGAGATATCGAGGGTAGATTTTTCAGAGGCAAAGTGAAAAGCTTCATCTACTTTAACATTTATAGATTCTACAATCGTTTTAGATTCCATGTTAAATACCCGATATGCTCTGCTATTTGTAGAATAACCCAAAAAGATCCCTTCGTCACTTCGAGAATCGAACTTACCAAGATTTTCGCGATCAAGCAAAAAATAACATCGACTCCTAAAGATACGAAAATATTTGATATCCGGTTTTCTACTAAACCACAACTCATATGGTGTATTTAAAGTTCCTGGGCGCAAATACACTCGATTAATTACATAGACAGCGGTGTTCACAGCTTCAGCCCAAAAATATAATGGTAAATTCCGGCTATGAAGCATCACACGCGCCATCTCTTGAACAACCCTGTTTTTGCGCTCAACAACACCATTCTGCTGAGGTGTATAGGGTGCTGAGAATTCATGTTTTATGCCGTTGGAAGTGCAAAAATCAATGAATTTAGAATTAATGAATTCTCCACCTCTATCACTTCTAACACGAATGATCTTTTCATTCTTTTCAATCATAATACGATGGCAAATCTCATGAAAAGAATCAAACTATCAGCTTTCTCTTTTAAAAATGCTACCCATGAAAACCTAGAGAAATCATCAACCAATAAGAAAATATACCATTTACCTCCCAAAGATGGTTGACGGGTCGGTTCAAAGAAAGAAAAATAGTCTACATAAACTACACAACATTTAATCGTAGAAAGATTAAAGACAAGGAAAGATTTCACCTTTGCATACCCAAACCTTTTGAGTTTTAGAGTATGTTGGCAATGGTTGAGAAATTTTCCTTGATGAAGACGTCTTGTATGATTGCTCTTTTTCTTTTGTCATCGTCTTGTTTGAAGTACTACCAATGTTCTTTTCTTTTGAAAAGTCCTTCTTTGATTTCTGGGGAGTGAACTCATTGGTAGCAGTTGCAAGATGTGATTGATTTGATCTTTGAGCTCCAATCTTGCAATTTCTTTCAATGTGCCCTGCAAAATTACAACGAAAACATACCTTAGTGCTTGACGATTCCGAAGAGGGTGAAGTAGGCTTGTTGTCGTTGCTTGTCGTGAATTCCGGTGTCGGAGGAGGAGATACCGACTGAGGCACAAAAACTGTCCCAACCGAACTAAAATTGTCTTCAGTTCGATTGTATCCGAGGCCGAACTTGTTTATTTGACCAAGACCAAGAAGCTTATCCAACTTACTCCTTCCTGATGAAAATCGCTGTAAGTCATCCTTGAGTTGGAGAATGGTCTCTGTCATTTCCAATTTTTCCTGTCGAGCCTCGCCGTTGAGCTTCAAGAAGTAATTCGCTTTGTTCACCATATCTATATAATTCTTCTCGAGTTGCTCATTGGACTCTTGAAGGGAAACATTTGCTTTTATCAGATTATCCCTTTCCACTTCAAGATCGGTCGAGAGAGAAGTTACCCTTTTTACTTCTTCTTCGAGATCCTGCAATCTCCCTCTCAACCCCTTGTTTTGTTTAGCTAGTTTCTTTGAATCCCTCAAAAGTCTGTGGTAGGCTAAAATAAAATCTTCACCTTCAGAGTTACTCGATTCATCATCCGTTGCAGTTTTTTCAACCCGGGAGGAGTTGGACAATGAATCTGAAGTACTTGCCATTAAGCACATGAAGGGTGAAGATGTGGACGCATGGAATGCCGTTGCGCTCTCTTCTTCATCACTTGAGGATGACTCATTTGACGTTGAGTTGTCTTCCCAGGTGACGACCTGCATCGCTTTCTTCTTCGACGGATTCTTAGTTGGACACTCCGTTGAGATATGGCCGTATCCTCGGCACTTGAAGCATTGGACTTGTCCTTCTGAACTTTTCTTATCCTTTGAAAAGTTCTCTTGCTTTCTTGACTTGTAACTTGAAGTACCCTTGCCTTTCTTCGACTTTCCGAAGGATGGAGTTTTACTTGAATTACCCCTTCGAAAGTTGCGGCGAAACTTCCTTGTCAAGAGAGCGAGCTGCTTCTCAAATTCCTCCATAGATAGGTTCTCGTCATCGTCTGAGGAGGATGAATCCGTGTCTTCTTCCTTTGTTGTTTTCAAAGCATAACCTGAAGACTTAGAAGAGGATGCCTTTCCCGAATAATAGTTAGTAGAAAATGTCATTTCATAAGTTTGTAATGAACCAACTAGTTCTTCTACACGCATTTCGTCCAGGTGTTTAATAGTTTCAATGGCTGTAACCTTTGGGCGAAATCGTTCAGGAAGAGTTCTTAAGATCTTTCTTACAACCTTAAATTCTGGAATCTTCTCTCCCAGGTTAGCACATGAGTTTACGATGTCTTGCAATCGTGTATAGTAGTCCGTGAAAGATTCATTTTCTGCCATGAAAATAGAGTCAAATCTGCTCGTAAGCATTTGCAGCTTTTGAATCTTCACGAGGTTAGTTCCCTCATGTGTAACCTGAAGAACATCCCAGATTTCTTTCGCAGTCTCACATGCCGAGACGCGAGAGAATTCAGTTTGAGATAAGGCATTAAAAATAGCATTAATTCCCTTGCCATTGTGAGAAGATGAATCTAACTCTTCCTTGGTCCATTTCGACCTAGGTTTGATGGTGCGAACATCAGCAATAATTTCAGTTGGATTAGACCATCCTAATTCAATTGATTGCCACACCCGTTCGTCGATGGAAATTAAAAAGGCTTTCATCCGTACTCTCCAGTACGCATAATTTGTTCCATCAAAGAATGGGGGTCTGTTGATGTTTCCACCTTCAACCATTGTTTACAACCCTATTCCCGCTCCGATACCACTTGTTGGGTTATATGTAATAATGGATCTAAATAGGGGAAAAAACACCTAGAGGGGGGTGAATAGGTGTAAACAATAAATACTCAAAAAATCATTGCGCAATAAAACCCAATGCGGAAATATAAATGAACACGCAAGATTTTTACGTGGAAAACTCCAAACCGGAGTAAAAAACCACGGGACCGATAACACGATGAAATCCACTAGAATTAAACACGTACAAGGTGATATACCGTACTCACGGACGACTCAACCTTTTCCATACGCTCCTAGTTGATCTTCTCCGCTCGCTCCACAACGCGTCTCGAATCCATGATCTGCGTCCAACGCCGAATCCACGACGTCCGACCGAATCCACGGTCTTCACCCAGTATCACGCTTCGAATCCACGAACGTACCTCGCTCCGAATCAACGAGAGCGGTTCCACCTTGAATCCACAAGGCCACGCGAGTCCACGCGCCGATGTTGGGGAAATCGTTGTTTTTTGGGTGGTGATGATCTGCCGAATACTTAGATCAAAGATAGATAGGAAATACCATCTAAGTATTCATTAGTTTGATTCAACTCAAAATGTGAGTATGAAAACCTAGAATCAAACTAATCAATATAGATGAAGAAACATAGAATTAAATCTCTTGATTTCCTTTCTTCTCTATATGTGGATCTTAGGCCGTATAAGATGATATTTGATTATGACGGCTTATTTTTTGGATTACCCTAAAAGATGAAATATAGGGTCTATTTATAGGTTAGAAACTATTGGAAGAAGATAAGGATCAAAAACTGTCCGTTTCTGGAAATTTTCACGACGGCGATCCGGATCGGATTTACTGTGATCCGGATCGTCGTAACGAGTCAGACAATTCCAGAAAAATAGGGTTCGGGATCCAGATTGAACTGCCCGATCCGGATCGTTCATGTATTCCAGCAAAAACCCATGTTCGGGATCCGGATCGAAATGACCTTTGATCCGGATCGGATTTGCCAATGAACAAGCACCCTTCGGGATCCGGATTGGACTGTCTGATCCGGATCCTGAACATGTCCCATGTCCAGTTCTTGATTTTTATGCAATAAAAAATTCTTCCAAGTGTTTCTACACTACAAGAAGTATTCGGATCACCAAAAATCTTTAGTTAAACTTACCTGATCCTTTTAAATTTTTCTTTCTTGAGATTGAGGTATATGATCCAAACTTCATTCATCTTCAATCTTCAAGACTTAACACTTTCACGAAATGCGCCAAAACAAAATCCGTAACAAATGAGGCAAAGTAAATAACACGAAAATCGAAGCCTTACCTCTTAGGAACACACTGTCGCAGAAATCGCCCAAAAGTTCCTCCTGGTT
Organism: Tillandsia leiboldiana; assembly: GCA_029204045.2. Taxonomy (NCBI): domain Eukaryota; kingdom Viridiplantae; phylum Streptophyta; class Magnoliopsida; order Poales; family Bromeliaceae; genus Tillandsia; species Tillandsia leiboldiana. The sequence continues at coordinate 14,587,828 of CM055065.1, forward strand.
TGCGCACAGAAAATTTCCGACTGAACTGCGACGGAAACGAGCCGAAAAAGGGAAACGTCGAGGTGCACTGTAAAACCAAGATCGCCGCTGCCGAGCCTCCAAAAATCCAGGGGATCCACCACAAGATAAAAAACATAAAGGGGAACAACCTTCATATAGGGCTCTCTCGGAGAAGGGGTCCAAAAAGCCCAAAAAACCGAAAAGAAAGAGGAGATGGGGGTATTTATAGGACCAGCCCAGCCCATAAGGAAAATCCAGATTCGGGCGCCTGAATCCGGCCTGACCTGTTACTGTGCAAGCCCGAATCAACCCTAGCCCGCCACGTCACCGCGCCCTGCGCCCCGCACGCCCGCCAATCTTGGTGCGCCGCGTGGCGATGCGGTCCACGGCGAGAACCGTGGGCCGCGGTTCACGCCGGATCCGCCGGGTCAGTGCGCCCGCCAATGAGCGGGTGGCACGTGGCCCAGTCGGTCCATCGTGCGCCGCGCCCGGCACCCCTGTCGCGCGTTTGTTGACCGGCCAATCACTGAGCGCCACGTGTTTGGGCCAACACTCGCTGCGCCCGGTGCACGAACCCGATGTACCCGCCGAATCCGAAGCCGCCACGTGTCCCCAGTGCACCCAATGGGGAGTCGCCATGTGGCACACCCAACTCAGAACACCGCGCCTGCCCGCGCCCATGTCCGCGCCTGCCCGCGCTGCCTGCGGCCGCGTTCCGCCGCTGCGCCGCCGTGCTCCGCCTCCCGCCGGTCGCCGCCGATTGCCGGAGTTACTGTTCCGGCGTGAACAGTAACCATTGGCGCAAAGATCAAGTAAATAGCCCATTTTCATCATTTTCGCGCGCTGAATCCAAATCTGATGTCCGTTTTGCCAAATTCCGCTTCTAAAATTTGTCAAAGGCATTCGAAAATGTATTCTTAATCCAAATTTCGCGCCGGGTCCAATCCTGAGGTCCGACTCACGCGCAAACACCTCCAACACACAGCAAAGGCCTCCAAAAGCTGCTAAACACACTGCAGAAGCTCTGTTGATCCAACAGTAATCCTCTTGCGGAAATTCGGGTCCTCACACCTGGAGCATCGAAACATGGAAAACGTTGTGCACCCGATCGAGGTTCGGTGGTAGGGCTAAACGATAAGCTACCGGGCCAATGTGCTCCAGGATTTCAAAAGGTCCGACAAATCGCGGGCTCAACTTGCCTCGCAGTCCGAACCATTTGATCCCCTTGGATGGCGAGACCCGGAGCAAAATGTGCTCCCCAACTTGAAACCCCAAGTCCCGTCGTCTTTTGTCTGCATAGCTCTTCTGCCGGCTCAGGGCGGTCAACAATCGCTGCCTGATGAGGCGCACCTTCGCCTCGGTCTCCTCTACTAGATCCGGTCCCAAAAATCTCCGCTCCCCTAAATCATCCCAGCAAATAGGGGATCGACACCGACGCCCATACAAAGCTTCGTACGGGGCCATCTGAATGCTAGCCTGGTAGTTGTTGTTGTATGCGAACTCCACAAGGGGCAGATAGCGTGACCATCCCTCACCCAAATCGAGCACGCACGCGCGGAGCATATCCTCAAGAATCTGGATCACTCGTTCCGACTGCCCGTCAGTGTGACACCCCCGGAATTTGGATTAGTCCTCTATATAAATAATATAATAGGACTAAATCTCTAACCCGGCTATTGCATTTTGGATGGTAGCAAGATCCAAGAGGAACATGAGAGTTAAGCGTGCTAGAGCTAGAGTAGTTCTAGGATGGGTGGCCCCCTGGGAAGTGGGGCGTCTCAGTTGGTATCAGAGCCATTCACCAGCCGGAAATGTGAGATGAGTCTCGGCTGAGCCAGGGCTATATAGCGGGTAGAGCGAGGCTCCCCGGCTAATGACCGTTGTAAGTGGAGTGCAGCTCCTCACAAGGTCGGCTAAGGCTAGCGAGACGAGTCTCACATCGCCTGGTGCTTGTGAGTGTGCTTGAGCCTGACGTGGACGTCAGGGCTTAAAGGGGGGAAGAATGTGACACCCCCGGAATTTGGATTAGTCCTCTATATAAATAATATAATAGGACTAAATCTCTAACCCGGTATAACGACCCGGCCCACTAGCAATAATAACTTGTTGGGCCCAAACCACAGCCCAAAATGCTTAAGCCCAGTTATTATTACTAGTGTCCAAGTCTCATATAAATCCAATCACAATTCCATCCACATCCGATGTGGGACTATTGGGGGCGTCACAGACTCCCCCCGTTTAGGCCTGACGTCCTCGTCAGTCCAAACACACACACACAAGCCCAAGATCACCAGGCGATGTGAGACTCGTCTCGCTAGCCCTGTCATCTAGACCCAGGCTCAGCCGAGACTCGTAACACACTTCCGGCTGGTTATTGGCTCTGATACCAAATATAACGACCCGGCCCACTAGCAATAATAACTTGTTGGGCCCAAACCACAGCCCAAAATGCTTAAGCCCAGTTATTATTACTAGTGTCCAAGTCTCATATAAATCCAATCACAATTCCATCCACATCCGATGTGGGACTATTGGGGGCGTCACACCCGGCTATAGCATTTTGGATGGTAGCAAGATCCAAGAGGAACATGAGAGTTAAGCGTGCTAGAGCTAGAGTAGTTCTAGGATGGGTGACTCCCTGGGAAGTCGGGCGTCTCAGTCAGTCTGGGGGTGAAAAGCAGTGCTAAAGTGCAGCTTGGTCCCCAAATCTTGCTGCAAACTCCTCCAAAAGTTCGACACGAATCGAGTGTCTCTGTCTGAAGTAATCGAGACCGGTACCCCATGCAATCTTACAACCTCGTTGATGTAAACTTGCGCCAAACGGTCTCGGGTCCACGTAGTATGGATAGGTAGGAAGTGAGCCGTCTTTGTCAATCGATCGACTACGGCCCAGATCGCGTCGTGACCCTGCTGCGATCGCGGGAACCCCGTGACGAAATCCATGGTGATCCGCTCCCACTTCCATTCCGGCACTGGTAGTGGTTGCAAATTTTCCTGCCGGGCGTTGGTGTTCGGCTGTAGAGTACCGGGACTTCGGATAGTCTACCGACCTCGCAGGATGGCGAGGTGCGGAGAAACTGCTTTGGACGAGTTCCATATGTGTTTATAGATGAGTTCGGGTTGATTCGGATCAACGCGGAAGCCCCAGTTTGATTCGGAGTTTTCCGGGCATTGTGCGCTGATAGAGGTCTGGTTTTGGGAAAGCCTCGACTCCACAGTGGTGTACAGAAAAATTGGGAAATACTTGGAACAGGTGTACTTTATGATTACAGCGGAGTTCGGGAGGTTTCGGACTGACGCGGAGGACCCGAAGGCAAAAAGTGAGTTGGAGTTGGCAATTATTGGAGACGGGTTTTGGATTAAGCACACCGACTCCACAGTTGAGCTTTTTGAGGGGGAAAAGCTGTGGACATGTGTATTTTCAGATTACAGCGGAGTTCGGGAGGTTTCGGACTGGTGCGGAGGCCCTGAAGCCAAAAAGTGAGTTGGAGTTGGCTAATTATGGATTATTTAATTAATTTAATTAATTTGTAAATTTCGTAGTCTGTAAAGAAAAGAGAAAGAAAGGAATAGATGAGAGTGGATTAGAGAATGGGTTTAAATTAGGGCGCGCGCAGGGCGCTACGGGCGCCGCGCAGCGCAGGACGCGCGCTGGGCGCTGCGGGCGCCACGCAGCGCGTTAGAGCGCTGCGCAGCGGGCGCGCACTGCGGGCCAGGGCGCCGCGCGGCGGGCCCTGGCGCTGCGCACCAGCAGCGGCAGCGCCGCACGGCAGCAGCAGCAGCGCGCGCGGCAGCAGCAGCAGCGCGCGCGGCAGCAGCAGCAGCGCGCGCGGCAGCAGCGCAGCGGCAGCGGCAGGCTTGTGCGCCGAGCGGCAGCAGCGCCAGCGGCGCGGGCAGCAGCCGCGCGGCGTGCTTTTGGGTTGGCTGCAGCTTGCGGCTCGCGTCAGCGCGCGGGGTTTTCGACGGCTGGGCCCGGTTTTCGCCGGCGATCGCGTGTGACGGCCGGGTTTGACGGAGTTTTGTGGTTTTCTCTTTTTCTCTCACAGGACGGCGATCAACTGCGCGCGGATTGTTTTTCCTGAGTGAAGGCTGTGTGTGTGGGTGCTATGGAGTTGAGTGTAGCATTGGCTAGAGGCTTGGGAGCTGGGAGTTGCCCTGTTCACAGTTTGTTGTGAGTGCTTATTGTGTGCTGTGAGCATGGAGATGGTGCTGTGGGATTTATTTTGTGCTGGAGCTTTGGCTGTGTATGTAACTTAAGTTTGTGGGTGAATTTGAGTACTTGTTTTTGTGTGAGCATACTTATTAGTGTGGGCATGTGCTTAATGTTGGTGCTTTGCTGGTGGATTTGTGGTGTACTGGAGCCTTTATTTGCACTGTAATTGGCCGTGGTGTGAGCCAGAGTGTGTGCGGATTTTGTGAGGACTCGGGAGGATTGTTCGAGTTTCGTTGATTTTTCGTGGTTCGCGGCGGTGTGCGCGCGCGTGGCATGACTGTCAGAGTTTCTTCAGTTCTAGGAATCGGCGCTTCCCCGACTTCAGCGTTGCCTGCGAAAAGCGTTTCAGGTGGGTTGGAATTTCTTCCAAAATGTATGGAATGCCCTTTAATTCTTCTTAATTCAATTTGAGCATGTTTAGTGTAATATTTTTGCTGTTTTAAATATGATAATTGCCTGGAGTTTTCTGTAAAATTTATTGGAACCCTGGATCATTTTAAGCGTACTCCTGATACTATAGGACACTAGACTGCATGTTCGGTTGGCATTATTTTTGCACCCTGATCGTTTTAAAAATCGAGAAAGCCCGTTTTAAGGAAAATCAGCACTTTCAAAGGTGGTTTTTAAATTATGAGTTCGCCAGAGGTATGGCATAGATTCAGGGTGCATTAGACCTCGTGCCTGGGGGCCGAGTGATCCCTTTTTGAGTTTTGGGATGAGTTCTAATGTCATGTGGATTTGAGCTTCCTTGTGGGTTGAGGAGATTATTCTAGATCATGAGTTATGTATCTCTGATTTGATAGTGGAGGTGGTTCTCCGACTTAGTTATGCGAGTTTTGGGGTTCTGGCAGATTGAGTCGTGGAGGTTTCCCGACTTAGCCATGAGTTGTGCATTATCAGATAGAGTCGTAGAGGGTTCTCCGACAGATTATGTGAGGATTTGGGCATTTCCTGTTGAGTCGTGGAGTCTTTTTCCGACTGAGTTGTGTTATTTGAGCTTTGAGCTTCTGATCTGTTGATCGTGATCATAGCCTGCATGTGCCGCTTATTGAGACAGCTGAGACTGATGAGATACTTGAGCTCGTTGGGGTCGCTCCCCTCGAGTTACGCCCCGGGTGCGTGTTGATGTTGCGCCTAGTTGATATACTAGTGGTCGCTTGATACCCCTGGCTGAGTTACCATGGGGTCACTTTGCGTGAGATTGAGATAGTCCGTGTGGGACGCCCTACGTAAGACCAAGTCCTTTTTGGGCGTAGTGGCAGTAGGTTGGCGCAGGCTTGACTGGACCCTATGAGGCAGTCATTGAGATTGGGTGATATGAGAGGGTGGTTACATATTATGTTCTTAGATGGGTTTCTTTCCTTTGAGCATTGATACTGAGGCATCTTAGCAGTAGAGAGTGTATGCATATCATGTTATTGGTAGAGTTTCTTGAGCTTTATGATTGAGACATTTTAGCTGTAGTTTTCTTTCAGCTTACCCATTATCTATCTATTTGCATATCTATCTGTTTGCCTCCAGTAGACTTAGTGGGCATACTGTGGATATTGGCGACGGTACCCACTGAGATCTACCTTCTGCAGTAGATCTCACACCCACTGCGGTGACAGGTTCCTGAGGTAGCTGTTCCGGCTTGGTTCGTGCGGAGACAGCAGATCGAGGTGAGGACGTGGCTGATTAGTTCCTTACCAGCATTGAGAGTCTGAGATAGATGTACCCGGTATATTTTTTATGTTTCCACTTTTGTACTAGACATTATGAGAGCTCTGTGAAGATTGTACTTGTATTATCTTAGTTGAGACTTGTATTGAGGATTTGTTTTTATTCAGATGTTCAGTGTTTGATTCTGTAGCTATTTGGTTTAATTTTAGCTCTGATACATGTTAGCTATTGATCTTTTGCAGGGTAGACGCTTCGTCTGTGCGGCAGTTTCCGCACAAACGGCGGATCTGTTGGCGAGCCCGGGTCGCAGTTCGACCCCGGGGCGTGACCAGATTAGGGTGGTATCAGAGCCTAGGAATATAGGTCGTTGAGGACTTAGAGACCCTAGGCTATTGGTTGGACAGTAGGATGACTGTCGTGAGAGACGTGACTTTAGCGAGAGTCCTGATTGAGTTTGTACCTCCCCCAGAGGATTGGGGCGAGTGATCTTACATGTTATTTTTCTAAAGATGATTATGTTGGCTGCAGACAACATAACGCTCTAGTAAGGGTAACATGTTATAGACTTTCGCTTGATTGGGTCGAGAGAGTTTTGGTCCTAATGATTGTTCTGTTGTAGTGGTTTTCGATGCTTCCGAGACGCCGTGCAGCGGCGAGGGCGTGTTTGACCTTGGATGAGGAGTCAAACAGCGGGAGGCTAAATGGATAGAGCAGAGTGAGGTCTGAGAGTTACAGGCCCAGGTTGCCCAGATGTTTGAGGCGATGCGGCGCCAGCAAGAGAACATGGAGCGCGTGATGCGTATGTCTGAGCAGAGAACATCTCCCGGGGTAACGCCAGGAGCATCTCCAGCCGCGATGTCATGCCCCGGGGTCGAAACTGCGACCCCGGGCTCGCCAACAGATCCGCCGCCCATACGGGAAGCCCCGTATAGACGTAGCGACTAACCTACAAAAGAATCATCTACACTAACAGATATCAGAGCTGAAAAGATAAATGCTGAAATAAAAGATAAATAAACAACTACAACTCTCAAATAATACAAACCATCCTCGCCAAAATACATAAGTCTCTCTCAGCAGTAAAGGAAAGATACAACTCGATACCTCACTACAAGGGTCGCTCAACATATCACTCACAAAAACTTGTAAGGGGTACATCTACTCTCTCTCTCAGAGGAAGACTGGAAGGGATCTATCTCGCGACTCCCTTACCTCGGTCTGAAGGAGTAGGATCAGCAACTGGAGCAGCAGGAACCTGAGCAGAAGTCCCTGGGGAAAAGACACCACGACGGGTGTGAGAACTACATCCCACAATAGTTCTCAGTGGGTGCCGCCAACAAGCCCGACGGTCTGCCCACTAAGTCTACTAGTGGCATAAAGTAACATATGCAGTGCTGTAAGGAAAAGCTGGAAAAGTAAACTCTACAGCTACTATGCCTCTATCTAGATGCTCAAAGAGTGGAAATAAAAGAACATAATGCCACAACTAGCTCTCAACTTAGATCACACAATCTAAACTGACTGCCTCCTCGGGTCCAGTCAAACCTGCGCCTACCTACTGCCGTTACATCCTGGAGGACCGGACTTACGTAGGGCGTCCGTGACTGCTAAAACTGGCCCAGCCAGAGGGACTGCGTCGACAAGTCGCGATAGAAGCAACAGGCCCAACTCCGGAGTGGCACTCGAGGGGCGTGACCCCAACGAGTAAAGTATCCGCGCATCTCTGTCGAGCTCAAATGTGGCTCATGCAGGCTATAATCCAAATCCTAGATCAACAAGATCGGCTGTAACCAACAAAACACTGTCTCACTCACAGGCTGGAAAACTACACAGCCGAGACCCACTGTCACTCTGACGGCTCCCAAAGAACCCTGATCTACAGACTATTATAAGACTCCACTCGGTCCCCAGACACGAGTGTAAATGCATCCCACAACAACCCGACCTCTCGGCCCCCTACACGGGCGAGGAAAAAGCTAAGTCCAGAATGATATATATAGAATAGTGATGTGGGAAAGTCTAGAGCAATAAAAACCTAGCCCAAGTTGAAGTTTTCTACAGTCTGGCTGAACATGCTGCATATGGCGGGGGTGCTAGGTCAAGTTCCAAGATATCAATAAACAACAGCTTGTAGGGAAGAAATAAACACATGATCATCTAACAAGATCAGGAACATAAATTCCTATGTTTTAGCCTGCTATACAGAATACATCTACAACATGAAAGTCCCTACACAGATAGAATTAATGCGCAGTCCATAGGTCGTGAAGACAAGGCCACCCACCTGAAGAGCTGAACTGCCTGAAGTCCCCCAGCTGATAATACCCAGAAATCACTATCTCCTAATCCAACAGGTCCAGCAATACCCGCAAACTCTCCTGGGTACAACACAAAGTTCACAGTTACACTTAAATTCCCAAAATTTACCCAAACAACACAATCTGAAAACAGCCCCAAAGATGCAGTTATTTCACCAGCTGAAAGTTCCCGGAAAATTCCGATAAAAATATCACAATGATCCTCGCGTCGAGACCTTCGAAACGGGTACCTGCACGCCCAATTCCGAGCCCCGTAGGCCAAGTTACAAATTCCACAGTACAGGCGCGCAAAAACATACAACCACAAAACTGTAAAAGCTTGCACAGATAAAAGGGGAAAAGTATACCTCCGGGAAGATCTCGAAAAAATCCAAGAAAAATACGGTGATGATCCTCGCGTCGAGTAGATGCAAAAAGTGTACAGGTTCGTCTCGATCCGACGCTCGAGCGCGGAGATAAACCCGAAACAGTCCGCTGTCCTCAAAATCCTCACAGAAAATAAGGTCCCCAGTGAGCATGGAAAAACTCCTAGAAAAGCACGAAATGAGGGAAAGCTGAAAGTACCAAGATTGTAGCCTTACCTGTCGCGGATCCAACGGCAAAGAAATCGCTCGAAAAGGTGGTCGGAGTAGGCCGAGAGAGCTCGCGCACCGAAACGCGACGGAAGAAACACCGGCGGAAGAACGTCGCGACGCGCCAAGAAAAAGGGAATCTCGAAAAGCGTGCCACGAAAAATCTCCAAAATCTGTAGATGGATGCCGCACTGCACGAGGATCAACTTCTCTGAGGAAATCCGAGAGAGAAAATGCCTAGAACAGCTAAAAAGCCCGCTGTGAAGTGAGTTCGGGCTATTTATAGGCCCACAAAACAATTGGGTTAATTCCCTCTGTATCCTCGGTTTCGGGCGCTGGACCATTTGTCGGGCGCCCGAAACCGGCGGAATAGCCTACCGCGGGGATGCGCCCGAAACGCCCGGGAGCCGCCACGTCACCCGCACAGCAAACAGCTGTGCGGGGCGTGCCGGGAGTGGCCACGTGGCCCTCCCGGAGACCGACACGTGTCCCGCACAGCAAACAGCTGTGCGGGGCGCGGGTGGTCTCGCCGCGTGGCTCCTCCCCCGGTCAAACGGGTAGGTGGCACCCGCGAATAACGGAGCGCCACCTGTCCTGCACTAAGGTCGCGGTCACACGTGCGGGCAGGCGCCGCTGCTACGCACGCGCCCCGAGGCGGGGTCCCGCTCTTCCGTGCGCCGCGCCCGATGAGCCAGCCAACGACGCAACGACACGTGTCCCCTGCACCCGGTCCACGCACCCTACTTCGGGATCCGTGGACCGCGCTGCGTGCACCGACCAACCGGGGGCTGCCACGTGTTCACCCGCCTTGGTCCATGCACCGTCGCGCCAACTCTGTAGACCGCGCATCAAGAGCCCGCCAATCAGGCGGCGCCACGTGTCCATGCGCCGGGTCCGTGCACCCAGCCGCGCCTCTCTGTGGATCGAGCGCTGCGGACCGGCCAATAACAGGCCGCCACGTGGCATGCCGGCGGTCCACGGCCCCTCCTATGCACCAAAAGGCAATAAAAATTTCCGGGAGTCCATTTTTGGGCATCCGGACTCAGAATTAAACATGCAAATAGCCGTTTTCAAGCGTTTTTCCGTGCTGAATCCAATTCCAACCTCTGTTTGGCCAAAAACCTTTTCAAAATTTCGGCAAATGCAGCCGAAGGCCAAAACAGCTAAAGATATCACACAGGGTCCATCTGTGGCATCCCTTTGATGCGCTATGGGCCAAATACACCAACACTAGGTGTTCTAAACAGTGGATTCATAGGAACAAGGGTGCATGGGAACCTGGGCCACCACATCCTCCCCCACTAAAAGGAAGTTTCGTCCCTGAAATAAGAAAAACAAACAGACGTACATCAACTGGAAGCCTCGAACAGAAAGGGGTAGGTATCTTTCATCACCGTCTCTAGCTCCCAAGTAGCCTCGCGCTCCTCGTGATTGCTCCACAAGATCTTCACATACGGAATAGCCCGGTTGCGCAATTCCCTCACCTCACGAGCAAGAATTCGCAACGGGCTCTCCTCATATACAAGGTCCTCGCCGATCTCCAAAGAAGTGAAGTCAATCACGTGTGAAGGGTCAAACACATATCTCCTCAGAGCCGAGACGTGGAAAACATCGTGAACTCCGGCCAGGCGTGGAGGAAGGGCAACTCTATAAGCCACAGGGCCAACTCTCTCAAGTACCTCAAAGGGTCCAATAAAGCGCGGACTGAGCTTCCCACGAACTCCAAATCTCCGGACCCCTTTCGAAGGCGAGACCTTCAAAAAGACATGATCACCAATCTGAAACTCTAGGTCTCGCCGCCGAGTATCAGCGTAGCTCCTCTGACGACTCTGGGCTATCTCAAGATGTCGGCGAACTAATCTGACTTTCTCCTCTGCCTCCAACAGTAAATCCGGTCCCAAAGTCCTCCTCTCACCCATGTCACTCCAATACAAGGGCGACCGACACTTGCGTCCATACAACGCCTCAAACGGAGCCATCTGAATGCTCTCCTGATAGCTGTTGTTGTACGCAAACTCAACCAGTGCTAAGTGTCGGTACCACGCCCCTCCAAAATCCATAACGCACGCTCTCAACATGTCCTCAAGGGTCTATATGGTGCGCTCAGACTGGCCATCAGTCTGTGGGTGGAAAGCAGTGCTAAACCTGAGCTGGGTCCCCAAGGCTGACTGTAGACTCCCCCAAAAGTGTGATACAAACCTTAGGTCCCTATCTGATACAATCGAGGCGGGTACGCCGTGTAGCCTCACAACCTCATCCAAATATATCTGCGCAAGTCGCTCCATCGGCCAAGTCATCTGAACAGGCAAGAAAAGTGCAGACTTGGTGAGTCTATCCACGACAACCCAAATTGCGTCGGCCCCACTCTGCGCCCTCGGCAGTCCAGTGACGAAATCCATAGTGATGTGGTCCCACTCCCACTCGGGAATTGGAAGACTCTGCAACTTGCCAGCAGGAACCCGGTGCTCTGCCTTCACTTGCTGACAAGTTAAACATTGAGCCACAAATCTCCCAATGTCCCGCTTCATTCCGGACCACTAGAAGTGTGCCTTGAGGTCCTTATACATCTTAGTACCACCAAGATGAATGGTATAAGGTGTATAATGGGCCTCTCTCAAAATCTGGTCTCTGATCTCTGGATCCGTAGGCACACACACTCGGTCCCTGTACCGTAGTACTCCCGAGCTATCCACTGCAAAATCCCCTAACTGATCTGCCTGAATCTGCGATCTGATCCTCGTCAAGTGGGGGTCCTCACTCTGCGTCTCCCTAATCCTGTCCAACAGAGTGGGCTGCAAGACCATAGACATGAGTCTAGCAGAGACCCCAGGGGATACCACCTCAATCTGTAAACGCCTCAGCTGCTCCACAAGCGGTGCCTGCTGTGTGATAAACATGCTCAAACTCTGCACTGACCTCCGACTCAAAGCATCTGCTACAACATTGGCCTTGTCGGGATGATAAAGGATGCTAACATCATAGTTCTTTAGTAACTCCAACCACCGGCGTTGCCTCAGATTCAGCTCCTTTTGAGTAAACAAGTACTTCAAACTCTTATGATCAGTGTAAATCTCGCAGTGCTCACAGTAGAGGTAATGCCGCCACAACTTCAATGCGAACACCACAGCTGCAAGCTCCAAATCATGAGTAGGGTAATTATTCTCATAATCCTTTAATTGTCGTGAAGCATAAGCAATTACCCTACCATGCTGCATCAAAACACATCCCAAACTGCTGTGAGAGGCATCACTATAAATCACGAATCCATCGTCCATCACTGGTAGTGCTAGAACTGGTGCCGAGATCAATCTCCTCTTCAGCTCCTCAAAACTCTCCTGGCACCCCTCAGTCCAAACAAACTTTATCCCCTTCCTGGTCAAACTAGTCAGGGGGGTAGAGAGCTTCGCAAAGCCCTCCACAAACCAACGATAATAGCCTGCCAAGCCCAAAAAGCTCCGTACCTCCGTAACCGTCGTCGGTCTCGGCCAATCCCGAACAGCATCAATCTTCGTCGGGTCTACTGCCACTCCTGCGGCTGATACAATGTGGCCTAAAAATGCGACCTCCCAAAGCCAAAATGCGCACTTTTTAAACTTGGCATACAACTTCTTCTCTCACAGAAGCTGCAACACTATCCTCAAGTGCTCATCGTGCTCCAAATCACTCCGGGAGTAAATCAAAATGTCGTCAATGAATACAACCACAAACGGGTCCAAGTACGGCTGAAACACCCGGTTCATCAAATCCATAAATGCAGCAGGGGCATTAGTCAAACCAAAAGGCATGACAGTGAACTCATAATGCCCATACCGGGATCTAAAAGCCGTCTTGGAGATGTCCTCGGCCCTCACCCTCAGCTGGTGGTAACCTGACTGGAGATCAATCTTCGAGAACACTGACGCTCCCTGCAACTGATCGAACAAATCATCTATCCGTGGTAGGGGGTACTTGTTCCGGATGGTCACTTTGTTCAGCTCCCTGTAATCAACACATAATCGAAGCGACCCATCCTTCTTCTTCACGAATAACACTGGCGCTCCCCACGGAGATACACTGGGCCTCACAAAGCCCCGGTCCATCAGATCCTGAAGCTGGGCCTTCAACTCCCTCAACTCGGCAGGGGCCATCCTATAAGGTGCCTTTGAGATTGGTGCAGTTCCGGGAACCACATCAATCACAAACTCTATCTCCCTCTCCGGCGGCATAGTCGTCAACTCCAGGGGAAACACATCTGGGAACTCGCGGACAATAGGGATATCCTCGAGCCCCAGTGCCGCCGTAGACACCTCTACAATCGTCGCCAGGAAAGCGGTGTAGCCTCCACTCATCATCCGCTTAGCCCTCGCCGAAGAAATAGTCATCGCAAAGAAGGTGCTCTGGCAGCCTCTGAAAATGAACTCCTCCTGTCCAGGCTCGCGGAAGGTCACCGTCCTCTCTCTGTAGTCTATAGTAGCGAAATATCGTGACAACCAGTCCATGCCGAGTACAACATCGAAATTCTAGAGCTGCCGCAAGACAAGCAAGTCTGCCGGCAAGATCCAGGATCCCAACTGTACAGGGCAATCCCTACAATACTCCTCGACATGCAAGACATGGTCTGGAATCTGAACCTCTAATGCATGCGATAAAGAAACTATCTCTATACCATGTAGGGATGCAAATGCTCTACTAATGAATGAATGCGATGCACCAGTATCAAAAAGAACACGAGTATGAACTGCAGAAATCAAAATAATACCTGCGATGACATGATCAGCTGCTGAAGCATCCTCGACCTGAGTGGCATAAACTCGCCCGCTCGGCGCTGGGGGTCGTCGCTCTGGCTGCCGTGAAGAGGAAGAAGCATGATTGGGCCTACCGTAGGCCACAGAAGGTCCTGCCGACTGATAAGGAACAGAGGGTGCTGAAGCTGAGGAAGGAGCTAGATGACCAGCTCTGGGGCACAAACTCTGAAAGTGACCGGTCTGCCCGCAACGAAAACAACGGCCCTGCCTCTGAGGACACTGGATCGGTGAGTGCGGCCCTCCACAAATAACACATCGGTCAGGGCGTGGCTGCCGCGAGGTCTGCTGCTGCTGCGAAGGCTGCTGCTGCCGAGGCGGTCAACGCTGCTGCTGCTGAGACTGACGAGATGCCCCTGATCTCTGCCGCCCCTGATACCCACGACCCTGTGAGTGGAAACGTGGAGGTCTCGGGGGTCCCTGCCGACTCGACTGCCCCTCATCCATCGGTGCCGGGCGCTTCGCCCCAGGAGTCACTACGGGGGCTGGAGCCACCTCCGCCATCACCGCCTCTCCACACTCAACATAGAGTGCCTGCTCCATAGAGGCCTCCAAAGTCTGCAATCTGCGTGAGCGAATAAACTGATAAATGTCCCGGCGCAACCCTCGCTCAAACATATAAATCTGGTGAGCCTCATCCCTGGCCACGTGAGGCACACAAGCCAACAGCTGATTGAAGTCAGCTATGTACATATGCATGGGCCTATCTCCCTGGCGGAGATTCTTCAGCTGCTCCTCCAATCTCTGACGAACACTCTCAGGAAAGAAGGCCCCTAGAAGAAGACTGCGGAACTCCGCCCAAGTGAGAAGCTGCGTCCCAGGCGGACCAGCAGGTCGCACACGCCGCCACCAAGCCTCGGCGTTGCTCTCCAAGAAGTGTGTAGCCAAGAGGACCCGAAACCGATCCTCAATGAACAAACTCTCAAAATGCCGCTCCATGGCCGTGATCCAAGACTCAGCCTCCCACGGCTCTGCACTAAGTCCAAAAAAACGGGGTGGATCGAACTGGCGGAACCTCATCAACAAATCCAACACCTCACGCTGCTCAGCTGAAGTCAAAGGTCCCGTCGACCCAGACGGTGGTCTGCTAGAAACCGGCCCAATAGGAACTGCCGGTGCTGTCTGAACAACAGGGGGCGCCACAACTGGCGAAGAAGGCACAGGCGAACTCTCAGGGGGTGCTAGAACCGGCTGCGCCCTCTGCTCCATCATGAGCATCAACCGACCCATGGCCTCCTCCTCACGCCGAGAAGCCTCCTCCTGGCGCCGAGAAGCCTCCTCCTGGCACTGTGAAGCCTCCTCCTGGCGCTGAGATGTCTCATCCTGACGCCGAACCGCCTCAGACAACTGTGCCATCTGGGCACGGAGCTCCAGAACCTCTCTCTGCTGTCCCTGCCCCGAGTCCTCCTGCTCGGGCTCAGAGGAAGAAGGCTGCGAACGCGTCGACATCGTGCGTCACGGAGGCATCACTCACCTGAGGAATAAAACAAACAATCAGAACCCAAAACAACACTCGACCCAATCTAGCAAAAGTCAAAAGGCATGTCCCCCTTCCTATAGTACTATGTTGTCTGCAGCCAACATAGTTGCCACCGAAGGAAGACATGTCGATCACTCGTCCCATCCCTAGGGAGAGTTTGGAACCCAATCAAGACTCTCGCTAAAAATTACGGCTCTCACGTAAGTCGTCCTAGGGTCCAACCACAAGCCTAGGGTTTCTAAGTCCTCAATGACCTACATCCTAGGCTCTGATACCACTCTAATCTGTCACGCCCCGGGGTCGAAACTGCGACCCCGGGCTCGCCAACAGATCCGCCGCCCATACGGGAAGCCCCGTATAGACGTAGCGACTAACCTGCAAAAGAATCATCTACACTAACAGATATCAGAGCTGAAAAGATAAATGCTGAAATAAAAGATAAATAAACAACTACAACTCTCAAATAATACAAACCATCCTCACCAAAATACATAAGTCTCTCTCAGCAGTAAAGGAAAGATACAACTCGATACCTCACTACAAGGGTCGCTCAACATATCACTCACAAAAACTGGTAAGGGGTACATCTACTCTCTCTCTCAGAGGAAGACTGGAAGGGATCTATCTCGCGACTCCCTTACCTCGGTCTGAAGGAGTAGGATCAGCAACTGGAGCAGCAGGAACCTGAGCAGATGTCCCTGGGGAAAAGACACCACGACGGGTGTGAGAACTACATCCCACAGTAGTTCTCAGTGGGTGCCGCCAACAAGCCCGACGGTCTGCCCACTAAGTCTACTAGAGGTATAAAGTAACATATGCAGTGCTGTAAGGAAAAGCTGGAAAAGTAAACTCTACAGCTACTATGCCTCTATCTAGATGCTCAAAGAGTGGAACAGAAAGAACATAATGCCACAACTAGCTCTCAACTCAGATCACCCAATCTAAACTGACAGCCTCCTCGGGTCCAGTCAAACCTGCGCCTACCTACTGCCGTTACATCCCAGAGGACCGGACTTACGTAGGGCGTCCGTGACTGCCAAAACTGGCCTAGCCAGAGGGACTGCGTCGACAAGTCGCGATAGAAGTAACAGGCCCAACTCCGAAGTGGCACTCGAGGGGCGCGACCCCAACGAGTAAAGTATCCGCGCATCTCTGTCGAGCTCAAATGTGGCTCATGCAGGCTATAATCCAAATCCTCGATCAACAAGATCAGCTGTAACCAACAAAACACAGTCTCACTCACAGGCTGGAAAACTACACAGCCGAGACCCACTGTCACTCTGACGGCTCCCAAAGAACCCTGATCTACAAACTGCTATCAGACTCCACTCGGTCCCCAGACACGAGTGTAAATGCATCCCACAACAACCAGACCTCTCGCCCCACTACACGGGCGAGGAAAAAGCTAAGTCCAGAATGATATATATAGAATAGTGATGTGGGAAAGTCTAGAGCAATAAAAACCTAGCCCAAGTTGAAGTTTTCTACAGTCTGGCTGAACATGCTGCATATGGCGGGGGTGCTAGGTCAAGTTCCAAGATATCAATAAACAACAGCTTGTAGGGAAGAAATAAACACATGATCATCTAACAACATCAAGAACATAAATTCCTATGTTCTAGCCTGCTACACAGAATACATCTACAACATGCAAGTCCCTACACAGATAGAATTAATGCGCAGTCCATAGGTCGTGAAGACAAGGCCACCCACCTGAAGAGCTGAACTGCCTGAAGTCCCACAGCTGATAATACCCAGAAATCACTATCTCCCAATCCAACAGGTCCAGCAATACCCGCAAACTCTCCTGGGTACAACACAAAGTTCACAGTTACACTTAAATTCCCAAAGTTTACCCAAACAACACAATCTAAAAATAGCCCCAAAGATGCAGTTATTTCACTAGCTGAAAGTGCCCATAAAATTCTGATAAAAATACCACAGTGATCCTTGCGTCGAGACCTTCGAAACGGGTACCTGCACGCCCAATTCCGAGCCCCGTAGGCCAAGTTACAAATTCCACAGTACAGGCGCGCAAAAACATACAACCGCACAACTGTAAAATCTTGCACTGATAAAACGGGAAAAGTATACCTTCGGGAAGGTCTCAGAAAAATCCAAGAAAAATACGGTGATGATCCTCGCGTCTAGTAGATGCAAAAAGTGTATAGGCTCGTCTCGATCCGACGCTCAAGCGTGGAGATAAACCCGAAACAGTCCGCTGTCCTCAAAATCCTCATAGAAAATAAGGTCCCCAGTGAGCATGGAAAAACTCGAAAAGCGCGAAACGAGGGAAAGATGAAAATACCAAGATTGTAGCCTTACCTGTCGCGGATCCAACGGCGAAGAAATCGCTCGAAAAGGTGGTCGGAGTAGGCCGGGAGAGCTCGCGCACCGAAACGCGACGGAAGAAACACCGGCGAAAGAACGTCGCGACGCGCCAAGAAAAAGGGAATCTCGAAAAGCGTGCCACGAAAAATCCCCAAAATCTGCAGATGGATGCCGCACTGCATGAGGATCAACTTCTCTGAAGAAATCTGAGTGAGAAAAGGCATAGAACAGCTAAAAAGCCCGCTGTGAAGTGAGTTCGGGCTATTTATAGGCCCACAAAACAAATGGGTTAATTCCCTCTGTATCCCCGGTTTCGGGCGCTGGACCATTTTTCGGGCGCCCGAAACTGGCGGAATAGCCTACCGCGGGGATGCGCCCGAAACACCCGGGAGCCGCCACGTCACCCGCACAGCAAACAGCTGTGCGGGGCGTGCCGGGAGTGGCCACGTGGCCCTCCCGGAGACCGACACGTGTCCCGCACAGCAAACAGCTGTGCGGGGCGCGTGTGGTCTCGCCGCGTGGCTGTGACACCCCCGGAATTTGGATTAGTCCTCTATATAAATGATATAATAGGACTAAATCTCTAACCCGGCTATTGCATTTTGGATGGTAGCAAGATCCAAGAGGAACATGAGAGTTAAGCGTGCTAGAGCTAGAGTAGTTCTAGGATGGGTGACCCCCCCCTGGGAAGTGGTGCGTCACAATTGGTATCAGAGCCATTCACCAGCCGGAAATGTGAGATGAGTCTCGGCTGAGCCAGGGTTATATAGCGGGTAGAGCGAGGCTCCCCGGCTAATGACCGTTGTGAGTGGAGTGCAGCTCCTCACAAGGTCGGCTAAGGCTAGCGAGACGAGTCTCACATCGCCTGGTGCTTGTGAGTGTGCTTGAGCCTGACGTGGACGTCAGGGCTTAAAGGGGGGAAGAATGTGACACCCCCGGAATTTGGATTAGTCCTCTATATAAATGATATAATAGGACTAAATCTCTAACCCAAGAGGAACATGAGAGTTAAGCGTGCTAGAGCTAGAGTAGTTGTAGGATGGGTGACCCCCTGGGAAGTGGGGCATCACAGTGGCGCCTCCCCCGGTCAAACGGGTAGGTGGCGCCCGCGAATAGCGGAGCGTCACCTGTCCTACACTAAGGTCGCGGTCACACGTGCGGGCAGGCGCCACTGCCACGCACGCGCTCCGAGGCGGGGTCCCGCGCTTCCGTGCGCCGCGCCCGATGAGCCAGCCAACGACATGACGACACGTGTCCCCTGCACCCGGTCCACGCACCCTACTTTGGGTTCCGTGGACCGCGCTGCGTGCACCGACCAACCGGGGGCTGCCACATGTCCACCCGCCTTGGTCCATCCACCGCCGCGCCAACTCTGTAGACCGCGCATCAAGAGCCCGCCAATCAGGCGGCGCCACGTGTCCATGCGCAAGGTCCGTGCACCCAGCCGCGCCTCTCTGTGGACCGAGCGCTGCGGACCGGCCAATAACAGGCCGCCACGTGGCATGCCGGCGGTCCACGACCCCTCCCATGCACCAAAAGCCAGTAAAAACTTCCGGGAGTCCGTTTTTGGGCATCCGGACTCAGAATCAAACATGCAAATAGCCGTTTTTAAGCATTTTTCCGTGCTGAATCCAATTCCAACATCTGTTTGGCCAAAAACCTTTTTAAAATTTCGGCAAATGCAGCCGAAGGCCAAAACAGCTAAAGATATCACACAGGGTCCATCCATGGCATCCCTTTGATGCGCTATGGGCCAAATACACTAACACTAGGTGTTCTAAACAGTGGATTCACAGGAACAAGGGTGCATGGGAACCTGGGCCACCACACGCGACATCGTCGATTTCGACCCGGATCGCACTGAGGATAGTGCAGGAGTAGCGAGAGTTGCTGACCGGTTGTTGTACTTCATCCAGTTCCATCCCCTGCAGATTTCGGGACCGAGCTTGGAGCCTTAGGAGGTCGAGAACTGGATTGCTGCTTTGGAAAAGTTATCTGAAGATTGTTCGTCCAGGAGAAGCATCAGGTGCATTTGGGGATGCACTTTTGGATAGGGACGCCGAGAGTTGGTGGCGTCGAGTTCGTTCCGATGGGCCACCGGGAGCGTGGTTGAGGACTTGGAGCGAGTTTCTACGATTGTTGAGCCGAGTACCCCATGTCACCCAGGATGAGGCCCAGAAAGTTGATTATGTTGAGAGGAGACTGCATCGAAACATCTCTGATTTGGGGCATACTCGGCGGGCGCCGACCTTAGATGCAGCGATTGTGCATGCTCGATGGATTAACCGAGGGTCAGTGATCATGTCCGAGAGGGACGTAGAGCGAGGGACTAGCTCCAGAGAGAGGCGTTCAGTATCGTCTGATTTGAGACAGTCGAGTGGATTGAGGTTGCCATGATTCCAATCTCAGGGTCATGGGTCTCAGAGGAGATAGAGACCAGGAGGTTCTCGACAGTCGAGGCACCAGCAGTAGTGTCAGGATGAGAGCGTCTTTTGCGGTGGGCCGCATTCATCGCCATAGTGTGACCTCAGGCAGGGGCGATGGTTTTCTATTGGATAGTCAGGACATCTTCAGGCAGAATGTCCCAGGGTTGTGCTCATGGAATTATCGCTTGCGGCGGCACCCCCACTACCCCCCCCCCCCCCCCCCCCCCCCCCCTTTTTTTTGGATGAAGAGGTTCATCCAACTTATTGATAAGATGATAGAGCCGTGATGCCGAGGCAGATTGGGCAATGGCCACCAGCATCTAGTGGATGAGTTTATGTTGCCCGGTTGGAGGGCGCCCTGATAGTGGATTTCTTTATGGTCATCGGAGTTAGAGCATGGTTGAGGCCGACACCGCTTGTGTGTGTTTCAGTAGAGCAGGAGTAGCTTCGCGTGGGCCAGAGAGATGGACTGTTGGCTTGTGCACGTGAGGATCAGGTTCCTGATCACGTTTAGCACATGGATGAGTGTTGCCAGTCCTGCCAGTGCAGATAGGACCTTGGATTTGACCCACTGAGTGTTAGTGCTACATCAGTTTAGAGATGTTGTTGTGAGGTTGGATAAGGATTGGCTATCCCAATTTTATGCTTTCATAGATTGTGTCGAGAGGACAATGAACCTCCGTGGACCTGGTCAGGAGGAGTGTGTTTATAGAGGATGCTATAGCACGGCAGAGGTTGAGTCGTGGTCGTATCGCCTTGCTAGCGACTGTAGAGGAGGTGCCTACGGCGGCACCGGGACTGAAGGATATCCTTATCGCCCGTGTGATCCTGGGTGTAAGTCTACTTAAGCTGATTTTGAAGCCGCCGTTTAGGGAGATTGAAATCGTGATGGTGTTTGACGTGGTTTTGGAAACCGCACAGATTTCGGCAGCACCTCTTGGAGTATCACCCGTGAGACTGAGAGAGAGAGCTGATAGCGCAGTTGCGAGATCGGATGGATTGAGAGGTCTGTGTTACCCTGTACCACGTCGTGGGAATACGACAGTAAGGATCTGAGATTTTGATACTTAAGTTTGATGCCACACCGTTGATATACGGTGGTGATGCCATGCAGTTGGTACACGGCAGTGATGCCACGTTGTGGGTACGCATCGGTGAGGGTTCTATGATGGTTCGAGCACAGACAGGTTTGGTTTGTATTTTGGCAGATGGCCTTTTGTGAAATTGATAGCATTATGGAACCATACGGCCGAGGGCTATGCCCGGATAGTGTTCAGGAACCAGTAGGGGCATTATGAGCTTTTAGCGAGGTCAAGTGGATTGACTAATGCCCTACCGACTTTAGGAATTGTGCTATTTCAGCTGTGTTTGGACGGGTTGGTGGTTGTCACGCCCCGAGGGTCGAAACTGCGACCCGGGCTCGCCAACAGATCCGCCACCTATGCGGAACCCCGCATAAGCGAAGCGTCCAACCTGCAAAGTACCATCTAACGACTAAACAGATATCAGAGCTGAAGAAAAACTGCTGTAATAAAAACCTGAATCACTGTACAACTGAAAAATAAAGTACAATATCAATCTCCCAAAAATAATAATACAATAATCTGATCCACCGAAACTGTAATACAAGTAAAAGCCACCTATACAACATCTATAAATCCAAAAAGAGAGATAACTAAAATAATAAAATACAACTGAGTACAGTGAAACCCACAATCCGGGTTGGTACATCTATCCCACTGTAGGAATTGTAGTAACCATGATTTTGAAATCCAGAATTCAGGTTTAAATAATTTCCAGAATTATTTAAATAGCAAAAATTGGTAGATAGTAGTGCAACAGTGACCCTAAAATATCGACTTTTGATCGGGGTCTGATCTGGAAAATCCGAGGTCACCATTGCGATCGTCTCGTCGAAACATAGAAGTTTCATATTCATATGTTTTCGATCCGACGGTCGGATCTTCCAGAAATCAGAAATCAAAAAGCGGGCCCCGCGACTTAAAGTGAATAGTAACCCTCGGTTTTTAATCCCTCGCTTTCACTAATGGCCGAACCACTATCTAGAGTTTTAACCTAGAGGTATGAGTAATGGATCCTAGCTATTTTCGACGTTCTGAGCGCAATGGCACTGACGGATTTCGCGTTTGGCGACCCGGGTGCATCGAAGTGCGTGCCACGCGCTATATTGAGTCGAACTTTATGGAACGACTTTTAATCCGGGCGTCGAACAAACCAAACAAACACGCTACCTGACAGGTCTCGACGAGCCGGACGTCGTGGCGAAGTCCGCTTCGCAAAACGGCGACCGGATTGTCTCGAAATGCGTGAAAAGTGCTCCAAATGGACTAAATAGTAATGAAAACTTCACATTTTATGTGCCTAAGTGCTAGGGGCTTATAGGATAAGGTGTTGGGTGTAATTGTAACCTAATGAAGAAGCCTCGGATGCTAGGGTTTAGTGTGAACCCAACTTCAAGGTTTTTCCCAAAAGAATCTTGTATTAAACTCCAAGTTTGCCTCTTGGACTTCTTGAAACCGTTCCACTCAGGTGTCCTTTGGTTCCCTGCTGTCTTCAAAACCGAGCCCAAGTGGAGAGAAGCCAAAGAACCCAACACCATTAAAGGATAACCCGAGGGAGAGAGAGAGGAGAAGGGAACTTGAACCAAAGCTTCACCAAGCTTTCTCTGGGTTTTGGGAGGAGTTCCTGGTGCCTGGGCTTCCTCCTGATCAAGCCCGGAGTCCTGGACACTCGAGAACACTAGCCACCATAGAGAGAGAGAACAAAGAAAGGTTGGGACCAAACGTTTTCAAGTTGAGTTTGGAGGGTCCCTGAGGTGTTCCAAGTACCTGTGGAGCATCTGGAGGTTGCTGAGGTTGCACGAAGAAGGAGGAAGAGAACCGGCTTCATCCCTTCTTCATCAACTTCGGCCAAGGTGAGGTTCTCTCAAACCCCGGTTTGTGTTAGCCCGAGACCCCTAGCAGTAGGTTAGTTAGGATGTTGTGATGCTCTCTGCAAGGCCTGAGCTTCCCATGCACGTTGCATGGCCGGCGGGAGCAAGTTCTCGCCGGAAACCTAGCCGAGCTCCGTCGCATCATATCTCCGCAACCACTGAACCAAAGTGGGAAATAAAATGATGGACTTTTACTGTAGAGCCTAAGGATCATCTCCACCAAATTTGGTGGAGTTTGATCAAGCCAATTGATGGCAGAATGAAACCCTAATTTCGGGTTTTTCTTGCACTTGGCCGAGCTTTGTGCTCCGGCGCCGGCGAGCCCCTCCGCCGCCGGCCACATGCCCAGAAGTGCTCTTGGGACCGAGGGGAGTCCATCCATGCCATTGCATGCAACCTATGCAGCCCAAATGGGGACCGGCCATGAATGGCCCGAGCTTGAAGCCATTAATGGCGGCCGGCCATCCGGCGACCTCCGACGGTGGGGTCAAGTCCAGACCTTCCTAAAAGCTTGCTAGGAAGCTTGTGGTGCTGTTCCTTGCACCTTAAAATCAACCGTTGCAAAGTTGCCATTGTTGAAGATGAAGCTCAAACCGAGCTTTCTCCAGCCGCGCCGCCGCCGTGCCCTGTCGCCGGGCACGGGTCCAGGTGAGTTTGTTGTGTGTTTTAGCGTCCAAATGGCCAAGTGGTTGGGTCCCATATGCTTTGGTTGGATGGTCACGATTTTCAAAGCAAGCACACTTCATCTTCTTCGTTGCCCTGACCATTCCATCCATGCAATCTTGGCCCAGGCTTGCAGAGAAGGTAGAGGAAGTTATATAGATCATTTCCCTCCAAGTCTTATAGCATTTGGTTCAGTGTTTGCAGAGATCAACCTGGGATTGGTGGTTGTGTGATTGTATGTAAATGATGCACACCATATGTTTGATAAAATGCTTCAATGAAGATTTAGTTGGAATTTGGCTTCGGTGTAAAAATGAAACTTGCTTCAAATGTTTCCCTGAGCTTTATGCTCACTCCAGATCAAATCAGATCTGTGTGGAATTGTGTTTGGAGCATTGTCGGTTTGTTAGAAAGCAAGGTCATGGATCTGTTGATCCAGCAATGGCTGGGCTGCCAATAGGGCAAGCCCTGTGCTTTTTAAGGCATATTGAACATACACCTAAAGCAGAATTTTGATTGGATTAATAGAATTTAAGTTATAGTGAAATCAACCTCTAAATGAATAGTTTGGCCCAAAGTTTATTTCGGGCTGTTTGCAAAGCCGCGACAGTGAGTTCTTGACTAATTTGGGGTCACTAGACGCGATGCTCGCGTTAGATTTGGGTTTCGATGATCCGGAGAAACAAAAATTCATTTTGGCTAGGTTGGAAGAATATTTTATGGCCCGAAGTTTTCCTCGGGTCCCGTGCTGCCGCAAATTGGTGAGCACGGTGTTCAGCAAGATAAATGTCACCTGCTGGAAGTGACGGTTCGTTAAAATGAATCTCCAGTTGAAAGAACGAGCAAAAATAGTGCCCAAACTGGCACTAAAAGTGAAAATTTAAAAGCCCTAGGGGTCTAGATGCAAAAGTCACATCATATACTGGTTAGTAAGTTGATTCCTGAACCTTAATTCACATTCAGGGTTATTCGGTAGCATCTGGTGTGCTGAGCGTACGGTTGGTTCAGTTTGGCCGCCTGCATTATATCAGGTGGGTTTATCTTCGGTCCGGGCTTTATCATTTCGGCCCTCTGTGTACGGTATTGGTTGGACCCCTGTTTTTGGTTAACCTGGATATAATTGAGCCTATCTGCCTTTGATTGAGTTATATTACTGTTTGTTGCTTTGCCTGATTGGTCATTACCTAGTTTGCACATTTATACTTGATTATCAGTATCTATATCCTGATTCATGTTCTAGTTGTGGTTGATAATTATTCCTGCCTATGAGTTGAGATTCAGTTGATTCTGATATTGCATCCTCGATTGGATTAGTTGATAATTATTCCTGCATATGAGTTGAGATTCAGTTGATTCTGACATTGCATCGTTGATCGGATTGTTTCGGCTTGTTGTTCACCCGTTATGTTGCTAAATACATGATTTTATTAAATAAATGATTTTACCGAGCTTCGTAGGGTCGCCTGAGTCTGTTCTTGTTTGATAGGACAAAGGCATTGCTCTTCGAAGTTTGGACCTAGAACTTGTTTTCAAAATGTTTTCTCAAAAACATCATGTGTTTAGTTGTATGATCGATTTGTAGTTAATTTCCATGTTAGTACTTGTTCGTGATTATTGCAATATCTGATATATCAGTTCCCCTGATTGTTCCTGGATCATTATAGTTGCTGTTGTTCTTGCATGTGATTGAGATGATATTCTGATATGGTATTATTGCTGAATCCCAAAAGGGATAGTTCCCGGCTTATTGCCGATTACCCGGTCAGAGGACCGTGAGCTTGAGCATTCGCATGATTTATCGCCCGCACTGCTGTACTTCACGAACATCAGCGGAGTCATGACCCGTGTGGATGTTCTTTACCGGTAAAGTGGTCTGGTGTATGACCCGTGACTCCCAGGTTAGTGCCCAAGGGTGCCGGAGTGTTGACTCCCAGGTTAGTGCCCGAGGGTGCCGGAGTATGTCAGCCAGGTTGGTGCCAGGTTCGGCGAGGTTTTCCCTGAGGTCTTGATGACCAATATGGTGTCTTGAGATTAGGTTGGTTTTAGTATTTCATCTATTGATGCATGAGTTGCTGATTGATATGTTTACTTCATTATCCATTGATTCCTGGATTTGATTTCAATTATCCACCTATACATGTCGAGATTTGATATGATGCCTCTACTTTTAGTATCATGATTATTGAGTTGCTGATCCTACCAGTGCTTTCAGATCTGCTGACACTCCATGACACTTTCATGAGGATATACTTGTTGATCTCCACGTTGCTTCCATTATAATAGAGTTGTTGATCTCTATGTTATTCCATAATGATATTTCTTATCTGTCTTAACTCATAATGACTTTACTTAGAGTAAACACTGCTCCTTTATGATAATTGCTTTTCGTAACAGTGATCTTTTACTATCCTCTAGTATTGTATACCAGTAGGTACGATCTGCTATTTCTCGGCTCGTCGTGCCCACTGGGATACACTCCGGTGTGTCTCACACCCTCGGGTGACTGTTTTTCAGGTCGCGCGGGTGTTGGGATGTCGGGACGAATTGGCGAGGTATCGATATAGAGATTGACCCTGGACAGCCGAATGCACATGTATTTGTATCAGTTAAAAGAAATGTGTAATTCATTTGTTGTGTTGTTGTAATAATTGAATTGAAATTTTTGATAGTTGTAGTACGTAGTTAGTACTCTGATGTTGTTGCCAAGCTAGCCGTGCATATATAGAGAAGGCTCAATTCCATGGGGGATTGGGACTCTTCTATATATGTGGCGGTCTGTCATTGCCCTGGCTGTTTTTGCAACTCTGATTTATAAAAAAAAAAAAAAATTTATACACTGGTTTTTGAACTCGGGGCGTGACAGGAATCAACACTGGTAGGGATCTATCTCGCGACTCCCTCGCCTCGAACCGTCAACCGAAGATCCGCAACTCCCGCAGCAGACATTGCAAAACAAAGGGAGGGAAGGGGAAAAACAACAATGGGGGTGAGAACCACTAGTAAAACCAGTAGCCTCCCCCTGTGGGTAAAGCCTCAAACCCCGACGTACCCACAAGTCTACCAGAGGCAAGAAAAAGAATAAAAGAGGTGGTAAGCTATAAACAGAACTACTGATAAAAGAGAGCTACCACTAAAATGCCTCTAAAATGCCCAGCTAAAAGAATAGCTAAAAGTATGCCTGAGAAAGTCAAAGCCTGCCTGACCAAACCCAATCAATACACTAGTAAACACTG
The DNA here is from genome assembly GCA_029204045.2 of Tillandsia leiboldiana. Taxonomy (NCBI): domain Eukaryota; kingdom Viridiplantae; phylum Streptophyta; class Magnoliopsida; order Poales; family Bromeliaceae; genus Tillandsia; species Tillandsia leiboldiana. The sequence continues at coordinate 14,614,460 of CM055065.1, forward strand.
GTACTGCCTGCTCTGTCATCAATCTCACGAACTCAGTGTCTCCACTGTCCAAATGACCGGAACCCAACACGGTCTGACCGGCACCCAACACGGTCTAAAGCCTACTCCGGAGTGGCACTCGAGGGGAGCGACCCACACGAGTAAAGTATCTCAGTATCCAGTAACATAAGTATCATAAATCAGCAGGACTGGATCAAGACTCTAAGTAAGTGGGAAAAACCATCCACTAAGGAAGCCCGATCCCTCACCTCCAATCTGATGTAATAATAATAACCCGGTCAACCGCCCACAGTTCGCGGTTGCCGCAATCCCTGCCATCAGGCCCTGCCTGTCCCAAATCCCCAGAAACCTGACTACACTATCCCAAACTCCCTGCTCGCACCCGAGCCACAAATACCCAGAGTCTAAAATGAAAAGGAGAAAAGTATAAAGCATGGTTTCTCCTAAGTCAAGTCCAACATGATAGTGTAGCAGAAAAATGTGGCCTATCTAGATGACCATACAAGCATGAAGATGTCCCAAGATGATGTAAAGTAAACAGGTGTCGATGTTCTTACATTTATTAGAGCATGCTATCCAAATTACATAATCAATCTCATAAAAGGATTGGATGTTAACATAGCATACATCAAGTCTACACAAGTATGCGCCTTTCACATTTGGAAATAAAGTGAGAATAGTATCCAACATGCTTTTCACCAAACATGAATCAGGAGATAAATGACAATCATTACTTTCATAAAGAGTGAATCTCGCATAGATAGATCAAGATTAATGTAGTCAGTTATTCTCACACAAACCACTAACCGCCCTCAAATGAAACATCCATTCACATATAGACTTGCCAAAGATCATTTAACATTACTTGAATATGGTCATTCAATCCACTATCACCAATGAATAGATTAAGGTTCAACAACTTTTATTGATCTCACATAGGATGCACATAGAATCCACCAACAACATTTATTTCCACATAGGCTAAATCGCCGACCATTCACAATACACAATCTCACGCAAAATAGTCTAAGGATCAACCATTATGGTAAATATCACAAGTGGTAGAAGGAAAATCTACCGGGTCAATTATTCTCACGTAGATAAGTCAAGAATCATTTAATAAGATCACCCTCACTTACCTTGGATAGCCATTCACACCTAGGCCATATGACATTCACATAAAGTCATAACAATCCCTTCCTACATAGCAACCATATCCTTCACATAAATCAACTAAAATCATTTACATATAACTATCACCATCATTCACCATAATTAGGTTAACCATTCATCACAAAGTGTAGGCTAAAGATTAATTTCCCAATTATCCTCACATAACATAGGTTAAAGGATGATCACTTATAATCAACTTCATATGAGATAATACAACATCAATCAAACTATTCATTCACTCATGTATACACTGAGAATCAATTAACTTAATCTAAACATGGATATCCAAGCATATTATACCGAGGAGAAGAGAACATCAACCACAATGCCATGAGGGAAACCAATAGCCCGAGTGGGTAAATCGATGTTTTCGGCAAAGCACAACCACCCACCTGAAACTTGACGATCCGCTGCCCGCTGTAGCTCAAATTTGGCGTGAGTAATCTTTATCCTCCCAGGAGACCGATGCCGCGAAAATCATCCAAATCCGTGTAAGAACTTGAATTTTGAAAATAAATAAATAAATGAAATTGATTGAAGTCAGGTTGAATTTGGATCATAAATGGCTCAGATAGCGACAGTGCCCCTTTTCTACTGTATAAATTACACAGTTTACGAGACAGAAATATTGTCTTTCAAATCCGAGCCAAATCTCGAAAATCCGAGATGACCATTGAGATCGTCTCGTCGAAACATGAAAAGTTGATATACATATGTCGACGATCTGACGGTCGGATCTTCCTGAAATCAGTAAAGAAGCGGGCGGGCCCCACAACTTAAAGTGAATAGTAAACCCCTATTTTTAATCCCCCTTTGATCACTAACGGCCGTTTCGCCGTCTGGAACCCTAACATAGGGATATGAGTAGTCAAACCTAGCTAATTTCAACGTTCTGAGCACAATGGCACTGACGGTTTTCGCGTTTGGCGATCCGGGTGCATCGAAGTGCGTGCGTCGGCTGGCGACCTACAGAACTAGTTGGCCCGAGATTTTATACGAGTGCCAAATTGATCAAACAAATACGCTACTTGACAGGTCTCGACGAGCCGGACGTCGTGGCGAAGTCTGTTTCGCGATTCGTCGAGCGGATTTTCTCGAAGTGCGTGAAAAGTGCTCAAAATGGTCTAAATTGTATTAAAACTTAATAGTTTATGTGCCTAAGTGCTAGGGCTTGTAACTATAAGGGGTTTGGTGCATTTTGCACCTATTAAGAGGATCTCGGAGTTTAAGGGTTAATGTGAACATGGCTTGGGGTTAATGAGTAAAGGAATCAAGTATTATTGTTGCCTCTTGGTCTTCCCAAGATCTCTGCACCCGAGGAGTCTTGAGGACATCTGAAGCATCACCCCTGATCCCTTACTACTCCCAGACCCAGCCCGAAGCCCTGGTTAAACCGAAAACCCAACACCCTTTTGAGAGCAAACCGAGAGAGAGAGAGAGAGGGAGAAGAAGGTTGGAACCAACCCCTACCAAAACTTGTTTTGGAGCTGTCACGCCCCGAGTCCAAAAACTAGTGTATAAATTTTTTTTTTTTTAAATCAGAGTTGCAAAAACAACCAGGGCAATGACAGACCGCCACATATATAGAAGAGTCCCAATCCCCAATGGAATTGAGCCTTTTCTATATATGCACGGCTAGCTTGGCAACAAACATCAGAGTACTAACTACGTACAGCTACAAGCAAAAGTTACAATTAACTTTACAATTATTTACATCTGAATTACAACTCTTTCCTTTAACATCAAATAATACATGAACTTTCGGCTGTCCAGGGTCAACATCCAACACGGAATCTCACCAACACGTCCCGACATCCCAGCACCCGCTCGGCCTGAAAAACAGTCACCCGAGGGTGTGAGACACACCGAAGTGTATCCCAGTGGGCACGACGAGCCGAGAAATAGCAGATCGTACCTACTGGTATACAATACTAGAGGATAGTAATAATCAGGGGTTAGGGTAAAGCAGATATATAACTGGTGCTGTAAAGAAAGCAAAACTTATAATCTGGGCACGAGCATGGTAGATAATTTTACCAGAATTTAAAACAGGACAAACATGTATTAGGATAATCAACGCATCAAGGAGTTAGGACAATCAACAAGATAACAATGAAACTATAATCAAGGCATCAAGGAGTTAGGACAATCAGCAATATAACAATGAGATTATAATCAAGGCATCAAGGAATTAGGACAATCAGCAATATAGGTAGATAACTAGAAGCCAGATCAAAGAATCAAAAAATCATGTTAAAGCAACTTAACAACACATGCATCAAATAGATGAAAACACAAAGACCCAATCACAAGCTACCATATTGGCCTTCTCAAGACCTCAGGCAAGGCTGCCCACTTGGCACCACCTGGTTGACATTCCCCAAACTAGGGTCACGGGTTGCCTCAGCTAACCACTTTACCGGTAAAGTACACCGCTACGGGGGATCAGTCCGCTAGTGTACGTGAAGAACAACGGTGCGGGCGAATCATGTGCAAATGCTCAAACTGGCGGTCCACTGACCGGGTAATCGGCAACAAGCCGGGAAATCCCCACTGGGATGCAATAATCAAATCAACTGAATCTCAACTCATATGCAAGACCAAGGCAAATCTCAACTCAGCATAAGCTCAACCGAAAAACTCAACTCAATCATGCAGACCAACCAAATAATACAAAACTTAAACACATATTTTTAAGAAAACTGTTTTGAAAAGTCCACACCCCGAAGAGCATTGCCCTCGTCCTATCAAACAAGAACAGACTCAGGCGACACTACGAAGCTTGGGTTTCCAAACCTCGCAGAGCAATTGCCTTTGTCCTATCAAACAAGAACAGACTCCGGCGACCCTACGAAGCTCGGTAAAAACATCAGTTAAACAAATCTATGTGCTCAGCAGTGTATCATTTGATCGACAGGACAAACAGGCTTACTCATCAACCATGGAAATGTTCCAAGATAAGATATAAATACCAGAGGCACTAAGAATAATCATGTAAGGCAGAATAGAACTGATAACAGGCGTAGCTCAACATTCAGATGACCAAACAGGCATGGCAATATGTAGAGCAATAATATAACCACTGGAAACAACTAATCAGCAGATATGGTAAAGATCACTAAAGAAGATCATAATCAGGCATAAAGCAGGTATGACGTAGCAAATAACTGAATCAAAGGAAGGCAGGCTCAAGCATTGGTAGATCAATATAATAATCAAGCATAGGAGTGCAACTACAAAATGGCCAATCAGTCAAAGCAACTAACAGTAATATATATTGCAACCAAAGGCAGACAGGCTCAAGATAAACTAGGTTACCAAAAACAAGAGTCCAACTAATACCGTACACCGAGGGCCGAAAAGATCTCGGACCGAAGTTAAACCCACCTGATAAATCGCAGGCGACTATTTGTATCGACAGATCACTTGAAAACCAGATGTAGATCGAACAGACCTGAATTAAACATATTGTTCAGGAATTAACTTAACTTTTAATCTAACAGTTTCAAATCAACTTAAAACCTCTTTTTAGCACTGTTTTCGCTCGTTCTTTTTACTGGAAATTCATTTTAACGAACCGTCACTTCCAGCAGGTGACATTTATTTTGCTGAACACCGTGCTCACCAATTTGCGGCAGCACGGAACCCGAGGAAAACTTCGGGTCATAAACTCTCCTCTAACATAGCCCTTTTTGCATTTTTGTTTCTCCGAGACTTCCAACTCTGTTTTTAACGCGAGCATCGCGTTCAGTGACCCCAAAATACCCAGGAGTACACTTTTACAATTTTCCAAACAGACCCTAACACTGTTTTTAATCAATTATTGCATTAAGGCTTGGTTATGACTCATCTTTGAATCCACATATTTCCAGACAAAACTTTCTATATCAAACCATCTCTGGATAATGCCAGGATCACAGGGCTTGCCCTAGATGCAGCCCCAGGTTTGCTGGTTCAACCCGAACCAAGCCCTTGCTCTCACATAAGTTCATAATGCACCAACCACTTGTCCACACAGATCAAGATTGATCTGAAGTGAGCATCAAGCTCAGGGGACCTTCCTGAGTAAGTTTGATATACAACTTGAAGCTTAATTCTGCCTCGAAGTTCTTTGAGACATTTCCTCAAACACTTGGCATGCACCATATATACAAAGCTTCACAACAACTTCCCCGAGTTGGTTCTCAGCCAATTCTGCACCTTAAGCCCTCAAACTTGGAAGGAAAGTTTCCACATAACTTCCTCTACAACTCCTGCAAGCCTGGGGCATCTTTGCACCCATGGTTGGCTGCGGGCAAGGTGGAAAAGATGACTCTATTGCTTTGAAATTCGTGACCAGCAACCTAAGGCATCTGGGATCAAATGACTTGGCCAACTAGGTGCTAAATCACTCAAGAAAACTTTCTGTGCCAGTGGCCGGCAACAAAACACGGCGGCGACGGCGGTGGAGCAAAGCTCCATTTCGAGCTTTCTTCAACAATGGCAACTTTGCTATTGTCCGCTTTAAGGTGCAAAGAACAGCACCACAAGCTTTCTAGCAAGCTTTTGAGAAGCTCTGGCCATGTCCCTGTCGTCGGAGATCGCCGGACGGCCGGCCGCCATTAACGGCCTCAAACTCGGGTCAACCATGGCACCCACCATTTCGGGCTGCATGGTTGCCATGCAAAAGCATGGGTGGATACCCCTCGACCCAATAAAGCTTCCTGTACATGTGGCCGGCGGTGGGAAGCCTCGCCGGCGCCGGAGCAACAAGCTCGGCCGAAGGGGTCATCTTCCCCAAACTAGGGCACTTCCGCACCACCTCCACACAGCATCAAAACACTCCAAATTTGGAGGGAAGCAAGAACAGGTCAAGAGGAAGAAGACCATCACTTTACTTTTCATTAAAAATCGCCGTAAGCAAAGAAAGCTCGGGGCGGAGCTCCGGCGGTGCAACTTGGCCGCCGGCCAACCGGAGCTTTTCCCATTTCATGGGTGGTCTGGAAATAATCCTTAGGCTATAGGGAAAATACTTCCAAAGGTCTTGGGTCTGAAAAACCATTGGATCAATAGGACTCACCTCGCCGGAGTTGGAGAAGATGAGGAAGAAGCCGGTTCTCTCCACGGCCACGCGCAGCCTCCAGCAAGCTCGGGTTTGCTCACCTGGAAGCAGAAGAACTCCCAGAAGTCCAGGAACCCTAGTTGGAGCAACTTCTCTCCAATCCTCACCCTTCTCTCTCACTCGGATTTTTTTTTTCAATGGGGTGATCTCCCTCGGCCACCCCAGCATCCGAGGCTTATGAGGAATAACTCTTGGGAGTTAGGAAATCCCAAGAGCCACCTCGTGTAACCTTCACGGGCAGACCAAGAGACACCTTTGCATAAATGCTAGATTTTGCAATTTTGCAAAATAACCGTGTACAAGAAACCCTAAGCCTTAAGGACCCAGCTGTAGCTCACAATTGCATTCAGAACCTTAGTGAATTAAGCTTGTTAATTTTGATACATAAAATATTAAGGTTTCTTCAAAAATACCCGCTTTTTTTCGGCACCTTTCACGCATTTCGAGACAATCCGGTCGCCGTTTTGCGAAGCGGACTTCGCCACGACCGTCCGGCTCGTCGAGACCTGTCAGGTAGCGTGTTTGTTTGGTTCGTTCGAACGCCCGGATTAAAAGTCGTTCCATAAAGTTCGACCAATATAGCGCGTGGCACGCACTTCGATGCACCCGGGTCGCCAAACGCGAAATCCGTCAGTGCCATTGCGCTCAGAACGTCGAAAATAGCTAGGATCCATTACTCATACCTCTAGGTTAAAACTCTAGATAGTGGTTCGGCCATTAGTGAAAGCGAGGGATTAAAAACCGAGGGGTTACTATTCACTTTAAGTCGGCGGGGCCCGCTTTTTGATTTCTGATTTCTGGAAGATCCGACCGTCGGATCGAAAACATATGAATATGAAACTTCTATGTTTCGGACGAGGACGATCGCAATGGTGATCTCGGATTTCCAGATCAGACCCCGATCAAAAGTCGATATTTTAGGGCCACTGTTGCACTACTATCTACTAATTTTTGCTATTTAAATAATTCTGGAAATTATTTAAACCTGAATTCTGGATTTTAAAATCATGGTTACTACATCACTCACCACTTTAAGAAGTTTCGTCCCCGAAACTTAAACTTAACTAATCCACTATTACGCCTCTAACAGGTTCACAGTAGTGGACAATCAGTCACAAAATATTGACAACTCTCAGATTACTCATTTAGACCCATCTGAATATTCCCCGTTACAGGGCAGAGTATTTCTCGGTTCTTTCGGAAGTAGCGTTGTCGGCCGCCAACGTGCTACCAAAGAAAAGGCGAATACCATAGATCTATCGCCACCACTAGTTGGGGACACAACTCACATATGAAGGTACATCACATACCTTCCTACACAGTCTCTATGTCGATAATATAACCTTTACCAAATGTCACTACATTACGGGGTCAATCTTTGAACCACAAGTACGGATCTGAGCCCTCTGGCTCCACTGAAAACATCAATCCCACGGTCGAAACCATGACCGCGACTACTCTTCACTAACAACGATTCTCAAAACCCGAATACGAAACACATCTAAGTTCCAAACCACTATTCCGAAACCCCGCGCTCTCTCGTGACCACAAGTCATCCTAGAGTTCGTTCCTAGCCAAACCTAGACATCGTATTCCTATTGCTCTGATACCATCTAATCTGTCACGCCCCGAGTCCAAAAACTAGTGTATAAATTTTTTTTTTTTTTAAATCAGAGTTGCAAAAACAACCAGGGCAATGACAGACCGCCACATATATAGAAGAGTCCCAATCCCCAATGGAATTGAGCCTTTTCTATATATGCACGGCTAGCTTGGCAACAAACATCAGAGTACTAACTACGTACAACTACAAGCAAAAGTTACAATTAACTTTACAATTATTTACATCTGAATTACAACTCTTTCCTTTAACATCAAATAATACATGAACTTTCGGCTGTCCAGGGTCAACATCTAACACGGAATCTCACCAACACGTCCCGACATCCCCAGCACCCCGCTCGGCCTGAAAACAGTCACCCGAGGGTGTGAGACACACCGAGTGTATCCCAGTGGGCACGACGAGCCGAGAATAGCAATCGTACCTACTGGTATACAATACTAGAGGATAGTAATATTCAGGGGTTAGGTAAAGCAGATATATAACTGGTGCTTGTCAAGAAAGCAAAACTTATAATCGGGCACGAGCATGGTAGATATTATCAGAATTTAAAACAGGACAAACAGTATTAGTAATCAACGCATCAAGGAGTTAGGACAATCAGCAAGATAACAATGAAACTATAAATCAGGCTCAAGGAGTTAGGACAATCAGCAAGATAACACTGAATTATAATCAAGGCATCAAGGAATTAGGACATCACAATAAGCGTAGATACAGAAGCCAGATCAAAGAATCAAAAAATCATGTTAAAGCAACTTAACAACACATGCATCAAATAGATGAAACCCAAAGACGACCCAATCACAAGCTACCATATTGCCTTCTCAAGACCTCAGGCAAGGCTGCCCACTTGGCACCACCTGGTTGACATTCCCCAAACTAGGGTCCGGGTTGCCTCAGCTAACCACTTTACCGGTAAAGTACACCGCTACGGGGATCAGTCCGCTAGTGTACGTGAGAACAACGTGCGGGCGAATCATGTGCAAATGCTCAAACTGGCGGTCCACTGACCGGGTAATCGGCAACAAGCCGGGAAATCCCCACTGGGATGCAATAATCCAAATCAACTGAATCTCAACTCATATGCAAGACCAAGGCAATCTCACTCAGCATAAGCTCAAACCGAAAAACTCAACTCAATCATGCAGACCAACCAAATAATACAAAACTTAAACACATATTTTTAAGAAAACAATGTTTTGAAAAGTCCACACCCCGAAGAGCATTGCCCGCGTCCTATCAAACAAGAACAGACTCAGCGACACTACGAAGCTTGGGTTTCCAAACCTCGCAGAGCAATTCCTTTGTCCTCCTCAAACAGACCGACTCCGGCGACCCTACAGCTCGGTAAAAACATCAGTTAAACAAATCTATGTGCTCAGCAGTGTATCATTTGAGTCGACAGGACAACAGGCTTCCTCATCAACCCTGGAACTGTTCCAAGATACGATAGACTAATAACCAGAGGCACTAAGAATATCATGTAAGGCAGAATAGAACTGCTA
>CM055065.1:14623962-14753771 GCA_029204045.2 Tillandsia leiboldiana
CACCAACACATTTATTCCACATAGGCTAAATCGCCCGACCAGCTCACAATAAACAATATCACGCAAAAAGTCTAAGGATCAAATTATCGTAAATATCACAAGGTAGAAGGAATCTACGGGTCAATTATTCTCACGTGATAAGTCAAGAATCTTTAATTAAGTTCACCCTACTTACCTTGGATAGCCCATTCACTACCTAGGCATATTTGACATTCACATAAAGTCATAACAATCCCTTCCTACATAGCAACCAGATCCTTCACATAATCAATAAAATCTTACATATAACTATCACCATCATTCACCATAATTAGGTTAACCATTCATCACAAAGTGTAGTCTAAAGATTAATTTCCCAATTATCCTCACATAACATAGGGTTAAAGGATGATAATTATAATCAACTTCATATGAGATAATACAACATCAATCACAAACTATTCATTCATCATGTATACCCTGAGAATCAATTAACTTAATCTAAACATGGATATCCAAGCATATTATACCGAGGAGAGAAGAGAACATCAACACAATGCCATGAGGGAAACCAATGCCCGAGGGGTAAATCGATGTTTTCGGCAAAGCACAACCACCCACCTGAAACTTGACGATCCGCTGCCCGCTGTAGCTCAAATTTGGCGTGAGTAATCTTTATCCTCCAGGAGACCGATGCCGCGAAAATCATCCAAATCCGTGTAAGAACTGAATTTTGAATAATAAATAAATTAAATTGATTGAAGTCAGGTTGAATTTGGATCATAAATGGCTCAGATAGCGACAGTGCACCTTTTCTACTGTATAATTACACAGTTTACGAGACAGAATATTGTCTTTCAAATCCGAGCCAAATCTCGAAAATCCGAGATGACCTGAGATCGTCTCGTCGAAACATGAAAAGTTTGATATACATATGTCGACGATCTGACGGTGGATCTTCCTGAATCAGTAAAGAAGCGGGCGGGCCCACAACTAAAAGGGTAAATAGTAAAACCCCTATTTTAATCCCCTTTGATCACTAACGGCCGTTTTCGCCGTCTGGAACCCTAACATAGGGATATGAGTAGTCAAACATAGCTAATTTATCAAAGTCTGAGCACAATGGCACTGACGGTTTTCGCGTTTGGCGTGCGGTCCGGGTGCATCGGTGCGTGCGGTCGGCGTGGCGACCTACAGAACTAGTTGGCCCGAGATTTTATACGAGTGCCAAATTGATCAAACAAATACGCTACTTGACAGGGTCTCGACGAGCCGGACGTCGTGGCGAAGTCTGTTTCGCGATTCGTCGAGCGGATTTTCTCGAAGTGCGTGAAAAGTGCTCAAAATGGTCTAATTGTATTAAAATAATAGTTTATTGCCTAAGTGCTAGGGCTTGTAACTATAAGGGTTGGTGCATTTGCACCTATTAAGAGGATCTCGGAGTTTAGGGTTAATGTGAACATGGCTTGGGGTTAATGAGTACAGGAATCAAGTATATTGTTGCCTCTTGTCTTCCCAAGATCTCTGCACCAGGAGTCTTGAGGACATCTGAAGCATCACCCCTGATCCCGTACTACTCCCAGACCCAGCCCGAAAGCCCTGGGTTAAACCGAAAACCCAACACCCTTTTGAGAGCACAAACCGAGAGAGGAGAGAGAGGGAGAAGAAGGTTGGAACCACCCCTACCAAAACTTGTTTGGAGCTGTCACGCCCCGAGTCCAAAAATAGTGTATAAATTTTTTTTTTTTTTAAATCAGAGTTGCAAAAAAAAAACAGGGCAAGGACAGACGCCACATATATAGAAGAGTCCCAATCCCCAATGGAATTGAGCCTTTTCTATATATGCCCGGCTAGCTTGGGCAACAAACATCAGAGTACTAACTACGTACAGCTACAAGCAAAAGTTACAATTAACTTTACAATTATTTACATCTGAATTACAACTCTTTCCTTTAACATCAAATAATACATGAACTTTCGGCTGTCCAGGGTCAAACATCCAACACGGAATCTCACCAACAGTCCCGACATCCCAGCACCCGCTCGGCCTGAAAAACAGTCACCCCGAGGGTGTGAGACACACGAGTGTATCCCAGTGGGCACGACGAGCCGAGAAATAGCAGATCGTACCTACTGGTATACAATCCTACTAGAGGATAGTAATAATCAGGGTTAGGGTAAAGCAGATATATAACTGGTGCTGTAAAGAAAGCAAAAACTTATAATCTGGGCACGAGCATGGTAGAAATTTACCAGAATTTAAAACAGGACAAACATGTATTAAGGATAATCAACGCATCAAGAGTTAGGACAATCAACAAGATAAACAAGAAACTATAATCAAGGCCATCCAGGAGTTAGGGACATCAGCATAAACAATGAGATTACTCCAGGCATCAAGGAATTAGGAACATCAGCAATATAGGTAGATAACTAGAAGAACAGATCACAATCAAAAAATCATGTTAAAGCAACTTAACAACACATGCATCAAATAGATGAAAACACAAAGACCCAATCACAAGCTTACCATATTGGCCTCTCAAGACCTCAGCAAGGCTGCCCACTTGGGCACCACCTGGTTGACATTCCCCAAACTAGGGTCACGGGTTGCCTCAGCTAACCACTTTACCGGTAAAGTACACCGCTACGGGGGATCAGTCCGCTAGTGTACGTGTGAAGAACACAGGTGCGGGCGAATCATGTGCAAATGCTCAAACTGGCGGTCCACTGACCGGGTAATCGGCAACAAGCCGGGAAATCCCACTGGGATGCAATAATCAAATCAACTGAATCTCAACTCATATGCCAAGACCAAGGCAAATCTCAACTCAGCATAAGCTCAACCCGAAAAAACTCAACTCAATCATGCAGACCAAACAAATAATACAAAACTTAAAACACATATTTTTAAGAAAACGTTTTGAAAAGTCCACACCCGAAGAGCATTGCCCTCGTCCTATCAAACAAGAACAGACTCAGGCGACACTACGAAGCTTGGGTTTCCAAACCTCGCAGAGCAATTGCCTTGTCCTATCAAAACAAGAACAGACTCCGGCGACCCTACGAAGCTCGGTGAAAAACATCAGTTAAACAAATCTATGTGCTCAGCAGGGTATCCATTTGATCGACAGGACAAACAGGCTTACTCATCAAACCATGGAAATGTTCCAAGATAAGATATATAAATACCAGAGCACTAAAGATATCATGAAGTAGGCAGAATAGAACTGATAACAGGCGTAGCTCAACATTCAGATGACCAAACAGGCATGGCAATATGTAGAGCAAAATATAACCACTGGAAACAACTAATCAGCAGATATATGGTAAAGATCACTAAAGAAGATCATAATCAGGCATAAAGCAGGTATGACGTAGCAAATAACTGAATCAAAGAGAGGCAGGCTCAAGCATTGGTAGATCAATATAATAATCAACAGCATAGGGTGCAACTACAAAATGGCCAATCAGTCAAAGCAACTAACAGTAATATATATTGCAACCAAAGGCAGACAGGTCAAGATAAAACTAGGTTACCAAAAACAAGAGTCCAACTAATACCGTACACCGAGGGCCGAAAAGATCTCGGACCGAAGTTAAACCCACCTGATAAATCGCAGGCGACTATTTGTATCGACAGATCACTTGAAACCAGATGTAGATCGAACAGACCTGAATTAAACATATTGTTCAGGAATACTTAACTTTTAATCTAACAGTTTCAAATCAACTTAAAACCTCTTTTTAGCACTGTTTTCGCTCGTTCTTTTTACTGGAAATTCATTTAACGAACCGTCACTTCCAGCAGGTGACATTTATTTTGCTGAACACCGTGCTCACCAATTTGCGGCAGCACGGAACCCGAGGAAAACTTCGGGTCATAAACTCTCCTCTAACATAGCCCTTTTTGCATTTTTGTTTCTCCGAGACTTCCAACTCTGTTTTTAACGCGAGCATCGCGTTCAGTGACCCCAAATACCCAGGAGTACACTTTTACAATTTTCCAAACAGACCCTAACACTGTTTTTAATCAATTATTGCATTAAGGCTTGGTTATGACTCATCTTTGAATCCACATATTTCCAGACAAAACTTTCTATATCAAACCATCTCTGGATAATGCCAGGATCACAGGGCTTGCCCTAGATGCAGCCCCAGGTTGCTGGTTCAACCCGAACCAAGCCCTTGCTCTCACATAAGTTCATAATGCACCAACCCCTTGTCCACACAGATCAAGATTGATCTGAAGTGAGCATCAAGCTCAGGGGACCTTCCTGAGTAAGTTTGATATACAACTTGAAGCTTAATTCTGCCTCGAAGTTCTTTGAGACATTTCCTCAAACACTTGGCATGCACCATATATACAAAAGCTTCACAACAACTTCCCCGAGTTGGTTCTCAGCCAATTCTGCACCTTAAGCCCTCAAACTTGGAAGGAAAGTTTCCAATAACTTCCTCTACAACTCCTGCAAGCCTGGGCATCTTTGCACCCATGGTGGCTGCGGGCAAGGTGGAAAAGATGACTCTATTGCTTTGAAATTCGTGACCAGCAACCTACAGGCATCTGGGATCAAATGACTTGGCCAACTAGGTGCTAAATCACTCAAGAAAACTTTCTGTGCCAGTGGCCGGCAACAAAACACGGCGGCGACGGCGGTGGAGCAAAGCTCCATTTCGAGCTTTCTTCAACAATGGCAACTTTGCTATTGTCCGCTGTAAGGTGGCAAAGAACAGCACCACAAGCTTTCTAGCAAGCTTTTGAGAAGCTCTGGCCATGTCCCTGGTCGTCGGAGATCGCCGGACGGCCGGCCGCCATTAACGGCCTCAAACTCGGGTCAACCATGGCACCCACCATTTCGGGCTGCATGGTTGCCATGCAAAAGCATGGGTGGATACCCCTCGACCCAATAAAGCTTCCTGTACATGTGGCCGGCGGTGGGAAGCCTCGCCGGCGCCGGAGCAACAAGCTCGGCCGAAGGGGTCATCTTCCCCAAACTAGGGCACTTCCGCACCACCTCCACACAGCATCAAAACACTCCAAATTTGGAGGGAAGCAAGAACAGGTCAAGAGGAAGAAGACCATCACTTTACTTTTCATTAAAAATCGCCGTAAGCAAAGAAAGCTCGGGGCGGAGCTCCGGCGGTGCAACTTGGCCGCCGGCCAACCGGAGCTTTTCCCATTTCATGGGTGGTCTGGAAATAATCCTTAGGCTATAGGGAAATACTTCCAAAGGTCTTGGGTCTGAAAAACCATTGGATCAATAGGACTCACCTCGCCGGAGTTGGAGAAGATGAGGAAGAAGCCGGTTCTCTCCACGGCCACGCGCAGCCTCCAGCAAGCTCGGGTTTGCTCACCTGGAAGCAGAAGAACTCCCAGAAGTCCAGGAACCCTAGTTGGAGCAACTTCTCTCCAATCCTCACCTTCTCTCTCACTCGGATTTTTTTTTTCACTGGGGGTGATCTCCCTCGGCCACCCCAGCATCCGAGGCTTATGAGGAATAACTCTTGGGAGTTAGGAAATCCCAAGAGCCACCTCGTGTAACCTTCACTGGGCAGACCAAGAGACACCTTTGCATAAATGCTAGATTTGCCATTTTGCAAAATAACCCTTGTACAAGAAACCCTAAGCCTTAGGACCCAGCTGTAGCTCACAATTGCATTCAGAACCTTAGTGAATTAAGCTTGTAATTTTGATACATAAAATATAAGGTTTCTTCAAAAATACCCGCTTTTTCGGCACCTTTCACGCATTTCGAGACAATCCGGTCGCCGTTTTGCGAAGCGGACTTCGCCACGACGTCCGGCTCGTCGAGACCTGTCAGGTAGCGTGTTTGTTTGGTTCGTTCGACGCCCGGATTAAAGTCGTTCCATAAAGTTCGACTCAATATAGCGCGTGGCACGCACTTCGATGCACCCGGGTCGCCAAACGCGAAATCCGTCAGTGCCATTGCGCTCAGAACGTCGAAAATAGCTAGGATCCATTACTCATACCTCTAGGTTAAAACTCTAGATAGTGGTTCGGCCATTAGTGAAAGCGAGGGATTAAAAACCGAGGGTTACTATTCACTTTAAGTCGCGGGGCCCGCTTTTTGATTTCTGATTTCTGGAAGATCCGACCGTCGGATCGAAAACATATGAATATGAAACTTCTATGTTTCGACGAGACGATCGCAATGGTGATCTCGGATTTTCCAGATCAGACCCCGATCAAAAGTCGATATTTTAGGGCCACTGTGCACTACTATCTACTAATTTTTGCTATTTAAATAATTCTGGAAATTATTTAAACCTGAATTCTGGATTTTAAAAATCATGGTTACTACATCACTCACCACTTTAAGAAGTTTCGTCCCCGAAACTTAAACTTAACTAATCCACTATTACGCCTCTAACAGGTTCACAGTAGTGACAATCAGTCACAAAATATTGACAACTCTCAGATTACTCATTTAGACCCAATCTGAATATTCCCCGTTTACAGGGCAGAGTATTTCTCGGTTCTTTCGGAAGTACGTTGTCGGCCGCCAACGTGCTTACCAAAAGAAAGGCGAAATACCATAGATCTATCGCCAACCACTAGTTGGGGACACAACTCACATATGAAGGTACATCACATACCTTCCTACACAGTCTCTATGTCGATAATATAACCTTTACCAAATGTCACTACCATTACGGGGTCAATCTTTGAACCACAAGTACGGATCTGAGCCCTCTGGCTCCACTGAAACATCAATCCCACGGTCGAAACCATGACCGCGACTACTCTTCACTAACAACGATTCTCAAAACCCGAATACGAAACACATCTAAGTTCCAAACCACTATTCCGAAAACCCCGCGCTCTCTCGTGACCACAAGTCATCCTAGAGTTCGTTCCTAGCCAAACCTAGACATCGTATTCCTATTGCTCTGATACCATCTAATCTGTCACGCCCCGAGTCCAAAAACTAGTGTATAAATTTTTTTTTTTTTAAATCAGAGTTGCAAAAACAACCAGGGCAATGACAGACCGCCACATATATAGAAGAGTCCCAATCCCCAATGGAATTGAGCCTTTTCTATATATGCACGGCTAGCTTGGCAACAAACATCAGAGTACTAACTACGTACAACTACAAGCAAAAGTTACAATTAACTTTACAATTATTTACATCTGAATTACAACTCTTTCCTTTAACATCAAATAATACATGAACTTTCGGCTGTCCAGGGTCAACATCCAACACGGAATCTCACCAACACGTCCCGACATCCCAGCACCCGCTCGGCCTGAAAAACAGTCACCCGAGGGTGTGAGACACACCGGAGTGTATCCCAGTGGGCACGACGAGCCGAGAAATAGCAGATCGTACCTACTGGTATACAATACTAGAGGATAGTAATAATCAGGGGTTAGGGTAAAGCAGATATATAACTGGTGCTGTAAAGAAAGCAAAACTTATAATCTGGGCACGAGCATGGTAGATAATTTTATCAGAATTTAAAACAGGACAAACATGTATTAGGATAATCAACGCATCAAGGAGTTAGGACAATCAGCAAGATAACAATGAAACTATAATCAAGGCATCAAGGAGTTAGGACAATCAGCAATATAACAATGAGATTATAATCAAGGCATCAAGGAATTAGGACAATCAGCAATATAGGTAGATAACTAGAAGCCAGATCAAAGAATCAAAAAATCATGTTAAAGCAACTTAACAACACATGCATCAAATAGATGAAAACACAAAGACCCAATCACAAGCTACCATATTGGCCTTCTCAAGACCTCAGGCAAGGCTGCCCACTTGGCACCACCTGGTTGACATTCCCCAAACTAGGGTCACGGGTTGCCTCAGCTAACCACTTTACCGGTAAAGTACACCGCTACGGGGGATCAGTCCGCTAGTGTACGTGAAGAACAACGGTGCGGGCGAATCATGTGCAAATGCTCAAACTGGCGGTCCACTGACCGGGTAATCGGCAACAAGCCGGGAAATCCCCACTGGGATGCAATAATCAAATCAACTGAATCTCAACTCATATGCAAGACCAAGGCAAATCTCAACTCAGCATAAGCTCAACCGAAAAACTCAACTCAATCATGCAGACCAACCAAATAATACAAAACTTAAACACATATTTTTAAGAAAACTGTTTTGAAAAGTCCACACCCCGAAGAGCATTGCCCTCGTCCTATCAAACAAGAACAGACTCAGGCGACACTACGAAGCTTGGGTTTCCAAACCTCGCAGAGCAATTGCCTTTGTCCTATCAAACAAGAACAGACTCCGGCGACCCTACGAAGCTCGGTAAAAACATCAGTTAAACAAATCTATGTGCTCAGCAGTGTATCATTTGATCGACAGGACAAACAGGCTTACTCATCAACCATGGAAATGTTCCAAGATAAGATATAAATACCAGAGGCACTAAGAATAATCATGTAAGGCAGAATAGAACTGATAACAGGCGTAGCTCAACATTCAGATGACCAAACAGGCATGGCAATATGTAGAGCAATAATATAACCACTGGAAACAACTAATCAGCAGATATGGTAAAGATCACTAAAGAAGATCATAATCAGGCATAAAGCAGGTATGACGTAGCAAATAACTGAATCAAAGGAAGGCAGGCTCAAGCATTGGTAGATCAATATAATAATCAAGCATAGGAGTGCAACTACGAAATGGCCAATCAGTCAAAGCAACTAACAGTAATATATATTGCAACCAAAGGCAGACAGGCTCAAGATAAACTAGGTTACCAAAAACAAGAGTCCAACTAATACCGTACACCGAGGGCCGAAAAGATCTCGGACCGAAGTTAAACCCACCTGATAAATCGCAGGCGACTATTTGTATCGACAGATCACTTGAAAACCAGATGTAGATCGAACAGACCTGAATTAAACATATTGTTCAGGAATTAACTTAACTTTTAATCTAACAGTTTCAAATCAACTTAAAACCTCTTTTTAGCACTGTTTTCGCTCGTTCTTTTTACTGGAAATTCATTTTAACGAACCGTCACTTCCAGCAGGTGACATTTATTTTGCTGAACACCGTGCTCACCAATTTGCGGCAGCACGGAACCCGAGGAAAACTTCGGGTCATAAACTCTCCTCTAACATAGCCCTTTTTGCATTTTTGTTTCTCCGAGACTTCCAACTCTGTTTTTAACGCGAGCATCGCGTTCAGTGACCCCAAAATACCCAGGAGTACACTTTTACAATTTTCCAAACAGACCCTAACACTGTTTTTAATCAATTATTGCATTAAGGCTTGGTTATGACTCATCTTTGAATCCACATATTTCCAGACAAAACTTTCTATATCAAACCATCTCTGGATAATGCCAGGATCACAGGGCTTGCCCTAGATGCAGCCCCAGGTTTGCTGGTTCAACCCGAACCAAGCCCTTGCTCTCACATAAGTTCATAATGCACCAACCACTTGTCCACACAGATCAAGATTGATCTGAAGTGAGCATCAAGCTCAGGGGACCTTCCTGAGTAAGTTTGATATACAACTTGAAGCTTAATTCTGCCTCGAAGTTCTTTGAGACATTTCCTCAAACACTTGGCATGCACCATATATACAAAGCTTCACAACAACTTCCCCGAGTTGGTTCTCAGCCAATTCTGCACCTTAAGCCCTCAAACTTGGAAGGAAAGTTTCCACATAACTTCCTCTACAACTCCTGCAAGCCTGGGGCATCTTTGCACCCATGGTTGGCTGCGGGCAAGGTGGAAAAGATGACTCTATTGCTTTGAAATTCGTGACCAGCAACCTAAGGCATCTGGGATCAAATGACTTGGCCAACTAGGTGCTAAATCACTCAAGAAAACTTTCTGTGCCAGTGGCCGGCAACAAAACACGGCGGCGACGGCGGTGGAGCAAAGCTCCATTTCGAGCTTTCTTCAACAATGGCAACTTTGCTATTGTCCGCTTTAAGGTGCAAAGAACAGCACCACAAGCTTTCTAGCAAGCTTTTGAGAAGCTCTGGCCATGTCCCTGTCGTCGGAGATCGCCGGACGGCCGGCCGCCATTAACGGCCTCAAACTCGGGTCAACCATGGCACCCACCATTTCGGGCTGCATGGTTGCCATGCAAAAGCATGGGTGGATACCCCTCGACCCAATAAAGCTTCCTGTACATGTGGCCGGCGGTGGGAAGCCTCGCCGGCGCCGGAGCAACAAGCTCGGCCGAAGGGGTCATCTTCCCCAAACTAGGGCACTTCCGCACCACCTCCACACAGCATCAAAACACTCCAAATTTGGAGGGAAGCAAGAACAGGTCAAGAGGAAGAAGACCATCACTTTACTTTTCATTAAAAATCGCCGTAAGCAAAGAAAGCTCGGGGCGGAGCTCCGGCGGTGCAACTTGGCCGCCGGCCAACCGGAGCTTTTCCCATTTCATGGGTGGTCTGGAAATAATCCTTAGGCTATAGGGAAAATACTTCCAAAGGTCTTGGGTCTGAAAAACCATTGGATCAATAGGACTCACCTCGCCGGAGTTGGAGAAGATGAGGAAGAAGCCGGTTCTCTCCACGGCCACGCGCAGCCTCCAGCAAGCTCGGGTTTGCTCACCTGGAAGCAGAAGAACTCCCAGAAGTCCAGGAACCCTAGTTGGAGCAACTTCTCTCCAATCCTCACCCTTCTCTCTCACTCGGATTTTTTTTTTTCAATGGGGTGATCTCCCTCGGCCACCCCAGCATCCGAGGCTTATGAGGAATAACTCTTGGGAGTTAGGAAATCCCAAGAGCCACCTCGTGTAACCTCCACGGGCAGACCAAGAGACACCTTTGCATAAATGCTAGATTTTGCAATTTTGCAAAATAACCCTTGTACAAGAAACCCTAAGCCTTAAGGACCCAGCTGTAGCTCACAATTGCATTCAGAACCTTAGTGAATTAAGCTTGTTAATTTTGATACATAAAATATTAAGGTTTCTTCAAAATACCCGCTTTTTCGGCACCTTTCACGCATTTCGAGACAATCCGGTCGCCGTTTTGCGAAGCGGACTTCGCCACGACGTCCGGCTCGTCGAGACCTGTCAGGTAGCGTGTTTGTTTGGTTCGTTCGACGCCCGGATTAAAAGTCGTTCCATAAAGTTCGACTCAATATAGCGCGTGGCACGCACTTCGATGCACCCGGGTCGCCAAACGCGAAATCCGTCAGTGCCATTGCGCTCAGAACGTCGAAAATAGCTAGGATCCATTACTCATACCTCTAGGTTAAAACTCTAGATAGTGGTTCGGCCATTAGTGAAAGCGAGGGATTAAAAACCGAGGGTTACTATTCACTTTAAGTCGCGGGGCCCGCTTTTTGATTTCTGATTTCTGGAAGATCCGACCGTCGGATCGAAAACATATGAATATGAAACTTCTATGTTTCGACGAGACGATCGCAATGGTGATCTCGGATTTTCCAGATCAGACCCCGATCAAAAGTCGATATTTTAGGGCCACTGTTGCACTACTATCTACTAATTTTTGCTATTTAAATAATTCTGGAAATTATTTAAACCTGAATTCTGGATTTTAAAATCATGGTTACTTTCCAGTTGAAAGAACGAGCGAAAACAGTGCTAAAAAGGCACTAAAGTGTAATTTTTGGAAACTTTAGGGGTTTTAATGCAAAATAGACAATGTGTACTGGTTAGTAAAATGTTTAAATGATTCCTAAGCTTTTCGTTGGGAATCCATCGGCTTTCGTTGAGCGGAAATCGGATAACAGTTCGAGAATCGGCAAAATCGTCGATTTAACGGTATCCGGGTGACAATTAAAATAACTAAGAGGGTTTCAAATTGATCTGGGTTTAGGTTAGAGTTAGCGGGACTGAATTGATCCCTGATTGGTGATTTTTGATCCAGGTTGATTCAGTTTGCACCTGGAGTTGAGCATTTAGAGAATTACAGATTAATTGCCTGCGCATTGACAGGTGGGTTTAACTTCGGTCCGAGATCTTTTCGGCCCTCGGTGTACGGTATTGGTTGGACTCCTGTTTTTGGTAACCTAGTTTATCTTGAGCCTGTCTGCCTTTGGTTGCAATATATATTACTGTTAGTTGCTTTGACTGATTGGCCATTTCGTAGTTGCACTCCTATGCTTGATTATTATATTGATCTACCAATGCTTGAGCCTGCCCTTCCTTTGATTCAGTTATTTGCTACGTCATACCTGCTTTATGCCTGATTATGATCTTCTTTAGTGATCTTTACCATATCTGCTGATTAGTTGTTTCCAGTGGTTATATTATTGCTCTACATATTGCCATGCCTGTTTGGTCATCTGATAGTTGAGCTACGCCTGTTATCAGTTCTATTCTGCCTTACATGATTATTCTTAGTGCCTCTGGTATTTATATCTTATCTTGGAACATTTCCATGGTTGATGAGTAAGCCTGTTTGTCCTGTCGATCAAATGATACACTGCTGAGCACATAAATTTGTTTAACTGATGTTTTTACCGAGCTTCGTAGGGTCGCCGGAGTCTGTTCTTGTTTGATAGGACAAAGGCAATTGCTCTGCGAGGTTTGGAAACCCAAGCTTCGTAGTGTCGCCTGAGTCTGTTCTTGTTTGATAGGACGAGGGCAATGCTCTTCGGGGTGTGGACTTTTCAAAATAGTTTTCTTAAAAATATGTGTTTAAGTTTTGTATTATTTGGTTGGTCTGCATGATTGAGTTGTGTTTTTCGGTTGAGCTTATGCTGAGTTGAGATTTGCCTTGGTCTTGCATATGAGTTGAGATTCAGTTGATTTGGTTATTGCATCCCAGTGGGGATTTCCCGGCTTGTTGCCGATTACCCGGTCAGTGGACCGCCAGTTTGAGCATTTGCACATGATTCGCCCGCACCGTTGTTCTTCACGTACACTAGCGGACTGATCCCCCGTAGCGGTGTACTTTACCGGTAAAGTGGTTAGCTGAGGCAACCCGTGACCCTAGTTTGGGGAATGTCAACCAGGTGGTGCCAAGTGGGCAGCCTTGCCTGAGGTCTTGTGAAGGCCAATATGGTAGCTTGTGATTGGGTCTTTGTGTTTTCATTTATTTGATGCATGTGTTGTTAAGTTGCTTTAACAAGCCTCCTTGATTCTTTGATCTGGCTTCTAGTTATCTGCCTGTATATGATTCTTTGTGATGCCTTTGATTATAGTTTCATTGTTATCTTGCTGATTGTCCTACTCCTTGATGCGTTGATTATCCTGATACATGTTTGTCCTATTTTAAATTCTGCTAAAAGTATCTTCTATGCTTGTACCCAGATTATAAGTTTTGCTTTCTTTACAGCACCAGTTATATATCTGCATATCCTAACTGTGATTATATATCTGTTGATCTTCATGATTGCCTATCTGATTATTCTAACCCCTGATTATTACTATCCTCTAGTATTGTATACCAGTAGGTACGATCTGCTATTTCTTGGCTCGTCGTGCCCACTGGGATACACTCCGGTGTGTCTCACACCCTCGGGTGACTGTTTTTCAGGCCGAGCGGGTGCTGGGATGTCGGGACGTGTTGGTGAGATTCCGTGTTAGATGCTGACCCTGGACAGCCGAAAGTTCATGTATTATTTAAATAGCAAAAATTGGTAGATAGTAGTTCAATAGTGGCCCAGAAATGTCGACTTTTGATCGGGGTCTGATCTGGAAAATCCGAGATCACCATTGCGATCGTCTCGTCGAAACATAGAAGTTTCATATTCATATGTTTTCGATCCGACGGTCGGATCTTCCAGAAATCAGAAATCAAAAAGCGGGCCCCGCGACTTAAAGTGAATAGTAACCCTCGGTTTTTAATCCCTCGCTTTCACTAATGGCCGAACCACTATTTAGAGTTTTAACCTAGAGGTATGAGTAATGGATCCTAGCTATTTTTGACGTTCTGAGCGCAATGGCACTGACGGATTTCGCGTTTGGCGACCCGGGTGCATCGAAGTGCGTGCCACGCGCTATATTGAGTCGAACTTTATGGAACGACTTTTAATCCGGGCGTCGAACAAACCAAACAAACACGCTACCTGACAGGTCTCGACGAGCCGGACGTCGTGGCGAAGTCCGCTTCGCAAAACGGCGACCGGATTGTCTCGAATTGCGTGAAAGGTGCCGAAAAAGTGGGTATTTTTGAAGAAACCTTAATATTTTATGTAGCTAAATTAGTGGGATTAATACCATAGGGTGTTGGGTGCAAATTGTGTCTCCTGCGAAGACCCCAGAGTTGGGGATTGAGTGTGAACCGGGTTTAAGGTTTTTGGAAAAGAATCTTGCATTTATGTGAGATGTCTCTTGGGCTACTCGTGTGGGAGTTACACGAGGTGACTCTTGAGATTTCATAACTCCCAGGAGTTATTTCTTTCATAACCCAGGTGTTGGGATGGCCGAGGGTTCACCCCTCCCATTGTTGCTACCCAAGAGAGAGAGAGAGAAAGAAGAAGTTGGACCAAAACTCTTCCAAGGTGGAGTTGGAGTTCTCTGAGGAGCGGCTTCGCTAACAGCCTAGAATAAGGTTTTGCTCCAACATTATTGTTTTATGTTGTTTCTACTATATCTTTTAATTTAAACTTCAAACAAGAACATTTTGTATATCAAAGTTGGTCTGGGCACTGCCAGGACCTCAGTGCTCACCCTGGTTGAGGCCCAGGGGTGCTGGTTCAAGCAGAACCAAGGTCAAGCTTACACCCTAATTCACAATGCACCAAACTTTAATCCACTCAGTTTCTGTTTGAACTGAAGTGAGCACAGAGCTCAGGGGACTATTTGGAGCAAGTTTCATATTTACAGTTTTATTGATTTTAAAATCATGGTTACTACAGGAGCTTTGAAGGAGGTCCTCTGTGCCAGAGGACCTTGCTGGAGCTTGCTGTGGCCGCGCGTGCAAGAGGATTAAAATCCGGCTT
The DNA here is from genome assembly GCA_029204045.2 of Tillandsia leiboldiana. Lineage (NCBI taxonomy): Eukaryota > Viridiplantae > Streptophyta > Magnoliopsida > Poales > Bromeliaceae > Tillandsia > Tillandsia leiboldiana. The sequence continues at coordinate 14,638,835 of CM055065.1, forward strand.
CATCCCATCTTCTCCAATCTCGGCCAAGGTAAGGATCCCCAAACCAAAGGTTGTTTGGACCCAGGACCCATAGCAGTAGGTTTTATAAGTGGTTAGTGTACTCCCTGCAAGACCTGAGCTTCCCATGCAAAGCGCATGGCCGGCGGGAGCCAACTTTGACCGGAAAACCTAATAAGGCTCCACCTTGACATAACTATGTAAATAATAAACCAACTAAGCTGAAAATTGATGAGTATGAACTGTAGGATCCATAGAATAATTCTGCAAAGTTTGAGATATTGTGGTTGAGTAATCACGAAGAAAATCCGAGCCCTAGTTTTGGTGGAAATTGCATGTTGGCCGAGCCTTGCGCTCCGGCGCCGGCGAGCTCCTCCGACGCCGGCCACATGCCCAGAAGTGTTCATGGGAGTAAGGAGAACCCAACCGTGCTGTTGCATGGCATCCATGCAGCACCAAAGTGGCGCGGCCATGGATGACCCGAGAGTGGATCGAAACGCGGCCGCCGGCGCTCCGGCCATCTCCGGCCGGGGAGGATTGGTCGGGAAGCTTCCTGTGGACCCAAAGAACATTTCCATCCAAGTTAGAGAGCTTCTAAGTGCCTTGGTTGAAATTCGCCATTAGAGGTGGAAGAGCTCGAAAATGGAGCTTGCTCCGCCGCGCCGCCGCCGTGTCCTATTGCCGGGCACAGGCACAGGAAGTTTCACAGTGAAGTTTGGCACCTGTTGGTGCCATTAGTTGAGCTTCAGAACCCTTGGGTTGATGGTCACGATTTTCAAGATTTGGAGCTTCATCTCCTTCCTTGAGCCGACCAACCTAGGGTTTCCGGATTGCTCCAAGATGAGGAGAAATGGTCCAGATATATAGTAAGAGGTTTTGCTCCATAAAAATCTGCTCCAGATGTTGTATAGGCAGAGGACATATACTGGGAAATGGTTGTGTGTGTGTTTGTAAACTATGCATGCCAAGTGTTTGTTTAAATGCCACTGAGAAGAAAGAGTCAGAATTTGACAAAACTTTGTATATGAAACTTGCTCCAAATAGTTCCCTGAGCTCTGTGCTCACTTCAGTTCAAACAGAAACTGAGTGGATTAAAGTTTGGTGCATTGTGAATTAGGGTGTAAGCATGACCTTGGTCCTGCTTGAACCAGCACCCCTGGGCCTCAACCAGGGTGAGCACTGAGGTCCTGGCAGTGCCCAGACCAACTTTTATATATAAAATGTTCTTGTTTGAAGTTTAAATTAAAAGATATAGTAGAATCAACATAAAACAATAATGTTGGGACAAAACCTTATTTTAAAGTATTTGCGAAGCCGCGACAGTGTGCCCTAGGCTAATTTGGGGTCACTGGACGCGATGCTCGTGTTAAAATTTCTGTTTGAAGTCCCGAAGAAACAAAATGACATTAAGGCTATGTTAGTGCATATATTATGGGCCAAAGTTTGCCTCGGAACCCGTGAAGCCACAAATGGGTGAGCACGGTGTTCAGCATGACGTAGAAAACCTGCTGGAAGTGACGGAATGTTAAAATGAATCTCTAGTTGAAAGAACGAGCAAAAACAGTGCCCAAATTGGCACTAAAAGGGTAAATTTAAAAGCCCTAGGGGTCTAGATGCAAAAAAAAAAAATCACATCGTATACTGGTTAGTAAACTGATTTGTTAATTCACATTCAGGGTTATTCGGTAGCATCTGGTGTGCTGAGCATACAGTTGGTTCAGATTAGTCGCCTGCGATTTATCAGGTGGGTTATCTTCGAACCGGGCCTCAGCTTTTTGGCCCTCTGGTTGCTTTAGTCCAGTCGGACCCCTGTTTTTGATTCCCTGCTGATTACATGACCTATCTTGATATATCGTTATTTCCCTGATTGACATTGACTTGATTAGACCTGTGATTGAGATTTTCTGTTCACGATCAGCCGATTATCATACACATATCCCCTGATTATTCCTTACTGATCCTGATTGATTGATATATATATATATAGATTTGCATGATTAGATGACACCGGTTGATTCCTGTCATTGAGATGTTATTCGAGATATTATTGATATGCATGATTGATTGATCCTGATTGATAGATACTACTCGATATGCATGATTGATTGATTCCGATTGATAGATATAGACAGATGATTCCCTGTTGGGATCTCGGCATGTTGCCGACTACCCGGTCACTAGACCGTGAGATTGATCATTATGATTTGCCATGCACTGCTGTACTTCACGAACATGGCCGGGGTAGCTCCCCGTGGAGATTGTTCTTTACTGGTAAAGTGGTCTGATGATAGACCCGTGAGCCCTCGACAAGGTTACGTCAGCCGAAAAGGTGCCGAACAGTGGCATTGCCTGAGGTTCTCTGAGACCAATATTGGCACATGATTGGATATTTGGTTTTCTACCTTTGACGCATTACTTTTACTCGTACAGTTGCTCAGTTGTTCCAGCACTATTATCTGTAGACATGCTTGTATCATTCGTAGTTCTTTATACATGATCCTTGTAGTTGACTTTGATTTCCGACCTGCATGCTCTACAGTTTTCATGATAGTTATCTCTGAGATACCCTGATTGTTCAGCATACTTACCTGCAGTTTTATTTCTGATTATTAGTAGACATCTATGTTTCCAGCTTTTCCTACAGATCTTTACTATCCGCAGATTTTAGTACCCAGTAGGTACGATTAGCTGATCCTCGGCTCGTCGTGCCCACTGGGATACACTCCGGTGTATCTCACACCCTCGGGTGACTGTTTTTCAGGCCGAGCGGGTGCTGGGATGTCGGGACGTGTTGGTGAGATTCCGAGATAGAGATTGACCTTGGACAGCCGTGTATTTAGAAATAGTTAATTAAAGTGGTATTCAGTTGTAATATATCCGTAACATTGTTGTTGTTGTTGTTGTTGTTGTTGTTGTTGTTATTGTTATTTGTAGTACGTAGTTAGTACTCTGATGATTGTTGCCAAGCTAGCCGTGCATATATAGAAAAGGCTCAATTCCATAGGGGATTGGGACTCTTCTATATATGTGGCGGTCTGTCATTGCCCTGGTTGATTTGCAACTCTGATTTAAAAAAAAAAATTTATACACTGGTTTTTGAACTCGGGGCGTGACAGCCCGCAGGGTTCCGCACCTGCGCAGATCACAGTCCCTGTACCCGCACCTTCACAACGACGACAAGAACCGGCGCCTAGCTCAGCTTCAACTGGGCGTCCCCCTCTACCTCGACCACCTTCTGGAGGGTATCAGTCGGCAGGCGGACGCGTCTATGCACTGACCCCTCATGGAGAGCCAACGGAGGGAAACCCGACGACTGATTTCGTAGCTCTCGAATGAACTATCTTAAGCAATTCTTAAAGCATGACTTTAAGTGGTAGACTCCTGGAATAAGATTTTTTTTGTTATAAGTTTCAGGGACGAAACTTCCTTTTTGGTGGGAGAGATGTAAGAACTTGAATTTTGAAAATAAATAAATAAATGAAATTGATTGAAGTCAGGTTGAATTTGGATCATAAATGGCTCAGATAGCGACAGTGCCCCTTTTCTACTGTATAAATTACACAGTTTACGAGACAGAAATATTGTCTTTCAAATTCGAGCCAAATCTCAAAAATCCGAGATGACCATTGCGATCGTCTCGTCGAAACATGAAAAGTTGATATACATATGTCGACGATCTGACGGTCGGATCTTCCTGAAATCAGTAAAGAAGCGGGCGGGCCCCACAACTTAAAGTGAATAGTAAACCCATATTTTTAATCCCCCTTTGATCACTAACGGCCGTTTCGCCGTCTGGAACCCTAACATAGGGATATGAGTAGTCAAACCTAGCTAATTTCAACGTTCTGAGCACAATGGCACTGACGGTTTTCGCGTTTGGCGATCCGGGTGCATCGAAGTGCGTGCGTCGGCTGGCGACCTACAGAACTAGTTGGCCCGAGATTTTATACGAGTGCCAAATTGATCAAACAAATACGCTACTTGACAGGTCTCGACGAGCCGGACGTCGTGGCGAAGTCTGTTTCACGATTCGTCGAGCGGATTTTCTCGAAGTGCGTGAAAAGTGCTCAAAATGGTCTAAATTGTATTAAAACTTAATAGTTTATGTGCCTAAGTGCTAGGGCTTGTAACCATAAGGGGTTTGGTGCATTTTGCACCTATTAAGAGGATCTCGGAGTTTAAGGGTTAATGTGAACATGGCTTGGGGTTAATGAGTAAAGGAATCAAGTATTATTGTTGCCTCTTGGTCTTCCCAAGATCTCTGCACCCGAGGAGTCTTGAGGACATCTGAAGCATCACCCCTGATCCCTTACTACTCCCAGACCCAGCCCGAAGCCCTGGTTAAACCGAAAACCCAACACCCTTTTGAGAGCAAACCGAGAGAGAGAGAGGGAGAAGAAGGTTGGAACCAACCCCTACCAAAACTTGTTTTGGAGCTTTGAAGGAGGTCCTCTGTGCCAGAGGACCTTGCTGGAGCTTGCTGTGGCCGCGCGTGCAAGAGGAGTAAAATCCGGCTTCATCCCATCTTCTCCAATCTCGGCCAAGGTAAGGATCCTCAAACCAAAGGTTGTTTGGACCCGGGACCCATAGCAGTAGGTTTTATAAGTGGTTAGTGTACTCCCTGCAAGACCTAAGCTTCCCATGCAAAGCGCATGGCCGGCGGGAGCCAACTTTGACCGGAAAACCTAATAAGGCTCCACCTTGACATAACTATGTAAATAATAAACCAACTAAGCTGAAAATTGATGAGTATGAACTGTAGGATCCATAGAATAATTCTGCAAAGTTTGAGATATTGTGGTTGAGTAATCACGAAGAAAATCCGAGCCCTAGTTTTGGTGGAAATTGCATGTTGGCTGAGCCTTGCGCTCCGGCGCCGGCGAGCTCCTCCGACGCCGGCCACATGCCCAGAAGTGTTCATGGGAGTAAGGAGAACCCAACCGTGCTGTTGCATGGCATCCATGCAGCACCAAAGTGGCGCGGCCATGGATGACCCGAGAGTGGATCGAAACGCGGCCGCCGGCGCTCCGGCCATCTCCGGCCGGGGAGGATTGGTCGGGAAGCTTCCTGTGGACCCAAAGAACATTTCCATCCAAGTTAGAGAGCTTCCAAGTGCCTTGGTTGAAATTCGCCATTAGAGGTGGAAGAGCTCGAAAATGGAGCTTGCTCCGCCGCGCCGCCGCCGTGTCCTATTGCCGGGCACAGGCACAGGAAGTTTCACAGTGAAGTTTGGCACCTGTTGGTGCCATTAGTTGAGCTTCAGAACCCTTGGGTTGATGGTCACGATTTTCAAGATTTGGAGCTTCATCTCCTTCCTTGAGCCGACCAACCTAGGGTTTCCGGATTGCTCCAAGATGAGGAGAAATGGTCCAGATATATAGTAAGAGGTTTTGCTCCATAAAAATCTGCTCCAGATGTTGTATAGGCAGAGGACATATACTGGGAAATGGTTGTGTGTGTGTTTGTAAACTATGCATGCCAAGTGTTTGTTTAAATGCCACTGAGAAGAAAGAGTCGGAATTTGACAAAACTTTGTATATGAAACTTGCTCCAAATAGTTCCCTGAGCTCTGTGCTCACTTCAGTTCAAACAGAAACTGAGTGGATTAAAGTTTGGTGCATTGTGAATTAGGGTGTAAGCTTGACCTTGGTCCTGCTTGAACCAGCACCCCTGGGCCTCAACCAGGGTGAGCACTGAGGTCCTGGCAGTGCCCAGACCAACTTTTATATATAAAATGTTCTTGTTTGAAGTTTAAATTAAAAGATATAGTAGAATCAACATAAAACAATAATGTTGGGACAAAACCTTATTTTAAAGTATTTGCGAAGCCGCGACAGTGTGCCCTAGGCTAATTTGGGGTCACTGGACGCGATGCTCGTGTTAAAATTTCTGTTTGAAGTCCCGAAGAAACAAAATGACATTAAGGCTATGTTAGTGCATATATTATGGGCCAAAGTTTGCCTCGGAACCCGTGAAGCCACAAATGGGTGAGCACGGTGTTCAGCATGACGTAGAAAACCTGCTGGAAGTGACGGAATGTTAAAATGAATCTCCAGTTGAAAGAACGAGCGAAAACAGTGCCCAAATTGGCACTAAAAGGGTAAATTTAAAAGCCCTAGGGGTCTAGATGCAAAAAAAAAAATCACATCGTATACTGGTTAGTAAACTGATTTGTTAATTCACATTTAGGGTTATTCGGTAGCATCTGGTGTGCTGAGCATACAGTTGGTTCAGATTAGTCGCATGCGATTTATCAGGTGGGTTATCTTCGAACCGGGCCTCAGCTTTTTGGCCCTCTGGTTGCTTTAGTCCAGTCGGACCCCTGTTTTTGATTCCCTGCTGATTACATGACCTATCTTGATATATCGTTATTTCCCTGATTGACATTGACTTGATTAGACCTGTGATTGAGATTTTCTGTTCACGATCAGCCGATTATCATACACATATCCCCTGATTATTCCTTACTGATCCTGATTGATTGATATATATATATATAGATTTGCATGATTAGATGACACCGGTTGATTCCTGTCATTGAGATGTTATTCGAGATATTATTGATATGCATGATTGATTGATCCTGATTGATAGATACTACTCGATATGCATGATTGATTGATTCCGATTGATAGATATAGACAGATGATTCCCTGTTGGGATCTCGGCATGTTGCCGACTACCCGCTCACTAGACCGTGAGATTGATCATTATGATTTGCCATGCACTGCTGTACTTCACGAACATGGCCGGGGTAGCTCCCCGTGGAGATTGTTCTTTACCGGTAAAGTGGTCTGATGATAGACCCGTGAGCCCTCGACAAGGTTACGTCAGCCGAAAAGGTGCCGAACAGTGGCATTGCCTGAGGTTCTCTGAGACCAATATTGGCACATGATTGGATATTTGGTTTTCTACCTTTGACGCATTACTTTTACTCGTACAGTTGCTCAGTTGTTCCAGCACTATTATCTGTAGACATGCTTGTATCATTCGTAGTTCTTTATACATGATCCTTGTAGTTGACTTTGATTTCCGACCTGCATGCTCTACAGTTTTCATGATAGTTATCTCTGAAATATCCTGATTGTTCAGCATACTTACCTGCAGTTTTATTTCTGATTATTAGTAGACATCTATGTTTCCAGCTTTTCCTACAGATCTTTACTATCCGCAGATTTTAGTACCCAGTAGGTACGATTAGCTGATCCTCGGCTCGTCGTGCCCACTGGGATACACTCCGGTGTATCTCACACCCTCGGGTGACTGTTTTTCAGGCCGAGCGGGTGCTGGGATGTCGGGACGTGTTGGTGAGATTCCGAGATAGAGATTGACCTTGGACAGCCGTGTATTTAGAAATAGTTAATTAAAGTGGTATTCAGTTGTAATATATCTGTAACATTGTTGTTGTTGTTGTTGTTGTTGTTGTTGTTATTGTTATTTGTAGTACGTAGTTAGTACTCTGATGATTGTTGCCAAGCTAGCCGTGCATATATAGAAAAGGCTCAATTCCATAGGGGATTGGGACTCTTCTATATATGTGGCGGTCTGTCATTGCCCTGGTTGATTTGCAACTCTGATTTAAAAAAAAAAAAATTATACACTGGTTTTTGAACTCGGGGCGTGACAGCCCGCAGGGTTCCGCACCTGCGCAGATCACAGTCCCTGTACCCGCACCTTCACAACGACGACAAGAACCGGCGCCTAGCTCAGCTTCAACTGGGCGTCCCCCTCCACCTCGACCACCTTCTGGAGGGTATCAGTCGGCAGGTGGACGCGTCTATGCACTGACCCCTCATGGAGAGCCAACGGAGGGAAACCCGACGACTGATTTCGTAGCTCTCGAATGAACTATCTTAAGCAATTCTTAAAGCATGACTTTAAGTGGTAGACTCCTGGAATAAGATTTTTTTTGTTATAAGTTTCAGGGACGAAACTTCATTTTTGGTGGGAGAGATGTAAGAACTTGAATTTTGAAAATAAATAAATAAATGAAATTGATTGAAGTCAGGTTGAATTTGGATCATAAATGGCTCAGATAGCGACAGTGCCCCTTTTCTACTGTATAAATTACACAGTTTACGAGACAGAAATATTGCCTTTCAAATCCGAGCCAAATCTCGAAAATCCGAGATGACCATTGCGATCGTCTCGTCGAAACATGAAAAGTTGATATACATATGTCGACGATCTGACGGTCGGATCTTCCTGAAATCAGTAAAGAAGCGGGCGGGCCCCACAACTTAAAGTGAATAGTAAACCCCTATTTTTAATCCCCCTTTGATCACTAACGGCCGTTTCGCCGTCTGGAACCCAAACATAGGGATATGAGTAGTCAAACCTAGCTAATTTCAACGTTCTGAGCACAATGGCACTGACGGTTTTCGCGTTTGGCGATCCGGGTGCATCGAAGTGCGTGCGTCGGCTGGCGACCTACAGAACTAGTTGGCCCGAGATTTTATACGAGTGCCAAATTGATCAAACAAATACGCTACTTGACAGGTCTCGACGAGCCGGACGTCGTGGCGAAGTCTGTTTCGCGATTCGTCGAGCGGATTTTCTCGAAGTGCGTGAAAAGTGCTCAAAATGGTCTAAATTGTATTAAAACTTAATAGTTTATGTGCCTAAGTGCTAGGGCTTGTAACCATAAGGGGTTTGGTGCATTTTGCACCTATTAAGAGGATCTCGGAGTTTAAGGGTTAATGTGAACATGGCTTGGGGTTAATGAGTAAAGGAATCAAGTATTATTGTTGCCTCTTGGTCTTCCCAAGATCTCTGCACCCGAGGAGTCTTGAGGACATCTGAAGCATCACCCCTGATCCCTTACTACTCCCAGACCCAGCCCGAAGCCCTGGTTAAACCGAAAACCCAACACCCTTTTGAGAGCAAACCGAGAGAGAGAGAGAGGGAGAAGAAGGTTGGAACCAACCCCTACCAAAACTTGTTTTGGAGCTTTGAAGGAGGTCCTCTGTGCCAGAGGACCTTGCTGGAGCTTGTTGTGGCCGCGCGTGCAAGAGGATTAAAATCCGGCTTCATCCCATCTTCTCCAATCTCGGCCAAGGTAAGGATCCCCAAACCAAAGGTTGTTTGGACCCGGGACCCATAGCAGTAGGTTTTATAAGTGGTTAGTGTACTCCCTGCAAGACCTGAGCTTCCCATGCAAAGCACATGGCCGGCGGGAGCCAACTTTGACCGGAAAACCTAATAAGCCTCCACCTTGACATAACTATGTAAATAATAAACCAACTAAGCTGAAAATTGATGAGTATGAACTGTAGGATCCATAGAATAATTCTACAAAGTTTGAGATATTGTGGTTGAGTAATCACGAAGAAAATCCGAGCCCTAGTTTTGGTGGAAATTGCATGTTGGCCGAGCCTTGCGCTCCGGCGCCGGCGAGCTCCTCCGACGCCGGCCACATGCCCAGAAGTGTTCATGGGAGTAAGGAGAACCCAACCGTGCTGTTGCATGGCATCCATGCAGCACCAAAGTGGCGCGGCCATGGATGACCCGAGAGTGGATCGAAACGCGGCCGCCGGCGCTCCGGCCATCTCCGGCCGGGGAGGATTGGTCGGGAAGCTTCCTGTGGACCCAAAGAACATTTCCATCCAAGTTAGAGAGCTTCCAAGTGCCTTGGTTGAAATTCGCCATTAGAGGTGGAAGAGCTCGAAAATGGAGCTTGTTCCGCCGCGCCGCCGCCGTGTCCTATTGCCGGGCACAGGCACAGGAAGTTTCACAGTGAAGTTTGGCACCTGTTGGTGCCATTAGTTGAGCTTCAGAACCCTTGGGTTGATGGTCACGATTTTCAAGATTTGGAGCTTCATCTCCTTCCTTGAGCCGACCAACCTAGGGTTTCCGGATTGCTCCAAGATGAGGAGAAATGCTCCAGATATATAGTAAGAGGTTTTGCTCCATAAAAATCTGCTCCAGATGTTGTATAGGCAGAGGACATATACTGGGAAATGGTTGTGTGTGTGTTTGTAAACTATGCATGCCAAGTGTTTGTTTAAATGCCACTGAGAAGAAAGAGTCGGAATTTGACAAAACTTTGTATATGAAACTTGCTCCAAATAGTTCCCTGAGCTCTGTGCTCACTTCAGTTCAAACAGAAACTGAGTGGATTAAAGTTTGGTGCATTGTGAATTAGGGTGTAAGTTTGACCTTGGTCCTGCTTGAACCAGCACCCCTGGGTCTCAACCAGGGTGAGCACTGAGGTCCTGGCAGTGCCCAGACCAACTTTTATATATAAAATGTTCTTGTTTGAAGTTTAAATTAAAAGATATAGTAGAATCAACATAAAACAATAATGTTGGGACAAAACCTTATTTTAAAGTATTTGCGAAGCCGCGACAGTGTGCCCTAGGCTAATTTGGGGTCACTGGACGCGATGCTCGCGTTAAAATTTCTGTTTGAAGTCCCGAAGAAACAAAATGACATTAAGGCTATGTTAGTGCATATATTATGGGCCAAAGTTTGCCTCGGAACCCGTGATGCCACAAATGGGTGAGCACGGTGTTCAGCATGACGTAGAAAACCTGCTGGAAGTGACGGAATGTTAAAATGAATCTCCAGTTGAAAGAACGAGCGAAAACAGTGCCCAAATTGGCACTAAAAGGGTAAATTTAAAAGCCCTAGGGGTCTAGATGCAAAAAAAAAAAATCACATCGTATACTGGTTAGTAAACTGATTTGTTAATTCACATTCAGGGTTATTCGGTAGCATCTGGTGTGCTGAGCATACAGTTGGTTCAGATTAGTCGCCTGCGATTTATCAGGTGGGTTATCTTCGAACCGGGCCTCAGCTTTTTGGCCCTCTGGTTGCTTTAGTCCAGTCGGACCCCTGTTTTTGATTCCCTGCTGATTACATGACCTATCTTGATATATCGTTATTTCCCTGATTGACATTGACTTGATTAGACCTGTGATTGAGATTTTCTGTTCACGATCAGTCGATTATCATACACATATCCCCTGATTATTCCTGACTGATCCTGATTGATTGATATATATATATAGATTTGCATGATTAGATGACACCGGTTGATTCTTGTCATTGAGATGTTATTCGAGATATTATTGATATGCATGATTGATTGATCCTGATTGATAGATACTACTCGATATGCATGATTGATTGATTCCGATTGATAGATATAGACAGATGATTCCCTGTTGGGATCTCGGCATGTTGCCGACTACCCGGTCACTAGACCGTGAGATTGATCATTATGATTTGCCATGCACTGCTGTACTTCACGAACATGGCCGGGGTAGCTCCCCGTGGAGATTGTTCTTTACCGGTAAAGTGGTCTGATGATAGACCCGTGAGTCCTCGACAAGGTTACGTCAGCCGAAAAGGTGCCGAACAGTGGCATTGCCTGAGGTTCTCTGAGACCAATATTGGCACATGATTGGATATTTGGTTTTCTACCTTTGACGCATTACTTTTACTCGTACAGTTGCTCAGTTGTTCCAGCACTATTATCTGTAGACATGCTTGTATCATTCGTAGTTCTTTATACATGATCCTCGTAGTTGACTTTGATTTCCGACCTGCATGCTCTACAGTTTTCATGATAGTTATCTCTGAAATACCCTGATTGTTCAGCATACTTACCTGCAGTTTTATTTCTGATTATTAGTAGACATCTATGTTTCCAGCTTTTCCTACAGATCTTTACTATCCGCAGATTTTAGTACCCAGTAGGTACGATTAGCTGATCCTCGGCTCGTCGTGCCCACTGGGATACACTCCGGTGTATCTCACACCCTCGGGTGACTGTTTTTCAGGCCGAGCGGGTGCTGGGATGTCGGGACGTGTTGGTGAGATTCCGAGATAGAGATTGACCTTGGACAGCCGTGTATTTAGAAATAGTTAATTAAAGTGGTATTCAGTTGTAATATATCTGTAACATTGTTGTTGTTGTTGTTGTTGTTGTTGTTGTTGTTGTTATTGTTATTTGTAGTACGTAGTTAGTACTCTGATGATTGTTGCCAAGCTAGCCGTGCATATATAGAAAAGGCTCAATTCCATAGGGGATTGGGACTCTACTATATATGTGGCGGTCTGTCATTGCCCTGGTTGATTTGCAACTCTGATTTAAAAAAAAAAAATTTATACACTGGTTTTTGAACTCGGGGCGTGACAATCCGCCTCACGGATTGGGCGCAATCACTGAAACAATGCACACTGCGCACTCAAAATCCAGAATTTCAGCAAGTGCAACAAGATTAAATAAAAGGTATGTGCAACCTCAAATACCTCAAAATGAAGTCTCCAACAGTAAAACAAAGATCTCCTCTTTCATACAAATGTCTTCAAGTCCCCAAAAATCCACCATTAATTTCCCTTAACATTCAAACGAAGCAAAATTCACAATGCTGCCCAAAAACTGTTAACATAAACTTGCTAGCATTTCCAAGCTTAATTAGAGGCTTTTCCAAAGGGATTTATCCACAGATCACAAAAGAGAATTTTCTCAACTTGAAGTTAAGAAGAAGTCCCAACTTGAATTTCTGAAAAAGACCTTGTATGCACGAAGTTATCTGCATTCCAAGGCGCATTGCTCAAATCCAAATTAAAACAGGGACTGCAGTAATCCATATAATAGCACTTGAAAAGATCATTAATTTTACCTAACAAAACGTGCTCCAAATCCTGCAAGAGAGGTACCATTGGATTCCTTGTCGAGAGTAGATACAAATTGGGCTAAAGAACTCCAAATTTCATGCTCGGATGAAGGAGAAAACCCATAAACACTTTAAACTATCCATCAAGTTCCATCTGTACACGAATGCAGCAAGGTGTTCAAGAAATGAAGCCTGGGGAATTTTCGTACTGAAACGCGACAGGAAGGTCCACCAATCAGCAACAATGGTGGTACTTGCCTCAAGGAGAAAATGATGGTGATGAAGCCCTTTTTGTCCATCTCTTTGCTGATGAAGATGAAGGAGGTGATGAAGATGCTCTGCCTGGAGTCCCCCAAAAAACCCTGGTCCAAGGAGGAAGAAGGAGGAGGGAGAAGAAGAAGAAGAAGAAGAAGAAGAAGAAGAAGAAGAAGAAGAAGGAGGAGAAAACACATTAAATCCCCTACCCCCCTCTCCCGGATACAACAGTGCGGGCCCGGCCCGCTCGGCCTGGCGGGCCGGACACGTGGCGGCCATCTGGGCCGCCACGTCGCCCGGGACAAACCGCCCGGATCAAGCCACGCGGCTTGATCCGGGTGGCCCCGGCACCACCAACGGGTGCGCGCCGCGTGTCCCCACGCGCGGGGAGCGCACAGCGCGCCCACGTGCGCGCGGCGGCGGGCCCAACCACGGCCCGCCACGCGTCCACCCACAAACCCCCTGGACCGCATTTGAACGCCGGGCCAATGGGGTGCCGACACGTGGCACCCCCGGTCCATGGCCTTCCCCTGCGTTCGCTCATCCGGACTCCGAAAAAAATAACCAAATAGCCGATTTTCATCGTTTTTCCGCGCTGAATCCAAATACGATATCCATTTCGCACGGAACCACCTCTAAAAATTTACGGGGGCATCCGAACACACCAACTCGATCCATTTTTCGCGCTGAGTCTGATTTTGAAGTCCGATTTGCGCGCAGAGCCTCCAACACTCAACAAAAGGCTTCCAGAAGCTGCCGAACCAACAGTAATCCTTAAGTGGGAATTTCGGGTCCTCACATCCTCCCCCACAAAAAGAAAGTTTCGTCCTCGAAACTAACACAACTCAAAAGGAGTCTCAAAACCAAGGGCAGGTACCCAACGACACCGTCTCCAGCTCCCAAGTTGCCACTCACTCCCCGTGATTACTCCTCTACAACAACAACAACAACCACAACCAGTACGGCATGGCCCAAATTGCGCAATCCTCTCATCTCACGAGCCAGAATTCGCAACGGGCGTCCCTCGTACTCCAAACACACACACATCTCAAACAGAGCGAGTCAATCACGGGCGAGGGAATCCAACAGCAAAGCACTCCTGAGCTGAGATGCGGAAAACCTCAGGGACTCCACAAAGGCTGGGGAAAGGGAAGAACAACTAGTGCCACACGCACCAACACCACATCCCGAGTGTCAACTCAACCAGGCGACCCAAAACACACCCACACGATCAACCAAGAGGGAGAGAATCCAACAAGCTGGGGTCCTCACTCGGTCACTCCCGAATCTTGACCATCCGAGTGCACTACTCAGCCGCGATCTATCATCCAAAGGAACCCTCAGGGGCACAACCACAAGCCATGTTCGCCTCAACAGTCCACACAGCACCAGCTGTGGAATCATCCAACTCGACCCCAGACAGGTTTCCTGTTCCAGGTATCTGCCAATGTCACGCCCCGGGGTCGAAACTGCGACCCGGGCTCGCTAACAGATCCGCCATCTGTACGGAAACTGCCGTACAGACGAAGCGTCTAGCCTGCAAAAGACAAAAACTACAGCTACACAGATATCAGAGCGGATAAAAAGCTGTACTATAAAATTTCTCAAACTACAAAGTTGCTACAACACATAGCCTATCTCCCAAAATCAGATGATACAAATAGAAGTCCACCTATACAACATCTACAAATCCAAATGGGAGACAGCTAAACAGGAAACATAACCAACTCCCACAATCCGGGATGGTACATCTACCTCTCTCTAAAGTAACAATGCTGGTAGGGAACTATCGCGCGACTCCCTGTCCTCGGTCCGTCCAGTCAAGCACAGCAGGAACGGAAGAAAGCCTCAGCAACCTGTCACCGACAGAGGGTGTGAGAACTACATCCTACAGTAGTTCTCAGTGGGTACCGTCTCCAAGAACCACGGTCTGCCCACTAAGTCTACCAGAGGCATAAGATAGAGAAAAGACTGATGATAAGATAAATAAGCTGGAAAAGAATCTACAGCTATCATGCCTCTATCTACTATGCTAAATAAGAAGAGACTATGGATGATGGTATGCAGTCACTCACTGCTGACAATATGTCACAAGTACTAAGCCCAAGACGCTCTACTATGACACATGCTACGCCATCACTCTTTCAGTGTATCCCAAATCTCAGCGACTGCCCCACAGGGTCCAGTCGAGTCAAGCCTGCGCCCCCTGGTGTATCAACCAGGGTGTCCCAACGGACAAACTCGATATCTCACACAGTGACCCCATGGTAGCTCGGCCAGGGGTATCAAGCGACCTCTAGTATATGAACTAGGCGCATCATCGCAGCCTCGTCAGGCTCGGTATCATCATCGCAGCCTCATCAGGCTCGGAATCATCAACGCACCCGGGGCGTGGTTCGAGGGGTGCGACCCCACCGAACTCAAGTATCTCATCAGTATCACTGTCTCACAAGTGGCTCCTGCAGGCTGTGGTCCTCGATCAAACAGATCGGTATCTCGATGCTCAAAGCACAAACTCAGTCGGAGAACCCTCCACGACTCAATCTGACAACACAGACCCACTCAACGAAGGTACTACACAGCTGGGACCACCGTCTCTCCCAACGGCTCCCTCAACAACACCTCACTGAACTCGACACTCGACTCACGGCCGGAGCTACTCCACGGCCAGATCTACGAAGGGTCCGAAACCCCGGGAGACTAACATCTACGTCCCCAAGAGAGAAAGCAGCCCTTAGAACCCAGATCACTCGAATCCGCTCGGGTGGATAAGTTTATAGGAAACCATGTCATTTATTTCAGAAAACTATTCGATCTGAGAGAAAGCCATCTTTATAATGATTTTTAGTCTCTTTTAGGAAAACCCTTTGAAATCAAGTTTTATGCCCAAGCCTCGAAGAGCTGATGCCTTCGTCCCAACGGACGAGAACAGACTCAGACAACCTTGCGAGGCTTGGAAGAAACATTGGCTGACTAAAATCATGTATTTATCCATAAAGGTTCTGGGTTCAAGGTCCTGCTAACACACGTGCACCACGATCCCAACCTGGTGGTGACGAGAAGAACAGCGGAAAGGAAAACCCCCGGGACCACCGTTTATCTGAAACGGCTCCCCAAAATGCTAACACTGGCCTAATCCAGCCACCAGACCCCACTCGGCCCCCCGGGCCCGAGTGCAACACCCGTCCCACAACACTCAGACCACTCAGCCCACTACCCGGGCGAGGAAACTCTAAGTCCCGAAGGATATGAAAAGTGCGGGATGTCTAAAGCATAAAGGAACCTAGCCCAAATTAAGGTTCACAAATGGTCTGGTCAAACTCATGCACATATGACGGGGGTGCTAGTTAAGTTCCAAGAAAACACTTAAACTAGCATGCAATCCTATCACAATAGAATTAGAAGAAAGTCCGTAGACTTGGAGAGAAAACCAACCCACCTCAGAAAACCACCAATTGCTCGTCGACACTTGCAATTGGCTCAGCGGCTTACCTGGCCTCCAAGGGGTCCGCACGCAACACGAAGCCCGATGCTAGAATCCGCACGCGAATCGGAGCACGCAGCGACCAACCACACGACCGCGCGCCCCGCGGAAACTAAAAACCGCACCGCAAGCTGCCAGAAGCGAAGAAATCGCAAAATCAATCAAAACGGTCAAAACCAGGCATCCGTCGGTGAAAAACAGCCTCCGTCAGCGAAAAATCAGCGCCCGACGGCGAAAAACAGCCCGTCGGCGAAAACCAGCGCCCGACGGCGAAAACAGCTCCGTCGGCGCAAAAACTGCTCAAAAACAGCTTGCGAAAAACCAGCGAAAACTGCGCAAACCGCTCGCGAAATCTGCTCGAAAAACGCGCTAAACCGCTCGCAAACTGCTCGCGAAAAACGGCGAAAACCTGCGCGAAAACCTGCGCGAAACTGCGCGAAATCTGCGAGCGAAAACAGCGAAAACCACTTGCGAAACTGCTCGCAACCTGCTCGCGAAAAGCGGCGAAAACCTGCGCGAAACTGCGCGAAATCTGCGAGCGAAAATAGCAAAAACTGCTCGAAAAACTGCACAAATCTGCTTGCGGAATCAGCCGGCGAAAACCCGCGAAAACAGCGGCCGACGGTGGGAAACAACGGCTGACGGCGAAAAACGGTGCCGGCACGCAAACCGAGGCGCCACCGCTGTCCCGGGAGCACGCCGAGCGGCGAAAATCCAGCCGCGCGACGAGGGAGGCCCGCCGCACGGCGCCCAACCAAGCAGCGCCGCGCAGCGACCTGCTGCGCGGTGCTGGAGCGCACCGCGCAGCGCCCAGCGGCGCTGCGCACAGCGCCCAGCGGCGCTGCGCGTGGTGCCCAGCGGCGCTGCGCGCAGCGCCCAGAGGCGCTGCGCGCGGGCCCGCGCGCAGCCCACTGCGCTGTGCGCGGCCGCACGCCTGCGCAGACCCGCGCGCGGGCCGCGCGGCCCGCGCAGGCCCGCGCGCGGCCCTGCCGCGCGCCCCTGCGCGCGGCCAGGAGATGCCGCGCGCACGCGCGCGGCCCTGCCGCGTGCGCCCGCACGCGGCCAGGAGGTGCCGCGCGCACGCGCGCGGCCCTGCCGCGCGCACGCGCGCGGCCCTGCCGCGCGCACGCGCGCGGCCCTGCCGCGCGCACGCGCGCGGCCCTGCCGCGCGCGCCTGCGCGCGGCCAGGAGATGCCGCGCGCACCCGCGCGCGCCTGCGCGCGGCCAGGAGATGCCGCGCGCACCCGCGCGCGGCCAGGAGATGCCGCGCGCACCCGCGCGCGGCCCTGCCGCGCGCCCCTGCGCGCGGCCAGGCAGCGCCGCGTGCCGCTCTTTGCTGCACGCGGCGCCGCGCCCAGCGGCAAGTCGCCGCAGGGTGCTGCCAATAGCAGCACCCTGGCGCCGCGCGTGCGCCGTTGCGCGCGCGCGCGGCTGCCGGCGACGGCAAATCCAAGAATTTCCGAAAAATCCCCAATAATCCAAAAAATCCCAAAAAAACCCGATTTTAGCATTTTAAAACCCAATTAAGAATTCCTCAAAGCTCAAAAACTCCAAAAACTGCATAAACCTCCGAAAAACCCAAAAGTCGGAATTTTGCTTACCTCGTCGTCGCACGTCGCACGCCCACGAGCTTCGCACGGCCTCCAACGGCGAGTCCAAAAATCCAAGATCGGCTCAAAACTCCTTTTTCCTTCCTTCTTCTTCTTCTTTTCCTCTCTTTTCTTTTCTTTCTTTCTCTTTTCCTTTCTTTCTCTTTTCCTGCTGCAGAGGGTGGAGGTGGAGCCTTTTATAAAGCAAAAAGCTTTATAATTAATTAACTAAATTAATTAATTCCAAGAATTCCAACTCCAACTCACTTTTTGCCTTCGGGCTCTCCGCCGCTGCCCGGAACCTCCCGAACTCCGCTGTAAATCGAAAATACACGCGCTCACAGCTTTTTCTCTTCAAAAAGCTCATCCGTTGAGTCGGGGTGCTCAAATCAATTACCGGCTCCAAAATTGCTAGTTCCGACTCACTTTTTGCCTCCGGGTCCTCCGCGTCAGTCTGGAACCTCCCGAACCTCGCTGTAAATCAAAAGTACACGTGTCCACAGCTTTTTCTCCTCAAAAAGCTTATCCGTTGAGTCGGGGTGCTCAAATCAATTACCGGCTCCAAAATTGCCAGTTCCGACTCACTTTTTGACTCCGGGTCCTCCGCGTCAGTCCGGAACCTCCCGAACCTCGCTGTAAATCAAAAGTACACGTGTCCACAGCTTTTTCTCCTCAAAAAGCTTATCCGTTGAGTCGGGGTGCTCAAATCAATTACCGGCTCCAAAATTGCCAGTCCCGACTTACTTTTTGACTCCGGGTCCTCCGCGTCAGTCCGGAACCTCCCGAACCTCGCTGTAATCTGAAAGTACACCTGTTCCCAGTGTTCCTGAATTTCCGGCGCTCCACGGTGAAGTCGGAAATTTCCAATCTCATCCTCAATCGGCCTACAAAGCCCGGAAAACCCCCGAATCGAGCTGGAGCTTCCGCGTTGATCCGAATCAACCCGGAATCAACTGTAACCTCAGATACAACATGCTCAAGGCAACTCTCTGCTCCAAGCCATCTGTGTGGTCGGCGCGCCATTCAAAGCCCCGGTACTTTACATCCTCCCCTCCTTCAAAAGGTTTCGTCCCCGAAACCAAAACACACACCCTACCACAAGAAACCCACATCTGGAATATTATCAACTCCAACTCTCTCTCAAAAGAAAAGCAACCGAAAATAGCGAAAAGTCCGAAATTTCCAAAGGACCGATGCCTTCACCCCGATCAAACAAGAAGGTTCCCGCATCGCCTCCATTTCTGGAGTAGTCCTTCGAAATTTCTCATTCTGCTGCTATTTTCGGCGTTAAAACGGGAAAACAAGGAGAGAGAGATGTTGAAGCTGCCCCTGTTGTGGCCACCACCCAAAACCACAATCCACCAACTCAACCATGTAGGGGTGCAAAACTCTGATCTCAACCACTAGGAAAGGAAGTCATACCAAGTACCAAGCGATCCGCTAACCTGGCGCCCACCAATCAGCAACCCAAACTCATCCTCTCGGCTCTCAGGTGGTCGCTCTAACTCAACATACAGGCACCACCGAACCCTCACCGGGTAAAACCAACCGTAAATTCCATAACTCCACAAGCAAGAATTTCTTCGGTTGCATCTGATAGCTCAAATCCTTGTTCGACTCCAACGAAGAAAAGCCGATAAAGTGCGAGGATTCAATTACACTTCCTCCTATCAGACGAAAATCACGGTCCAAAATCCCCGCGTAAACTCCAGTCTATAAACATAATCTCTGCGGCTGGTGGCTTCCAAAAATCGAAGTCTCCAAAAGGCAAAACTCCTCCGTTGCTCCTTAGCAACCAAAACAATCAAGTTCCGCAGGTACATCTCTCGATTAGGCAACCAACATCTCCCCTCTTGGGAGTTGCTGCACAATCCTCCAGTGATCTTGAAGCTCTAAGCCACCTCGGAAATAAATCCAAATGTCCACGACGGGCCCGGCTGCTAACCCGTTCCACACAGCTGGAGACTCGATCCTTCAAATACTAACAATCACAGGCCTCAGTCAATCCACTTGACCGCAAGGCAAGCTCAAAAAGCCCCTACCGGGTTCTGAACACTAACCGGGCACAGCCCCGGCTGCAAGGTTCCATAACCATGTCGACCACTAACTCGGTCTCCAATCCAGTATCCTAGCGCCTCAACTGCCGAGAACCTCCAGGTCTCTGTCTCCTCTGAGACACATGATCCTGAGGCTGGCACCATGGCAACCTCGATCCACTCCACTGTCCCGAAATCAGGCAACACTGGAAGACTCTCTCTCTCGAGCTGGTCCCTCGACCTCCGTCCCTCCTGGACGTGATCAGTGATCCTCGGTCAATCCATCGCACATGCCCAATCGCTGCATCTACGGTCGGCCCTCGCCGAGAATACACAATGAGATAGATATCCAGGTGCAGTCCCCTCTCAACATAAACGACCCCGAAGCCTCAACCTGGGTGACAAGGGGCCCACTGCTCAACCATCGCGGAAACTCGCTCTCGGTGGTCCAACAGGACGAACCCGACGCCACCAACTCTCGGCGTCCCAACGAAAGGCGCAAGATCAAGCGCCCTGATGCATCTCCTGGATGAGCAATCCTTGAACAGCTTTTCCCATAGCAGCGATCCAGTTCTCGGCCTCCCAAGGCCCCCAACTTAAATCCCAAAATCTACAGGGGATGGGGCTGGATGAAGTAGAATAACCGGTTGGCAACCTCTCGCTGCTCCTGCACTATCAGTGGTGCGACCAGGGTCGAAATCGTCAATGTCGCGGCTGGAGTACTACTGGCGATACCCCGGGAGATGCTCTAAGCTCAAACATGCGCAACACACGCTCCATGTTCTTCTCCTGGCGCCGCAACGCCTCCGACATCTGGGTCCCCTGAGCCCGCAGATCCTGCACCTCACCCTGCCTAGCCTGCTCGGCAGCCCGCCGTCCGGGCTCCTCAGCTGAGGCCAAACGCCCGCTCGTCGCTGCACGACGTCTCAGCGGCATCGCCAGTAACTGAAACAAAACAAACATCAGGACACAACAACCAAACGACCCAATCCAGCGAGAGTCTAAAATTTGTTATCCTTCCTAAAGTATTATGTTGTCTGCAGCCAACATAATCACTTTGAGAGAATAACATATCAAATCACTCATCCCAACCCAAGGGAGAGATAAAAACTCAATCTGGACTCTCGCTAACAGTCACGACTCTCACGTAGTTATCCTAATGTCCAACCACAAGCCTAGGGTTTCTAAGTCCTCAATGACCTATTTCCTAGGCTCTGATACCACTCTAATCTGTCACGCCCCGGGGTCGAAACTGCGACCCGGGCTCGCTAACAGATCCGCCATCTGTACGGAAACTGCCGTACAGACGAAGCGTCTAGCCTGCAAAAGACAAAAACTACAGCTACACAGATATCAGAGCGGATAAAAAGCTGTACTATAAAATTTCTCAAACTACAAAGTTGCTACAACACATAGCCTATCTCCCAAAATCAGATGATACAAATAGAAGTCCACCTATACAACATCTACAAATCCAAATGGGAGACAGCTAAACAGGAAACATAACCAACTCCCACAATCCGGGATGGTACATCTACCTCTCTCTAAAGTAACAATGCTGGTAGGGAACTATCGCGCGACTCCCTGTCCTCGGTCCGTCCAGTCAAGCACAGCAGGAACGGAAGAAAGCCTCAGCAACCTGTCACCGACAGAGGGTGTGAGAACTACATCCTACAGTGGTTCTCAGTGGGTACCGTCTCCAAGAACCACGGTCTGCCCACTAAGTCTACCAGAGGCATAAGATAGAGAAAAGACTGATGATAAGATAAATAAGCTGAAAAAGAATCTACAGCTATCATGCCTCTATCTACTATGCTCAATAAGAAGAGACTATGGATGATGGTATGCAGTCACTCACTGCTGACAATATGTCACAAGTACTAAGCCCAAGACGCTCTACTATGACACATGCTACGCCATCACTCTCTCAGTGTATCCCAAATCTCAGTGACTGCCCCACAGGGTCCAGTCGAGTCAAGCCTGCGCCCCCTGGTGTATCAACCAGGGTGTCCCAACGGACAAACTCGATATCTCACACAGTGACCCCATGGTAGCTCTGCCAGGGGTATCAAGCGACCTCTAGTATATGAACTAGGCGCATCATCGCAGCCTCGCCAGGCTCGGTATCATCATCGCAGCCTCATCAGGCTCGGAATCATCAACGCACCCGGGGCGTGGTTCGAGGGGTGCGACCCCACCGAACTCAAGTATCTCATCAGTATCACTGTCTCACAAGTGGCTCCTGCAGGCTGTGGTCCTCGATCAAACAGATCGGTATCTCGATGCTCAAAGCACAAACTCAGTCGGAGAACCCTCCACGACTCAATCTCACAACACAGACCCACTCAACGAAGGTACTACACAGCTGGGACCACCGTCTCTCCCAACGGCTCCCTCAACAACACCTCACTGAACTCGACACTCGACTCACGGCCGGAGCTACTCCACGGCCAGATCTACGAAGGGTCCGAAACCCCGGGAGACTAACATCTACGTCCCCAAGAGAGAAAGCAGCCCTTAGAATCCAGATCACTCGAATCCGCTCGGGTGGATAAGTTTATAGGAAACCATGTCATTTATTTCAGAAAATCATTCGATCTGAGAGAAAGCCATTTTTATAATGATTTTTAGTCTCTTTTAGGAAAACCCTTTGAAATCAAGTTTTATGCCCAAGCCTCGAAGAGCTGATGCCTTCGTCCCAACGGACGAGAACAGACTCAGACAACCTTACGAGGCTTGGAAGAAACATTGGCTGACTAAAATCATGTATTTATCCAAAAAGGTTCTGGGTTCAAGGTCCTGCTAACACACGTGCACCACGATCCCAACCTGGTGGTGACGAGAAGAACAGCGGAAAGGAAAACCCCCGGGACCACCGTTTATCTGAAACGGCTCCCCAAAATGCTAACACTGGCCTAACCCAGCCACCAGACCCCACTCGGCCCCCCGGGCCCGAGTGCAACACCCGTCCCACAACACTCAGACCACTCAGCCCACTACCCGGGCGAGGAAACTCTAAGTCCCGAAGGATATGAAAAGTGCGGGATGTCTAAAGCATAAAGGAACCTAGCCCAAATTAAGGTTCACAAATGGTCTGGTCAAACTCATGCACATATGACGGGGGTGCTAGTTAAGTTCCAAGAAAACACTTAAACTAGCATGCAATCCTATCACAATAGAATTAGAAGAAAGTCCGTAGACTTGGAGAGAAAACCAACCCACCTCAGAAAACCACCAATTGCTCGTCGACACTTGCAATTGGCTCAGCGGCTTACCTGGCCTTCAAGGGGTCCGCACGCAACACGAAGCCCGATGCCAGAATCCGCACGCGAATCGGAGCACGCAGCGACCAACCACACGACCGCGCGCCCCGCGGAAACTAAAAACCGCACCGCAAGCTGCCAGAAGCGAAGAAATCGCAAAATCAATCAAAACGGTCAAAACCAGGCATCCGTCGGCGAAAAACAGCCTCCGTCAGCGAAAAATCAGCGCCCGACGGCGAAAAACAGCCCGTCGGCGAAAACCAGCGCCCGACGGCGAAAACAGCTCCGTCGGCGCAAAAACTGCTCAAAAACAGCTTGCGAAAAACCAGCGAAAACTGCGCAAACCGCTCGCGAAATCTGCTCGAAAAACGCGCTAAACCGCTCGCAAACTGCTTGCGAAAAACGACGAAAACCTGCGCGAAAACCTGCGTGAAACTGCGCGAAATCTGCGAGCGAAAACTGCGAAAACCGCTTGCGAAACTGCTCGCAACCTGCTCGCGAAAAGCGGCGAAAACCTGCGCGAAACTGCGCGAAATCTGCGAGCGAAAACAACGAAAACTGCTCGAAAAACTGCACAAATCTGCTTGCGGAATCAGCCGGCGAAAACCCGCGAAAACAGCGGCCGACGGTGGGAAACAACGGCTGACGGCGAAAAACGGTGCCGGCACGCAAACCGAGGCGCCACCGCTGTCCCGGGAGCACGCCGAGCGGCGAAAATCCAGCCGCGCGACGAGGGAGGCCCGCCGCACGGCGCCCAACCAAGCAGCGCCGCGCAGCGACCTGCTGCGCGGTGCTGGAGCGCACCGCGCAGCGCCCAGCGGCGCTGCGCACAGCGCCCAGCGGCGCTGCGCGCGGCGCCCAGAGGCGCTGCGCGCGGGCCCGCGCGCAGCCAACTGCGCTGCGCGCGGCCGCGCGCCTGCGCAGGCCCGCGCGCGGCCCGCGCGGCCCACGCAGGCCTGCGCGCGGCCCTGCCGCGCGCGCCTGCGCGGCCAGGAGGTGCCGCGCGCACGCGCGCGGCCCTGCCGCGCGCCCCTGCGCGCGACCCTGCCGCGCGCGCCTGCGCGCGGCCAGGAGATGCCGCGCGCACGCGCGCGGCCCTGCCGCGCGCCCCTGCGCGCGGCCAGGAGATGCCGCGCGCACCCGCGCGCGGCCCTGCCGCGCGCGCCTGCGGGCGGCCAGGAGGTGCCGCGCGCACGCGCGCGGCCCTGCCGCGCGCCCCTGCGCGCGGCCAGGAGATGCCGCGCGCACCCGCGCGCGCCTGCGCGCGGCCAGGAGATGCCGCGCGCACCCGCGCTCGGCCCTGCCGCGCGCCCCTGCGCGCGGCCAGGCAGCGCCGCGTGCCGCTCTTTGCTGCACGCGGCGCCGCGCCCAGCGGCAAGTCACCGCAGGGTGCTGCCAATAGCAGCACCCTGGCGCCGCGCGTGCGCCGTTGCGCGCGCGCGCGGCCGCCGGCGACGGCAAATCCAAGAATTTCCGAAAAATCCCCAATAATCCGAAAAATCCCAAAAAAACCCGATTTTAGCATTTTAAAACCCAATTAAGAATTCCTCAAAGCTCAAAAACTCCAAAAACTGCATAAACCTCCGAAAAACCCAAAAGTCGGAATTTTGCTTACCTCGTCGTCGCACGTCGCACGCCACGAGCTTCGCACGGCCTCCAACGGCGAGTCCAAAAATCCAAGATCGGCTCAAAACTCCTTTTTCCTTCCTTCTTCTTCTTCTTTTCCTCTCTTTTCTTTTCTTTCTTTCTCTTTTCCTTTCTTTCTCTTTTCCTGCTGTAGAGGGTGGAGGTGGAGCCTTTTATAAAGCAAAAAGCTTTATAATTAATTAACTAAATTAATTAATTCCAAGAATTCCAACTCCAACTCACTTTTTGCCTTCGGGCTCTCCGCCGCTGCCCGGAACCTCCCGAACTCCGCTGTAAATCGAAAATACACGCGCTCACAGCTTTTTCTCTTCAAAAAGCTCATCCGTTGAGTCGGGGTGCTCAAATCAATTACCGGCTCCAAAATTGCCAGTTCCGACTCACTTTTTGCCTCCGGGTCCTCCGCGTCAGTCCGGAACCTCCCGAACCTCGCTGTAAATCAAAAGTACACGTGTCCACATCTTTTTCTCCTCAAAAAGCTTATCCGTTGAGTCGGGGTGCTCAAATCAATTACCGGCTCCAAAATTGCCAGTTCCGACTCACTTTTTGACTCCGGGTCCTCCGCGTCAGTCCGGAACCTCCCGAACCTCGCTGTAAATCAAAAGTACACGTGTCCACAGCTTTTTCTCCTCAAAAAGCTTATCCGTTGAGTCGGGGTGCTCAAATCAATTACCGGCTCCAAAATTGCCAGTTCCGACTTACTTTTTGACTCCGGGTCCTCCGCGTCAGTCCGGAACCTCCCGAACCTCGCTGTAATCTGAAAGTACACCTGTTCCCAGTGTTCCTGAATTTCCGGCGCTCCACGGTGAAGTCGGAAATTTCTAATCTCATCCTCAATCGGCCTACAAAGCCCGGAAAACCCCCGAATCGAGCTGGAGCTTCCGCGTTGATCCGAATCAACCCGGAATCAACTGTAACCTCAGATACAACATGCTCAAGGCAACTCTCTGCTCCAAGCCATCTGTGTGGTCGGCGCGCCATTCAATGCCCCGGTACTTTACAGCCAACACAGTGGCCCTGTCGGGGTGATCCAGGATGCTCAAAAGTAAACCAACGGTAACTCCACCGCCATCATGGGAGGCATTGCTATAACTCGCAAGTCCATCACCCCGCACTAACAATGCAAAAGGCGACGCTGATATCAGTGTTATTATCCATTAGTTATGCTCTCCTGGCACTGCCAAATCCAAGAAGCTCCTCACCTTGACCATAATCGTCGACCTCGGCCAATTCCCAAATGGTATCCATATTGGCCGGATTTCCACCGCCGCCCCTACGGCTAACACAATGTGACCCACGAAGGTAAGCTTAAGAAGCTAAAACTTGTATCTCAATAACTTGGCATACAGCTTCATCCACACAGGCACGGTAGCCCATCCCCAAGT
This sequence comes from Tillandsia leiboldiana, assembly GCA_029204045.2. Classification (NCBI taxonomy): domain Eukaryota; kingdom Viridiplantae; phylum Streptophyta; class Magnoliopsida; order Poales; family Bromeliaceae; genus Tillandsia; species Tillandsia leiboldiana. The sequence continues at coordinate 14,665,114 of CM055065.1, forward strand.
GCCCCTCGTGCTCCAAGTCGCTCTGGGAGTAAATCAAATATCCTCGGGGAACATCACTCCCAAGCTGTCCAAGTACATCTGGAACACACAATTCCTCAGATCTTGAAGACAACAGGGCATTAATTATTCCATTTGACCCACTGTGCGCTCATAATGCCTCTACCAGATCCTGAATGCCATCTAGGCAAAGTCCTTGGCCGTCTGATTCCAAGTAGGTACTCGCATCATACATTGACTGTCAGAGTATGACTCCAACACAAGGCTCTAGATACCACCCGGACCTGTCTACACTCGAACCATAAAAGGATCCTCACAGTCGTGTATCAACGACGTGGCATCACCACCGCGTACCAACGGCGTGGCACTAGGTCAAACAGAACCCTCGATCCATCAGATCCTGCAACTGCGCCATCAGCTCTCTCAGCTCTACTGGTGATATCCAATGAGGTGCTGTCAAGGGTGGCGCGGTTCCCCGAACCACGTCAAACGCAATCTCTATTTCCCTAACCGACGGCATTATCAACAGCTCAGGTGAAATCACACCCGGGATCTTATGGGCAATAGAGATAACCTTGAGTCCCGGTGCCGCCGTAAGCACCTCTCACACTGTCACTAAAACCTGTGTGCTCTAACAATCTCAACAACCAAGCCTCCTCTCGTCTGCCTCGCATAAGATCAACGTCCTCTCTCTCCTCAGTCAAAATATCCTGTGGCACTGTGCCAATCAATCTCAAGCACAGGGTCAAAATACCGAACTACCACAATTACCAATAAACCTGTCGGTAACTCATAGTCTCAGCTGCACTGGACATGACCCACAAGCCTCCTCCACATGCACAACACTAACAGGAACCTCTACCTCAAGTGCACGTGGTAACAAATCTGCCTCTAGCCCATGCAGGAATGCAACATGCTCTAAGCCCGACTGCTGTGATGAAATCACACCTGCGACAACTCAATCCACTACCATGGCGCCCTCCAACCGGGCGGCACAGATTCATCCGCTCGATACAAATGGCCATCGCTCAGTCTGCCAGAAAAATCACGACTAATCACAAAGGGAGCACGACCTCTGTCTCTGCTCACACTGAGGCGACTTATACGGTCCTCCGCAGATAGCAAATCCACGCTACCGCTGCGCTACTCTGATATAGATGCTGATACTGCCATCGGGGTCTACCCGATCTCTGGCGTCTCGGGAACTCGTTATCCTGGAAAAGGAAATCAGAAATGCCTCTGCCGGCTAATCTGTCCCCCAAAGGCTCCGACTCAATCTTACGAGTCGGGGTGGTTCATCTGCCAAATCTGGCTGAATAGATCGATCATGTCCCCTCAGCTCACCAGCTGTCAACTATCCACCCTGCCTCGGTGCCTCGACACTAAACATTGGCACAGAGGGGGCTACTCGCTCCATCGGTGCCACAGAAATCCCTACCACTGAGGATACTGCAACCGGGTGGTCTCAGAAGGAAGCACTGTCGAGCTGCCCGCTGCTCCGACAACTGTATCATCCTATCCGCTGCTCACTCTGCCGCCGATATGCCTCTGCCAATCCTGTCATCTGGGTCCGGAGCATCTCTGACCTCAATCTGGGTATCCGGCCCGAAACTGCCTATCCTGGCCCACAAGCTGCAATAGGGTGCACACGGGTCAGAACTCTGCGTCAGGGAGACATCGCTCACTGCGACAAACCACACAACAGAACACACAACAAGCACTCGACCCAATCCAGCGAAAGTCTAAGACATGTCACCCATTCCATAACATTATGTTGTCTGCAGCCAACATAATCGCTTAGGAGAATAAACATGCCAGTCGCTCGTCCCGTCCCTTGGGAGAGGTATAAAACTCAATCAGGACTCTCGCTATAAGTCACGACTCTCTCGTAGTCATCCTAAGGTCCAACCACAAGCCTAGGGTTTCTATGTCCATAATGACCTACATCCTAGGCTCTGATACCACTCTAATCTGTCACGCCCCGGGGGTCGAAACTGCGACCCGGGCTCGCCAACAGATCCGCCACCTATGCGGAACCCCGCATAAGCGAAGCGTCCAACCTGCAAAGTACCATCTAACGACTAAACAGATATCAGAGCTGAAGAAAAACTGCTGTAATAAAAACCTGAATCACTGTACAACTGAAAAATAAAGTACAATATCAATCTCCCAAAAATAATAATACAATAATCTGATCCACCGAAACTGTAATACAAGTAAAAGCCACCTATACAACATCTATAAATCCAAAAAGGGAGATAACTAAAATAATAAAATACAACTGAGTACAGTGAAACCCACAATCCGGGTTGGTACATCTATCCCACTGTAGGAATCAACACTGGTAGGGATCTATCTCGCGACTCCCTCGCCTCGAACCGTCAACCGAAGATCCGCAACTCCCGCAGCAGACACTGCAAAACAAAGGGAGGGAAGGGGAAAAACAACAATGGGGGTGAGAACCACTAGTAAAACCAGTAGCCTCCCCCTGTGGGTAAAGCCTCAAACCCCGACGTACCCACAAGTCTACCAGAGGCAAGAAAAAGAATAAGAGAGGTGGTAAGCTATAAACATAACTACTGATAAAAGAGAGCTACCACTAAAATGCCTCTAAAATGCCCAGCTAAAAGAATAGCTAAAAGTATGCCTGAGAAAGTCAAAGCCTGCCTGACCAAACCCAATCAATACACCAGTAAACACTGGTACTGCCTGCTCTGTCATCAATCTCACGAACTCAGTGTCTCCACTGTCCAAATGACCGGAACCCGACACGGTCTGACCGGCACCCAACACGGTCTAAAGCCTACTCCGGAGTGGCACTCGAGGGGAGCGACCCACACGAGTAAAGTATCTCAGTATCCAGTAACATAAGTATCATAAATCAGCAGGACTGGATCAAGACTCTAAGTAAGTGGGAAAAACCATCCACTAAGGAAGCCCGATCCCTCACCTCCAATCTGATGTAATAATAATAACCCGGTCAACCGCCCACAGTTCGCGGTTGCCGCAATCCCTGCCATCAGGCCCTGCCTGTCCCAAATCCCCAGAAACCTGACTACACTATCCCAAACTCCCTGCTCGCACCCGAGCCACAAATACCCAGAGTCTAAAATGAAAAGGAGAAAAGTATAAAGCATGGTTTCTCCTAAGTCAAGTCCAACATGATAGTGTAGCAAAAAAATGTGGCCTATCTAGATGACCATACAAGCATGAAGATGTCCCAAGATGATGTAAAGTAAACAGGTGTCGATGTTCTTACATTTATTAGAGCATGCTATCCAAATTACATAATCAATCTCATAAAAGGATTGGATGTTAACATAGCATACATCAAGTCTACACAAGTATGCGCCTTTCACATTTGGAAATAAAGTGAGAATAGTATCCAACATGCTTTTCACCAAACATGAATCAGGAGATAAATGACAATCATTACTTTCATAAAGAGTGAATCTCGCATAGATAGATCAAGATTAATGTAGTCAGTTATTCTCACACAAACCACTAACCACCCTCAAATGAAACATCCATTCACATATAGACTTGCCAAAGATCATTTAACATTATTTAAATATGGTCATTCAATCCACTATCACCAATGAATAGACTAAGGTTCAACAACTTTTACTGATCTCACATAGGATGCACATAGAATCCACCAACAACATTTATTTCCACATAGGCTAAATCGCCGACCATTCACAATACACAATCTCACGCAAAATAGTCTAAGGATCAACCATTATGGTAAATATCACAAGTGGTAGAAGGAAAATCTACCGGGTCAATTATTCTCACGTAGATAAGTCAAGAATCATTTAATAAGATCACCCTCACTTACCTTGGATAGCCATTCACACCTAGGCCATATGACATTCACATAAAGTCATAACAATCCCTTCCTACATAGCAACCATATCCTTCACATAAATCAACTAAAATCATTTACATATAACTATCACCATCATTCACCATAATTAGGTTAACCATTCATCACAAAGTGTAGGCTAAAGATTAATTTCCCAATTACCCTCACATAACATAGGTTAAAGGATGATCACTTATAATCAACTTCATATGAGATAATATAACATCAATCAAACTATTCATTCACTCATGTATACACTGAGAATCAATTAACTTAATCTAAACATGGATATCCAAGCATATTATACCGAGGAGAAGAGAACATCAACCACAATGCCATGAGGGAAACCAATAGCCCGAGTGGGTAAATCGATGTTTTCGGAAAAGCACAATCACCCACCTGAAACTTGACGATCCTCTGCCCACTGTAGCTCAAATTTGGCGTGAGTAATCTTTATCCTCCCAGGAGACCGATGCCGCGAAAATCATCCAAATCCGCCTCACGGATTGGGCGCAATCACTGAAACAATGCACACTGCGCACTCAAAATCCAGAATTTCAGCAAGTGCAACAAGATTAAATAAAAGGTATGTGCAACCTCAAATACCTCAAAATGAAGTCTCCAACAGTAAAACAAAGATCTCCTCTTTCATACAAATGTCTTCAAGTCCCCAAAAATCCACCATTAATTTCCCTTAACATTCAAACGAAGCAAAATTCACAATGCTGCCCAAAAACTGTTAACATAAACTTGCTAGCATTTCCAAGCTTAATTAGAGGCTTTTCCAAAGGGATTTATCCACAGATCACAAAAGAGAATTTTCTCAACTTGAAGTTAAGAAGAAGTCCCAACTTGAATTTCTGAAAAAGACCTTGTATCCACGAAGTTATCTGCATTCCAAGGCGCATTGCTCAAATCCAAATTAAAACAGGGACTGCAGTAATCCATATAATAGCACTTGAAAAGATCATTAATTTTACCTAACAAAACGTGCTCCAAATCCTGCAAGAGAGGTACCATTGGATTCCTTGTCGAGAGTAGATACAAATTGGGCTAAAGAACTCCAAATTTCATGCTCGGATGAAGGAGAAAACCCATAAACACTTTAAACTATCCATCAAGTTCCATCTGTACACGAATGCAGCAAGGTGTTCCAAAGATCATGCATAAACCCTAATAAAAACTCAGATATGGGGAAAATGATACATACCAATATTGTAGATCTTCGAGTCGTGGAAATTTCCCGCAAAAATCATCCAAAAATTCCACTCCTACAATTCAGAAAAGCCAAAATACTAAAGGCTGCCCAAAAATCCAGACTGAAACAAAGGGTCCCAAAGATGGCCCTAAAACTCTGTAAACACATGAGATCTGAGGGGAGAGTTGAATACCAAGATTGTAGCCTTACCTCTCGTGAAAACATAGAACCAAAAATGAGCTCAAAAGTCCAAGAAATGAAGCCTGGGGAATTTTCGTACTGAAACGCGACAGGAAGGTCCACCAATCAGCAACAATGGTGGTACTTGCCTCAAGGAGAAAATGATGGTGATGAAGCCCTTTTTGTCCATCTCTTTGCTGATGAAGATGAAGGAGGTGATGAAGATGCTCTGCCTGGAGTCCCCCAAAAAACCCTGGTCCAAGGAGGAAGAAGGAGGAGGGAGAAGAAGAAGAAGAAGAAGAAGAAGAAGAAGAAGAAGAAGGAGGAGAAAACACATTAAATCCCCTACCCCCCTCTCCCGGATGCAACAGTGCGGGCCCGGCCCGCTCGGCCTGGCGGGCCGGACACGTGGCGGCCATCCGGGCCGCCACGTCGCCCGGGACAAACCGCCCGGATCAAGCCACGCGGCTTGATCCGGGTGGCCCCGGCACCACCAACGGGTGCGCGCCGCGTGTCCCCACGCGCGGGGAGCGCACAGCGCGCCCACGTGCGCGCGGCGGCGGGCCCAACCACGGCCCGCCACGCGTCCACCCGCAAACCCCCTGGACCGCATTTGAATGCCGGGCCAATGGGGTGCCGACACGTGGCACCCCCGGTCCATGGCCTTCCCCTGCGCCCAAATAAACCCCCGAACTTCCGGTTGCCCGTTTTCGCTCATCCGGACTCCGAAAAAAACAACCAAATAGCCGATTTTCATCGTTTTTCCGTGTTGAATTCAAATACAATATCCATTTCGCACGAAACCACCTCTAAAAATTTACGGGGGCATCCGAACACACCAACTCGATCCATTTTTCGCGCTGAGTCCGATTTTGAAGTCCGATTTGCGCGCAGAGCCTCCAACACTCAACAAAATGCTTCCAGAAGCTGCCGAACCAACATTAATCCTTACGTGGGAATTTCGGGTCCTCACAGTGGTAGTACCCGTCGTGAATATTTGGATTTATTTCCGAGGTGACATAGAGCATGAGGAGCACTTGAGGATAGTGCTGCAACTTCTAAGTGAGATGAAGTTGTATGCCAAGTTGATAGAGTATGCTTTTCGACTTCAGAAGGTTTTGTTTTTTTAGGCCATGTGTTTTCAGCTGCAAGAGTGACAGAGGACCCAACGAAGAGTGATGCCGTTGGGAATTAGCCTATGTTAATGACAGAGGTCAGAAGCTCTTGGACCATGCAAGGCCGGTGTAGCTTGGAAGAGATAAAGCTGAGGAGGATACCAGCATGGGTGTGGATGATTGCCAGTGATAGAGAGAGCATGGAGTTATCCCTAGACACTTGAACCTGAAGTACTTGGTTACTCAGGAGGATTTCGGTTGAGGCAACGCCGGTGGACAGAGTTATTGGAGCTATATGATTGATTAGGTATATCATTATCCCGACGAGGACTTTATGGTCAGTTACGCCTTGTCTAGGCGAGCAGTGCAACCTTGGAAATGAGATGGTCGATATGTGGGTGCCACTTTTGGAAACTTGGAATTGAGAGTTGGAAATTTGGGGAATGTCCCCGATGTTGAATCTCTTTCCCTGTAGAGGGATATGAGAGTGCATTGTGGAGTTTTGATCATTTTAGTTGCTAAGGAGCAATGGAGAAGTTATGCCAATTCGAGGCGTGGAGTTCTGGATTTGGAGACCATGATTTTGGAAGCCGCTAGCCACGGGGATATATATATATATAGATTTGAGTTTACGCAGGGAGTTTGATCCGCGAGTTTTATTTGACTGGAAGAAGTGTATTTGATCACCCTCATGTTTTGGATTTCACTTCCTTGGAATTGGACGAAGATTGAGAATCCGGAGCAGCCGATGCAAATTCTTGCTCGTGAAGCGAAGGAATTGTGCAGACGGATCATACCTTGAGTGAAGGTTCAGTGGAGCCATCATGATGAGTGAGAACGGCCACTTGAGAGCCTGAGGATGAGTTGTGTGTTTCCTATCCCCTTTTGATTGAGTCACCCTCCTGTGTTATGGATTTATTTTGGGTTTCGAGGACGAAACCTTTTTAAGGAGGGGAGAGTGTAGAGTACCGGGACTTCGGATAGTCTACCGACCTCGCAGGATGGCGTGGTGCGGAGAAACAGCTTTGGACGAGTTCCATATGTGTTTACATATGAGTTCGGGTTGATTCAAATCAACGCGGAAGCCCCAGCTTGATTCGGAGTTTTCCGGGCATTGTGCGCCGATAGAGGACTGGTTTTGGGAAAGCCTCGACTCCATAGTGGTGTACAGAAAAATTGGGAAATACTTGGAACACGTGTACTTTATAATTACAGCGGAGTTCGGGTGGTTCCGGACTAACGCGGAGGACCCGAAGGTAAAAAGTGAGTTGGAGTTGGCAATTATTGGAGCCGGTTTTTGGATTAAGCACACCGACTCCACAGTTGAGATTTTTAAGGGGAAAAAGCTGTGGACATGTGTATTTTCAGATTACAGCAGAGTTCGGGAGGTTTCGGACAGGTGCGGAGGCCCCGAAGCCAAAAAGTGAGATGGAGTTGGCTAATTATGGATTATTTAATTAATTTAATTAATTTGTAAATTTTGTAGTCTGTAAAGAAAAGAGAAAGAAAGGAATAGATGAGAGTGGAATAGAGAATGGGTTTAAATTAGTGGATTTAGATATTTTTGCTTGAGGGTATCACAGCTGTCTTACACCTTAATTAGCCCTCCTTAATTAGCCGCTGCCACGTCACTTCTCTTCATCTTCTCTAAACAGAGGATTCAAGCAAAAACAGAGGAAAGAGAGAAAGAGAGAGAGAGAAAAGAAAGAAGAAGAAGAAGAAAAAGGGAAGGAAAAAGGTAAATGGATGAGTGTTGTGTTGGGGACCTCCTACTGCTGAGAGCCGTGGGGCGAGCGGAGAGCGCGACGAGCGGCGCGCGCGACGAGCGGCGCGCACGACGAGCGGCGCGCGCGACGGATTTGATCGAGGTATGTACAGTTTTTTTTAGAGAGTGAGGAAGAAGCTTGGTTTTATTCTTCTTGGGTTTTGGAGTGGAGCTTGAGGTGGTGTTGGTGGTGAGTGTGTGTGTGGACTGCTGTCCACGTGTGCTTGGGTGACGCAGGAGGGGAGCTGCGCGGGTGCGCTTGGGCGCCGCGCGCGACTGGCGCAGCAGCTGCGGGCGCTGCGTGCGCAGCAGGCGGCGCGCAGTAGCTCCGCAGGCAGGCGGGCGCGCGCAGGGCGCCGCGCAGCGCGGTTGGGCGCCGCGCAGCACAGGACGCGCGCTGGGCGCTGCGGGCGCCGCTCAACGCGTTAGGGCCCTGCGCAGGCGGGCGCCGCGCAGCGCAGGGTGCGCGCGCGCTGCGGGCCAGGGCGCCGCGCGGCGGGCCCTGGCGCTGCGCACCAGCAACGGCAGCAGCAGCAGCGCGCGCGGCAGCAGCAGTGGCAGGCTTGGGCGCCGCGCGGCAGCCGCGCCAGTGGCGCGGGCAGCAGCCGCGCGGTGTGCTTTTGGGTTGGCTGCAGCTTGCGGCTCGCGTCAGCGTGCGGGGTTTTCGACGGCTGGGACCGGTTTTCGCCGGCGATCGCGTGTGACGGCCGGGTTTGACGGAGTTTTGTGGTTTTCTCTTTTTCTCTCACAGGACGGCGATCAACTGCGTGCGGATTGTTTTTCCTGAGTGAAGGCTGTGTGTGTGGGTGCTATGGAGTTGAGTGTAGCATTGGCTAGAGGCTTAGGAGCTGGAAGTTGCCCTGTTCACAGTTTGTTGTGAGTGCTTATTGTGTGCTGTGAGCATGGAGATGGTGCTGTGGGATTTATTTTGTGCAGGAGCTTTGGCTGTGTATGTAACTTAAGTTTGTGGGTGAATTTGAGTACTTGTTTTTGTGTGAGCATACTTATTAGTGTGGGCAGATGCTTAATGTTGGTGCTTTGGTGGTGGATTTGTGGTGTACTGGAGCCTTTATTTGCACTGTAATTGCCCGTGGTGTGAGCAAGAGTGTGCGCGGATTTTGTGAGGACTCGGGAGGATTGTTCGAGTTTCGGGGATTTTTCGTGGTTCGCGGCGGTGTGCGCGCGCGCGGCATGACTGTCAGAGTTTCTTCAGTTCGAGGAATCGGCGCTTCCCCGACTTCAGCGTTGCCTGCGGAAAGCGTTTCAGGTGGGTTGGAATTTCTTCCAAAATGTATGGAATGCCCTTTAATTCTTCTGAATGCAATTTGAGCATGTTTAGTGTAATATTTTCGCTGTTTTAAATATGATAATTGCCTGGAATTTTCTGTAAAATTTATTGGAACTCTGGATCATTTTTAGCATACTCCTGATACTATAGGACACTAGACTGCATGTTCGGTTGGCATTATTTTTGCACCCTGATCATTTTAAAAATCGAGAAAGCCCGTTTTAAGGAAAATCAACACTTTCAAAGGTGGTTTTTAAATTATGAGTTCGCCAGAGGTATGGCATAGATTCAGGGTGCATTTGACCTCGTGCCTGGGGGCCGAGTGATCACTTTTTGAGTTTTGGGATGAGTTCTAGTGTCATGTGGATTTGAGCTTCCTTGTGGGTTGAGGAGATTATTCTAGATCATGAGTTACGTATCTCTGATTTGATAGTGGAGGTGGTTCTCCGACTTAGTTATGCGAGTTTTGGGGTTCTGGCAGATCGAGTCGTGGAGGTTTCCCGACTTAGCCATGGGTTGTGCATTATCAGATTGAGTCGTAGAGGGTTCTCCGACAGATTATGTGAGGATTTGGGCATTTCTTGTTGAGTCGTGGAGTCTTTTTCCGACTGAGTTGTGCTATTTGAGCTTTTTGCTTCTGATCTGTTGATCGTGATCATAGCCTGCTTGTGCCGCTTATTGAGACAGCTGAGACTGATGAGATACTTGAGCTCGTTGGGGTCGCTCCCCTCGAGTTACGCCCCGGGTGCGTGTTGATGTTGCGCCTAGTTGATATACTAGTGGTCGCTTGATACCCCTGGCCGAGTTACCATGGGGTCACTTTGCGTAAGATTGAGATAGTCCGTGTGGGACGCCCTACGTAAGACCAAGTCCTTTTTGGGCGTAGTGGCAGTAGGTTGGCGCAGGCTTGACTGGACCCTATGAGGCAGTCATTGAGATTGGGTGATATGAGCGGGTGGTTACATATTATGTTCTTAGATGGGTTTCTTTCCTTTGAGCATTGATACTGAGGCATCTTAGCAGTAGAGAGTGTATGCATATCATGTTATTGGTAGAGTTTCTTGAGCTTTATAATTGAGACATTTTAGATGTAGTTTTCTTTCAGCTTACCCATTATCTATCTATTTGCATATCTATTTGTTTGCCTCTAGTAGACTTAGTGGGCATACCGTGGATATTGGCGACGGTACCCACTGAGATCTACCTTCTGCAGTAGATCTCACACCCGCTGCGGTGACAGGTTCCTGAGGTAGCTGTTCCGGCTTGGTTCGCGCGGAGACAGCAGATCGAGGTGAGGACGTGGCCAATTAGTTCCTTACCAGCATTGAGAGTCTGAGATAGATGTACCCGGTATATTTTTTATGTTTCCACTTTTGTTCTGGACATTCTGAGAGCTCTGTGAGGATTGTACTTGTATTATCTTAGTTGAGACTTGTATTGAGGATTTGTTTTTATTCAGATGTTCAGTGTTTGATTCTGTAGCTATTTGGTTTAATTTAAGCTCTGATACATGTTAGCTATAGATCTTTTGCAGGGTAGACGCTTCGTCTGTGCGGCAGTTTCCGCACAGACGGCGGATCTGTTGGCGAGCCCGGGTCGCAGTTCGACCCCAGGGCGTGACATCGGCCTTCACCTGTTGGCAAACTAAATAATGTGCCACGAACTGTGTAACGTCCCCCTTTAACTTAGGCCACCAGAAGGTCTGCTTAAGGTCTTTATACATCTTCGTGCCACTGGGATGCGCCGCATAGGGAGCACAGTGTGCCTCCGTTAATATCTCATTCTTCAATTCCGGCAGACCGGGTACGCAAAACCGTCCTCTGAATCGTATCACACCATCTGTGTCCATCGAAAAGTCGCTCTCTTGGTCCGAAATAGCCTTGTCCCGTACAAGTTGCAGTTGAGCGTCCGTCCTTTGACCTTCCAGGATTCTCTCCAGCAAGGTAGGCTTCACCACTAGGGATAAGAGTCGCGAAACTGTGCCTGCCGGTACAACCTCCAGTTTCATTCGCGAGAAATCCGCGATCAAGCGATCCTTGCTGGGTAATAGCGTTCACGGGTAACCCTTCCGTCTGACCCTTTCTACTCAGGGCATCGGCCACCACATTTGCCTTCCCGGGGTGGTATTGAATGGGCAGATCGTAGTCCTTCAATAGCTCCAACCATCGTCTTTGTCGTAGGTTCAATTTCTTCTGCGTGAAGAGGCACTTAAGGCTCTGGTGGTCGGAAAACACGTTGCAATGGGCTCCATAAAGGTAATGCCTCCAATGTTTTAGAGCGAAAACGACCGCTGCGAGTTCCAGGTCGTGGGTAGGGTAGTTCTGCTCGTAGTCCTTGAGTTGTCTTGAAGCGTAGGCTATAACTTTCCCCTGTTGCATCAGCACGCTTCCGAGATCATTCCGTGATGCATCACAATAAACCTCAAAATCCTCACCGGGTGTCAGTAGTGGGTGCGCATGTTAGCCTGTCCTTAAGTTCCTCGAAGCTCTCCCGGCATTGTACCGTCCAGGCAAATTTCTCCCCTTTTCGGGTTAAACGATTTAGGGGAGTGGCAATTTTCGAGAAACCCTCTACGAAGCGCCTGTAATACCCTGCTAATCCTAAGAAGCTTCGGACTTCCGTTACAGTAGTCAGTCGAGGCCAGTGCGTTACTGACTCCACCTTCTTAGGATCCACCGTAATTCCGGTCGCCGAAACTATGTGTCCCAGAAAGTCCACCTCTTGTAGCCAGAACTCACACTTCTTGAGTTTAGCAAATAGTTTCTGATCCCTGAGAGTCTGGAGAATTATCCACAAATGCTCCTCATGCTCCTAATCCGTATGGGAGTAGACTAGGATGTCGTCGATAAAGACCACAACAAACCGATCCAAGAAGGGTTTGAAAATCCTATTCATCATGTCCCTGTGTGCTGCTGGGGCGTTCGTAAGCCCAAGCGACATAGTCGTAAACTCGTACTCACTGTATCGAGTTCGAGAGCCTGTCTTAGGTACATCCTCACCCCGAACCCTAAGTTGATGACCGCCGGACCGTAGATCACTCTTTGAGAACACCGCTGCTTCTTGCAATTAGGTCGGACAGGTCGTCATTCCGAGGCAAATGACACTCATTTTCCACCGTGACTTTATTTTACCTTCTAGGTAGTCGATACACAAACATAAGCTACTATCCCCCTTTCGCCCGACACATTCGGCCTGATAGGGCCTTTCTCCATAAGATCTTCCATTTGTGCCCTGAGTTTCTTTAATTTAGCAAACGCTATTCGATACGGTGCCTTTGTAATGGGTTGCGTGCCTGGAACGAGCTCGATAGAGAGCCCGGTTTTCTCGCCCAGGGCATCCCAGACGGTTCAAGTGAAAGGACGTATGAAAGATCCCGTTACGATAGGGATATCCGAAAGGGGTGTTGGGGGTCGAGTTGCTAAGTCCACCGAAGCCACATAGGCTACGCATCCCCCCCCCCCCCCCCCATCAGTCTTCAAGCTCGCGATGCAGGATAAGGGTTGAGAAGGAGGTAATCTCACACGTCAAGCGTACATGAACCGGAAGGCCAGTTCCTGTAGCCGCACTTGGCATTTTTTTTTTCGTAGTCGTTCACCGCCAAACCCCGAGGACATACCAGCCTTCCCAACCTTATCGGGTAGGGTGGTACATGACTGTCCATTTCTAAGGCCGTCCAGGGGTCTGTACCGACATTATACTACAAAGGGGTCTTTCCTAAATATCTATGGGTAGGAAAAAAAGCAAGAAGTGAAGAAGTGGGATGCTCCTAATATCTAACAAGGCCTTACACGAAGAGGGCAAACTAAGAGTAGAGTGCCACCGGCTACTACTTCCTCTGGGGCAGTGCGTCCTTTGTCGTGCCGTCGCGTAAAGCCTCAAGTTCGTGTCGTGCCGCTGAAGGAATCGTTCCCGGGTTCAGGGGCAGTTAAAGCGGAAACGCCCTGGTTTGTCACAACGGAAGCAATGGTCGTGCTTCCAGGAATAGTCGATCACCCGGTGTGCTCCTCCGTAGATGATGCCTGGCCGGTCTACCCCGGCTCCGGTCCTCTCGTCGGCGTGCTTCTGGTTCCTTGCTGCGTCTTTGGATACATGGGTGGTCGGTTCCCATTGGGAAAGCCAGCCCCGAAATAAAGCTGGGGTCGTTATTCGGCCCCGGTTGGGCTCATGGTCCTCCTACTGGTCGGGCGCAACGGCCAATTCCCGCTCTACCGAAGTGGCCCTGTCGGCTGCTTCTCGGGAGGCGGGCCAACCCGCTGTTGGTATTCCATGCATTCTGTGAGCGTTAACAGTTGCCCGGCCATGTCGTGCAACTGTTGTCGAAGTAGTCGATCCTCCGCAGCTGTCGGAGCCGTCACTTCCATTCCGGCGCTGTTGATTGAAGACCAAGTCCGGGCCATCATCCGTGTATACATAGAAACCAAGTAAATCCTAGACTTAACTGGTCTAGCACCAAGACCTACGACCAACCAAATACACTATCAACCCGCCCCCGAGACACTCGCGCTCTACGCACCTATTACTCGATTATCTCTTTGGTTAGTTGCTAGTGGCATTTCACTCTGTGGATGTTGGACACCGACTACCGTGGTTAAAGTCGTTTTCTCTGATACCATCTAATCTGTCACGCCCCGGAGGTTTTTCAATTTAAGCAGAAAACATGTAATATTTATTTATTTATTTTTTTTTTTCAACGTCCCCCGGCACGCGCCAGACCCGTCACACATACAAATTCACCTCCACAAGCGGACGGAGTCTCCTTTGTATGTGTTCGGCGTTTCAGTCACGATACATATACTTTAACCACATCGGTTGAACAACTAAGTAGAGGAGAAAGACAACATAAACAATAATTGAAGCGGCCGCCGATGTTTTAAAAGGGATAAATCCACGAGTTTGTAAAAACGGCACCCACACGGCGCCTATTCTTTTGAAAAGTCATTTTCGCAATCCTTTTCTCTTATTTGAAAGAAAAACGGCCAAACTAGAGTAAGCATGAAAGTAAATCATTCGTCACAATAATCCAACATCCACAATACACACAGATAAATACCACACTCACAAATCCAACTAACTAAAGGGAGCGAAACTAAAATAAACATCAGTCATTAGCGGAGGAAAACTAGACCCTCAAGTCGCGGTCTCACCGTCGTCCCAGATCCCGCCCCTGACCTGTCACAGTGTGGGAAGTCAGTGACACTACCAGTAAGAAGTATATATATAAAACGAGTAAGATGTTATAAACGAGAAACTGAGAAAAATGCAAACCGAAACACCAGAGCATCCACTCTCCTCCTCGAGAATCAATAGTACCCCTGTAAATCGAAAACGTGCACCTGCCCTCACCTTGTCGCTTATAACCCGTCCACGACACTTGTGCAGCACCTTAAGTAACCGGGAGGGGTCCCCACTAAAGCACCTCGTGGGGTACACGGGTCAACGTACCATCTTTCCGAAAAAACACACCCTGTGCGGTGGCCAGACCGCCGGTGTGCGTGCAAGCAACAATGGGCTTAGAATTCAAGGATTATGTGTATTTCAAAGCACCGCGACACTAGGTCGCCAAAGATAATGATAATAAAGATCCATATGCGAAAAAGGGGTTAGACGAGATTACAACGTATATTTGCTTTACTTATGCATAAACATGATATACCGAGTTCCAAAGACGATAGAGAAGGTACCAACCTCAAACGCGTTTGACCGAAACTCCCAAAATCGACCCGCACCCTCGATCAGCTCCCAGACCTAGAAAGTCCCCAAGAGAAACATCAATAAGCTAAGATTGTCCCCTTAAAAGCTCGTAACCCCCAAACTCGTCCAGATGCGACGCAAGAGCAGCGCGGCGCAGGAACGACGCGGCGCGCTCAAGCAACATCCCCACGCAGCTCAAGCCCCGCGAGGTGGCGCTGCGGCAGCGAGGTGCCCCGCGCGGGTACAAGCCCTACGCGGGTGGCGTGGCGGCGGCAATGTGCCCCGCGCGGGCACGCGCGGCGTTGCGGCGCTGCGGGCGCGGATGGCGGCAAGGTGTCTCGTGCGGGCACGAGCGTCGCGCGGGCACGCGCGGCGTTGCGGCACTGCGGGCGCGGATGGCGGCAAGGTGCCCCGCGCGTGCACGAGCCCCGCGTTGGCACGCACGGCTTTGCGGCGCTGCGGGCGCGGATGGCGCGCGCCGGCCGCGCAGAAGCGAGGTGCCCCATGCGGGCACGAGTCCCGCGCGGGCACGCGCGCCGCTGCGGCGATGCGGGCGCGGATGGCGCGCCCCGGCCGCGCAGCGGCGGCAGCGGCGGGTGCGGGCAGCGCGCCCTAGCCGCGCGGAGGCGGCAGCGGCGCGGGCTGCGCGCCCTGGCCGTGCGGCAGTGGCAGCGGCGGCGTGGCGGTGGCGGCTAGGGCATCCTAGCACCGACCACAAACAAAACTGAAAACCCTAAAATAAACCCGACCGCGAACAACGAAAAAAGACCCAAAATTGAATGCCGCTTACCTTGATCTACGGAGAGACAATCCGTTCCCATTCTTCGGCTTCCGGCACGTTGATCGTAGGAGATCGGGTTCCGCCTCCCTTTTTCCCTCTTTTCTTTCGGCTAGGGTTTTTTGAAAGTGGAGGAGAGGAAATAAAACTTTGTGCATACTAAGAGAACCCTAAAACCGGGTACTTATATAGGGCCATGAAACCCCATCTCCTCGAAAAGCGTGCAAGCCCCGATTAACACGGATTACGGTGCATACGACTAATACCGAGCCCTTCCCGGCCCCGTTCCGGGAGATCCGAAAGTCGGATTTCAGATCCGATCGCTCTGCCATTCACCAATTTCCGAGCTCTATCGTAGAAAATACCCACGAGTACCAATTCGAAATTCCAAAAGTCGTTAAAAATAAACTCTTAAAATTTATGTTATTCTAAAAAGTCAAAGTCAACACATGGAAAGTCAATGACACTACATCCTCGATCAATAAGATCGACAGTAACCAACAATACCCTCTCTCACTCACAGGCTGGAAAACTACACAGCCGGGACCCACCGTCGACTCAGACGGCTCCTAAAAATGAAACACTGATCTAAATACTGCTACCAGACTCCACTCGGCCCCCAGGAAAAAGTGTAACATGCATCCCACAACAACCCGACCTCTCGGCCTACTATCCGGGCGAGGAAACTCTAAGTCCAGGATAAAATAAAAAATGACAGTGTGGGAATGTCTATAGCAATAATATCCTAGCCCAAGTTGTAGTTTTCTACTAGTCTTGTTAAACATTTAGCATATGACGGGGGTGCTAGGTCAAGTTTCAAAGATAACAATAATTTAACGGATTTTAGGAAGCAGTAAATCACATGATCATCACAGTAACACTAGGAACATCAATTCTCACATTCGTGCATGTTTCATAATACATTCACAATCATGCATGATACTACAGTATAGAATTAATGTTCAGTCTATCAATCTTGAAGACGAGGCAACCCACCTGGAAGTGCTAAACTGTCCAAAGTCCAAAAAGCTGAAAATACCCGGGAACAAATCTCCAATTTCCCCCAACTCCAACGGGTTCAGAAATACCCGAAAACTCTCCTGGGTACAAAAATAAAGTCCAATGTTACAAATAACTCAAAATTCCAAGTGTACAAAATCTGCTGAAATAATAGTCCCAAAGATTCGAAATTTTTACATGTAAAATAAACTCCAAAAAATCCAATAAAAATATGACGACGATCCTCGCGAAGTATAGATGTTAATCGAGCCCTTAAACGTTGAATTCCGATAACTAGGTATGGAGATAAAAATCCAACAAGGTGCTGCTGTCCAAAAAGATCCACCAGCAACAAAGGGGGTAAAAAATGTACCAGAAACTCCAATAAAAGCTCAAATATGTGGAGAGTGGAAAATACAAAAATCGTAGATCTACCTCTCGTGAATCCGATGCCATAAAAATCGTCGAAAAATACTGTCGGAGTAGCTCTCTGGACCTCGCGGACCGAAATGAGACGATAACGGGCCTCCGATGAAAGAACGTCGCTCTGCGCTAAGATGCCGAAGTCGTTGACGTCGCGGCCTCCAAAAATTCCGAGCCTCCTTCACAAGATGCAAAACAGGAGGATGAACAAAGTTACAATAGGGCTCACTCACATTTGGGTTAGGGAAAAAGGGTAAAAAGCCCAAGCAAAGGGCCTATTTATAGGCCCCCCACGAAAAAAAGAGCAAAAGCCCACCTTAATGGGCTTTCGGGCTCAAGATTCGGGCGCCCGGGGGATTCGGGCGGCTACAGTGCCCGAATTCCTGCCCCCGGCCCGGGCCATTGGCAGTGCCCGAATTCCCCTGGCTCAGACACGTGTTCGCCGAACAGCGGACAGCTGTGCGGAGCCAGTGGGTTTGCGCCGCGCGTCCTAACCGGGTGGGTGGGGTAGGTGGCGCCGGCCAATCGTCGGGCGCCACGTGGCTCCCGCGTACGGCGGTCACCCGCCCCCACCTGCCCCAACTGCCCCCGCCTGCCCCCTGGCGCGTGGATGGGGTGCGCGTGAGCCGGTCACTCACAGGCCGCCACGTGTCCTCGCCCCGGTGCATGCGCTAGCCCGCTTGACGCCGTGGACCGCGCCTCGTGAGCCCGCGAATCAGCGGCCACCACGTGTCCCCTGCATCCGGTCCATGCACCGCGCCAACTCGGTGGACCGCGCCGCGTGCGCCGGCCAATCCGGTGCTGCCACGTGGCACTAGGCCGGTCCACAGCTTCCCCCATGCACCAAAATGCGCGAAAAACTTCCGGGGGTCCTTTTTGGGCATCCAGATTCCGAAAAAGGCAAGTAAATAGCCGATTTTCGACGTTTTTTCGTGCTGAATCCAAATATGACCTCGGATTAGCCTAAAGCCCTTTCTATATTCCGTCAAAATAGCCGGAAGGCAGGCTCAATCCCGAAGCCTCACTGAGTCCGTCCAACGCGTCCATTTGACGCGTTGCAGTTCCAACACACCAATAATAGGTGTTTCACAACGTGGGTCATGGGGAAAGCAGTACGGGGTTCGAGGTCACTACATCCTCCCCCACTAAAAGAAAGTTTCGTCCTCGAAACTAAGAAAATAAAACAGACGTATCTCAGACGGAAGCCTCGAACAGGAAAGGATAGGTATCTCTCATCACTGTCTCTAGCTCCCAAGTAGCCTCACACTCCTCGTGATTGCTCCACAAGATCTTCACATATGGAATAGCCCAGTTGCGCAATTCCCTTACCTCACGAGCTAGAATTCGCAATGGGCGCTCCTCATATCCAAGGTCCTCGCCGATCTCCAAGGAAGTGAAGTCAATCACGTGCGAAGGATCGAAAACATATCTCCTCAGAACTGAGACGTGGAAAACATCATGGACTCCGGCCAGGCATGGAGGAAGGGCAACTCGGTAAGCCACAGGGCCTACTCTCTCAAGTACCTCGAAGGGTCCAATAAAGCGGGGACTGAGCTTCCCTCGAACTCCAAATCTCCGGACCCCTTTCGAAGGCGAGACCTTCAAAAAGACATGATCACCAACCTGGAACTCTAGGTCTCGCCGCCGAGTATCAGCGTAGCTCCTCTGACGACTCTGGGCTGTCTCAAGATGTCGCCGAACCAATCTGACCTTTTCTTTAGCCTCTAGCTGTAAATCAGGTCCCAAAGTCCTCCTCTCACCCACGTCACTCCAATATACGGGCGACCGAGACTTGCGTCCATTCGCATCCTTTTCGCAATTGCTTGTCATTTCAAAATTAAACTTTTTCAAATGGACGTTAAGAGCGCCTTTTTAAATGGTTTTCTAAATGAGGAAGTTTACGTGGCTCAACCGAAAGGTTTCATTAACCATAAACTACCTAACCATGTTTTTCGACTGAAAAAGGCTCTTTACGGTCTAAAACAAGCACCGCGAGCATGGTACGAAAGGTTGCCAAAGCACATTTTGGAAAAGGGCTATACTCGAGGGGGAGCGGATCGGACACTCTTTGTGAAGTATTTTCAGGAAAACTTCATTGTGGCACAAATCTATGTCGATGACATTGTATTTGGAGCAACAAGGAATAATGATGCTTCAAAATTCGCTGAAACCATGAAAAGCGAATTTGAGATGTCCATGATGGGCGAGCTAACAGATTTTCTTGGATTGCAAGTCAAACAAAGTGAAGAAGGCATTCATCTGTGCCAATCCAAGTATGCAAAGGAGTTGGTCAAGAAATTCGGATTAGAAAATTCTAAAGACTTTCCGACTCCAATGAGAACTAGCAACAAGGGATTAGGAAGTGAATCTCTCAGTGAAAGTGTAGACGAGAAGCTTTATCGCAGCATGATTGGAAGTCTACTCTATCTCACGGCTAGTTGCCCGGACATATCCTTCAGTGTTGGGATTTGCGCGAGATATCAATCTGCACCGAAGGAGGTTCACCTGAAAGCAGTGAAAAGGATCATCTGGTACGTCAAAGGAATGCTAAATTTCGGAATTTGGTATCCTATGGGCACAACTCTCGACATAATAGGATACTCAGATGCCGATTGGGCTGGATCAGTGGATGATCGGAAAAGCACGAGTGGTCCATGTTTTTATCTTGGCCATTGTCTTGTTGCATGGCATAGTAAAAAGCAAAACTGCATTGCACTCTCGACTGCCGAAGCGGAATATATTTCAGCGGGTAGTTGTTCAACTCAATTGGTTTGGATGAAAAGCGTGTTGAGCGACTTCCGATTTCCTGCGACTTCGGTAACTATTCTTTGTGACAACACTAGTGCTATAAATATTTCTAAAAACCCTGTGTTGCACTCAAGAACAAAACACATTGAACTTAGATATTATTTTCTAAGAGAGCTAGTTGAATCAAGTATTCTTCAAATTTCTTATATTTCAACTGAAGATCAATTAGCCGACATTTTAACAAAACCTTTGGATCAAAAACGTTTTATTCATTTGTGTAAAGCATTTGTGATGGTACTCACTGGGAACTACCTTCTGCAGTAGTTCTCACACCCGCTGCGGTGATAGGTTTCCTGAGGTTGCTGTTCCGGCTTAGCTCGAGCGGAGGCAGCTGATCGAGGTGAGGATGAGGCTGATTAGTTCCTTACCAGCATTGTGAGTCAGTGGTAGATGTACCCTGTATATTTTACGTTTCCACTTTTGTACTGGACAGTCTGAGAGATTTGTATGTATTTGGATAGTGAGGGTGAGAGGCTTTGTATTGAGGTTTATTATTTATTTATATCAGATGTTCAGTGATTGATTCTGTAGCTAGTGATTTTGGTTTCAGCTCTGATATATGTTTAGCTATAGATCTGACTTGCAGGGTAGACGCTTCCTCTGTGCGGCTGTTTCCGTACAGATGGCGGATCTGTTGGCGAGCCCGGGTCGCAGTTTCGACCCCGGGGCGTGACACATGCGGAATTTCAGTCCGGACCTCCCCTGGTTCAGTCTGGACCCCGAACAAGGATTATGCAGAAATCGCATGAACAGTCTGGGCCATTCATCTTTCAGTCCGAACCCCGAACATGATTTTTCAGAAAATTCTTTGAAAAATGACGCCAGTCCGGATCAAGCCAAATCCAGTCCGGACTGTCGTGCGGGAAAAATTCTGTTAAGTCAGTTTTTGATTCTTATCTTCTTCCAAAGGTTTCTAACCTATAAGTAAACCCTAATTTCATCTTTTAGGGTAATCCAAAATAAGTTTTGTAATCCGTAAATAACCGAGAAAAAATTAACGGAGAAAACTTAGAAAAATCCATATATAGAGAAGAAAGGAAAAACTAGATCTATTCTATGTTTCTTCATCTATATTGATTAATTTGATTTTAGGGTTTCAAGCTCATATCTCTTGTAGAATCAAATTAATGAATACTTATATGGTATTTCCGATCTATCTTTGATCTAAGTATTCGGCGGATTTTCACCACCAACAAACAACGATTTTGCCAAAAATCGGCGCGTGGATTCGCATGGCCTTGTGGATTCAAGGTGCTACCGCTCTCGTGGATTCGGAGCGAGGTACGTTCGTGTGATCGATACGTGGTACATTGGTGGAGACCGTGGATTCGGTTGGACGTCGTGGACTCGACGTTGGACGCCGTGGATTCGGAGTTGGATGCAAATCGTGGATTCGAGGCGCGTTGCGGAGCGAGCGGAGAAGATCTACTTGGAGCGTATGGTAAAAGGTTAAGTCGTGTGAGTACGGTATATCACCTTTGTACGTGTTTAATCTTAGTGGATTTCGCCGTGTGATCGGTCCCGTGGTTTTTTACTCTTGGTTTGGAGTTTTCCACATAAAATCTCTGTGTGTTATTTACTTTTCCGCATTGGGTTTTTGTTACGCAAAGATTTTGGAGTGTTTATTATTTACACCTATTCACCCCCCTCTAGGTATTTTTTCCCCTATTCAGATCCATATTTAACATAACCCACAAGTGGTATCAGAGCGGGAATAGGGTTGTAAACAATGGTTGAAGGTGGAAACATCAACAGACCATCGTTCTTTGATGGAACAAACTATGCTTATTGGAAAGTACGCATGAGAGTGTTTTTAATTTCCATCGATGAACGTGTATGGCAATCAATCGAGTTTGGATGGACAAATCCTATTGAAATTATTGCTGATGTTCGCACCATCAAACCTAGGTCGAAATGGACCAAGGAAGAAATTGATACATCTTCTTACAACGGCAAAGGAATTAACGCCTTATTTAATGCTTTGTCGCAAACCGAATTCTCTCGCATCTCGGCATGTGAGCCTGCGAAAGAAATCTGGGATGTTCTACAAGTTACACATGAGGGAACAAGCCTTGTGAAGATTCAAAAACTGCAAATGCTTATGAGCAAATTTGACTCAATTTTTATGGCAGAAAATGAATCGTTCAGAGATTATTATACACGATTGCAAGATATCGTTAATACATGCGCTAACTTGGGAGAGAAAATTCCAGAATCTAAAGTTGTAAGAAAGATTTTAAGGACTCTTCCTGAAAGATTTCGTGCTAAGGTTGCGGCCATTGAAACAGTAAAACACCCGGACGAAATCAGAGTAGAAGAATTAGTTGGTGCACTTCAAACTTATGAAATGACTTTTCCTACTAACAATTCTTCTAGAAAGCCATCTTCTTCTAAGTTTTCAGGTTTTGCATTGAAATCAACAAAAGAAGAAGATGCGGATTCATCCTCCTCAGATGATGATGAGAATCTATCAATGGAGGATTTCGAGAAGCAACTTGCATTCTTGACGAGGAAATTTCGCCGAAGCTTTCGAAGGGGTAATTCAAGCAAAACCCCATCCTTCGTAAAGTCCAAGAAAGGCTAAGGCTCTTCAGGCTTTAAGTCAAGAAAGCAAGGGAGTTCATCAAAGGACAAGAAGAACTCGAAGGGACAAATCCAATGCTTCAAGTGCCGAGGCTACGGTCACATCTCAATGGAGTGTCCCAATAAGAATCCGTCAAAGAAGAAGGCGATGCAAGCCGTCACTTGGGATGACACCTCTACTTCCAATGAGTCATCTTCTAGTGATGAGGATAACAACGCGACAGCATTCCACGCGTCCACAACTTCACCTTACGTGTGCTTTATGGCAAGTACATCCGGTTCGTTATCCAACTCCTCCCAGGTTGAAAAGAATGCAACAGACGATGAACCGAGTAATTCCGAAGGTGAAGACTTTGCTTTTGCCTATCATAAACTTTTAAAGGATTCAAAGAAAGTGGCAAAGCAAAACAAGAGTTTGAGAAGAAGATTGCAGGATTTTGAAGAAGAAGCTAAAAAGGCAACTTCTCTCTCAAACACTCTTGAAGTGGAAAGGGATAATTTGAAAATATTAAATGTTTCCCTTCAAGAGAAGAATGAGCATTTCGAGAAGGAACACAACAAGTTGGTGGATAAAGCTAATTACTTCTTGAAGCTCTACTCCGAGGCTCGACAAGAGAAGATGGAGATGACGAAGACTATTTTCCAACTTAAGGAAGATTTGAAGCGATTCTCTTCTGGAAGGAGCAAGTTGGATAAGATGCTTGGTCTTGGTCAAATGAATCGTTTGGGCCTTGGATACGATCGAACTGGAAACAGTCCTAGTTCGAGTGAAACAATTTTTGTGCCTCAGTCGGTTGCTCCTCCTCCTCCTCCACCGACGAAACTCAACGCATCCAATGACAACAAGCCTACCTCACCTACTTCAGGTTCAACATGTACAAAGGTATGTTTTCGTTGCGGTTTTTCAGGGCACATAAGAAGAGATTGCAAGATTGGAGCAAAACGATCGAATCAATCGCCTCTTGCAGCAACTACCAACAAGGTCATTCCCCGGAAATCAAAGGAGAATTTTTCAAAGGTAAAGAACCTTGGTAGTACACCTAACAAGACGACGTCATCATGGATTGCAAAGAAAAGTGATCAATCAAACAAGACGCATTCACCAAGGAGAATAACTTCACAATCATTGCCGACGTACTCCAATACTCAAAAGGTTTGGGTGCGCAAAGGTGAATTCTTCCCTTGTCTTGTCATTCATACATCACTGCATGCTTATGACAACTCGTCTTGGTATTTGGATAGTGGTTGTTCCCGTCATATGACTGGTGACAAAAATTGTTTTCAAACTTTAGAGAAAACCTCCGGAGGACTTGTAGTTTTCGGAGACGGTCGTTCTTCAAAAATTGTTGGAAAAGGGACAATTACTATTCCTGTGATGACCCGGATCTCCGCTGAGAGTTTGCAGTGTGATTGGGGACTTCTGGAGACCAATGGTGTATGTTGGAGGTGATTGCGCGCAAGATCGAACCCCAGTTTTGGACCCGCACAAAAAACGGAACAAGTTTGCTTCTCCGGGAATTTTCGATAAATTTTGGAGGTGGAATTTGGCAAAACGGACATCGAATTTGGATTCAACGCGCGAAAACGATTGAAATGGACTGTTTATTTGTATTTTTCGGAGCCCGAATGAGGTGCACGGAGTACGAGGCAGTGGCACTGTTCCGACGACCGGCGGGTAGCGGCGGCGGTGGCGGGCAGCGGCGGAGCGCGCCGGCGCGGGCTCGGGCAGGCGGCGGAGCGGGCGCGGGCAGGCGAGCGGTGCGCGGGGGCGTCTTGCCACGTGGCATCTTCTCACTGGTTCGCAGTGGATGCGTGGCGGGCTTGGGTTGGTCGGTGCAGTGGACCGGGACCACGGTGCAGGCCGGGGCGGCCTCGGGGCGCGTGCCTGGCAGGGGTCGCAGGCGGCGTTGGCAGCACACACATGCCCGGGCCAGGCGCGTGTTGACCGCCTTTCCCGCGCTCGGCTGCGCCACGTGTCGGCGTCTACGGGTGGCCACGCGACGCTCGTTGGGTGGTCGGTTTGGCTGTCGACTGTTCGTGGCGACGTGGCGTCTCCAGGCGAATTCGGGCGCGGTCGGATGAACTCCATCCGACCCGGTTTTCGGCGCCCGAATGATTCGGGCGCCCGAAACCGGGGACACAGCCGGTATTTCGACAATTCTTTTGGGTGGCTTATTTAAGGACCCGAGCCGCCTTATTCTTCCTCTTTTCCGCGTTTCGGAGCCTCCCCTCGCCTCGGACCCTTTAGCAAAGTTGCTCCCCGCGCTGTGCTGCATCCACCTAAGGATTTCTGGGATTTTATGTGGTACGTTTCCTGAGGTTTCCATTTCTTTGGCGCGTCGCGACGCTCCTTCGTCGGTGTTTCCTTCCGTCGCGTTTCGGTGCGCGAGCTTCCCCGGCCTACTCTGACCACCTTTTCGAGCGATTCTTGCGCCGTTGGATCCGCGACAGGTAGGGCTACGATCTTGGTATTATCAGCATCTCCTAGTTTCTGGTTTTTATTGGAGTTTTCCCATGCTTACTGGGACCCTTTGTTTGCTGTGAGGATTTCGGGGACAGCAGTTTGTTGCGTGGAGTTCTCCGCGCTCGAGCGTCGGATCGACGCGGGCCTATACACTTTTTGCATCTACTCGTCGCGAGGAGTATCACCATATTTTTCTGGGATTTTTCTGAGTCTTGCCCGGAGGTATATTTTCTCCCTTTATCTGTGCATCGGATTACAGTTGTGTTGTTGTGAGGTTGTGTGCACCCCGTGTTGTGGAATTTGTAACTTGGCCTACGGGGCTCGGAATTGGACGTGCAGGTACCCGTTTCGAAGGTCTCGACGCGACGATCGCAGCAGTATTTTTATCGGATTTTTCGGAGCCCTTTCTGTAGGTGAAAATGTCACATCTTTAGGGCTGTTTCCGCAGATTGTGTATACTTGGATAATTTTTGGAATTAAAGTGTAACTGTGGACCTTTTGTTGTACCCAGGATGGTTTGCGAGTTTTCCTGAACCCATTGGAACTAGAGAAAAGTGAAGATGATTGTTCCTGGGTATTTTCAGCTGTTGGACTTTGGACAGTTAGCACCTTCAGGTGGGTGGCCTTGTCTCCAAGATTGATGGACTGGATATTAATTCTATTATAGTAGGACAATGCACGATTGTGAGTTTATTGTGTTGCATGCTAGAATGTAAGAATTGATGTTCCTGATGTAGTTGGATTGATCATGTGATTTACTACTTCCAAAAATCTGTTAAATCTTTGTTGTCCTAGAACTTGACCTAGCACCCCCGTCATATTGTTGCATGTGTAACCAGACCAGTAGAAAACCCTCACCTGGGCTAGGGTTATTTATGTTTAGACATCCACACATTGTACCTTATTCCTGGACATAGTGTTATCCTCGCCCGGGTAGTGGGCCGAGTGGTCTGTTTTCCTTTTAGTGTGGGATGCATGTTATACTCGTGCTTGGGAGCAGAGTGGAGTCTGGTAGATGTAGTTGGTCGTATATCTGTGTCGGGAGCCGTTTGGGTGAACGGTGGTCCCGGGATGTTGTTTTATTTGTTGCCACTGTGTTAGTGGCAGTAGTGTGCCAATGACAGCAGGACCTTGAACCCAGAACCTTTTTGGACACACACATGATTTTTAGTCAACCAATGTTTTCTTCCAAGCATCGAAGGGTCGCCTGAGTCTGTTCTTGTTTGATCTGACGAAGGCATTAGCTCTTCGAGGTTTGGATATAAAACTTGTTTTCAAATTTGTTTTCCTAAAAAGAACTAAAAATCATTAAAAATGAATTTCTCTCAGATCAAATGGCTTTCAGTAATAAATGTCACCTTTTCCTATAAACTTACCCACTCGAGATGGTTCGACTGGTCTGGGTTCTAAGGGCTACCTTTTTCTCTGGGTCGAGAACAACGAGGGGCTATGCCTAGAGCCTGTTCTTGTTTGATTTGGGTTGTAGGTTCTAGTCTTTCGGGGTTCATGGACCCTTCATTGTTGCCGGTTGTGGAGTATACCCGGCTAGTGTGTTGCATGTCGAGCTGTTATTCTCTCTAGGGTCCTTTTCTGTTTCTGTTTCGGGACGAAAGCTATGGGGACCGTGCCTGGAACCTATTCTTGTTTGATAGGGTTGTAGGTGTTGGTCCTTTGGAACTTTCGGGCCCTGGTTGGTTTCCTCCGCATGTTTTACCGAGGGAGTTGTGTTCCCGAACTGTAAGGGGGGTCGGAAACTTCGATAGGCGGAGCCTGGATTCTGTTCTTGTTTGATTGGGGTTCTAGGCACCAACTTATCGATATTTTCGAACTTATGGTGTCGGTCCTTCTTGTGTTACCTGTGAGTTTGGTGTTCTGTTTTGGGGAGCCGTTGGGTTGACGGCAGTCCTAGCTGTTGGATATTTCCAGCTAGTGGGTTAGAGATGTGATGTTGGTTATTGTCGATCTTGTTGATCGTGGATTTGGACTATAGCCTACAGAGCCACATTGAGCTCGACAGAGATGCGCGGATACTTTCCTCGGTGGGGTCGCGCCCCTCGAGTGCCACTCCGGAGCTGGAGCTGGGCCTGTTACTTTACTATCGCGACTTGTCGACGCAGTCTGTAATATCACAGATTTTTGTAACACTTTATACCTCTTGCTAATAAAGTTTTCGTTTAAAGTAATTAATGTGACGGGTCTACTTAAGTGGATAATTTGGAGGTGCGGGTATTTTTCTGCGATAGAGCTCGGAAAACGGAGAACGGCGGTGCGATCGGATCCGGATTCTGACTTACGGAACCCCCAGAAAGGGGTGGAAAGGATTGCAATGGCCAGGGGGTGCATCGAAATCCGTGTAAGTGATTTTGCACGCTTTACGAGGAAAAGAGGGAATTATCTTTAAAAATTATCTTTAAAGATTTATCCCGAAGGATTTTATATATGAGGAATTAATTAATTAAGGAATTAATTAATTAGGATTTTAAAATACCCGATGTGGTATTTTATCGTACATTGAGGATTAAATTGTGAAACCCTAGCCGGAAGAAACGAGAGAAAAGAACGAGTGAAAAGAAAGAGGCGGAACCCTAATCGGAAGGAAACGGGATGAAAGAAGGTGTAGACGTTAGGACCCAACCCTCCCGACGAACGTGCCGAAGCCGGAAGCGTAAACGATCTCCGTCTCCGACGATTAGAGGTAAGCGAGTTTTATGTTCGTGTCGTTTCGCTCGGTATTCGTTCCGGTCTTTTGTGTAGTTTAGGAGTAGTCGATTCTACCCTATGCGTCGCCGCCGCGAAGCCCTAGGGCATCGCCGCCGCGGCCGAAATACGCGCCGTGCGGGGACGGTGCCGCGTGGCCGCGGCTAGCGCCGCGCGGGACCAAAGTAACCGTGCGACCGCGGCTAGGGGCGCGCGCTGCGCGGGACCAATGCCGCGCGGGCGGGCGCCCGCGAGGCTGTGCGGCGCGCCGCGCGGGGCCCCTACCCGCGCGGCCGCGGCTGGTGCCGCGCGGGGAGGCGCCCGCGCGGCTGCGCACGCGCGCCGGGCGGGGCCTATGCCCGCACGGCCGCGGATGTTGCCGCGCGGGAAGGTGCCCGCGCGGCTACCGCGTGCGCTGCGCGGGGCCGGTGCCCGCGCGGCCGGGGCAAGCGCCGCGCGGGGTCGGCGCCCGCGCGGCCGAGGCTCATGCCGTGCGGGGCTAAGGCCTGCATGGTCACGGAGGGTGTCGCGCGGGTTTGGTGCCCACGCGGCCGCGGCTTGCACCGCGCGGGGCTAGGGCCCGCGCGGTCACGGCAAGTGCCGCGCGGGGCGGGTGCCCGCGCGGCCGTATGACCTGTAACGCCACAAGGGTGGCCGTGTCGCCCGTCGCGCACGGGCACCACCGCCGGGTCAAGTTGTCATTAGTGTTTTCGAGTATTTGGGCTCGGTTTATCTACTGTTATATTTCTGATCTTACCGCGGCTCTTTTGGGGACTACTTCTAGGTCCGGGCGTCGACAGGGAGCAAGGTTCGGTCTCCGGAGTGCAGATTTCGCATAATCGAGGTGGGTACCATTGGTTGTTACCGGCGTAGAGTCCTTCCCGAATATTCCTTTTGATAAAGTAGATCTGTTTGGTAATTCGACTAACCCCATAGCATGTGAATCCCTTTTATTACGTTAATCAAAGCGGTTGCGGTCGCAAGATCGTTACACTATCCTGACTAAAGCGGCTGAGGTCTCAACATTGTTCTTACACTCATATTGCTTACACGCACACCGGCGGCTTGGCCACCGCACAGGGTGTATTTTTCCGAAAAGATGGTAAGTTATTTTTACCCGTGTACCCCACAAGGAGAGGTTAGTGGGGACCCCTCAAGGAGAGGCGACTGTTACTTGGGCAGTGGAGGGGTTGGAGGCACCAAGAAGATGAGTACGATATTGGGGTTGGGGCCCAAAATATTCTGGAAGCTGGGGTAGGTGCCCAGTGTGACTTTCGACAGGGATTTAGCGATACATGAGGGGAGAGGAAAAGTAAATGCTCCAGTGATTCGGTGTGTCATTTCTGTTATTGCGTTTACTTACATGTTTTCTACTTTATCAGTCACTGACAACCCACACTGTGACAGGTCCGAGTAGGGGTGGAATTCGGGACGACGGTGAGGCATCAGTTAGAGGACCCTAGCTTTGAGGGCTAGTAAACGATACGTTCTTATCTTTCCTTTGGTTATTTCCTTATACTGTGGTTAGTTAAACTGTGATTCATCTGTGTGGTTTCTGATGGATGTTGGAATGAGGATTTTCTTGTCTATAATTGGTGAATGTTAGGATGTGTAATTGCGGCTCGTTTTCAAATGCAAACCTGGTTTCAAAAGTGTTTTCAAAGCAGGTGCCGTGTGGGCACCGATTTTAAAACCCGTGGATTTATCCTTTCAAGTTAATGGCCGCTCAAAGAGTTTGCGAAAACATTTTGGAAAAACTGGGTGTCGAGTGGGCACCGATTTTCAAACCCATGGGTTTATGCTATAGTCTGTATGTTATAGTGGTGACGGTATGATTTATTGCATTCTCTCCTCTTTGTCTGTCATGGTTGGAATGGTTAAAGTATTTGTCTTGTTGGTAACGCCGTGCATATACAAAGGAGACTCCGCCCGTTTAGGGAGTGAATTTGTATATGCGGCGGGTCTGATGCGCGCCGGAGGCGAGGTCCATTTAAATAAAAAAAAAAAAATGGGTACGTTTTCCGCACTTATAGAACCTCCGGGGCGTGACACAGTCCCTCTGGCTGGGCCAGTTTTGGCAGTCACGGACGCCCTACGTTAGTCCTGTCCTCCGTGGATGTAACGGCAGTAGGTAGGCGCAGGTTTGACTGGACCCGAGGAGGCAGTCAGGTAGATTGGGTGATCTGAGTTGAGGGTTAGTAGATGCATCATGTTTCCATCTGTTCCACTTCTTGAGCATTTAGATTGAGGCATAGTAGCTGTAGAGTTATTTTCCAGCTCTTTCCTTTCAGTATTACTTTTGTTACTTCATGCCTCTAGTAGACTTAGTGGGCAGCCCGTCGGGCTTGTTGGCGGCACCCACTGAGAACTACTGTGGGATGTAGTTCTCACATTCGTCGCGGTGTCTTTTTCCCCAGGGACTTCTACTCCTGTTCCTGCTGTTCCTGTTGCTGATCCTGCTGATCGAGGTGAGGGAGTCGCGAGATAGATCCCTACCAGTCGTCTTCCAGAGAGAGTAGATGTACCCCTTTTTTATTTTTGAGAGTTTTATTTTGAGAGACCTTTGTAGTGAGGTTCAGATTTGTACTTTCTTTTTCCGTTGAGAGACTTTTGTATTAGTGAGGACTTGAGTTGTATTTATTTTATTTATAGCAGTTTACTTTTCAGCTCTGATATCTGTATAGTGTAGTATCTATCTTTTGCAGGTTAGTCGCTTCGTCTATACGAGGCTTCCCGTATGGGCGGCGGATCTGTTAGCGAGCCCGGGTCGCAGTTTCGACGCCGGGGTGTGACAATTCCAGAAGGCCCGGTTTTGAACAATGTTTTATTTGTTGAAGGCCTTAAGACTAACTTCATTAGCATTAGTCAATTGTGTGATAATGGCTTTTCAGTTAATTTCTCATCTGTTGAATGTATTGTAGCTGATAAGGACCATTCATTCTTTTTGAAAGGGGTTAGGTCTGAAAACAATTGCTATGTAGTTCCTAACAAAATTTCTGAACATTGTAACCTAGTGTCACTTGATAATGAAACTCTTTGGCATGAAAGACTAGGTCACATTAATTTTAAGGAACTTTCGAGAATTTCTAACAAAGACGTGGTTAAGGGAGTTCCGAAACTTTCTTTTAAAGAAAACATTGTGTGTGGAGGTTGTCAAAAGGGAAAACAATCAAGGGCCATGCACAAGAATTTAAACCACGTGGGAAGCAAACGACCATTTGAATTATTGCACATGGACTTAATGGGGCCGACTCGTCAACCAAGTTTGGGAGGTAAATGGTACATTTTTCTTTTGGTTGATGATTTCTCTAGTTTTCTTGGGTAACCTTTTTAAAAGAGAAAGCGGATACTCTCGATTCTTTTCATGAGATATGTCATCGTGTTATGATTGAGAAAAATGAAAAGATCGTTCATATTCGGAGTGATAGAGGTGGAGAATTTATAAATTCAAAATTTATTGATTTTTGCACTTTCAATGGCATAAAACATGAATTCTCTGCACCCTATACACCTCAACAGAATGGTGTAGTCAAGCGCAAAAACAGAGTAGTACAAGAAATGGCTCATTTTATGCTTCACAGCCGGAAACTCCCGCTACATTTTTGGGCTGAAGCAGTTAACACCGCGGTCTACGTAATCAATCGTGTTTATTTGCGCCCGGGTATTTTAAATACACCATATGAGCTATGGTTTTGTAGAAAACTAAATATCAAATATTTTCGAATCTTTGGGAGTCGCTGTTACATTTTACGTGATCGCGAAAATCTTGGAAAATTCGACTCTCGAAGTGACGAAGGAATTTTCATGGGTTATTCTACAAACAGTAGAGCATATCGGGTTTTTAATCTCGAATCTAAAACGATGGTAGAATCTTTTAATATTAAAGTAGATGAAGTTTTTCATTTTTCATCTGATAAATCTACCGCTGATATGTCTCTTGATGATGATACTCCTGTAAAAGATATTGCATCTTCTCATAATAATTCTTCCGATAATGTTGATGCATCTCATGGTTCTTCTAGTTTATCTGATATGCAGGAATCATCACACATACCTCCGAGTACTCCGTTACAGCAAACGCTACGTATCTCCAAGGACCATCCAGAGTCAAATATCATTGGAGATCCACAAGAAGGAGTCAGGACTCGGAGACTATTGGTTTGTGGAGTTGCGTGTTACGTCTCCATGTTGGAACCAAAGAATGTCGATGAGGCTTTTCAAGATGATTACTGTATTGAAGCTATGCAAGAAGAGCTCCATCAATTTGAAAGAAACAAAGTCTGGGAACTAACAAGCCTCCGAAACAACACAACATAATTGGTACAAAGTGGATCTTCAAGAACAAGAAAAATGAGGATGGTACCATCATTAGGAACAAAGCACGCCTAGTTGCTCAGGCTACTCACAAATTGAAGGTATAGACTTTGATGAGACGTTTGCCCCGGTAGCTCGTCTCGAGTCAATTCGCATCCTTTTCACAATTGCTTGTCATTTCAAAATTAAACTTTTTCAAATGGACGTTAAGAGCGCATTTTTAAATGGTTTTCTAAATGAGGAAGTTTATGTGGCTCAACCGAAAGGTTTCATTGACCATAAACTACCTAACCATGTTTTTCGACTGAAAAAGACTCTTTACGGTCTAAAACAAGCACCGCGAGCATGGTACGAAAGGTTGACAAAGCACTTTTTGAAAAAGGGCTATACTCGAGGGGGAGCGGATCGGACACTCTTTGTGAAGCATTTTTAGGAAAACTTCATTGTGGCACAAATCTATGTCGATGACATTGTATTTGGAGCAACAAGGAATAATGATGCTTCAAAATTCGCTTAAACCATGAAAAGCGAATTTGAGATGTCCATGATGGGAGAGCTAACATATTTTCTTGAATTGCAAGTCAAACAAAGTGAAGAAGGCATTCATCTGTGCCAATCCAAGTATGCAAAGGAGTTGGTCAAGAAATTCGGATTAGAAAATTCTAAAGACTTTCCGACTCCAATGGGAACTAGCAATAAGGGATTAGGAAGTGAATCTCTCAGTGAAAGTGTAGTCGAGAAGCTTTATCGCAGCATGATTGGAAGTCTACTCTATCTCACGGCTAGTCGCCCGGACATATCCTTCAGTGTTGGGATTTGCGTGAGATATCAATCTGCACGGAAGGAGGTTCACCTTAAAGCGGTGAAAAGGATCATCCGGTACGTCAAAGGAACGCTAAATTTCGGAATTTGGTATCCTATGGGCACAACTCTCGACATAATAGGATACTCAGATGCCGATTGGGCTGGATCAGTGGATGATCGGAAAAGCACGAGTGGTGCATGTTTTTATCTTGGCCATTGTCTTGTTGCATGGCATAGTAAAAAGCAAAACTGCATTGCACTCTCGACTGCCGAAGCGGAATATATTTCAGCGGGTAGTTGTTCAACTCAATTGGTTTGGATGAAAAGCGTGTTGAGCGACTTCCGAATTTCTCCGACTTCGGTAACTATTCTTTGTGACAACACTAGTGCTATAAATATTTATAAAAACCCAGTGTTGCACTCAAGAACAAAGTACATTGAACTTAGATATCATTTTCTAAGAGAGCTAGTTGAATCAAGTATTCTTCAAATTTCTTATGTTTCAACTGAAGATCAATTAGCCGATATTTTAACAAAACCTTTGGATCAAAAACGTTTTATTCATTTGCGTAAAACAATTGGAATGCTTCTTTTGAAATAACACTTTTTGAAATCATTGCTTAGGTTAGGTTTTGTTTTGTGTTTTTGTTCTTTATCTATGCTTGTACATAGAATATTAACTGAGCATTAGTTAATTGACTTTAATTGCATCATTTCATATCTAAAGAAATTTATTATGATTTGGATATCATGATAATTCATTTGATGCAATGATCATTTATATCAATTAGTTCATCTTTAATTGATCAAAATCAATTTCTCTCTCAAATGATCACTTGGTATAGTTTTTATCTTATTTGACAATTGAGTTAAGTATGAACACGAGATCAATTTTTGGTTGAATATTTCATATCTTAAATAATTGATAGCCAATCGAGGGGGAGTTTATTAAAGTTGTATGCTCAAAAGATGTGGAAAGAGTTACATCCCAATGAGGAGTATGAAAACTACCACCACATGGAGGAAAGAGCTACCACATGTATACCAAGCATGATTTTTCTTGTTGATTAAATAAAATGCTTTTTGGAATACTTGACTCTGTCAAATTCCAAAGTTGGTATAAGGTGGGATTTTTATTGAAAGATGCTCAAAGAGCCACTCCCTACAATAAATTGACTAGATACATTATCTAACTTATTTGGGATTTCAAACATCTATCGATCTTTGTTCGAATTGATCTAGTCTTTGCTTAGAGATTCCTTCTACGGTTCTTCAATGATAATCTAAGCAAAGGATCACCATCGAAGCCAATATTTCTATCGGCTAAGTTTGCGTCGTGGATTCGACGTAGCACCGTGGATTCGGTGTGTTGAAGGCGTTTCGTGGATTCGAAACGTGTGCTCGTGGATTCGAGTGGCGTTCGTGGATTCGAACGTGTGCAGTGGACGTGCAATCGGTGACCGCAAGGTCCAAAGAAGTTGAAGGAGGGGTTGAGTCCGTAGAGTCGGTAATCACCTTGTTATTCTTCTTTTCTTAGTGGATTGTTATTGCGTGTTGGTCCCGTGGTTTTTCTCCTGGATTGGAGTTTCCATGTATATCTCGGTGTGCTATTTTTATTTTCCGCATTGGTTTTTATATTGCACTGAGATTGGTTTTATAAGTATTACACCTATTCACCCCCCCTCTAGTTGTTTGATAGTACCTATTTAGATCCGTGTGGATCCTTAAATACATAAAAACCTACAAGTGGTATCAGAGCGGGTTTTAGGTTTATCTATCTTGTTGGGTGTAAGTCGTAATATTTATAGACCTCTTTTTGATTGGACTAATTATGCTTATTGGAAAGTGCGAATGAGAGCTTTTCTCATCGCAATTGATAAGCGGGTATGGCAATCCGTGGAATACGGTTGGGTGCATCCTGTTGAGGAAGTAGGAAATTCTACTACCCCAAAACCTCGCTCTAGATGGTCCAAAGAGGAATTCGAAAGTTCTTCTTACAATGGGAAAGGTATGAACGCTTTATTTAATTCTCTTTCCTCGACTGAGTTCACACGAATTTCCGCGTGTGAAACCGCGAAGGAAATTTGGGATATTCTCAAAATTACACATGAGGGTACTAATCTTGTAAAAATTCAAAAGCTTCAGATGCTTACAAGTCAATTTGACTCTATTCATATGGAAGAGCATGAATTGTTTACAGATTATTACACTAGACTTCAAGATGTAATCAATACTTGTGCTAATTTAGGAGAAAAGATCCCGGAGTCGAAAATTGTAAGAAATATACTTCGGACTCTTCCGGAACGGTTTAGGGCAAAGGTTACCGCCATTGAAACCGTTAGTCATCCGGATGAGATGAGAGTAGAGGAATTAGTAGGTGCTTTACAAACTTATGAGATGACTTTTCCTACTAATCAAGTTTCTTCCAAGTCTTCTTCTAAGCTTATAGGTATTGCATTCAAATCAACAAAGGAAGAAGATGGCGAATCAAGTTCTGACGATGAAATCTCTTTTGCCGATTTTGAAGAACAATTGGCGCGGATCGTAAAGAAATTTCGTCGGAAGTTTTGGAAGAATCGAACCGATGGATCTTCATCCTCGAAACCATTAAAAGGATCATCGGGTTCTAAATCCTCTAATCTCAAAGGCTTTGCAAAACCTTCTAAAGAAAAAGAAAAAGATGATTTCGAAGAGGAAATCCAATGCTATAGATGGAAAGGCTACGGCCATATTTCAACGGATTGTCCATCTCCGAAATTATATAAAAAGAAGGCTTTGCAAGCGAAAACTTGGGACGATACTATTTCTAATGAATCGACCTCAAGTAAAGAGGAAAAAGTTGTTGCCCTTCATGCCTCTCAAATTTCCTCTTCCAATTTTTGCTTATCATCTTTAGTTACTGATTCTACTCCTTTGATTTTGTATGAAACATCAACATCCAGCGGAGAGTCATCAAGTGAGGGGGAGTCGGACGAAGAAGAACTCGTTGAGGCATATCAACAACTTCTTACGGAATCAAAGAAGATGGCCAAGCATATTAAGAAGTTGAGGAAGCAACGACTTAAGATTCAAGACGAGAATCATGCTTTAAAGATCAATCTTCATGATCTCGAGGAGGAACGAGAGCTTTTATTGGATAATAATAAAATCCTCCAAGAAAAGATAAATCAATCGGAAACGATCGTTAATTCCCACATTAACAAGATTGATTTTCTAGAAAAACAGTTTGAGGAAATTCATGTCACCAACCAAGCTTTGACCAAGCAAGTTCATCAACTTAAATCCGACATACAAAGGCTTTCAACTGGTTCCAAGAAATTTGATTGTATGTCCGGATTAGGTCAAACAAACAAGGTTGGTTTGGGATTTAAAAAGAACCAAACTGTGAAGGCTTCAAGTTCCACAACTAAATTGAGAGAAAGAACTTGTCACCAATGTGGACTTGAAGGACACTTGATGAAGACGTGCCCGAAAAAGAGAAAGAAGAATTCTTCGGCAACTTCATCTACGGAGGGGACTCAACGGAATCAAAAGATACATCAAGTCAATGGAGTTCACTCAATCCACCAAAGGTCCGAGCCTCAACATCAATCATACAAGTGGATCATTGCGATGCAAAGACCTAAGGTGGACCAACAGTCAAAGCTATCATCTCCCAACCACAATGAATCAAGACAACCCAAAATCCGACGATTTTGGATTCGGAAAGGTGATATCTTTCCTTGTCTTAAGTTCTAAATAGCTTATGACTGTATGTAATGCTTTGATTGGTTTTCCTTTTATATTTTTCTTAATCTCTGCATTACATGTTTTCAATGCTCTTCGTTTTTATGTTTTGTTTTTGAACAAAAGGGTTTTAACGAACAAGTGCATTGAATAAAAAGGGTTTCATTTTCAATCACTCCAATTTAATTTTATATGAATTATCAACTTTACTCCATAATCATAATTCTTGAAGATACTTCATTATAAGAGTTTTTGATAATTATATTCATCAAATTTTAGTAATCATGTGTGATCTTTAGATGATTATTCTATCTCGGTTGTGTGAGTTCTTTGTGATAAACATGAGACAACCGATAGACTAAAATTTGGGATTTAATTCTTTCACATAAGAGATTGTATTTTCTTACAAGGGTAATGAAATGAATTGCAAAAGATGTGGAAAGAGTTACATCCGAAAGGAGTGTGAAAACTACCACCACATGTGTCACGCCCCGGGTGTAAACCAGAACCCGGGCCCGTCCACAGATCCGCCGTGCACACGGAATTTTCCGTGTACACGAAGCGCTGATAACCTGCTCAGATATAAAACAAGTAATAAAGGAGCATAAAACAGAGCTAAACTAAAACTAATACAACTCAGACAAATGCTGGAAATGAAAGTACAGTAAGCTCTCAAAAATATACAAGTGTCTCTCCCAGCTCACGAAATATATACAACCAGCTGGCCGCAGCCAGACCCAAAAAAAAAAGGAAAAATACAACCGTCTGAGTGTACTGGGGATACATCAAAACTACAAAACTCCAACTCGGGGCAGCAGCTATCTAATCAACGATCCTCTTACCTCGATCCAGGGAAGAGGGTCCCGCGACTCCCGCAGAAGACTCTACAAAACAAAGGGGAAAAGAAAAGAGAAAACAGTGGGGGTGAGAACTACTATAAAAACAGTAGCCTCCCCTAGTGGGTAGACCTCAAACTCAGAAATACCCACTAGGACTACTAGAGGCGAAAATGAAATAAAGGTAGTATGCTAAAGGTAAGTCTACTGATGATAAAGCTACCCCTAGTATGCCTCTAAAATACC
Organism: Tillandsia leiboldiana; assembly: GCA_029204045.2. NCBI lineage: Eukaryota > Viridiplantae > Streptophyta > Magnoliopsida > Poales > Bromeliaceae > Tillandsia > Tillandsia leiboldiana. The sequence continues at coordinate 14,702,894 of CM055065.1, forward strand.
TAGCTGTCAAGATTGCTAGAAGTATGCATCAGTATGTCAAAACCTGGCCAACCAAACCCAATCAATACACCAGTCAACACTGGTACTGCCTGCTGTACTGTCAACTCGAGAACCCAGTATCTGATCGGCACACGGCACGATCCTCAAAGTACCCAATCGACCGGCACACGGCTCGGCCCTAAGCCTACTCCGGAGTGGCACTCGAGGGGAGCGACCCACACGAGTAAAAATATGTAACCATAAGTATCTGATGTAGCAGGACTGGATCAAGACTCTAAACGAGTGGGTAAGACCATCCACTAAAGAAGCCCGATCCCTCACCTCCAATCTGATGCAATAATAATAATACTAGTAAGCCGGTCAACCGCCCACAGTCCGCGGTTGCCGCAACACCCAACCATCCATCCCCGACTGTCCCAACTCTGAACATCTGAACTACACAATCCTCTACAACTAGACTACAGGAGAATGAATAGCAAGCATGGTTTCTCCTAAGTCAATTCCAGCATGCATGTGTAGCAGAAAAAGGTGGCCTAGCTAGATGACCATTGAAGCATGCAAAGTCCTTTACTTGATAAACCCCTTTTTAATTATTCTAACATATGCAACATTAAATGTTTGGACCCTCCGATGTACACGTGGCATGATATACGATACATGATACAATTTAGATGTACAATTAACTAGCAAGTACCCCTTTTACAACATGCATTCTAACCACATGCCCAAACCTTTCCTTAACACACAATATGATATGGCTATAGCATTCATTCCAACTAATTAAATTGCATTTCTAAACATGGAAACACCACTTATTAACTTGTAGCCTGCTAACAATGCAAGTATTAGCAAAAGAACCTTAATCTCATGCAAGCATGCTAGATACATTCATATTTAATAACACATAATCGTGGCATTCCAATAGGCCTAGTGACATTCACAAGTAGGAGGTTCTCAACATCACCCACCTCGAGCGCTATTCCAAAATTCCCAAAGGCGAAGTCCAAGATCAGTCCAACACACCACCAATCTGTACAAAATACCCCAAAGGAAAAATACATAAGCTTAACATCCACAATTCCAGAATCTGTCCCCCAAACCAGCAGTCCACAGTTCACTAATTTTTACCTGCGAATAATGCCCAGAAAAATCCAAGAAAAATATTATCGCGATCCTTGCGACGAGCCCGTCGAAACGAGTACCTGCACGCCCAATTTGGAGTTTCCTACGCTGAGAAAAAAATCCGACAAGGGGTACACCCCAAATCCAAACTGCACTAAATTCCTGTAACAAGGAACCACAGAGAAAGGAGATTCTCACCCTCGAGTAAAATTCAGAAAATTCTGAGAAAAATCCAGGAGACTCCTTGCGAAGCGTAGATGAAAATTGCCTTTTGAATCGCCTCGTTCCGACGCCTGAGCGAAAAGATATGGCAAGAACACTGCGGTGCTGTCCCAAAAGTCCGCGAAGAAAAAGGGTCAAATGGGTGCTAAGAAAACTCCAAGATCAGCACGGAAATCGAGGAACCATAAAACACAGGAGTTGAAGCCCTACCTGTCGTGAGTCCAACGGCGCAAGAATCGGCGAATTCCGAGGTCGGGGTGGGTCGGAGGAGTCCAAAAACTGAGAAGGGGCGAAGAGGATCGCCGGAGAACAAGCGTCGCGCCGCGCCGTAAAATGGTGAACCTCGGGATGCGTGCCTCCAAAAATCTTCAAACTTCTCCAAAGGGTTGCACTCTGAGAGAGGAGGAATCGCCGTGAAGGAAGCCCAGTGAAAAGAGCCCAAAAAAACTAAAGGGGCGAATGGGGGAGCTATTTAAAGGCCCAGCCCAACACACAAATTCCGGATTTCCGGGCGCAAGTTTCGGGCGCACTGCGCCCGGAAACCGGTTGCATGCGTTCCGTCCGACGCGCCCGAAATCCCCAGGTGCTGCCACGTCGCCCCACAACAGGGGACAGCGGATCCCCGCGGCCCGCACACGCCACGTGGCCCCCCGCAGTCAGCGGGGGTAGGTACGGCCGGCCAATCTCGAGGCGACACGTGTCGCACTCGAGTGCGGCCGACCGCCCCGCCTGGCGCCACTGTGCGCGCACGTGCGCGCACAGTACCGAGGCGCCCTCCCCCGCGCACCCGTGGACCGCGCCCACGTGGACCGACGAATCCGAAGCCGCCACGTGTCATGCGCCCGGTCCACCGCAAACCCGCAATTCCAGTGAGCCGTGCCGCGTGCGCCCGCCTACCAGGGCACGCCACGCGTCCACCCGCCGCGGTCCATGCACCGCCGCGCCACTGCGTGGACCCAGCCGCGTGAGCCGGCCAATAAAAGGGCGCCACGTGGCGCTGGCCGGTCCACGTGTCACCCCCGTGCACCGAAAATCCCCCAAATCTTCCGGAAGCCCGCATTTGGTCATCCGGACTCCAAATTCAACAAGCAAATAGCCGTTTTCAAGCGTTTTTCCGCGCTGAATCCAAATCTAACCTCAGATTGGCCCAAAACCTTTTCTAAAATTCGGCAATTACAGCCGAAGGCCAATTCCGCTATCAAAGTCTCACGAGGTCCATCTGTGGCACCCCTTCGATGCACCATGGGCCAGACACACCAACACTAGGTGTTCTACACAGTGGATTCATCGGAAAGTCGCAAGGGAAAACCCAGTACACTACAACATGTAGGAAAGAGCTGCCACCCCGGTCGTCCGGTTTGTGTGTGAAGCTACCACATGTTTTGGATGCTAGAAAAATATTCTTGAAATTTTTTAGTTAAAGCATTCGGAGATTTAAATTCAAAGCTCTTGTTTTGAACAATTTTCTGGTTGGTATAAGGTGGGATAGTTAAAAGATGCTCAAAGAGCCACCCTTAGGTATTTTAGTGCTTATCTCAAATTTGAAAGGGTAGAAATCAAATTGATGTCATTTGGAAATCTCTGTAAGTCATCTTTGTAAATCCGTTACATCTTGATAGAGTTTGGATCTCTAGATTATTTTTGATGACTTGTGTTTGACGTATATAATATGAAAAACGGTTTATAATGTCTTATCTTTGTTTTTCATGATTTCGGAGTAAATCTTTTTAATTTTTGTAAAATTAATTGGATTGAATGACATCTATGTGATCTCATATTATTTTCAAGCACTTAAATTGTTTTCTTGATGGAATGCAAATCGGTATTTGAAAGATTTCAAAATTTGGATTTGTTTCAAGAATTTTTGTGATTTTTGCCTTCGATGACCGGTACGAAATCGACGTTTTTGTTATATACCGGAACTGAGCTTTTATCTCTCTTTCTCTATGAACTAATGGTGTTAGTGATTTCTTTTTGCCTATATTCACTGTTTGACAATTTGTGACAAAAGGGGGAGAACAGAAATAGGGGGAGAACAGAGATAGGGGGAGAACAGAGATGCTCAAGATAGGGGGAGAAAAAGAAAAGAGATGATGAAAAAGGAGCCGAAAAACAAAAAGAACCAAAAGGACGAATCAAATGTAGGATATAACTTTAATTTCTGACAACTGACTTTTGATTTGTTTGGAGTTTTGTTTTGCAGGATCTACATCACTTTAAGACTCCAAGTCCTAAGTCATAGAGTTTGTTCTAAGACTGGTTCAAATGTAATTTTTGTTTATTGGATCTTTCACGCAAAGAAAGTCAATGTTTTGGTGATGACATTGAGTTTCGATTTTTTGATTTAAGATGAGTGACTTGAGCGTTTTATGTATTTTTGGGTTTTGTCACGAAATTGCCAAAGGGGGAGATTGTTACGGCTTTTTGTGTTGGCATATTTCGTGAGTTGAGTCGGAGTCTTGAAGTGATCAAATTGTCAATCAGCAATCGAAGACTTAGAGAAGATTCAACAAGAGCTCAAGTTGACACTCAGTATTTTGAGTCTTGAAGATTGAAGTAGAAGAATTGTGGATCATATACATCAATCTCAAGGAAAATGGATTCGGAATGATCAGGCACGTTTAACTAAATAATTTTGGTGATCCGAATACATTTGAGTAGTTTAGAAACACTTGGATAAGTTTTCATTGCATAAAAGTCAAAAACTGTTTTTTCAGGAAATCCGTTCAGGATTGGAAATTCTGTTCAGGACTGTTCTGTTAATCCAGTCCGGACCGTGGATTCCAGTCTGGACCCCGAACCTTGTTTTTTCAGGAATTGCTGAAAAAAAGACGACAGTCCGGATCAGCCAATCCAGTCCGGACCGTCGTGCGGGAAAAATTCTGTTATGTCAGTTTTTGATGCTTATCTCTTTTCAAAGGTTTCTAAACTATAAATAGACACTTAGGGTTTCTCAAGAACTACCGATTAATTTATAAAACACTTGAGAGCAACCCTAGAGGCTAGGTTTTTATCGTTCTTCTTTATAGCCTCTTTTAGGTCAATTCGACGGTTCTTCCAAGATCTATCTTTTGTCGAATTGATCTAGTCTTTGCTTAGAGATTCCTTCTACGGTTCTTCAATGATAATCTAAGCAAAGGATCACCATCGAAGCCAATATTTCTATCGGCTAAGTTTGCGTCGTGGATTCGACGTAGCACCGTGGATTCGGTGTGTTGAAGGCGTTTCGTGGATTCGAAACGTGTGCTCGTGGATTCGAGTGGCGTTCGTGGATTCGAACGTGTGCAGTGGACGTGCAATCGGTGAGTGAAAGGTCCGAAGAAGTTGAAGGAGGGGTTGAGTCCGTAGAGTCGGTAATCACCTTGTTATTCTTCTTTTCTTAGTGGATTGTTATTGCGTGTTGCTCCCGTGGTTTTTCTCCTGGATTGGAGTTTCCACGTATATCTCGGTGTGCTATTTTTATTTTCCGCATTGGTTTTTATATTGCACTGAGATTGGTTTTATAAGTATTACACCTATTCACCCCCCCTCTAGTTGTTTGATAGTACCTATTTAGATCCGTGTGGATCCTTAAATACATAAAAACCTACACATTTCTTATTAGATCGTGATTGATGTTTTGAACTTGTTCAACTTTAAAGAATTTAATTTTTATAAATTTTCGTTTCATTACTTGGATATTTTTGATAGATTTAGCATAATCTATTTATTTTGATATGAAACGATGATTTTTTGTTTAAAGTTGATATACAAAATTGCTTACATACTTTTTCTGGAATTTCTGAAATTTTTGTAAATTTTTCTGGAGAAAAAGTTGAAGCCGATCCAGACTGAAAAATCTGATCCGGATCCCGAACGTGGAAATTGTCTGCGGGTAGCCGATCCGGACTGGATTCTCAAGCAGATCCGGACCGCGGCTAGGGTTTAATAGAAACAAAAGGGTATTTGATTTTTTTTTACCTCAAGCTTTTGTTTCTAAATTTTCAGAGCTTCTCTCTCTAGACTCCAACAAATTTGGACTCTTCCAAACTCAAGTTCTTTCAATTTCAAGTAAGTTTTTTGATAAAAACTCAGGTTATTCACTGTTTTTGCTCTGTTCTTCAAAACGTGAATGAAATTCATGCCTCAAATTCAATTTTGAACGATTTTTGGTCAAATTTCTTTTGAAATAAGAACTCTGGATAGATTAGTTTTGTTTGTATGCCTTGTATTCTCTTGATTAACGGATTTTTGAGCTTCGATTTCTAAAAATTCAGTTTTAGGGCATATTATGAGAATTTTTGAAAATAATGGAATTGATCTATTTTTAAAATTCTTTTTGCAAAACTAACTTGATTCCTAGTCTCTGTACACGATAATGATTGTTTGGGTACAATTTTTCAAATTTTTAAAAATTAAACAATTTTTCGTGTTCTTGAGTTCTTGCTCGCAGGTTCTTCATTTTCTAACGCACTAGCAGCAATGGTTCTCAGATGGATACTAGTGTTCATTGCAGCTATGGTAGGGACACGAGCGACAAACAAGCTCAAAAGAGCAAAGAAAACTCAAGACAAAGGGGAGTATGTCCCTGTGGACGACTCAGATACAGAATCTGAGACGGAGTCAGTAGATTAGGATGAGCTCACGGAAGAAGGCGCAGCACCTGCTGCATCGGCTGCATCAAAGGGAAAAGCCCCTGCAGCTACTTCAATGGCGAAGACACCGCCAACCGCCGCAGAGAAAGGGAAAGCTCCAATGGAACCAACTACGGCTCCAGTGAAAAGAAAGAGCGTTGCTCGAAAGAGGGGTAGAGCTCGAGGAATTTCAATCGAAGAGCCACTTGCAAGCGAGCCCCCTCCACAGGAATTTGTGCACATAAGCTCCGAGAGGATAAAGGATTTTGAGAAAAGGGAATGCATTGGTGAGCGACATGTAAATGTCAAAGCACTCAAGGATCGTTCAAAAGTGTTTGGAACACTTTTTAATCAAGCAGGACTTGCTCCCATCAGTAATTTCCTGGAGACTATTGGATACTGTCTTCACCTTATCAGGATATTTTATCAATGTGCTACGAACCTAGTGGATCTTGAAGACGGACCCAAAGAATTTGTCACAATGGTCCGGAATGTCAAGCTCAAGATCACGCCTCAATTAATTGGTGACGTGCTGGGAATGAATGCCCAAGTTGAAAGGATTCATTATTTGAAAGGTCAAGCCGTGACTAATCAATCATGGAGAACGGTTGTTGATGGAATTTGCTTACCGGATACTCGGTCGGCGGGAAACTCCGTTCAATCAAAAGAACTTCGACCGGAGTACCGATTCTTGAACTTTATTGTTTGCTATAACATTCTGCCAAATATGCAAACTAAAGTTCTCCGTTGGGATAGAATGTTGTTTCTATATCTCCTTGGTCACCCTACAGCTTCGTTGGGATCAAATTTCAACATTCCTTACCTCATCTGGTCAAGAATGGCGAGATATGTGGAAAATGCGCATCCTACTGAGCGACTTCCTTTCCCAATGATCATTATGCGTATTTTAAGAAAAATTAAAGTCGATACTGCATCATCGGCATACATGCATAGTTTGGGAACTATTAATGATACAACAATTGTGAAGTCCCTCTCCACGAGACAGGATGAGCCTCCCACCCCTCCTCGCAGCAAGAGACCAGCAGTACCTTCAACACCAGCAATTTCAACTTCAGAGGATGATGCCTCTGGCACGTCGATATATAAAGAACCACAACGTCTATCGTCGGAGCAAGAATGAATGTCTACTGAATTCGTCAAGATGACCTCAGACATCGGAGAATTAAAGAAAAAACAAAAATCTCTGGCCAAGTTGGTAAAGAAGATTTTTCAAAAGCTTGGTTGCAGCAGCTCCGATGATTCCGACTGATATCTTATCTTGTGTTGTTCTTATGTTCTAATTATCTTTTTGTTTTGCAGGTTTTCAGTTTTAGTTCTTACTCTTTTTGAACTTTTCACTCTCTTAATTTTTGTAATTTTGGCTAACTTCCGTGACAAAAAGGGGGAGAGAGACATATGAAACAATGTGTTTGTGAGAATTTTGGACACTTTAAAACTTGGAAGGTAAGTATGACAACTTTGCTTTGTATTGTGAATGAATGCATGCCTCAACTAACTATTCGATTAACTATTTGGGCATGTAATATTACTAACAAGTTGTTTGATGACTAACATACTTATGACATTTGGAATTTAATCCTTAGATGATATGTGAATTGCTTTGATTGCTTATTTCATACATATCTGGTTTTGTAAATGTCATGGTGAGTATAAACTCCATCTTTCTGTTTGATTTTTGAATGTTAAATTCTTGAGGTATCTAACAATTTCTTTTGTCAAGAATTATTTCTTTTGCAGAGAGTACAAACGTCTAAGTCTAGAGTCTGTTTTAGGAGTTTATCTCATATATTTATTTTATTTGGATCTTATTTGTAATTTTTTGTTGTATGGTGATAACAACAAAAATATCTTTTTGAATTTTCTTTAAGTGGATTTTTGTTTTGTCACGAAACCGCCAAAGGGGGAGATTGTTAAGGATTTTATTTTGGCGTATTTCGTGAAGTGGTTAAGTCTTGAAGATTGAAGATGAAGATGTTTGGATCATATACCTCAATCTCAAGAAAGAAGAATTCAAAAGAATCAGGTACGTTTAACTAAATAAGTTTGGTGATCCTAATACTTCTTATAGTGTAGAAATACTTGGATGAATTTTTAATTGCATAAAAATAAAAAAACTGGACTGTTACATGTTCAAGATCCGGATCAGTACATTCCAGTCCGGACCCCGAACGTAGGTAAGCTCATGCAGAATTTCAGTCCGGACCTCCCCTGGTTCAGTTCGGACCCCGAACAAGGATTCTGCAGAAATCGCATGAACAGTCCGGACCGTTCATCTTTCAGTCCGGACCCCGAACATGATTTTTCAGGAAATTCTCTGAAAAATGGCGACAGTCCGAATCAAGCCAAATCCAGTCCGGACCGTCGTGCGGGAAAAATTATGTTAAGTCAGTTTTTGATTCTTATCTTCTTCCAAAGGTTTCTAACCTATAAGTAAACCCTAATTTCATCTTTTAGGGTAATCCAAAATAAGTTTTGTAATCCGTAAATAACCGAGAAAAAATTAACGGAGAAAACTTAGAAAAATCCACATATAGAGAAGAAGGGAAAAACTAGATCTATTCTATGCTTCTTCATCTATATTGATTAATTTGATTCTAGGGTTTCAAGCTCATATCTCTTGTAGAATCAAATTAATGAATACTTAGATGGTATTTCGATCTATCTTTGATCTAAGTATTCGGCGGATTTTCACCACCAACAAACAACGATTTTGCCAAAAATCGGCGCGTGGATTCGTGTGGCCTTGTGGATTCAAGGTGCTACCGCTCTCGTGGATTCAGAGCGAGGTACGTTCGTGTGATCGATACGTGCTACATTGGTGGAGACCGTGGATTCGGTTGGACGTCGTGGACTCGACGTTGGACGCCGTGGATTCGGCGTTGGACGCAAATCGTGGATTCGAGGCGCATTGCGGAGCGAGCAGAGAAGATCTACTTGGAGCGTATGGTAAAAGGTTGAGTCGTGTGAGTACGGTATATCACCTTTGTACGTGTTTAATCTTAGTGGATTTCACCGTGTGATCGGTCCCGTGATTTTTTACTCCTGGTTTGGAGTTTTCCACGTAAAATCTCTGCGTGTTATTTACTTTTCCGCATTGGGTTTTTGTTACGCAAAGATTTTGGAGTGTTTATTGTTTACACCTATTCACCCCCCTCTATGTGTTTTTTTCCCTATTCAGATCCATATTTAACATAACCCACAAGAACTACATCCCACAGTAGTTCTCAGTGGGTACCGCCAATAAGCCCGACGGTTTGCCCACTAAGTCTACTAGAGTCATAAAGTAACAAATGCAGTGCTTAAAGGAAAAGAGCTGGAAAAATAAACACTACAGCTACTATGCCTCTATCTAGATGCTCAAGGAGTGGAACAGAAGGGAACATGATGCATCTACTATCCCTCAAATCAAATCACCCAATCTGCACTGACTGCCACATAGGGTCCAGTCAAACCTGCGTCTACCTACTGCTGTTACATCCAAAAAGGATCGGACTTACGTAGGGCGTCCGTGACTGCCAAAACTGTCCGAGCCAGAGGGACTGCGTCGACAAGTCGCGATAGCAAATATCAAGCCCAGCTCCGGAGTGGCACTCAAGGGGCGCGACCCCACCGAGGAAAGTATCCGCGCATCTCTGTTGAGCTCAAATGTGGCTCATGCAGGCTATAGTCCAAATCCTCGATCAATAAGATCGACAGTAACCAACAATATCCTCTCTCACTCACAGGCTGGAAAACTACACAGCCGGGACCCACCGTCGACTCAGACGGCTCCCAAAAATGAAACACTGATCTAAATACTACTGCCAGACTCCACTCGGTCCCCAGGCACGATTGTAACATGCATCCCACAACAACCCGACCTCTCGGCCCACTACCCGGGCAAGAAAACTCTAAGTCCAAGATAAAATAATAAATGACAGTGTGGGAATGTCTAAAGCAATAATATCCTAGCCCAAGTTGTAGTTTTCTACTAGTCTGGTTAAACATGTGGCATATGACGGGGGTGCTAGGTCAAGTTCCAAAGATAACAATAATTTAACAGATTTTAGAAAGCAGTAAATCACATGATCAACACAGTAACACTAGGAACATCAATTCTCACATTCGTGCATGTTTCATAATACATTCACAATCATGCATGATCCTACAGTATAGAATTAATGTTCAGTCCATCAATCTTGAAGACGAGGCAACCCACTTGGAAGTGCTAAACTGTCCAAAGTCCAAAAAGCTGAAAATACCCGGGAACAAATCTCCAATTTCCCCCAACTCCAACGGGTTCAGAAATACCCGAAAACTCTCCTGGGTACAAAAATAAAGTCCAATGTTACAAATAACTCAAAATTCCAAGTGTACAAAATCTGCTGAAATAATAGTCCCAAAGATGTTAAATTTCTGCCTGTAAAATAAATTCCAAAAAATCTAATAAAAATACGACGGCGATCCTCGCGAACTTTAGATGTCAATCGAGCCCTTAAACATCGAATTTCGATACCAGGGTGCAGAGATAAAAATCCAACAAGGTGCTGCTGTCCAAAAAGATCCACCTTGTCCGAGTAGCTCTATGGACCTCACGGACCGAAATGCGACGATAACGGACCTCCGATGAAAGAACGTCGCTCTGCGCTAAGATGCCGAAGTCGTCGACGCCGCGGCCTCCAAAAATTCTGAGCCTCCTTCACAAGATGCAGCACAGGAAGATGAACAAAGTTGCAATAGGGCTCACTCGCATTTGGGCTCGGGAAAAAGGGTAAAAAGCCCAAGCAAAGGGCCTATTTATAGGCCCCCATGAAAAAAAGAGCAAAAGCTCACCTTAATGGGCTTTCGGGCCTAAGATTCGGGCGCCCGGGGGATTCGGGCGGCTACAGTGCTCGAATTCCCGCCCCCGGCCTGGCCCATTCGCAGCGCTCGAATTCCCGTGGCTCCGACACGTGTCCGCCGAACAGCGGACAGCGGATGTGAGGACCCGAATCCCCACTTAAGAGTTTACTGATGGATTAGTGGCCTTTGGGAGTGTTTGTACGCGTGTCGGGCCTAAGAATTAGATTTATGGTGTAAATTGGGAGTAAGTTTGCATCACCAGAGGCCTTTGGGAAATTTTAGAAGCGGAATTGGGCGAAACGGACTTCGGATTTGGATTCAGCGCGCGGAAACGATGAAGATTGACTACTTACTTGTATTTTTCGGAGCCCGGAGGAGAAAACATGGATTTCGAGGTGTGTAGGCACTGTTTCGGCGGCCGAGAAGCGCCGGCGGCAGCGGCTGGCGGCAAAGCGCGGCGGCGAGCGGAGGCGCAGCCGCTCGGTCCACCTGCGGAAGCGTGCACCCGGGCGCTGGACGCGTGGCGGCTCCCGGTTGGCCGGCGCAGCAGGCGCGGTCCACGAGAAGGCACGGGTTTACGGTGGACCGGAGGTTAGGGCACGTGGCGGCTTCGAGTTCGGCGGGTGCATCAGTTGCGAGCACCGGGCGCAACGAGTGTTAGTGGTGCCACGTGGCGCGCTGTGATTGGTGGGTCAACGCACGCGCGACCGGGCATTGGGCGCGGCGCACCGTGGACCCCGCATGGCCACGTGGAGCTCGCCCATTGGTGGGCGCTCGGACCCGGGTTTGGCGCCGTGAACTGCAGCCCACGGTCCGCGCCGTGGACCGTGTCGCCACGCGGCGCGCCGCGATTGGCGGGCGCGCGGGGCGGGGTTGGGCTACGTGGCGGGCCGTGGTGCTTTCGGGCGCGCACAGTAATGGGTCGGGCACGTTACTGTGAGGACCTGGATCCCCACGATGTGATTACTGGTTGATTGGCAGCTTCTGGAGGCCTACGTAGTGTGTCGGTGGTGTTTGTGCACAATTTGGAGACAAGTGATGGACTTCGGGCTTAAAATAGATCATGTGAGTGATCGTGGGACCCCGTTGGATGTTTAGAACTGGTTTCGCGCGAAGTGGATATTAAAATTGGACTCAGCGTGAAGTTTGGACCAAGGAACACCTCTCCGGATGCCTTCGGCAATTTTTAGAGTTGGAATTTAGCAAATCGGACAGCGGATTTGGATTCAGCGCGCGAAAACGATGAAAATGGACTATTCACTTGCATTTTTCGGAGCCCGGAAGGCGCGCATGATTTTCGAGGCACCTTGACACTGTTCCGGCGGCGGGCAGCGGCGGAGCGCGGCGGCGCGGGCTCGGGCAGGCGCAGGCGTGGCGGCGGGCAAGCGCGGGCAGCGCGCGGGCGCGGGCAATGCGCGGGCAGGCGCGCGGGCAGGTGCGCGGTCCACGAGGCCGGCGTACACCGGAGGGTGGACACGTGGCGGCCACTGGTTGGCCGGTCCACATGCGCGCGGTCCACGGAGCGGGTGCGGCTGCCTCGGGGCGCGTGCGTGCAGGGATGGCAGGCGGCGCTGGCAGCCCGCACGTGGGCGCGGCGGCGACTCGTTGACCGAGTGCGCTCCACGTTTCGGCTCCGCAGTGGGTCACGTGTCGTCCGCTGGGTGGCCCCGCACGGCTGTCCGTTGTTTTGTGGGCGACGTGGAAGCCTCTGGGCGATTCGGGCGTGAACAGTGTTGGGCCGGGCCCAACACTGTAGCAGCCCGAATCATTTCGGGCGCCCGGAAGTGGGGACTCAACCGGCATTTCTCGAATTATTTCTGGAGCCTATTTAAGCGATCCGAGCGGCTTCTTCTTCCTCTTTTCTACATTTCGGAGCCTCTTCTCACCTCGGCGTCTTCTACAAAGTTGTTCCCCGCACAGTGCTGCTTCCAACTGTGGATTCCCTGATTTTTCCGTGGCACGCACTTCGAGTTTTCCATTTTTCCGGCACGGCGCGACGCTCGTCCATTTGTGTTCCCCTTCATCGCGTTTCGGTGCGAGGACTCCCCCGGCCTACCCCGACCTCCGTTTCAGGCGATTCTTGCGCTGTTGGATCGGCGACGGACAGAGCTAGAATCTTGGTATTTCCTACTTCCCCTCATTTCACGCTTTTCGAGGTGTTTTTCCGAGCTTACTGTGACACTATTTCTGTGATGGAGACTTGGACAGCGGCGTGGTTTTTCGGCGATATCTCCGCAACCGGGCATCGGATTGAGACGCTCCTGTACACTTTTTGCATTTACTCGACGCGAGGATTATCATCGTATTTTTCTGGGATTTTTCTAGAAATTGCCCGAAGGTATACTTTTCTTGTTCTTCTGTGCAATGTGATACAGTTGTGTATGTTGTGGAGTTTCGCGCTCATCGCGTTGTGGAATTTGTAACTCGGCCTACGGGGCTCGGAATTGGACGTGCAGGTACCCGTTTCGAAGGTCTCGACGCGGGGATCGCGACAGTATTTATGTTGGATTTTTCTGAGTTCTTGCTGTAGGTGAAAAATCCGCATCTTTGGGACTGTTCCAACAGATTTGTATGTACTTGGATATGTTGGAATAAAAGTGTAACTTTGGACCTTTTGTTGTACCCAGGAGGGTTCGCGAGTGTTTTTGGAACACTGCTAGGAGCCGAGGTTTGCGCGACATGTACCGTGGATACGGGTTCAGCGGATTGTGCGTGCAAGTGGCCACGCTCTTCACCGACCCCAGGTTTGCCTTGGATTGAGCACTTCAGGTGGGTAGGCTTAATTTGGTAACTGTATAAGGTTTTTACATTATGGTGAATGTAAGTGCACTTGTGGGGATGCCACCCCTCTATGACTGATAGCAGGCATATTTGATGTACAACCGATATGAGCGAGAGGTAAGCAAGGATGGCCTACTTGGGTAAGATTGGTATACCATAGTAGGAATACTTTAGCATGCTTTGCTAATATAAGTTTCACCCACTTTTATCGTTTCTGAGGACAAAAGCATGCTTGTATGGACATGTAGTTAGGCCATCTTTTACTGCTGCACTACTTTTGGAACTTGACTTAGGAGAACCCATGTTATCCTTTTCTCCATCTTTGTTAGTCAGGCGGTCTGTGTTGCTCAGGTGCGAGCAGGGGTCTGGGGTAGTGTAGCCGGGACATTGGTGTCAGGGACGGGTTGTGTTGGATTGCGGTTGGCAGGGTTTCCGGTGACCGCAAACTTTGGGCGGTTGACCGGAGGTCGGTTATAGGACTTGATTATAGACGGCAGGGTATTGCGGCAACCGCTGATATTGGGCGGTTGACCGGATATTTATTTATGCACCAGATTGGGTATCTTATTTCTCTAGTGGACAGAGTTTCCCACTATTTGAGTATTTTTGCATCTGATTGAGGACCGAGGCTTTCTTTAGTGGTTGGGCTTTCCCACTTTGATCAGAGTCATGATCCAGTCCTGCTTTTGATACTTATTACACCGGCGCGGTTATTGCCCGGTGATGCTTTCATCTGAGGCCCGTTATCGTCGCGTTTCGGTTTGAGAGGTCCACAGAGCTACTTTGACAGTATTTTTGAAGAATTTTTGCGGCGTTGGTTTCATGAGAGGTAATTCTTCGTTTTCCGTGTTGATCACTTCTCCTTGTTTCGAGTTTTCGGCGCTGTTCTCGAGGTGTTTCTGTGACCCCTTGTTCTGCTGTGGAGTTTTGGACAGCAAATTGGTTTTTCCGCGATATCTCCGCGCACAGGCATCGGATGGAGGCGGGCCTATAGTCGTTTTGCATCTACACATCGCAAGGAACGTCCTCGAATTTTCCTGGATTTTTCTGAGTTTCTCCCGAAGGTAAAAAATCCCATTTTTCAGAGCAAGTGCTACAGATTTTTTGTACACGGTTCTTTTGAGAGGGTCACCTTATCGGATTTTTATCTTGATGAGCAAAACTCTGATTGGGACGTGCAGATACTCGTTTCGAAGGGCTCGACGCGATGATAGGGGCAGTATTTTTATCGAATTTTTCGGAGTCTGTTCTGCAGGTGGAAATTTCAGATCTTCAGGACTGTTTTCTGCAGATTGTTGTACTTGGATATTTTTTTGGATTAAAGTGTAACTTTGGACTGCATGTTTGTACCAGGAGGAGTTGTTCAGTGTCTTTAGACCTTAGGGACCGTGGATTAGTGGAGGTTGTTGCTCCTGGTATTTTCAGCTGTTGGACTTTGGACAGATAGCGCTCTCAGGTGGGTGGCCTTGTCTCGAAGATTGATGGACCGGACATTAAATCTGCTTTAGTAGGACTATGCATAATAGTGAATTTCTTGTGTAGCATGCTAGAATGTAGGAATTGCTATTCCTTGTACTATCTGATGATCTTGTGATCTCCTTGCTTTCTACCATCTGTTAAATTATAGTTATCTTGGAACTTGACCTAGCACCCCCGTCATATGTTGCATGTGTAACCAGACCAGTAGAAAACCCTCACTTGGGCTAGGGTTATTTATGTTTAGACATCCACACACTGTACCATATTCCTGGACATAGTGTTATCCTCGCCCGGGTAGTGGGCCGAGTGGTCGAGTTTCTTTTTAGTGTGGGATGCATGTTACACTCGTGCTTGGGAGCAGAGTGGAGTCTAGTAGTTGTAGCTAGTATTTTATCAATGGCGGGAGCTGTTTGGGTGAACGGTAATCCCGGGGTGTTTTGTTCTTTATTTCTTTTATCGCCGCTGTGTTAGTGGCAGCAGTATATCAGTGATAGCAGGACCTTGAACCCAGAACCTTTTTGGACACACACATGATTTTAGTCAACCAATGTTTTCTTCCAAGCATCGTAGGGTCGCCTGAGTCTGTTCTTGTTTGATTGGACGAAAACATTAGCTCTTCGAGGTTTGGATATAAAACTTGTTTTCAAAAGAACTAAAAATTATTAAAAATGGATTTCTTCTAGATCAAAATGGCTTTCAGTAATAAATGTCACCTTTTTCCTATAAATTTAACCACTCGAGATGATTCGAGTGGTCTGGGTTCTAAGGGCTGCCTTTTCTTTGGGTCGAGAACAACGAGAGGCTATGCCTAGAGCCTGTTCTTGTTTGATTTGGGTTGTAGGTTCTAGTCTTTCGGGGTTCCCGGACCCTTCATTGTGTCAGTTGTGGAGTTTATCCTGTCAGGGAGTCTGCATGTTGGGTTGATGACCTGTTGTGGGAGCCGTCGGTTTGACGGTGGTCCCGGCTGTGGAGTATCTCCTGCCAGTGTGTTTGGACCACGAGTTGGTTTAGTTCGTTAGTATCTCGAGATTCGAGAGAGCTGATCAGCTGAGTCGTTGAGAGTGCTCCGACCGTTGTAGAAGATGTTTGAGGATCCTGAGTCTTTCCGTTCTGAGAGTGAGCGTGGATTTTGGACTATAGCCTGCAGTGCCACATTGAGCTCGACAGAGTGCGCGGATACCTTTTTCCTCGATGGGGTCGCGCCCCTCGAGTGCCACGTCCGGGGTGGATCTGTTACTTTTGTATCGCGACTTGTCGACGCTGTCCCTCTGGCTGGGCCAGTTTTGGCAGTCACGGACACAGTCCCTCTGGCTGGGCCAGTTTTGGCAGTCACGGACGCCCTACGTAAGTCCGGCCCTCCGTGGATGTAACGGCAGTAGGTAGGCGCAGGTTTGACTGGACCCGAGGAGGCAGTCAGGTAGATTGGGTGATCTGAGGTGAGGGTCAGTAGATGCATCATGGTTCCATCTGTTTCACTTTTTGAGCATCTAGATAGAGGCATAGTAGCTGTAGAGTCATTCTTTTCCAGCTCTTTTCTTTCAGTGCTACTTTGTTACTTTATGCCTCTAGTAGACTTAGTGGGCAGACTGTCGGGCTTGTTGGCAGCACCCACTGAGAACTACTGTGGGATGTAGTTCTCACACCCGTCGTGGTGTATTTTTCCCCAGGGACCTCTACTCCAATTCCTACTGTTCTAGTTGCTAATCCTGCTGATCGAGGTGAGGGAGTCGCGAGATAGATCCCTACCAGTCGTCTTCCTGAGAGAGTAGATGTACCCCCTTTACTATTTTGAGAGTTACTTGTTGAGAGACCTTTGTAGTGAGGTATAGAGTTGTACTTTTCTTTTATTGCTGAGAGACTTTTGTATTTGTGAGGACTTGGATTGTACTTCTGTGGACTTGTATTTATTTTATTTATAGCAGTTTACTTTTCAGCTCTGATATCTGTTTAGTGTAGATGATCTTTTGCAGGTTAGTCGCTTCGTCTATACGGGGCTTCCCGTATGGGCGACGAATCTGTTGGCGAGCCCGGGTCGTAGTTTCGACGCCGGGGCGTGATAGATTAGAGTGGTATCAGAGCCTAGGATGTAGGTCATGGTGGACTTAGAAACCCTAGGCTTGTGGTTGGACATTAGGATGACTACGTGTGAGTCGTGACTTTTAGCGAGAGTCCTGATTGAGTTTTATACCTCTCCTAAGAGACGGGATGAGTGATTGGCATGTTTATTCTCCTAAGCGATTATGTTGGCTGCAGACAACATAATGCTATGGAATGGATGACATGTCTTAGACTCTCGCTGGATTTGGTCGATTGGTTGTTGTGTCCTGATGTTTGTTATTGTGTAGTGGACTACGATGCCCCTGAGACGTCGTGCAGCGAAGAGGGCACATCCCGTATCAGATCAGGAACTCGAGCAGCGCGAGGCAGAGCTATCAGAGCAGAGCGAGACCCAGGAGTCACGGGCCCATTTGGCACCGATGTCGGAGGCTGTCCGACGCCAGGAGGAGGCCATGGAACGTTTGATGCGCCTGTCGGAGCAGAGGGCACAGCTAGTTGTAGCACCGCCTGAGTGTCCTCCAGCATATCCTTCTAATGCAGTGGCATCTCCAGTTGTACCAGTGGCACCGATTGAGCGAGCAGCCCCCTCCGTGCCGACGAGTAGTGCCGAGGCACCGAGGCAGGGTGGATAGCGGATAGTAGATGAGCTTTGGGACATCATTGATCGATGGAGCCAGTCCCAGCAGTCTGATCCACCCCGATTTGCAGGATTGAGCTTGGTGCCGTGGGAGGCAGAGTTTTGGATCATAGCGATGGAGCGACTCTTTGAGATCTTTTTTTATTGAGGAGCGATTTCAGGTTCTTTTGGAGACAACTTGTTGGAGCACATTGCCGAGGCTTGGCGGCGCAGAGTGCAACTATCGGTCCGCCTGGGACCCAGCTGCTTACTTGGGCGGAGTTCTGCAGCATTCTTCTTGAAGCTTTCTTCCCCGAGAGTGACAGATAGAAGCTGGAAGAGGATCTGAGGAACCTCCAATAGGGGGACCGTTCTGTACAGAAGTACATCATGGATTTCAACTGGCCATTGGACTGTGTACTACACGCGGCCAGGGACGAGGCACATTGGATTTGCTTGTTCGAGTGGTAGGTTTGCGCCGAGATATCTATCTGTTTGTTCGGTCACGCAGACTGCAGACTTTTGACACCTCGATGGAGCCGGCCCTTATGTGGAACGAGGGAATGTGATTTTGACTGAGTGGAATACAGCCCCGGTGGGAGTTTGGGCGTGAAGCGCCCAGCGCCTGATGACGGAGGACAGACGAGTAGGCAGGAGCCTCCGAGACCTCCACGATTCCATCCTTAGGATCGTGGGTTTTAGAGGCGCCAGAGATCCGCAGCAGCCGCGGTATCAGCAGCACCAGCAGCGATAGCAGTCTCAGCAGCAGTACCCCCGACAGCAGCAGTTTCGGCAGCAGCCGTAGTACCATCAGTTTCAGCAGCGGTATCTGTAGCAGCAGTGGCATTAGCATGGATGTGTTTCTACGGAGGGCCCCATTCGTTGCCGCAGTGTGAGCAGAGGCAGAGGCCATGCTTCCTATGTGGATAGTCTAGATAGTTCCCGACAGACTGGACTTTGACGTCGAGGCAGATTGAGCGACGACCACCTACATCGAGCGGATAAGTCTGTGCCGCCCGGTTGGAGGGCGCCACGGTAGTGGACCGGGTTGTCGCAGGCATGATTTCATCACAGCAGTCTGAGTTAGGGAATTTTTGCTTTCCTGCATGGACTAGAGGTAGAGTTGTTACCAAGTGCACTAGAGGTAAAGGTCCCTGTTGGTGTTGTGCACTTGGCGGAGCCTTGTGGATCATGTCCAGTGCAGTGAGACCGCGGGTTATACCGGCAGGCGTGACGGTTTGGTGACAGCTTCAAGACTCTGATCAAGTACACGGGATGAACCGGTTGGAGCGATATCATGCAACGACTGATTGTAGTTTGAGAACAGTGACCCTTCTGCGAGCTGGACTGGAGGAGTTCATTTTCACAAGTTGCTAAGGTATCCTTCCTGCAGCAGTGGCTTCAGCGGTTTTGGGTTAGGTGCTACCTTTTGAGCGTAGGTGACGCCTAGGACAAGAGGTTGTGTCTCTAGGGGTCACGGATAGATCGTAGCTTCCGTTTTTGTAGCCACAGCAGGAACGACTTCAACACTTCTCGCCCTGTTTCTCGCCTTGTGCTGAAATCTACGAACAGGACGAAAGCTTCGAAAGGCTACTCCAGAAATGGAGACGGTGCCCGAACCTGTTCTTGTTTGATTGGGGCGAAGGCACTGGTCTTTTTAGAATTTTTGAACTTTTCGTTAATTTCAGCTGTTTCCTAAATAGAGAGTTGGGGTTGACGACTTTCCTGCTGGTGGGGCCTTCACCTTTCTTGTTGGTTGTGTTGGCGTACTTCGTATAGATTTGGAAGAGTAGAGTTGGTTGTTCTTCCTTGTCCCCAGTTTTTGGAGTTCCTGAGGTTTTTCCAGCTTTTGGACTCGCTTTGTGGAGAGTAAGTAGCGACTGGGGTGTTGGAGTCTGTGTTGATGGATACTCACCTTTGGCTTTGGACTCCCTTTTTGAGTCGTGTTAGTTTCGAGGACGAAACATTCTTTTAGTGGGAGAGGATGTGAGGACCCAAATCCCCACTTAGGAGTTTACTGATGGATTAGTGGCCTTTGGGAGTGTTTGTACGCGTGTCGGGCCCAAGAATTGGATTTATGGTGTAAATTGGGAGTAAGTTTGCATCACCAGAGGCCTTTGGGAAATTTTAGAAGCGGAATTGGGCAAAACGGACTTCGGATTTGGATTCAGCACGCGAAAACGATGAAGATGGACTACTTACTTGTATTTTTCGGAGCCCGGAGGAGAAAACATGGATTTCGAGGTGTGTGGGCACTGTTCCGGCGGCCGGAGAGGCGCCAGTGGCGGCGGAGTGCGGCGGCGGGCGGAGGCGCAGCCGCTCGGTCCACCGCGGAAGCGTGCACCCGGGCGCTGGACGCGTGGCGGCTCCCGGTTGGCCGGTGCAGCAGGCGCGGTCCACGGAAAGGCGCGGGTGTACGGTGGACCGGAGGTTAGGACACGTGGCGGCTTCGGGTTCGGCGGGTGCATCAGTTGCGTGCACCGGGCGCAGCGAGTGTTAGTGGTGCCACGTGGCGCGCTGTGATTGGTGGGTCAACGCACGCGCGACCGGGCGTCGGGCGCGGCGCACCGTGGACCCCGCGTGGCCACGTGGAGCTCGCCCATTGGTGGGCGCTCGGACCCGGGTTTGGCGCCGTGAACCGCGACCCACAGTCCGCGCCGTGGACCGCGTCGCCACGCGGCGCGCCGCGATTGGCGGGCGAGCGTGCACCGGGCGCGCGGGGCGCGGTTGGTCTACGTGGCGGGCCGTGGTGCTTTCGGGCGCGCACAGTAACGGGCCGGGCCCGTTACTGTAGCATCCCGAATATTTTCGGGCGCCCGGAAGTTGGGACCAAAAGCCCATTTGGCTTCTTTTCTTGTGTGGGCCTATAAATAGGCCCTTTGCTCGGGCTTTTTGACACTTCTCCCGAGCTCTAAACCTCCTGAGCCCTGTTGCAAACTTGATCATCTTCCTGTGCTGGATCTTGTGAAGGAAGCTCGGAATTTTTGGAGGCCGCGGCGTCGACGACGTCGGCATCGTAGCGCAGAGCGACGTTCTTTCATCGGAGGCCCGTTATCGTCGCGTTTCGGTTTGAGAGGTCCACAGAGCTACTCTGACTGTATTTTTGGACGATTTTTTTGGCGTTGGATTCATGAGAGGTAATTCTTCGTTTTCCGTGTTGATCACTTCTCCTTGTTTTGAGTTTTCGGTGCTGTTCCCGAGGTGTTTCCGTGACCCCTTCTTTTGCTGTGGAGTTTTGGACAGCAAATTGGTTTTTCGGCGATATCTCCGCGCACATGCATCGGATGGAGGCGGGCTTGTAGTCGTTTTGCATCTACACATTGCAAGGAATGTCCTCGAATTTTTCTGGATTTTTCTGAGTTTCTTCCGAAGGTGAAAAATCCCATTTTTCAGAGCAAGTGCTACAGATTTTTTGTACAGGATTCTTTTGAGAGGGTCACCTTGTCGGATTTTTATCTTGATGTACAAAACTCGGATTGGGACGTGCAGGTACTCGTTTCGAAGGGCTCGACGCGTCGATCGCGGTAGTATTTTTATTGTATTTTTCGGAGTCTGTTCCGCAGGTGGAAATTTCAGATCTTCAGGACTGTTTTCTGCAGATTGTTGTACTTGGATATTTTTTTGGATTAAAGTGTAACTTTGGACTGTATGTTTGTACCAAGAGGAGTTGTTCAGTGTCTTTGGGCCTTAGGGACCGTGGATTAGTGGAGGTTGTTGCTCCTGGTTTTTTCAGCTGTTGGACTTTGGACAGATAGCGCTCTCAGGTGGGTGGCCTTGTCTCCAAGATTGATGTACTAGACATTAAATCTGCTATAGTAGGACTATGCATGATAGTGAATTTCTTGTGTAGCATGCTAGAATGTAGGAATTTCTATTCCTTGTACTATCTGATGATCTTGTGATCTCCTTGCTTTCTACCATCTGTTAAATTATAGTTATCTTGGAACTTGACCTAGTTACCTTTTTCCTCAATGGGGTCGCGCCCCTCGAGTGCCACGTCCGGGGTGGATCTGTTACTTTTGTATCGCGACTTGTCGACACTGTCCCTCTGGCTGGGCCAGTTTTGGCAGTCACAGACACAGTCCCTCTGGCTGGGCCAGTTTTGGCAGTCACGGACGCCCTACGTAAGTCCGGTCCTCCGTGGATGTAACAGCAGTAGGTAGGCGCAGGTTTGACTGGACCCGAGGAGGCAGTCAGGTAGATTGGGTGATCTGAGTTGAGGGTCAGTAGATGCATCATGGTTCCATCTGTTTCACTTTTTGAGCATCTAGATAGAGGCATAGTAGCTGTAGAGTCATTCTTTTCCAGCTCTTTTCTTTCAGTGCTACTTTGTTACTTTATGCCTCTAGTAGACTTAGTGGGCAGACCGTCGGGATTGTTGGCGGCACCCACTGAGAACTACTGTGGGATGTAGTTCTCACACCCGTCGTGGTGTATTTTTCCCCAGGGACCTCTACTCCAGTTCCTGCTGTTCCAGTTGCTGATCCTGCTGATCGAGGTGAGGGAGTCGCGAGATAGATCCCTACCAGTCGTCTTCCCGAGAGAGTAGATGTACCCCCTTTACTATTTTGAGAGTTACTTGTTGAGAGACCTTTGTAGTGAGGTATAGAGTTGTACTTTTCTTTTATTGCTGAGAGACTTTTGTATTTGTGAGGACTTGGATTGTACTTCTGTGGACTTTTATTTATTTTATTTATAGCAGTTTACTTTTCAGCTCTGATATCTGTTTAGTGTAGATGATCTTTTGCAGGTTAGTCGCTTCGTCAATACGGGGCTTCCCGTATGGGCGGCGGATCTGTTGGCGAGCCCGGGTCGCAGTTTCGACGCCGGGGCGTGACAGGTGCGGAGCCAGTGGGTTGGCGCCACGCGTCCCGACCGGGTGGGCGGGGTAGGTGGCGCCGGCCAATCGCCGGGCGCCACGTGGCGCCTGCGTACGGTGGTCACTCGCCCCCACCTGCCCCAACTGCCCCTGCCTGCTCCCTGATGCGTTGACCGGGTCCGCGTGAGCCGGCCACTCACAGGCCGCCACGTGTCCCCGCCCCGGTGCATGTGCTTGCCCGCTTGACGCCGTGGACCGCTGTCACGCCCCGGGTGTAAACCAGAACCCGGGCCCATCCACAGATCCGCCGTGCACACGGGATTTCCCATGTACACGAAGCGCTGGTAACCTGCTCAGATATAAAAGATATAATAAAAGAGCATAAAAACAAAGTTGAACTAAAGCTAATACATCTCAGACTAAAGCTGGAAACAAAAGTACAACATCTCTCACAAAATAATACAAATATCTCTCCGAGCTCACCAAAAAAAAATATACAACTAGCTGACCGAAGCCAGACCCAAAAGAAAGAGAAAATACAACTGTACAACTGTCTGAGTGTATAACGGGGGGGGGGGGGGGGGGGGGGGGGGGGGGGGTACAACTGAAACTGCTATGCTCGCTAACAGGGTAGACGGCTATCTAATCCGCTATCCTCATACCTCGATCCGCTGAGGAAGGTCCAGCAACTCCTACAGAGGACTCTGCAAAACAAAGGGAAAAAAAAGGAAAAAGTACAATGGGGGTGAGAACTACTATAAAAACAGTAGCCTCCCCTAGTGGGTTAAGCCTCAAACTCTGACATGCCCGCTAGGTCTACCAGAGGCGAAAAAGAAACAGAGGTGGTATGCTATGAAGATAACTACTGATGAAAAGCTACCACTAGTATGCCTCTAAAATACCAAGCTAAAAGAATAGCTAAATGTATACATCAGAATATAAATGCCTGCCTGAATAAACCCAATCCAAACACCAGTCAACACTGGTACTGCCTGCCCTGCCTGCTCTGCCTGCCGCATCGGGTATGCCAGCCTACGCATAACACCGATTCAAGGGAGTCTCAAAGACTCAAAGCCTGTCTGACGCACACTCCGGAGTGGCACTCGAGGGGAGCGACCCGCACGAGTAAAGTAAGTAGCCATAAGTAACCTGATATAGCAGGACTGGATCATGACTCTAAACAAGTGGGAAAAACCATCCACTAAGGAAAGCCCGATCCCTCTCCCCCAATCTGATGCAATAATAACAGCCCGATCAACCGCCCAAAGTTCGCGGTTGCCGCAATACCCTGCGATCAGACCCTGCCAGTCCTGAATCCCCAACAATCTGACTACACTATTCCGGCCCCTGCTCGAACCCGAGCACAATATCCCCTAAATCTAGATAACAGGAGAAATAAGAAAAAGCATGGTTTCTCGTAAGTCAGTTCCAGCATGATAGTGTAGCAGAAAAAGGTGGCCTATCTAGGTGACCATACAAGCATGCAAAAGTCCTTTACTTAGTAAAATAAATACAGGTGTCCCAATCTTTGTAAGAACTAAAGTATGTTATTGCTTAAATATCCAATATACTAGAGTGTCATGAGCCGGCCTACACATGCATAAAAATCTCCAAATATTCATAATACATGATATGATCTTAGCATGATATTCCCAAGATGTTAGATAACATGCCTTTCTGCAAGATATAACAGTTTACTAGTATCTAGTCCCCTGGAGATGCAAGTGTTAATAAAAAGTCCTTGATTTCGTACAAGCATGCTACAATTATCGCATGGGTGCAACTAACACATTAATGTAGGAATATCTCCAATATGCCTAGTGGGTAATCAAAAGTAGGAGGTTCACAACATCACCCACCTCAATCGCTAAGTCCACGTCCAAAAAGTGCCCTCGCCCAAAAAGATGGTCCGCCGCGATCACTGTACAAAATATCCCCAACATACACAAATAAACACACAAGTATCCAAATACATGCTGTCCCAAAATTTCAGTCCAGAAACGCTCTGTTTTCACCTGCGAGATGGGCTCGTCAAATTCCAAAAAAATTACCGCCACGACCGTCGCGACGAGCCGATCAAAATGAGTACCTCCACGTCCAAAACCAAGCTTTGTAGATCAAGATATAAAATCGGCAAGGTGACCACCTCCAAAAATCCTAAGAACAGAATCTGTAACACTTCGTCCAAAAAAAGTGGAATTTTCACCTTCGGGGAAAGCTCAGAAAAATCCAGGAAAAATACGAGGATTCTCCTTGCGATGTGTAAATGCAAAACGACTATTGGCACGCCTCAATCCAATGCCTGTGCGCAGAGATATTGCCGAAAAACCAAGGTGTTGTCTAAAACTCCGAAGTGAAAAATGGGTCATAAAAAGGCTCGGAAAACTCCAAGAAAAACTCAAAAAGTGGGGGAGCTTAAAACACGAAAGTCATTGCCCTACCTGTCGGAAAGCCAACGGTGCAAGAACCGCCATAAAAGATGGTCGGAGTAGGCCGAAGGAGCTCGTGCACCGAAATGCGACGGAAAAGAACACCAAAGAAGAAACATCATGCCGCGCCGGAAAAATGGAAACCTCGAAGTGCGTGCCACCAAAAAATCCGGGGATCCTCAGGTGATACCAGCTCTGGCAGAGGAACAACTTCTCTTCTACACCCTCTGTGTGAAAGAGGCCAGAGGAGGAAGAAAACCCCTTAAGAAAACTCCCTCGGATGCTATATAGAGCAAATAACCAAAAAAACTAAAAAAACAATTCGGAAAATTACCTCTGTGTCCCCCCGAACAGGCAACACCGGTAGAAAGCCGTCCAGGGGCTGCCGCGTGTCCCAATCGCGGTCAACCGCGATTCGGCGCCCGCCAATCCGCGGGCGCCACATGGCGCGCACAGTACGCACGTGCGGCGACAGCGCCGCCTGGCGCCCCTATCGTGCACGCGGCCCGAGGCAACTCCCCCGCGCTTCCGTGGACCGCGCCTGGTGAGCCACCCAATCAGCGGCTGCCACGTGTCCTGTACACCCGGTCCACGCAGCCACTTTTGGGTTCTGTGGACCACGCCGTGTGCACCGATTAACCAGGAGGTGACACGTGTTCCCCCGCCTGGTCCATGCACCGCCGCGCAAGCTCTGTGGACCGCGCGTGTAGTGATCCGGCCTTTCGGGGTATTTTTGACTTACATGTAGTCATTTAAGCCTCTAAGTGAAATAAAATAATTCAATTCTTAAAAGTTGGCCGGTGTGTGGTTCTAGTATTTTTCTGCGATAGAGCGCGGAAAAAGAAGACCGACGGTGCGATCGGATCTGAAATCCGATACCGGGATCTCCCGGAACGGAATTCCTAGTGATACGGTGATTAGTCATGCATAGGAATCCGTGCAAAATATCTTGCACCCGTTAGAGATAAGGTGGGTTATCTCGTAGGGGATAATTAATTAGTTAATTAATTATCCATGAGGGAAAATAGAATTCTCTTACGGACTAATTAAAAAGAAAATTAATTAAAGATTTAATACGAGCTATATAAGGGATCCCGATTATCGGAAAGAAAAGAAAAGAAAAATAAAAACCCTAATCGGTGAGGAGAGAAAAAGGAAAAGACGGAACCCTAGCCGGAAGAAAGAAAAGGAGCCCGATCTTCCCGGACATCGAACCGAAGGATAGAACGCGACCGGACAAACTTCCCATCGATCTTCGGTTAGTAAAATAATTGTTATAAATTATTTGGGATTTTTCCGTCGTCCTTTTTGTTTGAATTATTGGGTCTCTCCGTTGTATCCGTCGCCGTCACCATCATCGTCCATGCTAGGGCACGGAACGGACGGCGGAGGCGCGCGGTGCCGCTAGGGCATCGCGCGGAGGGGAGTCGCGGACGGCACCCATGCGGACCCGCAACCGCGCGGGCACCGCATGGGCGCCGCGCGGCCACCGCACGGACGGCACCCATGCGGACCCGCAACCGCGCGGGCACCGCATGGGCGCCGCGTGGCCACCGCACGGACGACACCCATGCGGACCCGCTACCGCACGGGCACCGCATGGGCGCCGCGCGGCTACCGCACGGATGGCACCCACGCGGGCCCGCAACCGCGCGGCACCGCGTGGGCGCCGCGCTGCTACCGCGCAGACGGTACCCATGCGGACCCGCAACCGCGCGGGCACCGCATGGGCGCCGCGCGATTACCGCGCGGGCGGCACCCACGCGGGCCCGCAACCGCGCGGGCACCGCGCTGCTACCGCGCAAGCGGCACCCGCGCGGACCCGCAACCGCGCGGGCACCGCGCGGACAACCCCGCGCGCGGGTGCCGTGCGGGGCCGCACCCGCACGGGCGCCGCACGGCCGCCGCACGGGCAGCACCCGCGCGAGGCACCGCGCCGCGTGGGCGTCGCCCGCGGAGACACGCCGCGCGGTTCTGAACCGCGCGGGGCTCCGGCGGACGGCGACGGCGGCGCGGGAGTTCCGGTTTTCGTCAACCCGGACGGTGTTGGACTTTTCCGTCAAAAAGAGTAAATTGGGTCTTTTGTTTTCGGATGTTAGTACACGTTTTTGACTATAGTTATCCTTGCGGACTTTCTTTAGGTCCGAGTGCGCAGCGGGGGTGCGCGAAGGATTCAGGTGTTCCGATTTCTCTTCAAATAGGTGGGTACGGTTGCGATAAGTGCAACAAGTGCAGTAAGTGCATCTATCGTCATTAAAATGCTCTTAATTTATCTAACAAAGTAGATGGACAGTTTAACCTTTCGCATAATTGTATTTTATCTAACAATTGAAGCGGCTACGGTCACGGTGCTCACTACACGCCGATCTCGGCAAATCCGTTTTCGGATGCTGCACGTACACAGGCGGATTGGCCTCCGCATGGGTGTACTTTTCCGGAGAAGTGGTCTTTTTGACCCGTGTACCTCACAAAGGGGTGGGAGCCGTGAGGACCTCTTCGCGCCCGCTGAAAATAGCACACCAGCACCGTGAAGAGGTTAAATGCATCAAAGAGGTGTTTGCGCACGAGGGGAGACTTTAGTCTCCCCGACAGGTACTCTGGGGTTGGTGCCCAACTTAATTGATAAATCTGGGGTTGGGGCCCAGCTTAAATATGTGCAGGGTTTTAGCGAGAGGTTCCGGTGTATTCGGTTTGCTCCTTATTCCTTATTGTTATTAGACATCTACTTTGTTTGTCACTGACATTACCCACTCCGTGACAGGTGTTACGAGGTGCGTTAGCCGGGAGCGCGGTGAGACTGCGTCGCGAGGACCGTAGTCAGATACTTGGGTTTATTATCTCATTTCCCTTATGCCTTATTTAGTTAATTTGCTTGTGGATCATATTAGTCGTGGACATGTATTACTTAGCGCTGTGGATGAGGTGTACATTTATACTTTGATGCTTTTAGTGATGTTTTCATATGCGGCACGCTTTCATGATGAACCAAATGATTTCGAAAATGTTTTCTCAAAACGAAGTGCCGTGTGGGCACGGGTTTTGCAACCGTTGGTTTTATCCTTTCTAAACACTGATGCCGCTTTAATATTCCGCTTGAAAATAAAACAACAAGGTGTCGAGTGGACACCAGTCTTTTTAAACATTAGTTAAACTACTGTACTCTGTTTGACGATGTATGTCTATTGTATGGTTGATGGTTGATGTATGTTGTTGTAAATGAGACGCCGTGCATATACAAATGAGACTCTGTCCGTGGGCAGAGAGAATTTGTGTATGTGGCGGTCTGGCACGCACCGGGGATGAGGTTTAAGTTACCTTGTTAAGAAGAAAAAATAATACACGCAATTTTCCGCTTTGA
The DNA here is from genome assembly GCA_029204045.2 of Tillandsia leiboldiana. Classification (NCBI taxonomy): domain Eukaryota; kingdom Viridiplantae; phylum Streptophyta; class Magnoliopsida; order Poales; family Bromeliaceae; genus Tillandsia; species Tillandsia leiboldiana. Next base: position 14,731,233 of record CM055065.1, read on the forward strand.
TAGACTCAAAAACCCCCGGGGGCGTGACAGATTAAATTGTATCAGAGAAAACAACCATAACCATAGTAGACGTGATCACATCCACAGTGTAGGGTACCACAAGCAAATTAGACATGAGATAACCAAGGTATAGGTGCGTAGTACGTGAGAGTACGGGGAAAAGGGGACGTAATATAGGTGTAATCGTGAGACAGGGTGTTAGGGTTATAACCTTAGGATTGACGTGGTTTCTTTGTTTACAGCAGACAACGGCCAGGAATCGGCCACCGAGCGCTAACTATTTCTCAATGGACACGATGGATCCCACAGCCGCAGCCAACCGCTTACTCCAACAACGGATTACGCGACATGGCATAGCGCTCTCCCCTTTTTGTTAGGAAAGACGAACCCTACCAGGCTCGCCTTCCCAAAGGTGGTCCACATAGCGACACTAATTGGGTAATACCGACGGTGGGTCTACCCGCTTACCGAGAAGTGATCGATAGGACCACTATGGTGGGGCGGGAGTTGGCCGTTCCACGCACCCGGCAGAAGGATCATGAGTCTGCCGGGGGCCGAAACGACCCCAGCCATAACCCGGGAATGACTTTCCCAACGGGGGCCAACCACCCCAATATCCGAAGACACCGCAAGGAACCTGAAACACATCAGACAGGGGAATCGATACATCCTGGAGTATAAGGGATGAAGCACACAAAGCCCGCCTCTTCGTAGACAGATCGCGGAGCAATACTTTCGAAGTCGTGCGAGTAGTGGAACTCCACACCTTCCAGAAAGTGGTGGATAGGGCCACCATAGTGGAGCGCGGATTCGAGGCGACGCGCGCCCGACAAGAGGACTCGGAGCACGACAAAGGACGCACTACCCGAGGGAAGTAGTAGCAGGAAAGACCCCTTACGAAGAGTAATGTTGGACTTGACCCCAGGAGAACCTTTAGGAGCAAATACTCTGTACCTTTCCGCCTAATAAGGATGCGAAGACTTAGTTGTCTTTGGTGTTGGCCTTTATTTATAGGTCAAATAGGTCCAACTTCCTGCCTAGAGACAATAGGCCCAGGGGACTAGTGACTTGGGTTGGGTGAGCCCAATAGGTTGGGTGGGCTGCGGTCCGCAATAGACCTAACGGGAAGAGGCCCACCCCCGCCGCCGCCGCGCCACCACAGCAGAAAGGACCAGAGAGTGCTGCGGCCCCCGTTCAACCAAAGGATTTGCCCGGCGTCCAGCAATCCGCAGACTCCTCAGACGTCAAGTCCCTTCCCCAGCACGCCGTGCGATGCTGGCCCAAGGGCTGTGGACGGACTCCCCGGGATACTACCGTGGAGGACGCGACGTCCCAGACCTAGTAACGGCAGGTAATTTTTGGTTTCTCTTTTCCCTCTTAGATTAGGAACACCGGTTACACCTTAGCCTGCTACCCCTGTTAGACTCTCTCTCTCCCTCCCTCGCTCTAAAATCCTTAAGTATTAGGCGAAGCCTCCCCCGGCCGATGTGCGCGGGCGGGCTTCGAAGCATAGGAGAACCTTGTGTACTCGGGGGCCGTTAAGGGCCATGCAAGGAATAAATAGGCTCCACCCTATGCCTTGCAGCCGAGGACCCAATGGGCCGATAGGTAGTTCAGGGCCGCTCCCCAGATAAGGATCAGCGGTCCCGTGGTAAGGGAATTTCCGGACGTGTTTCCGGCAGAGCTCCCCGGAGCGCCGCCGGAACGAGAGGTCGACTTCCCTATTGAACTACTTCCCGGCACCAAACCCATCACCAAGGCACCGTACAGGATGGCCTTCGCGGAGTTGAAGGAACTCAAGGCACAGTTGGAGGACCTTTTGGATAAGGGCTTCATCAGACCTAGCGCGTCACCCTGGGGCGTGCCCGTCCTGTTCGTGAGGAAGAAGGACGGAAGTCTCCGGTTGTGCATCGACTACCGGGAGATAAATAAGGTCACCGTTAAGAACAAGTACCCCCTGCCAAGGATCGACGACCTCTTCGACCAACTACAGGGGACGACGGTGTTTTCAAAGATTGACCTGCAGTCGGGCTATCATCAGGTCCAGGTCAAGGGGGAGGACATCCCCAAAACGGCTTTTCGGACTCGCTACGGCCATTACGAATTTACAATAATGCCGTTCGGGCTCACAAATGCCCCGGCAGTGTTCATGGACATGATGAACAGGGTATTCAAACCCTTCCTGGACTTATTCGTGGTGGTCTTCATCGACGATATCCTCATCTACTCCCGTACAGACGAGGAACATGAAGAACATCTGCGCACAGTCCTCCAGACCCTACGGGAACAGAAACTCTACGCCAAACTCAAAAAGTGTGAGTTTTGGCTCCGTGAGGTCGGCTTCTTGGGGCACGTAATCTCGGCAGCTGGGGTCGCAGTCGATCCGAAGAAGATAGATTCGGTGACGGACTGGTCCCAACCGACGACGGGGACGGAGATTCGAAGCTTTCTAGGATTAGCCGGGTACTACCGGCGCTTCATGGAGGGATTCTCCAAGATAGCCACCCCCTTAAACCGCTTGACTAAAAAGGGGGAAAACTTCATCTGGACGGACAAATGTCAGAGGAGCTTCGAGGAGCTCAAGGATAGATTGACGCGAGCCCCGATTCTCGCCCTGCCAGAATCAGGGGAGGATTATGAAGTGTATTGCGATGCGTCGCGAAACGGACTGGGCGGAGTACTCATGCAACGGGGAAAGGTTATAGCCTATGCGTCAAGGCAGCTCAAAGAATACGAGCGAAACTACCCCGTGCACGATTTGGAACTCGCAGCAGTTGTGTTCGTCCTCAAGCTTTGGAGACACTACCTGTATGGGGCACACTGCAATGTGTACTTAGATCATAAAAGTCTTAAGTACCTTTTCACCCAAAAGGAGTTAAATTTGCGACAAAGACGGTGGCTCGAGCTACTGAAGGATTACGATTTAACGATCCACTACTGTCACGCCCCGGGGTCGAAACAGCGACCCGGCTCGCCAACAGATCCGCCACCTATGCCAAACCCGCATAGGCGAAGCGTCCTACCTGCAAGAAAAGTACTACAGCTAAACAGATATCAGAGCTATAAATAAAAATCTGCTGTATAACTAAATCAATCACTGTACAACTGGAAATAATACAACAATGTCCGTCTCCCAAAAATGATAATCATACAATATCCTCATATACAAACTCAGAACTCAACCGGGAGGTATCACCAATAAATACATCAGTGTACAGGCTCTCAATACAAGACAATCCTCACTACATCAGTCTCTCAAAGAAGGAAAATAAAATAACTAATCTACTGAAGCTCTCCTCTGAAAGGGGGTACCGCTACACTCCAACGACAGGTAGGGAACTAGCTCGCGACTCCCTCGCCTCGGTCAGAAGGATCAGCAACAGAAACAACAGGAACCAGAGTAGAAGTCCCTGGGGAAAGACACCACGACGGGTGTGAGAACTACATCCCACAGTAGTTCTCAGTGGGTGCCACCAACAAGCCCGACGGTCTGCCCACTAAGTCTACTAGAGGCATAAAGCAACAAATGCAGTGCTGTAAGGAAAGCTGGGAAAAGTAAACTCTACAGCTACTATGCCTCTATCTAGATGCTCAAAGAGTGGAACAGAAAGAACATGATGCCACAACTAACTCTCATCTCTGATCACCAAATCTAAACTGACTGCCTCATCGGGTCCAGTCAAACCTGCGCCAACCTACTGCCGTTACGTCCCGGAGGAGCGGACTTACGTAGGACGTCCATGACTGCCAACACCAGCACAGCCAGAGGGACAAATGCAACGACAAGTCGCGATAGAAAAGCTCAATCTCACGCCGGTACAACAACCCGGTCTCGCCTACTCCGGAGTGGCACTCGAGGGGAGCGACCCGCTCGAGTAAAAAGTAACCCATCTCAAGTATCTCTGTAAAGTATCTCTGTCAAGCTCAAATGTGGCTCATGCAGGCTATGATCCATGATCAAACAGATCGGTAACTCCAAGCTCAAAGCACAACTCAGTCGGAAAAAGAACCTCGACTCAAACAGGAAAAGCCCAAAACACTCTCACAGCTATGTCGGAGAACCCTCAATGACTCAATCTGATAAAGCACGCCCATGGCTGAGTCGGGAATCCTCCACGACTCGATCTGCCAGAACCCCAAGATCCTCAAAGCTAAGTGGGAGAACCACCTCCACCACTAAATCAGAAAAACAACCCCTAGATCACACTCTACCAACTCATAGCACAAAGTCGCATCCACTGCGAGAAACTGTCTCAACAGGCCAAACAGGCCAAACGTCGCATCTACTGCGAACAACTGCCTCAACAGGCCAACATCGCATCCACTGCGAACAGCTGACTCAACAGGCCAAACAGGCCGAACGTCGCAACCACTGACACAATGAAGGGTCCGGGAACCCCGAAAGACTAGAACCTACAACCCAAATCAAACAAGAACAGGCTCTAAGCATAGCCTCCCGTTGTTCTCGTCCCAAGAAAAAGGCAGACCTTAAAACCCAGACCACTCGAATCATCTCGGGTGGTTAATTTATAGGAAAAAGGTGACATTTCTTACTGAAGCCATCTGATCTGTAAGAAATCTATATTTAATGATTTTTAGTTCTTCTTAGGAAAACAGTTGAAACCAAGTTTTATATATAAGCCTCGAAGGGCTAATGCCTTCGTCCAATCAAACAAGAACAGACTCAGGCGACCCTAGGATGCTTAGAAGAAAATATTTGGTTGACAAAAATCATAAGTGTGTCCAAAAAGGTTCTGGGTTTAAGGTCCTGCTAACACTGATATACCACTGCCACTAACACAGCGGCGACAGAAAAACAAGAAAAATAAAACATCTCGGGACCGCCGTCTACCCAAACGGCTCCCGCTACAGATGAACAACCAACTACATCTACCAGACGCCACTCTGCTCCCAAGCACGAGTGTAACATGCATCCCACACTAAAAGATAACACCTGACCACTCGGCCCACTACCCGGGCGAGGAAGGACACTATGTCCAGGAAGGTAGAAGTGTGGATGTCTAAAGCAGAAATAACCCTAGCCCAAGTGAGGGTTTTCTACTAGTCTGGTTAAACATGCAACATGTGACGGGGTGCTAGGTCCAGTTCCAAGATAACAATAATCAACAGCTTGTAGGGAAGGACAATAAACACATGATCATCTAACAGCATCAGGAACATCAATTCCTAAATTCTAGCATGCTATACAAAATACATCTACAACATGCAAGTCCCTACACTGATAGAATTAATGTACAGTCCATAGGTCATGAAGACGAGGCCACCCACCTGAAAATGCTAACTGTCCGGAGTTCCACAGCTGAAAACACCAGAAGCAACAACCTCCACTAATCCTCAACACCAACGGGTTCACAAACATCCGCAAATACTCCTGGGTACAACAAAAGGTCCAAGGTTACACTTTATTCCACAAAATAACCAAGTACAAAAATCTGCAGAAGACAGTCCTGAAGATCTGAAATTTCCACCTGTAGAAAGTGCCCTGAAAATTCCGATAAAAATATCACAGCGAGCGTCTCGTCGAGACCTTCGAAACGGGTACCTGCACGCCCAAATCCGAGCCCCGTAGGCCAAGTTACAAATTCCACAGTACAGGTGCGCAAACACTCACAACCACACAACTGTAAACTCAAACACAGATAAAAGGGGAATAGTATACCTTCGGGCAAGCCTCAGAAAAATCCCGGAAAAATACAATGATAATCCTTGCGACGAGTAGATCCAAAAAGTGTATAGGCTCGTCTCAATCCGACACTCGGGTGCGGAGATAAAATTCCGGCAAGGGGCCGCTGTCCAAAAACTCCACCAGAAAACAGCGGCTTAGAAATGCCTCAAAAACCGTGTCATAAACTCTGAATCCAGCAAGATGATCAACACGAAAGTCGAAGATGTACCTCTCATGATTCTAACGCCGCAGAAATCGTCCAAAAATACTGAGGAGTAGCTCTGTAGACCTCTCAGATCAAACTGCGACGATAATGGGCCTCCGATGAAAAATCGCCACACTGCGCTCCGATGCCGAAGTCGTCGACGCCGCGGCTTCCAAAAAATCCGGGCCTCTGCCAGAAGATGCGCAACACAAAGATCTCCAACTTTTCTAAAGGGGCTGAGGGGAGGGGAGCTCGGGAAAGGGGGGCAAAAGCCCCAACAAGCAGCCTATTTATAGGCTCAGCCCGAAAATCCACCCATTGGACTTTTGGGCCAAAAACCGGGCGCCCGGACATTCTGGGCTGCTACAGTAACGGGCCCGGCCTGTTACTGTTCATGCCCGGAAGTCCCTCAGCCCGCCACGCGTCCACCCCAAACAGCAAACAGCTGTTTGGGCCAACGGCCATGCGCCACGTGGCCGAAGCGGTGGCCGACACGTGGCGCCCACGCCGGGAACCGCGGGTCAGCGCGCCCACGTCGCGCCCCACGTGCGCCCACGCGCGCCTGTCGGGCACGCGGCCCGAGGTACCCGCTCCCCGCACCGTGGACCGTGCGCACAACACCGCACCAACCCCGATCTGCCACGTGTCCACCCCCGGTCCACCGTGCACCCGCGCCTTTCCCGTGGACCGCGCCCACTGCGCCCGCCAACCGGGAGGCGCCACGTGGCGAGCGCCCGGGTGCACGCCTCCGCGGTGGACCGCGCGCCTCTGCCGCCGGCAACCGCCGTGCTCCGCCGCCCGCCGCCGCCGCCGCCACCTCTCCGGCCGCCGGAACAGTGCCGTCGAACCTCGAAATCCGTGCCGGGTCATCCGGGCTCCGAAAAACATAAGTAAATAGTCCATTTTGAGCGTTTTCGCGCGCTGAATCCAAATCCGCTGTCCGATTTGCCAAATTCCACTTCTAAAATTTCTCAAAAATTCCCGGGAAAGCAAACTTGATCCGTTTTTCATGCCGAGTCCAAATCTTGGGTCCAATATGCGCGCAAACACCTCAAACACTCAACCTGGGTCTCCAGAAGTCACCAATCCAACAGTAATCCAAACGTGGGAATATCCGGGTCCTCACATCCTCCCCCACTAAAAGAAAGTTTCGTCCTCGAAACTAGCTCAACCCAAAAGGTTCCACAAAACAAGGGTAGGTACTCAACGTCCTCGTCTCCAGCTCCTAAGTCACCGCTCACCCCCCCGCCCCGTGATTACACCGCAAAGACAACAATAACCCAAAACGGCAAGGCCCGATTGCGCAATTTCCCCCACCTCACGGCCAGAATTCGCAACGGGCGTCCTTCGTACCACAAACACTCACAGATCGCAAAAGGGGCGAGTCAATCACTGGCGAGAGATCCAAAAGGAAAAACACTCCTGAGCTGAGACGTGAAACACCACCGGGGGCTCCGCCAAAAGCTAGGGGAAACAAATTAACCACCAGTGCAATACGCACCAAAACACATCCTGTGTCAACACAACCAAGGCAACCGAAGCATACCCCCACGACCAACCCATAAGAAAAGAGCTCAAACAAGGAGGGGTCCTCACTCGGTCACTCCCGAATCCTGACCATCTGAGTGAACTACTCAGCCGCGGTCTATCATCCAAAGGAACCCTTAGAGACACAACCAGAAGCCATGTTTACCTCAATAGTCCACACCGCGCCAGCTGTGGAACCATTAAACTCAACCCCGAAAAGCTATCCGGCTCCAGGTATCCGCCACCACAGTGGCCCTGTCGGGGTGATACTGAATGCCCAACAATAATCTACTGTAACTCCAAAGCCACTATGGGAGGCATCACTGTAACACGCAAATCCATCTCCCATCACTGGCGATGCTAAAATCGTCGCTGGTATCAGCCTAATCATCCATTCGTCCAGGTCTGCTGGCACTGCCCAGTCCAGGAAGCTTCTCGTCTCGACAATAGATGTCAGACTCGGCCAATCTCAGATAGCATCCATCTTGGCCGAATTTCACCGCCACCCTAATGGCTGGAATAAGGTGACCCAAGAAGGCATGCACTTGGAGCTAAAACTTGTATCACAATAACTTGGCATACAGCTTTATCCACACGGGCATGGTAGCACATCTACAAGTGCTCCTCGTGCTCCGAGTCACTCTGGGAGTAGATCAAAATATCCCTGGAGGATCTTGTTACCAATGCAATCAAGTACAGCTGGAGCACAAATCCTCAAATCAAAAAAAAATTTGTGGCAGGGCATTAATCAATCCAATTTCCCTCACTAAGAGCTCATGATGCCCTACCGTGTCCTGAACGCCATCTAGGCAAGGTCCTCGGCTGTCTGATTCCAAGTAGGTACTCGCACCATACAATAACTGCCGGAGTATGACTCCATCAAAGGGTCCTAGATACCACCCGGACCTGTCTACACTCGAACCATAATCGTACCCTCACAGTCGTGTATCAATGACGTGGCATCACCACCGTGCACCAACGGCGTGGCACTAGGTCAAACAGACCCCTCGACCCATCAGATTCTGCAACTGCGCCATCCGCTCGACGAAAGTGGTCGTTGCTCAGTCTGCCTGAAAATCAGGACTATCCACAAAGGAGCACGACCTCTGTCTCTGCTCACATTAAGGCGACGTATAAAGTCCTCCGCAGATAACAAATCCACGCTACCGCTGCGCTACTCTGATATAGATGCTGATGCTGCTATCGAGGTCCACCCGATCTCTGGCATCTCAAAAATTCGCCATCCAGGTAAGGAGATCAGAAATGCCTCTACCGGTCAGTCTGTCCTCCATCACCCGACGCCAAGCGCCGATATCCAGAACTCGCCTCTGGCGGCAGATCCCTATCCAAAGGAACTGCAACGCCACGCTCCACACACAAAGCCTACCCATCGAAGTGTCAATAATCCAAAACGGAGGGACCAACTAACTGAAAGGTATCCTGGCGCAAACCATTCCCCGTCAAACATATCCTATGCGCCTTGTCCCTCGAAACCTGGAGCGTGCAGTTCAACAACTGTATAAACTCCCTAGCACATGAAGGCTCTCAGATAGTCTTTCCATCACCACCAACCCCACTTTTGCCTACAAAGGCTCCAACTCAAACCTGTGAATCGGGATGGTTCAGACTGCCGGGACTGGCTCCATCGACCAACGACGTCCCGAAGCTCAGCTACTATCCACTATCCACCCTGCCTCGGTGCCTCGGCACTGCTCGTCGGCACGGAGGGGGCTGCTCGCTCCATCGGCGCCACTGGTACAACTGAAGATACCACTGCATAGGAAGAAAGTACTGGATGACACTCAAGCGGTACTACAATTAACTGTGCTCTCTGCTCCAACAAGCGCATCAAACGTTCCATGGCCTCCTCCTGGCATCGGACAGCCTCCGACATCTGTGCCATCTGGATCCATAACTCTTGGGTCTCGCTCTGCTCTGATAGCTCTGCCTCCCGCTGCTCGGGTTACTAATCAGATGCGGAAAGCGCATTCCTCACTGCACGACGTCTCATAAGCATCGTAGACCACTGCACAATAACAAACATCAGGACACAACAACCATACGACCCAATCCAGCGAAAGTCTAAGACATGTTATCAATTCCACAGCATTATGTTGTCTGCAGCCAACATAATCGCTTAGGAGCATAAACATGCCAATCACTCATCCCGTCTCTTGGGAGAGGTACAAAACTCGATCAGGACTCTCGCTAAAAGTCACGACTCTCACGTAGTCATCCTAATGTCCAACCACAAGCCTAGGGTTTCTAAGTCCTCAATGACCTACAACCTAGGCTCTGATACCACTCTAATCTGTCACGCCCCGGGGTCGAAACTGCGACCCGGCTCGCCAACAGATCCGCCACCTATGCCAAACCCGCATAGGCGAAGCGTCCTACCTGCAAGAAAAGTACTACAGCTAAACAGATATCAGAGCTATAAATAAAAATCTGCTGTATAACTAAATCAATCACTGTACAACTGGAAATAATACAACAATGTCCGTCTCCCAAAAATGATAATCATACAATATCCTCATATACAAACTCAGAACTCAACCGGGAGGTATCACCAATAAATACATCAGTGTACAGGCTCTCAATACAAGACAATCCTCACTACATCAGTCTCTCAAAGAAGGAAAATAAAATAACTAATCTACTGAAGCTCTCCTCTGAAAGGGGGTACCGCTACACTCCAACGACAGGTAGGGAACTAGCTCGCGACTCCCTCGCCTCGGTCAGAAGGATCAGCAACAGGAACAACAGGAACCAGAGTAGAAGTCCCTGGGGAAAGACACCACGACGGGTGTGAGAACTACATCCCACAGTAGTTCTCAGTGGGTGCCGCCAACAAGCCCGACGGTCTGCCCACTAAGTCTACTAGAGGCATAAAGCAACAAATGCAGTGCTGTAAGGAAAGCTGGGAAAAGTAAACTCTACAGCTACTATGCCTCTATCTAGATGCTCAAAGAGTGGAACAGAAAGAACATGATGCCACAACTAACTCTCATCTCTGATCACCCAATCTAAACTGACTGCCTCATCGGGTCCAGTCAAACCTGCGCCAACCTACTGCAGTTACGTCCCGGAGGAGCGGACTTACGTAGGACGTCCATGACTGCCAACACCAGCACAGCCAGAGGGACAAATGCAACGACAAGTCGCGATAGAAAAGCTCAATCTCACGCCGGTACAACAACCCGGTCTCGCCTACTCCGGAGTGGCACTCGAGGGGAGCGACCCGCTCGAGTAAAAAGTAACCCATCTCAAGTATCTCTGTAAAGTATCTCTGTCAAGCTCAAATGTGGCTCATGCAGGCTATGATCCACGATCAAACGGATCGGTAACTCCAAGCTCAAAGCACAACTCAGTCGGAAAAAGAACCTCGACTCAAATAGGAAAAGCCCAAAACACTCTCACAGCTATGTCGGAGAACCCTCAACGACTCAATCTGATAAAGCACGCCCATGGCTGAGTCGGGAATCCTCCACGACTCGATCTGCCAGAACCCCAAGATCCTCAAAGCTAAGTGGGAGAACCACCTCCACCACTAAATCAGAAAAACAACCCCTAGATCACACTCTACCAACTCATAGCACAAAGTCGCATCCACTGCGAGAAACTGTCTCAACAGGCCAAACAGGCCAAACGTCGCATCTACTGCGAACAACTGCCTCAACAGGCCAACATCGCATCCACTGCGAACAGCTGACTCAACAGGCCAAACAGGCCGAACGTCGCAACCACTGACACAATGAAGGGTCCGGGAACCCCGAAAGACTAGAACCTACAACCCAAATCAAACAAGAACAGGCTCTAAGCATAGCCTCCCGTTGTTCTCGTCCCAAGAAAAAGGCAGACCTTAGAACCCAGACCACTCGAATCATCTCGGGTGGTTAATTTATAGGAAAAAGGTGACATTTCTTACTGAAGCCATCTGATCTGTAAGAAATCCATATTTAATGATTTTTAGTTCTTCTTAGGAAAACAGTTGATTTTATATATAAGCCTCGAAGGGCTAATGCCTTCGTCCAATCAAACAAGAACAGACTCAGGCGACCCTACGATGCTTAGAAGAAAATATTTGGTTGACAAAAATCATAAGTGTGTCCAAAAAGGTTCTGGGTTTAAGGTCCTGCTAACACTGATATACCGCTGCCACTAACACAGCGGCGACAGAAAAACAAGAAAAATAAAACATCTCGGGACCGCCGTCTACCCAAACGGCTCCCGCTACAGATGAACAACCAACTACATCTACCAGACGCCACTCTGCTCCCAAGCACGAGTGTAACATGCATCCCACACTAAAAGATAACACCTGACCACTCGGCCCACTACCCGGGCGAGGAAGGACACTATGTCCAGGAAGGTAGAAGTGTGGATGTCTAAAGCAGAAATAACCCTAGCCCAAGTGAGGGTTTTCTACTAGTCTGGTTAAACATGCAACATGTGACGGGGTGCTAGGTCCAGTTCCAAGATAACAATAATCAACAGCTTGTAGGGAAGGACAATAAACACATGATCATCTAACAGCATCAGGAACATCAATTCCTAAATTCTAGCATGCTATACAAAATACATCTACAACCTGCAAGTCCCTACACTGATAGAATTAATGTACAGTCCATAGGTCATGAAGACGAGGCCACCCACCTGAAAATGCTAACTGTCCGAAGTTCCACAGCTGAAAACACCAGAAGCAACAACCTCCACTAATCCTCAACACCAACGGGTTCACAAACATCCGCAAATACTCCTGGGTACAACAAAAGGTCCAAGGTTACACTTTATTCCACAAAATAACCAAGTACAAAAATCTGCAGAAGACAGTCCTGAAGATCTGAAATTTCCACCTGCAGAAAGTGCCCTGAAAATTCTAATAAAAATATCACAGCGAGCGTCTCGTCGAGACCTTCGAAACGGGTACCTGCACGCCCAAATCCGAGCCCCGTAGGCCAAGTTACAAATTCCACAGTACAGGTGCGCAAACACTCACAACCACACAACTGTAAACTCAAACACAGATAAAAGGGGAATAGTATACCTTCGGGCAAGCCTCAGAAAAATCCCGGAAAAATACAATGATAATCCTTGCGACGAGAAGATCCAAAAAGTGTACAGGCTCGTCTCAATCCGACACTCGGGTGCGGAGATAAAATTCCGGCAAGGGGCCGCTGTCCAAAAACTCCACCAGAAAATAGCGGCTTAGAAATGCCTCGAAAACCGTGTCATAAACTCTGAATCCAGCAAGATGATCAACACGAAAGTCGAAGACGTACCTCTCGTGATTCTAACGCCGTAGAAATCGTCCAAAAATAATGAAGGAGTAGCTCTGTAGACCTCTCAGATCAAACTGCGACGATAACGGGCCTCCGATGAAAAATCGCCACACTGCGCTCCGATGCCTCTGCCAGAAGATGCGCAACACGAAGATCTCCAACTTTTCTAAAGGGGCTGACGGGAGGGGAGCTCGGGAAAGGGGGGCAAAAGCCCCAACAAGCAGCCTATTTATAGGCTCAGCCCGAAAATCCACCCATTGGACTTTTGGGCCAAAAACTGGGCGCCCGGACATTCCGGGCGGCTACAGTAACGGGCCCGGCCCGTTACTGTTCACGCCCGGAAGTCCCTCAGCCCGCCATGCGTCCACCCCAAACAGCAAACAGCTGTTTGGGCCAACGGCCATGCGCCACATGGCCGAAGCGGTGGCCGACACGTGGCGCCCACGCCGGGAACCGCGGGTCAGCGCGCCCACGTCGCGCCCCACGTGCGCCCACGCGCGCCTGTCGGGCACGCGGCCCGAGGTACCCGCTCCCCGCACCGTGGACCGCGCGCACAACACCGCACCAACCCCGATCTGCCACGTGTCCACCCCCGGTCCACCGTGCACCCGCGCCTTTCCCGTGGACCGCGCCCACTGCGCCCGCCAACCGGGAGGCGCCACGTGGCGAGCGCCCGGGTGCACGCCTCCGCGGTGGACCGCGCGCCTCTGCCGCCGGCAACCGCCGCGCTTCGCCGCCCGCCGCCGCCGCCGGCGCCTCTCCGGCCGCCGGAACAGTGCCGTCGAACCTCGAAATCCGTGCCGGGTCATCCGGGCACCAAAAAACATAAGTAAATAGTCCATTTTGAGCGTTTTCGCGCGCTGAATCCAAATCCGCTGTCCGATTTGCCAAATTCCACTTCTAAAATTTCTCAAAAATTCCCGGGAAAGCAAACTTGATCTGTTTTTCATGCCGAGTCCAAATCTTGGGTCCAATATGCGCGCAAACACCTCAAACACTCAACCTGGGTCTCCAGAAGTCACCAATCCAACAGTAATCCAAACGTGGGAATATCCGGGTCCTCACAACTACCACCCGGGAAAGGCAAACGTGGTGGCCGACGCCCTGAGCCGTAAGGGGCAGGCCGAAAAGGCAGGGGCAAGTGCCATCACCCAGCAAGATAGTCTGATTGCGGAGTTTTCGCGATTAAGACTAGAAGTAGTACCGGCAGGTACAGTCGAACAACTTCTGACACTGGTGGTCAGACCAACCTTGCTTGACAGAATTCTCGAGGGGCAGTCGACTGATGACCAACTCCAGCTGGTGCGAAATAGAGTAACGGCCGACCAAGAAGGTGATTTCACAGTAAACTCCGACGGCACGATATGATTTCGGGGACGAATCTACGTGCCGGATCTACCGGAACTCAAAGAGGAAATCCTGCGGGAGGCGCATACTGCTCCATATGCAGCGCACCCCGGGGGAACGAAGATGTACAAGGATGTCAAGCAGACCTTCTGGTGGCCCAAAATGAAGGGAGACGTGACTCGTTTGTGGCACCTGCCTGGTGTGCCAACGAGTGAAGGCCGAGCACCAGCGCCCAGGCAGAAAAATTGCAACCCTTACCGGTGCCCGAGTGGAAATGGGACATGATTACCATGGATTTTGTGACCGGGTTCCCGAGATCGTCACAGGGACACGATGCAATATGGGTAATCGTGGACCGTCTGACGAAATCGGCCCACTTCTTCTGCCCATACACACGACGTGGGCGCGGGAACGACTGGCACAAACCTACATCAACGAGATAGTAAGGTTGCATGGGGTGCCGACATCCATCACGTCGGACAGGGACACGCGATTTGTGTCAAACTTTTGGCAGAGCCTGCAGCGAGCAATGGGAACCAAGTTGCACTTCAGTACGGCTTTTCACCCGCAGACCGACGGACAATCAGAGCGGGTGATACAAATTGTGGAGGACATGTTTCGGGCATGCGTTTTGGACCTGGGCGAAGGGTGGGCACGGTGTTTGCCCCTAGTGGAATTTGCCTACAATAACAGTTACCAGGCCAGCATTCAGATGGGCACCATACGAGGCCCTGTACGGGCGCCCGCTGTCGGTCTCCAATATGCTGGGATGACTTGGGTGAGCGTAAGTTTCTAGGCCCAGATTTGGTGGAGGAGACCGAAGCAAAGGTGCGACTGATTAGACAAGGCTACTGACCCGCCCAGAGCAGACAGAAAAGCTACGCAGACAACAGACGCCGAGACTTAGAGTTCATGGTGGGTGAGCCGCGTTACTCCGAGTTTCGCCCTCCAAGGGGAACCGACGCTTCGGCATAAAGGGAAAGTTAAGCCCGAGGTACGTAGGACCGTTCGAGATCCTAGAACGCGTAGAACCGGTGGCGTACCGATTAGCCCTGCCGCCGAATCTCGAACGAGTCCATAACGTGTTCCATGTCTCAATGCTCCGGAAGTACCTAGCTGACCCCTCTCATGCCTTGGATGCCTCCACCATCGAGTTGCGAGAGGATTTAAGCGTCGAGGAGACGCCGGTGCGAATTTTGGCAAGAGAGGACAAGAAGTTGCGCAAACGAACAATCCCCTATGTAAAGGTCCAGTGGAGCAACCACGAAGAGCGCGAGGCGACTTGGGAACTGGAATCGAAGATGAGAGAATATTTTCCCGAATTGATTAGTGGGGTTTGTACTTAAGTTTCGGGATGAAACTTTTTATAAAGTGTGAGTGGTGTAGTGATCCGGCCTTTCGGGGTATTTTTGACTTACATGTAATCATTTAAGCCTCTAAGTGAAATAAAATTATTCAATTCTTAAAAGTTGGCTGGTGTGTGGTGCTAGTATTTTTCTGCGATAGAGCGCGGAAAAAGAAGACCGACGGCGATCGGATCTGAAATCCGATACCGGGATCTCCTGGAACGGAATTCCTAGTGATACGGTGATTAGTCATGCATCGGAATCCGTGCAAAATATCTTGCACCCGTTAGAGATAAGGTGGGTTATCTCGTAGGGGATAATTAATTAGTTAATTAATTATCCATGAGGAAAAATAGAATTCTCTTACGTACTAATTAAAAAGGAAATTAATTAAAGATTTAATACGAGCTATATAAGGGATCCCGATTATCGGAAAGAAAAGAAAAGAAAAATAAAAACCCTAATCGGTGAGGAGAGAAAAAGGAAAAGATGGAACCCTAGCCGGAAGAAAGAAAAGGAGCCCGATCTTCCCGACATCGAACCGAAGGCAAGAACGCGACCGGACAACCTTCCCGTCGATCTTCGGTTAGTAAAATAATTGTTATAAATTATTTGGGATTTTTCCGTCGTCCTTCTTGTTTGAATTCTTGGGTCTCTCCGTTGTATCCGTCGCCGTCACCATCATCGTCGCCATGCTAGGGCACGGAACGGACGGCGGAGGCGCGCGGTGCCGCTAGGGCATCGCGCGGAGGGGAGTCGCGGACGGCACCCAGTGCGGACCCGCAAACGCGCGGGCACCGCATGGGCGCCACGCGGCCACCGCACGGACGGCACCACATGCGGACCCGCAACCGCGCGCGGGCACCGCATGGGCGCCGCGCGGCCACCGCACGGACGGCACCCATGCGGACCCGCAACCGCGCGGGCACCGCATGGGCACCGCGCGGCCACCGCACGGACGGCACCCATGCGGACCCGCTACCGCGCGGGCACCGCAAGGGCGCCGCGCGGCTACCGCCACGGACGGCACCCACGCGGGCCCGCAACCGCGCGGCACCGCGTGGGCGCCGCGCTGCTACCGCGCAGACGGCACCCATGCGGACCCGCAACCGCGCGGGCACCGCATGGGCGCCACGCGATTACCGCGCGGGCGTCACCCATGCGGGCCCGCAACCGCGCGGGCACCGCGTGGGCGCCGCGCTGCTACCGCGCAGGCGGCACCCGCGCGGACCCGCAACCGCGCGGGCAACCCCGCGCGCGGGTGCCGTGCGGGGGCCGCACCCGCACGGGCGCCGCGCAGCCGCCGCACGGGCAGCACCCGCGCGAGGCACCGCGCCGCGTAGGCGTCGCCCGCGGAGACACGCCGCGCGGTTCTGAACCGCGCGGGGCTCCGGCGGACGGCGACGGCGGCGCAGGAGTTCCGGTTTTCGTCAACCCGGACGGTGTTGGACTTTTCCGTAGAAAAGAGTAAATTGGGTCTTTTGTTTTTGGATGTTAGTACACGTTTTTGACTATAGTTATCCTTGCGGACTTTCTTTAGGTCCGAGTGCGCAGCGGGGGTGCGCGAAGGATTCAGGTGTTCCGATTTCTCTTCAAATAGGTGGGTACGGTTGCGATAAGTGCAACAAGTGCAGTAAGTGCATCTATCGTCATTAAAATGCTCTTAATTTATCTAACAAAGTAGATGGACAGTTTAACCTTTCGCATAATTGTAGTTTATCTAACAATTGAAGCGGCTACGGTCGCGGTGCTCACTACACGCCGATCTCGGCAAATCCATTTTCGGATGCTGCACGTACACAGGCGGATTGGCCTCCGCATGGGTGTACTTTTCCGGAGAAGTGGTCTTTTTGACCCGTGTACCTCACAAAGGGGTGGGAGCCGTGAGGACCTCTTCGCGCCCGCTGAAAATAGCACACCAGCACCGTGAAGAGGTTAAATGCATCAAAGAGGTGTTTGCGCACGAGGGGAGACTTTAGTCTCCCCGACAGGTACTCTGGGGTTGGTGCCCAACTTAATTGATAAATCTGGGGTTGGGGCCCAGCTTAATATGTGCAGGATTTTAGCGAGAGATTCCGGTGTATTCGGTTTGCTCCTTATTCCTTATTGTCATTAGACATCTACTTTGTTGTCACTGACATTACCCCACTCCGTGACAGGTGTTACGAGGTGCGTTAGCCGGGAGGGCGGTGAGACTGCGTCGCGAGGACCGTAGTCAGATACTTGGGTTTATTATCTCATTCCCTTATGCCTTATTTAGTTAATTGCTTGTGGATCGTATTAGCGTGACATGTATTACTTAGCGCTGTGGATGAGGTGTACATTTATACTTTGATGCTTTTAGTGATGTTTTCATATGCGGCACGCTTTCATGATGAACCAAATGATTTCGAAAATATTTCTCAAAACGAAGTGCCGTGTGGGCACGGGTTTTGCAACCGTTGGTTTTATCCTTTCTAAACACTGATGCCGCTTTAATATCCGCTTGAAAATAAAACAACAAGGTGTCGAGTGGACACCAGTCTTTTTAAACATTAGTTAAACTACTGTACTCTGTTTGACGATGTATGTCTATTGTATGGTTGATGGTTGATGTATGTTGTTGTAAATGAGACGCCGTGCATATACAAAGGAGACTCTATCCGTGGGCAGAGAGAATTTGTGTATGTGGCGGTCTAGCACGCACGGGGATGAGGTTTAAGTTACCTTGTTAAGAAGAAAAAATAATACACATAATTTTCCGCTTTGATAGACTCAAAAACCCCCGGGGGCGTGACAGCGCGCTATGAGCCGGCCAATCCGCGCCTGCCATGTGTCCTGTGCTGGGCCCATGCACCCAGCCGCGCCGCTCTGTGGACCGAGCGTTGCGAACCGGCCAATGACAGGCCGCTGTTACGGAATTTAAGTTGGCGTATTTCATGAATTCGGTTAAGTCTTGAAGATTGAAGGTAAAGAAAGTTGGATCATTTAACTCAATCTCAAGAAAGAAGAATTCAAAAGGATCAGGTATGTTTAACTAATTATCTTTGGTGATCCGAATACTACTTATAGTGTAGAAACACTTGGATGGATTTTTAATTGCATAAATATCAAAAACTGGACATGGGACATGTTCAGGATCCGGATCAGACTTTCCAATCCGGATCCCGAAGGTTTTTCGTTCATACACCAGTTCAATCCGGATCGTAGCCTCCTTTGATCCGGATCCCGAACACAGGTTTTACCATGTTTTATGAACGATCCGGATCAGGCTTTTCAATCCGGATCCCGAACGTCGATGTTTGGTGAACTGTATGAACGATCCGGATCAGGCACTTCGATCCGGATCCCGAACCTTGGTTTTTCTGGAAACTGTTTGTCTCGCTACTGCAATCCGGATCGCCGAAGTCCGATCCGGATCGTCGTCATGTAAAATTCCAGAAAAGGATAGTTTTTGATTCTTATCCTCTTCCAATGGTTTCTAACCTATAAATAGACCCTATGATTCACTTTTCTAGGGTAAGCCGCTTAAGCCGTGGAAGCCGTCATATTCAAATCAAAATACGGCCATATGATCCACATATAGAGAAGAAAGGAAATCAATAGATATTACCTATGTTTCTTCATCTATATTGATTGATTTGATTCTAGGTTTTCATACTCACATTTTGAGTAGAATCAAATCAATGAATACTTAGATGGTATTTCCGATCTATTTCTAATCTAAGTATTCGGCGGATCATCACCACCCAAAAACAACGATTTATCCCAAATCGGCGCGTGGACTCGCGTGGCCTTGTGGATTCAAGGTGCTACCGCTCTCGTGGATTCGGAGCGAGGTACGTTCGTGGATTCGAAGCGTGCTACTGGGTGAAGACCGTGGATTCGGTCGGACGTCGTGGATTCGGCGTTGGACGCAGATCGTGGATTCGAGAAGCGTCGTGGAGCGAGCGGAGAAGATCAACTAGGAGCGTATGGAAAAGGTTGAGTCGTCTGTGAGTACGGTATATCACCTTGTACGTGTTTAATTCTAGTGGATTTCACCGTGTTATCGGTCCCGTGGTTTTTTACTCCGGTTTGGAGTTTTCCACGTAAAAATCTCTGCGTGTTATTTATTTTTCCGCATTGGGTTTTATATCGCAAAGATTTTTGAGTGTTTATTGTTTACACCTATTCACCCCCCTCTAGGTGTTTTTTCCCCTATTTAGATCCAATTAAATAACCCAACAAGTGGTATCAGAGAGGGAATAGGGTTGTAAACAATGGTTGAAGGTGGAAACATCAACAGACCTCCGTTCTTCGATGGAACAAATTATGCGTACTGGAAGTACGGATGAAAGCCTTTTTAATTTCCATCGACGAACGGGTGTGGCAATCAATTGAATTAGGATGGTCTAATCCAACTGAATTATTGGTGATGTTCGCACCATCAAACCTAGGTCGAAATGGACCAAGGAAGAGATAGATTTTCTTCTTACAATGGCAAAGGGATTAATGCTCTATTTAATGCTTTGTCTCAAACAGAGTTCTCTCGCGTCTCGGCATGTGAGACTGCGAAAGAAATCTGGGATGTTCTTCAAGTTACGCATGAGGGAACTAACCTTGTGAAGATTCAGAAACTGCAAATGCTTACGAGCAAATTTGACTCTATTTTCATGGCAGAAATGAATCGTTCACAGACTATTACACACGATTGCAAGACATCGTAAACTCATGTGCTAACTTGGGAGAGAAGATTCCAGAATTTAAAGTTGTAAGAAAATATTAAGAACTCTCCTGAAAGATTTCGTTCCAAGGTTACAGCCATTGAAACTATTAAACACCGGACGAATACTTTTTGTAGAAGAAGAATTAGTTGGTTCTTTACAAACATATGAAATGACATTTCCTACTAACTATTCTTCGGGAAAGGCATCCTTCTAAGTCTTCAGGTTATTGCTTTGAAAACAACAAAAGAAGAAGACGCGGATTCATCCCTCAGGCGATGACGAGAACTATCTATGGAGGACTTTGAGAAGCAGCTCGCTCTCTTGACAAGGAAGTTTCGCCGAAATTCGAAGGGGTAATTCAAGCAAAAACTCCATCCTTCGGAAAGTGGAAGAAAGGCAAGGGTTCTTCAAGTTACAAGTTAAGAAAGCAGAGGGTTTTTCTAAGGATAAGAAAAGCACAGAAGGACAAGTCCAATGCTTCAAGTGCCGAGGATACGGCCATATCTCAACGGAATGTCCAAATAAGAATCCGTCCAAGAAGAAGGCGATGCAAGCCGTCACTTGGGATGACACCTCATCGTCAAAGATTCATCGTCAAGTGAGAAGAAGATAACGCAACGGCGTTCCACGCGTCCACATCTTCCCCTTCATGTGCTTAATGGCAAGTACATCCGAGTCATGTCCAACTCCACTGTTGAAAAGATTGCAACGGACGATGAATCGGATAATTCGGAAGGTGAAGATTTTGCTCTAGCCTACCACAGACTTTTGAGGGATTCAAAGAAATTGGCTAAGCAAAACAAGGGGTTGAGAGGGAGATTGCAGGATCTCGAAGAAGAAGTAAAAAAGGGTAACTTCTCTCTCTACCGATCTTGAAGTGGAAAGGGATAATCTGATAAAAGCAAATGTTTCCCTTCAAGAGTCCAATGAGCAACTCGAGAAGAAGATTATATAGATATGGTGAACAAAGCGAATTACTTCTTGAAGCTCAACGGCGAGGCTCGACAGGAAAAATTAGAAATGACAGAGACCATTCTCCAACTCAAGGATGACTTACAGCGATTTTCATCAGGAAGGAGTAAGTTGGATAAGCTTCTTGGTCTTGGTCAATCAAACAAGTCGGCCTCGGATACAATCGAACTGAAGACAATTTTAGTTCGGTTGGGACAGTCTTTGTGCCTCAGTCGGTATCTCTCCTCCGACACCGGAATTCACGACAAGCACTGACAACAAGCCTACTTCACCCTCCTCGGAATCGTCAAGCACTAAGGTATATTTCGTTGTAATTTTGCAGGCACATAAGGAGAAATTGCAAGAGGGGATGGGAAAAAACGGTCAACTCAAGCACTTCTTGCAACGACTACCACAAGAGTGATCCTCGAAATCAAATGCAAATTATTCGAAGGGAAAAGAGCCTCGGTAGTTCATCAAACAAGACGACGACGTCAAGGAAAAGCGACGGATCAAACAAGACGCTTTCACCAAAGGTATCAACTTCACAATCATTTCCGACGTACACCAAAACTCGAAGGTTTGGGTACGCAAAGGTGAATTCTTCTTTCATCCTTGAATCACGTCGGTACCAAACGACCCTTGGAATTATTGCATATGGATCTTATGGGGCCGACACGTCAACCATCCCTTGGGAGGTAAATGGTATATTTTCTTATTGGTTGATGATTTCTCTAGGTATTCTTGGGTAGCATTTTAAAAAGAGAAAGCTGATACTTTGATTCTTTTCACGAGATTGCCTTCGTATTATGATTGAAAAGAATGAAAAGATCATTCGTGTTAGAAGTGATAGAGGTGGAGAATTCATAAACTCTAATTCATTAATTTTTGCATTCCAATGGCATTAAACATGAATTCTCAGCACCCCTTACACCTCAACAGCAAATGGTGGAGGGGTAGCGAGCGCAAACACAGGGTTGTACAAGAGATGGCACGGTTATGCTTCATAGCCGGAATTTACCGTTATATTTTGGGCTGAAGCTGTGAACCTGCAATCTATGTTATTAATCGAGTTTCTTTGCGCCTGGTACGTTAAATACACCATATGAACTATGGTGTTGTAGAAACCCAACATCAAATATTTCGTCTTTGGGAGTCGAGTACATTTTACGTGACCGCGAAAAACCTTGGGAAAATTTGACTCTCGAAGTGACGAAGGTCTTTTCAGGGGTATTCTACAAATAGCAGAGCATATCGGGTATTAAACTTGGAATCTAAAACGATCGTAGAATCCATAAATGTTAAAGAATGAAGCTTTCCACTTTGCATCTGATAAAATCTACCCCTGAATCTCTCTAATGATTGATACTCCTTGTAAATGCATCTTTCATGATAATACTACCAATCTTAATGATGCATCTAATGGTACTTCAAGTTAATCTGATGTGCAGGAATAATATCAGTACCTACGAGTCTCCATTAAATCAACGTTACGCATCTCCAGGAT